>CM040241.1:149747736-150420081 GCA_022545495.1 Chrysanthemum lavandulifolium | reverse complement strand
TTGATTTTGAGGATATAACTACTAGTGATGATGAACTTATTAACTATGTAGACACATCTAGTAATGAGGAATCACTTAGTGAACCACCTCCGAATATAAGAAAGACAAAGGTTATCCTGCTGTCCCTCATCCCATCGGTAGTCATCAACCTATTAGACCCGATGTTTCCGCTTTGGAGTAGACAATCTAGAGTTTAGGAGAAAGCTATTGGTGAATCTAGGTCTCGAAACCCTAAAAGAAACAATGAGACACCTAAGGTAGATGATTTTAAGAGTCAAGCGGTACCTTCAACTCAAAATCTTGCTACATGTTCAAGAAGACTTTAGGAAAACCTTCTCAAAATCTTGCTAAACCTTTTGGGATAATTTTGGTCAAAACAGTTTAATCATTCACCTAGAAGATGAATAGTTTTGGTCATAGACATAGAGGAAGCAATTTTGGGAGTTTGGGTCAAAAGTTGTGTTTTGTTTGTTACATTCCTAATCATCGGATTAAGAACCGTGACTTTACTCGAGTACCTAAATAAATTACCAAAGAATAGATCAACCAACCATAAGCCTAGAGAGAATAAACCAGTCTGGAATCACTCAAATAGGGTCAACCATAGCAATTTCTTACAAGAATATAGGTACCCTCACTAGAGAAGACCTTTTTCAAAACCATCGCACCTTCAAACACTTTCCAAGGTAATGTTAAGCCAAAACCAAGACTTTCTCAAAGTACCGCTTCGCCACAAAACACCTTTGGAATAGGAACCCTAGGAGATCTAATTACTATCAATCTAGAAGGCGTTACAACTCAAAAGAGTAGATAGATCAAGGACTCTACACCGAAGTTAAAACCAAATGGGTTAAGAAGGAAAATATCGATGGGAACAAACAAGATTTCAAGAAGTGAAAGTGAAATGTAGATTTTGTTGGATAACAATAAAGACAACTTGAATGAAAAAGAGATTTTTATTGAAAAACAAACACAATTTTTGGAATAACCAAAGATAATTGATCATATGCTTAAAGACAGTGGAAATTACATACTTAAAGAATTTAAGTATGTAACTCCACAAGGGGAACACAAGTCAGTAATGGCTTGGGTTCCTAAAATTAACTAACTCTTTTATCTTTTTGTAGGGCAACCCAAAAGAGGAGCTTAAAGATCATCTAATTGTGGATAGTGGTTGCTCTGGAAGCATGACAGGAGACAAGGAGATTCTGTCAGGTTTTAAGCATATTGTGGAGGAAGAGTTGCATTTGGGAATGATGCTAGTGGAGGTATAATTAGTGGGAAAGGAACCATCAAAGCAGGGAGCATTGATTTTGAGAATGTTAGATATGTGAAGGAGCTCAAGTTCAACCTGTTGTCAGTATCTCAGATCTGTGGCAAGAAGTATCCTGTGCTATTCACTGACAAAGAATGTCTTATTCTTTCCCCTGAGTTCAAACCTTTTGATGATCACTTGGTAATACTTAGAGTACCAAGAACCAATGATGTGTACAGTTTGGATATGAAGAGTCTTCACTCTTCAGGAAGAGCCACATGTTTAGTGGCAAAAGCAATATCTGAAGAACCACATCAGTGGCATAGAAGATTGGGCCATGTAAATTTCAAGAATATCAACAAATTAGTCAAAGGAAATTTAGTTAGAGGTTTACCTTCAAAGACTTACAAGAATGATCACTCATGGTTGGCGTGCAAGAAGGGTAACAATACAAAGCTTCATGCAAGAAGCTTGAGGAAAGAACTATTAGAGAACCTTTGAGTCATTACACATGGATTTGTTTGGACCGTCTACATTGCAAGTCTAAACAAGAAAAAGTACCGCTTGGTTGTGACGAGATGATTGTAGTACATTCGGTTGGGTATTTTCTTGTGATTTAAAGATGATACTTTGATGCTATTCATAATCTTATAATAGCACTTGAAACCAATTGAGCCTCAAAGTTAGAGGTATTAGATGTGATAATGGGACCGAATTCAAGAACAAGCTTATGGATGAATTTTGTGCTAACAAAGGAATCAAGAGGAGTTCAAGATTGCAAGAACACCACGTGAGAATAGTGTTGCAGAGAAAGAATAAAACTTTGATTGAAGCGGCCGAACAATGCTTGCGATTCATTACTACCTATTTAATTCGGGTCAAGTTGAAGGCACCGTGAAATATGTGCTTATGAGTATCACCACCAAACCTCGATGAAGAAACCTTATGAGTTACTAATGGGAATCAAACCCAACATTCGTTTTCTAAAACCTTTTGGATGCCCTCTGACTATTCTCAACACAATTGATCATTTGGGCAAATTTGATGGCAAGTCAAATGAAGGATACTTATTGGGGTACTGCACCAACAGCAAAGGATTTAGAGTGTACAATAGAGTCACCAAGAAGGTTCAAGATTGTCTTCATGTTGAATTCTTAGAAGATCAAGAAAATCATAAGGGTAAAGGTCCTGATTGGATGTTTGATCCGGAAGTTTTGACTCCTTCTATGAACTATGTACTGTAGAGAAGAAAATCAACCCGTACACAACGGAGAAGATTTCTGATATGTTGTTCATGGAGTTCATATTGGACCCGATGTCGTTCTCGATGAAGAACCTATAATCTGTTGAGAAGGACAAAAGTAATTGATGAGCCAAAAGCTACACTATTTGTTGAAGAACAAGCTATTCAAGATGAGATTAACAGGATGTTTTTCAAGATGTCATAGCACAATCTTATGATGATGATCAAAGAAGAGCTTATGAAGAAGCAAAGAAAAGAACAAGTCCGCAGAGTACACTCACAAGATTGGGTGACAAGATTTCGATCAAAGTATCACGCACTGCTCACAAGACTTTGGATGATTTGGATGATCCTACCATGCCCGCCTTAGAAGACATCAAGATGAATTTGAAGATGAAGGTATTTTCTCGATTCCAATGAAGGTGCCGATTTTACAAATTTGGATGATAAAGTTGAGGTTCCATGACTCCTATTTTAAGAGTTTATAAGAATCATCCCATCGATCAAATCATTGGACCTTCTAACTCTAGAGTGCTTACAAGGACCAAAGCTAATGGTTTTTCTAAACCTCACAATGCTTTACTTAGCTTTGTCTATAAATGTATAGGTGAATCATAAGGATCATCAAACATGCTTATTCACTTGCTTTATCTCTCAAGAAGAAGATAGCTCAGGTATTATCTAAAGAAAGTTGGGTTGAAGCTATGCAAGAAGAACTTCTTCAATTTAAACTTCAAGAAGTTTGGGTATTATGTGATCTACCTGATGGAAAGAAGGTCATTGGTACAAGATGGGTTTTCAGAGTCAAGAGAGATGAAAGAGGGAATGTCATCAAGAACAAGGCAAGGTTAGTAGCTCAAGGCTACAGACAAGAAGAAGGAGTAGATTATGATGAAGTATTTGCTCTTGTAGCAAGGATTGAAGCCATTCAAATCTTCCTTGCTTTTGCATCATATATTGGATTTCAGGTTTATCATATGGATGTCAAGAGTGCCTTTCTATATGGCACTATTACAGAGGACATTTATGTCAAACAACCTCTGGTTTTGAAGATCCTACCCATCCAAACAAATTCTAAAAGGTGGTTAAGGCTCTTTATGGTCTTCATCAAGCTCTTAGAGCTTGGTATGAAAGGCTCTCTACTTTCTTATTGCAACATGGTTACAGGAGAGGAGCCATTGACAAGACCTTGTTTATCAAGAGAGACAAGAAGGATATCATGTTGGCTCAAGTATATGTTGATGATATCATCTTTGAGCTACCAAACAGTCCATGGTTAAGGAGTTTGAGCAGCGGTGATGCGAATGAATTTCAAATGAGTTCTATGGAGAGTTAACATTCTTTTGGGACTTCAAGTTAAGCAATCAAAGAGGGAATTTTCATAAGTCAAGACAAGTATGTATCTAACATACTTAAGAAGTTCAATTTTGATGCTATGAAGCCCTGTTACTACACCTATTAAATCTATCAACTCACCGAAAGGATGAAGATGGACAACTGTTGAAGTCAAGTTATACGGATCAATGATTGGTCGTCTTATGTATCTAATCGCATCTAGGCCTCGATATCATGTTTCTTTGCTTTTTATGTGCACGCTATCAAGTCTCACCAAAGGTCTCTCATATGAATGCGGTGAAGAGAATTTTAGTTATTTGAAACAACAACCTAAGTTAGGGTTGTGGTATCCTAAGGATTCCCCTTTCACTTGGAAGCTTTTTCGGATAGTGATTATGCGGTGACAACTATGACAGAGATCAACTATCTTGGAGGATGCCAATATCTTGGAAGAAGATTAGTTTCATGGCGGTGTAAGAAGTAAACAATTGCAAAGAACATCCTCTACTAAAGTCAATATGTGGTCGATGCAAGTCGTTGTAGACAAGTTTTGTGGATGCGTAATCAACTCTTGGACTATGGGTTCAACTTCAAGAATACTCCTATCAACATTGATAATGAGAGTACAATTTGCATTGTGAAGAATCTAGTTTATCACCCAAGACCAAGCATATTCGATTAGGCATCACTTCATCGAGATTGTTATGAGCACAGCTCATTAATGTTGTCAAGGTACACATACGATGATAATGTAGTTGGTTTACTCACCAAAGGATTTGATGTTTCAAGATTTAATCACTTGGTGGTGAGCATTGGAATGATTAATTATTGAGCTACATTTGAGGGAGGACTATTTAGTATAAGTATAATCCTATGCATTGCTTGAGGGAGGCAATCTAATGTTTATTTGAAGTGTTTGCTATTGTCAAGAGAAGAATGGAAAAGCACCGCTCGAAAGTACCGCCTCGAAAGTCATCGCACACGTGGAAAGCAACGCTTGTCTTATCAACGCATCGCTCCAACGATCAAAAGAAGGGTAAATTCAAATAACGGTAACTTTGTTATTATGGGTCGTGATTTTTAAATCCTACCTATAAATAACTACTTTCCGATTTTCCTCTCATCTTAATTGTATCAATATTTTCCATATTTCTCTCTCTCACATACTTACGTATTCAAGACTTAAGATGTACCAAAGCCTACAAGTCTACTACATTGTTGTGGTACAACCACCAAGATTTTCACATTTATGGCTAGGAAAAGTGATCATTTATCGGTAGGAACACCCCATTAACCACTTCAATGATGGAGGTTGTTTAAGCAATACGTGATGAGACCGCAGAGAGTGATGATGGAGAAGGTACCGCTTCAACACAAGGTATCGCTTCTCAAAGTGTCGCTTTCAAGAAACCGCATCCCAAGGTACCGCTTCACAAATTGATGTTAATGAAGGTACTGCAGCTCCCACCTTATCACACCATGATACTCCACCTATTGCATCACCGTAACAAGATATTCCTATTTCATCATCTTAGAGGAGACATCGCTACTATACCCCTCAAGGTTTAGTGTTAGATAATTATATTCGAAAAGGGAGTTAGTCGATTGATGAAATCTTTTGAAGAACAGCCACTCAGTTAAGAAGTTGAAGCTTAAGTTTAGAATATTAAAGAACTTTGTATGGCTATTGGTTCAACATCACAAGTTATGGGTCAAAGATGAAAAGAATAAGCGAAGGCAATTTAAGAAGACCACCAAAGGCACAAAGGTTCAACAAAGAATCTTCATTCCAATTGGGGAGGAAATTAGAAGATAAGAATTTGAATGAAGAAGTCGAACCTCAAGGTATCGATGTTCAACCTCAAGGTCATCAAGTGCAAGTCAATATTCAAAGCATCGAGGAACAAAGCACTAGAGTTCAAAATCGATGATCAAGGTACTCACGATCAAAGCACCGGTTTTCAAGAAACATCTCGACAAGAATTAATTACACCAAGGGTGTTAGATTTTGAAGAGGAAGTCGGTCCTTCAACAATTCCACAAGAAGAAGAAGTGAAACATCCAAACCAATACACACCGCAAGTGATGATGAAACTATTGTTTGAAATATTGCATGATTTATCAAAACCAAGGGTGTTAGCATTCCAGAGTTGTCAAGAACAACATCAAGTTTCTCAATCTCAACCCGAGTTAGATCCTAAAGATTAAGGGAAAGGTAAAATGATTGAAACAAAGAAGAAAAAGAAACTCACTTTAGCACAACTAAGGGTCACTTGAAGTTGCTAGGAATGAGGAAGCAACTAGAAAGGTACAAGTGAATTGAATGTCAAGTTGCTATGAAGAGGCTAAGGATAAAGAAGTAGCTAAGAAATTGCAAGAAGAATTGAATGTCAAGCTTCTATACCATTAAAGACACCTATTCCTGCTTTCGCTCTACCAAGAAGACTAAATCGTGCTAAAGAAAGAAATGCAATGATGGCTTATTTAAAAGTCAAGGATATATTGGATTGCGAAGTTGAATTATGTTGAGATGAAACAATTGTTAGAGAAGCTTATCAAAAGCATGTTGATAGTATCAAAGATTTTAAAATGATGATGCTCGGAAAGAAGATGATAGAAAAGGAAGCTTAAAAGAAAAGAACAACTCAAGTTGAAGATGATCACCATCAAAGAAGGTTGAGTTAAGGTCCGATATGTATGATGAATTAAGGAATTACTTAAGAGTTGTAGAATTTGAGTATTCTAAAGATGATGCGATAAGAAGATAGAAAAGAAGAAGAAAAAGTCTCCAATAACTACTTTTGAAGTTGTAGAATCTAAGGATGGAAATTATCGATGTTTCATAGTGAAGATGAAAGCTTCAAAGTGTTTAATATGCTATGGGATCTATTGCACATAATAGATAGAGAGGATTTATTTCATTTATATCATTTGGTGCAAGAATATTTTGAACACATTCCATTAGAAGGTGTTGGTTTAATCTTGCTTGGAGATCTCACAACCTGTCTGGGAAATCAAGAATCAAGCAATCGATGAGATTTGGAAAAATCAAGAAGATTGGGAGATTATCACCGGAGATTCTTTGAAGAACTGGAGTACATGTTTTAGAGTTAGAAGATGGAACTATGATTCATATGTTAGCAGATAGAAGATATCCGCTACATCGATCTTATGAGGAGAATGCTAGAACATGGTATGAAGGTTGAAGAAGATAATAAAAGCGCACTTATGGTCATCAATTTGTTTATCGATGGACAACAATGGTGAGGATGAAGCATAAAATATCGGTATGATGTTTATAATATATAATTTTTGAAAACAAGTACTTTATCTAAAGTATCATTGAACAAACAAGATTTTAACCAAAGTATCGCTTTAAAGATAAACCAAGAATGTTTTGAAAGAAAACTTTGTTAAGTAAAGAATATTTTGAAACAAAAGTTAACAAAGAACAATGGATTTTGAGATGGTTATAACAAGAGGTTATCGCTTACCATGTTTACAAAAGAACCGGCTAATCCATGAGAAAACGGCTGCGTACAGATATTTCAAATCCATTATATAGTTGACAACTTGCTAATAAGTTGTATGGTAATCAACTTACCATATCAAGAAATGTAAAGAGTTGGCTAGCCCACAAGAAAATGGTTTGTGGTAAAGGCGTGTAAAACCATTTATATGGTAATTAGTTCACCATAGTTGCAAGAACTAACTAGTCCAAAAGTGGTACAACTTTTGGTAAAGACAAATCAAATTTGTTGATAGTCGATGATTTGCTCAAAATCATATGGTTATCAATGTACCATGGTCTTAAATACCTAAACATTTGGCTACTCCGAGTTAATGGCTTTGGTAAAGAGACATCAAAATCCATTAAAATTTCAATGATTCACCTCTCAGAGTTTCTTGATTGGATCCCAATCACACGTTTATTACACAAGTCAACCACTGTGAATGGTCAACCGTAATAAAATTCAAACAATTTAAAACCAATGCAATTTCCTTGAATATAGTGGATTCCGGTCGTTAAGTCCCACGGAGGATTAATGGTGCTTCAAAACGCTCGATGTAGAATGATCACTAAGGATAATGATCCGTATGATTTTGATTGGTAATTACACTCTTGATTGATTGAATTGTATTTGGATACGAATTGTAAAGAACAACAATCGATTAAACAAACGAATACGTGACGTTTATTAAATATTACGTAAACGCACAAAATCAAACGTGAGTTTTAAGAAATAAAAGACCTACAAATACTAAAATGATATTTTACAATCCTAATAATAAAAGAAAATTATTGGAAAATTAAAATTATTTTTATTACTATTTATGTAATTATTATTAATTAAAACTATTTTAACTATTTAATAATAATCTAAAATATAAGAAAATGTGAAATAAAGCTAGAAAAATGAAATTATGATTTAGAAAAATCTAAAATATTATAAAACTAATTTTAAAACTAAAATATATTTTTACACTTTTATCTATTTATTATTAATTAATTACTATTTATTAATTATTTAAAATACACTTAAATACAAGAAAATATAAAATTAACCTGGAAAATGAAATTTTAACTTAGAAAATCTAAAATATTAGAAAACTAATTTTAAAACCGAAAAGATATTTTTATGTTTTTATTTATTTATTATTAATTATTAAATATTTTTAACTATTTTAAATTCTAATAAATACTAAACAAGCTAGGAAAATTATGAAATTTTTCTATAAATATCCTATGGTGACGAAAGCTAAGAAAATTATAAAACCGAAAGTGCTTAATAATAAGTGAAAAGAAAAATTAAAAAGCTAATTTCTATTAAATAAACGCTATCACTATTTTTAAAATGATGTTTTTGTGGTTTTTTCTTTTTGAAAACTATTATACTACTGATTATAAGCAACTTTTATGAAAACAAAAATTTTGAAACTTAAAAATAAGCAGTTTGAGAGCTTATGATCTCAACAGTGGAGCTTATGGCTTATTTTGATGTTTTAAGCTCAAATAAACTTACAAACTGGAACCAAAGGTGAAATAAGATACAAATAAGCTAAAGTTACTCAAATGAAGCTAAAAGATACAAAGAACCACACTGATAAGCTATAAATAAGCTAATAAGCACTTACTCTAATCTACCAAACAAACAGGCCTGCAGCCATTTTCACAAGCAATTTTAGCTTATGAAATAAGCATAAAAGCTCAAAACAAAAAACTGAGGTAGCAAGATGGGCTGGTGGGCTTTCCAAAAAGCCCAAGCTCACACACTATGGCTCACTAATAAGCTTATGACAAGCTTGTGAAAAAGCTTGTAAACCACTGATTGCTTAGTGTACACAGAAATGGGACAACTTAAAAGCTAGTTGCAGCCCTACCAAATAAGCTGCAAAATGGAAAATAAGCACTGGACCTGTGAAATGGCTAGATTGGCTTTCCAAAAAGCCAAGGTTCATAAACTGAGGTTCACTAATAAGCTCTTGATGAGATTGTGAAAAAGGGTCAATCAAGCGCATGTGGCACTATTTTAGAAAAGTGGTCAAAATAAGCTAAGAAATAAGCAGTTAAACTAGCTAACTAAAAATTATAAAAATTACTATGATAAAGATGAGCAACTATATTTTAATATCCCAAAATCTCAAATCTTGAAACTCAAAATTAAGTCCTATAAAAAATGATCTATTTTATTCAAAAATGACTAAACTGAAAATTTTGACTTTTTAAGATGAACTAAAAGGTTGACTAATATGAACTTTAGATTGATTCTACTTACTGATTTTGATGTATTAAGCTAAGTTAAGATGAGATTAAGCTAAAGTACCAAGTTATAAGCCACTGTGAT
This sequence comes from Chrysanthemum lavandulifolium, assembly GCA_022545495.1. Classification (NCBI taxonomy): domain Eukaryota; kingdom Viridiplantae; phylum Streptophyta; class Magnoliopsida; order Asterales; family Asteraceae; genus Chrysanthemum; species Chrysanthemum lavandulifolium. The sequence goes on along the minus strand of CM040241.1, from coordinate 150,410,402 downwards.
GATTTTGTATCCTAAATCCTAACAGTGGGCTAATGGTTTGAGATTAAAGACTATTTTGACTTTTACCAAACGAGGATGATTTTATGGATGCAATGAGCTATTAGGTACTAGTGTGACTTTAAACAATAACAAGAAACAAAACAGATAGCCTCTAACACGATAATACAATGAATCCAAACAACACTTAAAACCGTGAACTTGTGATTTTCAAAAGGTTTCACAGATTAAGACCATGCACTTGATTAAAGACCTTATATTATCATATAATAAGACTAAATAAGCATTAAACAGCAATAATAACAACATAAAACTAAGAAATGACACTTATGCTATAATAACTGTTAAAATAAGATTTTTAGTAACTACCAATTCTAGAAAACAAGCATACTGTTTTTATGTTTAATTCTACTTAGCTACAACTCATAAACATAGAAACATAAAGTTTTAAGTTAATTAATGACTTAAACAGTTAAATGCCAAAATGGAACAAAAGGCTTACAAATTGGTTTCCAAGTGAAAACTGAGAACCAAGGACTGAGAATACAACCTATAGCTTCCCAAGAAGCTCTAAACCCAAGGGCAATCCAATATTCACCCTGCTCCAGCTGTGATCATCTTCTCCATGGATTTTTTTATTTTTCACTAATTTTTTTTGGTATTTTTGGGAATTTTTCTTTTTGAAACTAAACTGAGTTTTAAAGGTTTCTAATAGCTTAAACAAGCTATCTAGGAGCTTATATGAGCTTATTCAGTCCTTAATAACAACTAACAACAACATTAACATTTTGAGAATTTGAACAAGAAAAATTTGCATAAACTGAAAACTTGAATTTTAACTGAAATTGAAACTGAAAAAGGTTCACATACACTGAAATTACTTAAACAAAATGCTTGAAAGTTTAAAACATACACTGGAAATTTAAATTTAAGCTATTCGACATTCATAAACTAAAATTACACTAGATATCTCTCTACATTACTCCAAGCTTCCTTTATATTGATCTTTTAGACTCTGTCGACATCTCTGAGACTTTCCCACTTCATCTTGGCCATTGAATCCTTCAAATTCATCATATTCGTCCATTTGGAAATTTGGCGCCAAAAAGTCTTAAGCAGGTATTTGCAATTAAAGAAGTTTGGGAGGATGTGGAGGTGGAGGGGGTAGTTAAACAGCTGTATAACAGGTGGAAAGGTGGAAAAACCACTCTGGTTTTGGTTTTCAGTCTTGGTGAGGGAGATAAACAGTAATACTGGTTTTTGGCGCGCGTTGACTTGGTTTGACCGAGTATTAATAATACGGGGTGTCAAAATGGGATAATGGCAGGGTCAAAATGATTTGGACTGGCTCAAGGGTCTAGGGGTCAAGGTTCAAGTGATTGGGTTGGGCTTGGGTTTGTGTGTTGGGCCAGCTGGGTTAATAACAAAAGAGGGTCCGGTTTGGTTTTGATATACAAGGACCATTTATGTAATTTTCTGATTTATGAGGGACTGAACCTGCAACTTTTCCAAACTTATCAAAAGGACCAATTATGCCATATATGAATAGTACAAGGGTAATATGTCACACCCCAAATTACTGCTTTTGCAATGAATGGAATTCTCGGGATTGATCGTCATAGCACCACAATCACAAGTTATATTGAACGACCTAAAGTGTCGTTTGAAAAGAACATCGCTTGATTTATTAAAACAATCGAGTTTACAAAGTAGGTCCCAAATGTAAATCAACTCATGCGGAAATAAGTTTACTACAATTCAAACGATGTTTTGAAGTACATAAAACCAAGGGAGACGCGTCGTCATCACGACTCCATGAAATGTCCAAATGCATGCCATGAAGTAATTGCTTTAGATACCGAGATACAAACATGCTAAAAGTGTCAACACAAAGGTTGAGTGAGTTCATAGAGTTTGTTTTGAAATGTAAAGCCTTTCAAAATCGTTAATGCAAAGAAAGGCATTGAAAATCCACTCGGCCCAAGTTCGCCCATACAAAACTTGCAACCTGTGTGTTCACAACCCATTGCCAAGATGTGTATAGTTTATGTTCAAACATATGATTTCAATGAATTCACAATAGTACCAACTCGACGTAGAACAATAGCACTTAATCCATAGCACATAAACAATAGCACATAAGCAATAGCACCTAACTCAATGTATCAGTAGTCAACTGATATAGTACTTTATTCGACGTATAACTATAGCACGCAAACTTGAACAATTTATATAGTACAACATTCGGTTTTGAAATGATGTAATCGTGATAGGAGTTACCCTTAAGAATATATAAGTACTTGTGAAAAATATAGTTAAGCATGTATCTCCCCCAAAACAGTTATGAAAACAAGTAAAAGCAGGGGCTATGAAACTCACTTGGTAAACAGGTGATGACAAGAGTGAGTACACTGAGGTATAATGTAATGCGTCAACCGGGACCTATTACGATTGATATGATATGTCATGAGTTGCAATGTAATGTTATGCATGCACTTCGTATGTTATTTATACCATTTACGAGTTTTAAAAATATTACTCGTCGTCGAAAAATACTCTTTTGACGTCTTGACCCTTCAAAAATGACTTTACATGCTTTTACGTCAAAATGTCATCCTACAATGGTTTTATAATGATTTTTGGTGAAATTACCATTTTTCGTCGCAAAACAATGTCGTCGGAAAAATCATGAAATCAACAAAAATGGCTCCGGAAAAATAGTCGTAAAACGGTGTACGTCGATCGTTAGAGAACGAACTCGACGGTTTTGGAAAGTTTGTATCGATATCTAAAAATTTTAGTTCAGGAGTTTTCGTCCAAAAGGTCTCGATCATAAAGATATCAAGGGCTAAAGATGGTGGTTTTTGCTAATTGTGTGCGAAAATGAGTTTCGCCAAGTTTGAACATCCGTAATTTATTTACTATAACTCCGCTTGACAAACGACTTTTTGTTTTGAAAAATATGGCGGTGAACTTGATTTTACTAGAAGACAATTTGTTCCAAAAGTTTTGCATCATAGTTAAAATCGCGCAAACATAGCCCTTACGACTAATGAAATACTTGAATCGTAGAAATAATATAATTTTTCTAAAATAATAGTTACGCAACTTTATAAAACGTGCATATATTTGTCGTTTCAAACCGCTTTCACGTAAAATATGTCCTTAGCTTCGTATCAAGTAAACTAATATATTTTGATAAGTCGAAATAATTTGTGAAGCTTAAGGCTCGCTTTTGACCCGAACAAACTAAAACCGCAAGCTGAATTTTCGAAAAGTATATTTTTCGTCGTCAAACTTTAAAAATTCACCACGGCTTCGTTATAACTCCGCTTTTATCCGCTCAAAAGGCCACGGATTCGCTTTTAAAGTATATTTTCTAAATATCAAGGCCAAAGTTTCGTACCATCAGCAGGTTTTTCCAGAAATTCGAAACAAGGACAGAACCTATTTATATAGTTATCGAAAATAGTTTTTCTCGGACAAAACCTATTCTAATCCCTTCAAATCAACTCCAAAACTAATCTAATCCTACCATACACCTTCTTAGGGTGTCATGGGTTCCTAATCACCATCAAGACCAAAGAATACCATGGGAATATTTATAGGATGACCATAAGTATATAAATAACTCTAAAATCATGAAATAAATGGTATAAATCACATATCATGCACATAAGCTCCAAAATGAAAAGAAACATATGAAATGAAAAGGAAACATGAAAATGAAATAAACAAGCTTACAAGTGATAGTGATGAGGTGAAAGTAACAAGGATTAAACTTAAATACCCTTGGTTTATATTTCAAAACCATATAAAGGATATAACTAGATTGTAAATAACACTTGATCTTGCAAAATCTTTGATCCCTATGGAGCTTGAGTGTGGCCGTTTTGGAGAGAACCAAGGAGAGGAGAGAACAAATTTTCTTAACACTTTGAAAATGAGAATGAAATGTATGAGTAATTATTTGAGGTAGACTTTATGTAGTGTGTAAATGTATACAAAAATATCTACTAATCAGGATACATCCCCCTTGGACCGGTTTTGGGGGATTGTGTCCCTCAATTACTATTTTTTTTCTTCTAATAACTTGTATATAATTTGTAAATAAATATTTGATAAAGTGTAAGTAAATGTGGAAATGTACAAGTAAAGGTAAATGGAAGTTTTGGTACAAGTAAGTTTTAATAAGTCAAAATAGAATGTATTGAGATAATAAAATTGTAAAATACTTTCCTTGTGAAATTTGAGTGATAAAATAATTATCGATAGTTTTTAAGAAAAACGTCGTAATAATATAAATTTGACAATTTATGTACAAAATAAATTTAGAACACTAGGTAAACTCAAAATATAGTTTTTATAAACTAAATGTAAGTTTAAAAATACATCGGGATCATTTTTGAAAGTAACGGATTAAATATTCAAAATAATAACTCACGCGATAACGTTTATTTAATATAAAAATTACGCGATAAATGTGAAATGAAATGTCGTGAATGAATTGATATGATGTAAATGATGTCAATGAAATGTAGACTAATCTTAGTCCATATGAAATGTACGTGATGTTATGATCATGAATTCGCCGCTAAACCTTTAAGGTTACGCGAATTTGAAACGAGTAAACCAAGTTTACTAAAAATGTTGAAATAGTGAGACATGAATGGTGTCGAGAAATGACCGAAAGTACGGGTTGTCACATTCGCCCATCAAAAAGGAATTCATCCTCGAATTCGGTTCGTGTTGGTCTCTCGTGGTTAGGGTTTGATGAGGCAAGTTTTCCCATTCTCGAGCAAAACCCTCAAAGACTTTTTGTAACCGATTTTACTTAATCCCACAACTCATCAAACAAGAACTGTCATACGATTAGGCTAAATCGGTTTAGGTAACAACTTGTTTCTAGCTCGATCTTTGCAACTCATCAAACAAGAACTCACGCGGATCAAACTGGAAACAAGTGGTTTGAAGAAAATCTTTTGAAAATTTGGCTCGACACGAATTGCTTACACATATAAGCCTATTATTCCCTTCATTGCATGATTCTTCCCGAATTAGACATAGGTGATCGGGCTATGTATAATTTAGGAGTAACTATGCAATGCTTGGACTAATCGACTCATATGTTGTTTGGTGTTGAGTCAACTGATGTTAAAATTGTGATGAACATCGAGAGAGAAGACATGGAGAAGTGTCGTTAAAATGATAGTTGAAGTAAAAGAATTAAAATCCTCGTAAATGATAACAAATCGGAAAGAAAATAAAGTACGATAGATGAGAATATTTTACAACGAGTAGTTTAGCAAAAGTAGTACATCTTAGGTTATAAAGATTCGGACACGATGGAAAACATAAACTTAGTACGACATAGTACATAAGGAGAAATAAGACCGTTAGTTTCGAATTTCTTCGCCTTCGCGTCGTTGATACCTTGACGAGCTCCTCCTCCTCCTTCTAACATATATACATTCCCATGAGCACCTTCAACTTGTTGACCTTGGTTTTGAGGACATTGGTTCCGATAGTGTCCTTGTTCCCACATCCAAGCACGAATTACGGCTTTGCCCTTACAGATCCTTAGCAAGGTGTCCTACTTTGTGACAACTAAAACATATACCACATGGACCATTATGATGTAGCGTGCATTGGTGGCATCGCGGTAAGTTTCCGCATAAGCTCTTCCCTTGTTGGTGCAAAGAACATAGACCCCGCGACTTCTTGTCTTCTATTATGTTGTTGATGATGGTTAGTGTTGCGGTTTTGGTTGTTGTTGTTATAACCTCCTTGGTCGCCTTCCCATTTTCTTTTGTTGTGGTTGATTTGGTTATCGTCGTTGTTGTTGTTGTTTTGGTTATTGTAGTAGTTGGTGCGCTTGTTGGGGTTGTTGTTGTTTTGGTTGGTGTTGGGGTACTTACCTCTCTTCACCACTTGTGCCATCAACTTCGAGTCACCGAATAGCTTCCTCGATTGTTTGTGGATCAAATGAAGTCACATCTCCTTGTATAACCTCGGAAGTCCCCGATAAAAGCCTCTAGCAACTTTCGTTATCGTAAACCATGGACGGGCATAACGCGGCTAATTCTTGAAATCTCGAATGTAAGTGTCAATATCATAGCCAATAGTTACTAATTCATAGAACTCCGTCTCCAACTTTTTGATTTCCGCTCGAGGACAAAACTTCTTAGTCGCCAAGCCCTTAAATTGCTCCCAAGTAAGCTTGAAAGCATTCTCCATTCCAATCGGTTGAGCGATGAATTCCACCATGACAACGCTCCATCGAGTAAAGTACTTGTAGCATATTTGACCTTACTATCATCCGGACAAGCATAAAGCAAAACACCGACTCAACTTTTCAAACCATCGCACCATGGTCGTAGCTCCTCGGTACTCGAAACTTAGTGGGTTCACCACTTTTGAAATCCTTGTAAGAACAGACTCTTAACTCCGGATCCTCCCGCATTTCCGAAGAAGAAGAAGTCTTGCGGCTACAAGAAGATCATGACCTCGGCAGCAGCAGCAGCAGCCCATCGCTTCTCGTTCAACTCTTAAAGCATTAGCAATGCTATCATTCACCAACTCGAATTTCGCTGGGTCATTTCAACCGTAGCTTTCTTGATTGCCATATCTTCTTCAAAACAAGAGGAAATGTGAGACGAGCAAAATCCGATGTTAATAATAAGCGCTTCAAAGAAATGTGATAAAAATGATAAATTTGAGGTTATGTTTCAAAAATGATCGTCGGTTTCCGAAAAGATGGGTTATGAGGTGTTGTGAGTGCTTCAAATATATGATGGTTTAGTGACTTAAAGTGTTAGTAACGTGTAACTCGACATGTTAGTGGTGAAACAAAGGAGTGAGAGTGATTTCGCCCTATATAAAAGTTTATCTCGGCATTCGTCGTTATCGATGATGAATCAGCTGATATAAAAAAAATTGTGATAGGGAATGACAAGGAATTCTCCACGTTAGAGTATGGGGAAAAGATAATGGGATGGGTATTTAAGGGCATCCATTTGACAATCGATGTGAAATGAAAGTGAATAACTCGAAAAATGTACGTATAAACCGCATGTGAAGTGAACCTGCACTTATGATGAAATGATGAGATGCTATGATGATGTAGTTATAGTCTAGGGTCAATGATGCAACCTAGTTCTCTATAACCAAGCTCGATGCCAATCTGTCACACCCCAAATTACTGTTTTGCAATGAATGGAATTTCGGGATTGATTGTCATAGCACCACAATCACAGTTATATTGAACGACCTAAAGTGTCGTTTGAAAAGAACATCGTTTGATTTATTAAAACAATCAGAGTTTACAAAGTAGGTCCCAAATGTAAATCAACTCGTGCGGAAATAAGTTTACTACAATTCAAACGATGTTTTGAAGTACATAAAACCCAAGGGAGACGCGTCGTCATCACGACTCCATGAAATGTCCAAATGCATGCCATGAAGTAATTGCCTTAGATACCTGAGATACAAACATGCTAAAAGTGTCAACACAAAGGTTGAGTGAGTTCATAGAGTTTGTTTTGAAATGTAAAGCCTTTCAAAATCGTTAATGCAAAGAAAGGCATTGAAAATCCACTCGCCCAAGTTCCGCCCATACAAAACTTGCAACCTGTGTTCACAACCCATTGCCAAGATGTGTATAGTTTATGTTCAAACATATGATTTCAATGAATTCACAATAGTACCAACTCGACGTAGAACAATAGCACTTAATCCATAGCACATAAACAATAGCACATAAGCAATAGCACCTAACTCAATGTATCAGTAGTCAACTGATATAGTACTTTATTCGACGTATAACTATAGCACGCAAACATGAACAATTTATATAGTACAACATTCGGTTTTGAAATGATGTAATCGTGATAGGAGTTACCCTTAAGAATATATAAGTACTTGTGAAAAATATAGTTAAGCATGCATCTCCCCAAACAGCTTATGAAAACAAGTAAAAGCAGGGCTATGAAACTCACTTGGTAAACAGTGATGACAAGAGTGAGTACACCGAGGTATAATGTAATGCGTCAACGGGACCTATTACGAATGATATGATATGTCATGAGTTGCAATGTAATGTTATGCATGCACTTCAGATGTTATTTATACCATTTACGAGTTTTAAAAATATTACTCGTCGTCGAAAAATACTCTTTGACGCCTTGACCCTTCAAAAATGACTTTACATGCTTTTACGCCAAAATGTCATCCCACAATGGTTTTATAATGATTTTTGGTGAAATTACCATTTTCGTCGCAAAACAATGTCGCCGGAAAAATCATGAAATCAACAAAATGGCTTCGGAAAAATAGTCGAAAACGGTGTACGTCGATCGTTAGAGAACGAACTCGACGGTTTTGGAAAGTTTGTATCGATATCTAAAATTTTAGTTCGTGAGTTTTCGTCCAAAAGGTCTCGATCATAAAGATATCAAGGGCTAAAGATGGTGGTTTTTGCTAATTGTGTGCAGAAAATGAGTTTCGGCCAAGTTTGAACATCCGTAATTTATTTACTATAACTCCGCTTGACAAACAGCTTTTTGTTTTGAAAAATATGGCCGGTGAACTTGATTTTACTAGAAGACAATTTGTTCCAAAAAGTTTTGCATCATAGTTAAAACTTGCCGCAAACATAGCCCTTACAACTAATGAAATACTTGAATCGAGAAATAATATAATTTTTCGTAAAATAATAGTTACGGCAACTTTATAAAACGTGCATATATTTGTCGTTTCAAACCGCTTTCACGTAAAATATGTCCTTAGCTTCGTATCAAGTAAACTAATATATTTTTGATAAGTCGAAATAATTTGTGAAGCTTAAGGCTGTTTTTGACCGAACAAACTAAAAACCGCAAGCTGAATTTTTCGAAAAGTATATTTTTCGTCGTCAAACTTTAAAAATTCACCACGGCTTCGTTATAACTCCGCTTTTATCCGCTCAAAAGGCCACGGATTCGCTTTTAAAGTATATTTTCTAAATATCAAGGCCAAAGTTTCGTACCATCAGCAGGTTTTTCCAGAAATTCAAACAAGGACAGAACCTATTTATATAGTTATCGAAAATAGTTTTTCTCGGACAAAACCTATTCTAATCCCTTCAAATCAACTCCAAAACTAATCTAATCCTACCATACACCTTCTTAGGGTGTCATGGGTTCCTAATCACCATCAAGACCAAAGAATACCATGGGAATATTTATAGGATGACCATAAGTATATAAATAACTCTAAAATCATGAAATAAATGGTATAAATCACATATCATGCACATAAGCTCCAAAAATGAAAAGAAACATATGAAAATGAAAAGGAAACATGAAAATGAAATAAACAAGCTTACAAGTGATAGTGATGAGGTGAAAGTAACAAGGATTAAACTTAAATACCCTTGGTTTATATTTCAAAACCATATAAAGGATATAACTAGATTGTAAATAACACTTGATCTTGCAAAAATCTTTGATCCCTATGGAGCTTGAGTGTGGCCAGTTTTGGAGAGAACCAAGGAGAGGAGAGAACAAATTTTCTTAACACTTTGAAAATGAGAATGAAATGTATGAGTAATTATTTGAGGTAGACTTTATGTAGTGTGTAAATGTATACAAAAATATCTACCAATCAGGATACATCCCCCTTGGACCGGTTTTGGGGGATTGTGTCCTCAATTATTATTTTTTTTTCTTCTAATAACTTGTATATAATTTGTAAATAAATATTTGATAAAGTGTAAGTAAATGTGTAGGAAATGTACAAGTAAAGGTAAATGGAAGTTTTTGGTACAAGTAAGTTTTTAATAAGTCAAAATAGAATGTATTGAGATAATAAAAATTGTAAAAATACTTTCCTTGTGAAATTTGAGTGATAAAAATAATTATCGTATAGTTTTTAAGAAAAACGTCGTAACAATATAAATTTGACAATTTATGTACAAAATAAATTTAGAACACTAGGTAAACTCAAAATATAGTTTTTATAAACTAAATGTAAGTTTAAAAATACATCGGGATCATTTTTGAAAGTAACGGATTAAATATTCAAAATAATAACTCACGCGATAACGTTTATTTAATAAAAAAATTACGCGATAAATGTGAAATGAAATGTCGTGAATGAATTGATATGATGTAAATGATGTCAATGAAATGTAGACTAATCTTAGTCCATATGAAATGTACGTGATGTTATGATCATGAATTCGCCGCTAAACCTTTAAGGTTACGCGAATTTGTAACGAGTAAACCAAGTTTACTAAAAATGTTGAAATAGTGAGACATGAATGGTGTCGAGAAATGACCTGAAAGTACGGGTTGTCACATAATATTTGATAATTTTCCATTTTAAATAACCCATGGACCATTTTTGACACTTTTCAAAGTTGAGGGACCAAAGTTGTAATTTTGTAATTTTTAAACTTTGAAGGGTTTGTTTTGACAACTTTTGAATCCATAGGACCTTAAATGATATTTTGCTTTATTTTGATTTACCAGGGACTAAATTTGACAACTTTTGAAACTTGGGGACTAAACCGCCAATTATGCAAACTTGATACGTTTTCATCCGATTTTGATATTTTGCATTTGAAACACATAAAACACTTATTTGTGATATTTTTATCATTTTGATGCATTTCGAGTGTTTTCGGATGTTTTGCGTACTAAAAGGTATAAAATGATGAGTATTTACACACCGAAGTGATGAGAATAGAGTGAAACTTAATCGAATTAATGTATAAATTGTCATTTGTTGCCGAGTTCTTTGAAAAGATGGAGATTGTTGAATGTTGCCGAAAAGAAATTACTAATAAAGGTTGTTGTAAAGAATGTTGCTAAAAGAATAAAGATTACTTTGATGATGACAATCCAAGCACAAGAATACAAAGACAAATCAAGATAAAGACAATTGATAAAGATACAATCTTTCCTTGAAGATGGAGAAGTTAAAGATAATTTATAAAGGAACTTGAAGTCAAGCAAGTAGAATTCAAGTTAGGGAGGATTGTTGGGATATGAAAGTGTCAAGAATGACAAAGCATCTGGAAGAAGTCAAAGCATCGCTAAGGAAAAGTCAAAGCATCTTGTCAAAGTTAAAGTACGCAAAGCTAAAGAACTGCTATATTCGCTTATGGAAAGCTTTGTTATTCTAGAATATTCTTTGTTTAGATTACTTGTCGTACAAGGTTATAATTGTAAACCGACTAGGGTTATCCTTAAGCCTATAAAAGGACCCCTAGGCTGGTATTAGAAGATACGTGTTTTTAGAGTTTTAGATAAGTACGATATTAGAGTTTTAGAGTTGTTAAAGAATCTGCATAACAAGCAGATTTAGAGTTATTAATAATATCGTTGAAAGTTAAATTTAATTCTTCTTAGCTTTGTTAAGTAAATTCCGCATACTTAATAGAGTTTGCTCAGTGTTTCATTGTTAATAACTTAGGATTTATCCGAGGTTATTAAACCCTTAACAAGCTATATAGTTAGTTTGGTTAGAGTACATCGATCCAACACGGTTGTCTAAAAACTGGTTTTCCCAAGATTGATGGTTTTGCAAACTTAGTGTTCACACTATTCCCTGTTGTTTTTCTGAACTCATTTTTTAAGGCAACAATTGCGAAACTCTTTTCCTGAAGTTGAGCTTTGAGATCATCAATTTTGGCTATCTAAGAGTTTGTTTGTTCCAAATACTTAGTTCTAGAATCATTGACAGAGTCACTTGGGTCTATGTGATGCTTTCTCAAAGACTCATTTTCCTTAAGTAATTTAGCCACATAAATTGACAGTTCATTATTTCTTGTTATAATAGCATCAATATCTTGAGTAGTCTTGACTAATTTACTTTTCTCATGCATACCAAAAATATGTTTCTTCAAATTGTTGATAGTCGAGTTTTTGTCCCTGTCGAACTTTTAAATCATTTATTTCAAAAAATTCACGAAATTCAGGGAATTCCGGATTGTTGCAAGGTTTCACAGTTTGAAAACTTTCTTCTTTTCTTTGGATTGCAATTTCAAGTGAAATGCAATGTTTTTCAAGTTTTGAGAATTTATTTGAAAGTTCATCAAAAGTTATCTTATCAACCATATCATTAGTTTTGAAACACTTTATCTCATACTCAGCTTCAGTTACAGAACATGTATCAAGAACATGTTTTGTGATGTGATCAGTTTGCATAAGAGTATTTTTAGATGCATTATGTTGAACAGTTATGGTACCTCATCACTTGACACATGTTCATTTATCGGTCCGACATCCGCATCCTCATCATCTCAGCAAGAATCATCGAACCATCGGTCGTTTCAAGCTTATCCATCTCGAGCCCTCAGATTCAAGGTCAACCGATCAATCATCCGGTGCTCTACTGTCTCAACCCTACAACTGCTGATTGTACTCGACATTCATTTACCTTTCTAATTTCGTATCCACATCTTGTCTCGATGTGGTTACTTGAGCAAATGGTTGCATCATTCTTTGTTGTCTCTGTTATTCGCATTCAAGAACACCCGATCTTTCAACCGATACATTACCCGACTCATCACAACTATCACATAACTGCACCCAACAGTCATCCACATGTTCATCATTCGTAACTTCCTCAATATACTTCTCCACATTATCCATGAGTTGGATTAATGTCTCTCGAACATATTAGCTTCCATCCAGTGTGATTCTTAAAGCACATTTCACCACCGATAATCATAATCAAGTGTGTTCCTTTGATGAATGACTAAAGTTGTTTGTTGATCACATGAAGTGCAGCTTTAGAACTGGATTCTTGAACCTTTTTCCTATTAAGTTGTTGTTCTAATTGTTCCAAGTTCAAGAACAATGTGCCAGTAATCGATGATAATTCTTGACGGAAGAGTGTAATACATGATCGTACAATTCCCATTGTGTATTTGTCATCAATTCTAAGTAACATAAGGTGTGAATGAAGTTGTCGATAAGGTTTAATGCAACTTTCCTTACCAATTGCAAGAGCATTCTGTAACCTTGATTGGTGCATTTCTCTCTCTTCAGATTCTAAACACGTAGATCTCACATCCTTATTGATTAAATCCATCATCTTTAACCGTTCATTATAGCTGATATTCTCATGGTTTTCAACAGCATCATACATTTTGAGTATACGAAATCATGAATCGAGTGTAAGACATGATGTTGTTGTGTATACGGGATTTTACAAGTCTATGATTTAAACCGAGAAATAGAATATTTCGCGGGATTTTACTAAAATCAAGACCAAACCGTAAGAGAGTGAGAAGTAGAATGTAGTAAAGGAACTAGAAGATGATAAGGAAGTGAAGATAAATTGGTGTTATGGTTGAGTTTGTGATATTCCCTAATTCTTTATATATACCCCCTGTTCCGCGGATCGAACTAGGGTTTGAAAACAAGGGATTTTTGTAGACGAGAGAAACTTGTTGATGAAGTATGCTTAAGCGTAGAAACCAGCCTTAGGCGTAAACAGCAAACCTTATGCGTAACTTACCTTCTTACGCGTAGACAGGGGCTTACGCGTAAGTAATGCTTATGCGTAGACAAATATCTTACGCGTAGATTATAGGTGAAACTTAAGCTTATGCGTAAACTAAAGCTTAGAAGTAGAGACCTTATGCGTAAAGTTACCTTAGGCATAAGAGGATCTTATGCGTAAGAATAGCTTATGCGTAAAGAGTTTACTCGTAACCATTTAGGCTTATGCGTAAAACTTGGGTATTTTACCCAAAAATCCTTTACACTTGTCCGAGTGAAAAAGATATCCAAAGTCGAAGTATTTTCAGGCTTATCCAAGCAAGAAAACACTGAGAAAACCAACAGTTTCAAAGATCACGTGAAGAAAACCTTATGCGTAGGAAACTGCTTAAGCATAGAATTAGGGTTTTCTTAGGCGTAGAAAAGGACAGTTTTACCAAGCTTGATTTTTATGCACTAAAACTGTTTTGAAACCTGATTTTAATGATGAAATAGCTTTAAAAACACCAAAACAACAAGAAAGTTTGAAACTTGTTGATCTAAAACCACTTTCACCCTTACGCGTATAAACATACACACGAACAAAACCAAGCTTAAAATCTAATCTACACGCGTAAAGTTAACTTTTTGCAAAAAACTGAAACTTTAACACTAAATAAACCTTAAACCACAAGAATCTTGAGTTTATAAGTGTAAAAATCAAAGCTTTTGTGCGTATGAAAATAGTAGTACGAACCACTTTACGCGTAGAGAACAAAAGATTCAAAAACAAGAGATTCACCCAACAAGATACCAACAAGATCAAACCATGGCTCTTGATACCATTTGTGGGACATTGGTTTTCATAAACACACAATCAAGCAAATAAATGGGGCGTATGATATGAAGAAACTTAGAGAAAGAAAGTAGGATGGGAGCCTTTCTAGAGAGAGAAAGTGAGAGAAAAACAAAGAGAAGGTTATATTAAGTGAAAGGTCCAACCCTCTACCTTGGGAGGTAGAGGGTATATATAGTTACATACTACACATCCTCTTTCGGACTGTGGATCAGGCATACAGTGGGTAAAGACCCGTCCTTCCTCCACGGTGTTGCACTAAGCTAATAACTAAGCTAATAAACAGTAAATAACGATGTGTCTACGAGCTAACTTGTGCTAAACTATAATTGGGGTGACCGACACTTCCTTATGGAATTTCCAATTCCTAACATGAAGTTCAGATCATCCACGGATTTCAAGGAACCAAAATTTTGGTTCCTTCCTTGATGAAAAAGGGTTCCTTGGGTGAATTTTGGAAATTTTTGAATTTTGGTGGGAAATAGATAATCTATATGTCTAAGTAAGCTAAACTAGTTCTAATATGAATAAAAAAAAAGTAAAAACTATCCTAGAAACAAATTTGGGTAAATTAGAATGCTGAATCGAGCTTAAATTCAAAGAACTTACCAGGCATCCCACGGTACCAAAATATTACACAGACCGATCTCATATTTTGGGTCCAGCTAGTCCGTCAGTGCAGAAACGGCGGCACCAAAATTTTTAACGAACGGAACCAAAAATTTGGTTCTGTGAGATTCGTCTAGTGCAGAATTTTTGGCAGTCGCGTTTGTTGACCCCCGAGAATTTTTTGAATCCTGAAATTTTTCTTAAAACATATGGAGATAATTATTTCTAGTTAGGAACAAGCACTAATGCACATATAAACATAAGGGAGCATGTATTTTCAACAAGGGCTATTGATTTTCACTAAAAAGTGAAAACGGGTAAAATTTGATAACATCCGTATGTTATCCCCCTGCATGAAAAAGTTAGTATACATCAATGTTTTAAGTTAGTTTATCATCCTACGAAGTGATGACACATAAATAATACCATACAACATTGTTTCTTGTATTCGTTCCAAACACCCTCTTAAACCTCAACTCACTTATCCAACTTCTTGTAAATCTTATCATTCTACCAAGGCAAACGCCCAACCCCACAAGGGTAAAGGAATCACAAGTAATGGTGTCATATCAAAGCAAACATATAAACCAAAAGAAATCTTTAACATAAATATGGAAATAATCCAAGTCAAAAGACTTCAATACATAGGTCCCAAATGAAAAATAAACTCCAAAAGAAATGTCTAAAACATAAGTCTAAATGGTATCATAATATCAAAGCTAAATCTCTAAGGTAAGTCCACTCAAGACTCATCCCAAAGCAATACCAGCCCAATGCTTAGATACCGCCATGAAGAAAAGAAAAGCGGCCGAGCTTACAAAGCCCAAAGGAATGATATACAAAGCAAAAAGAATACGAAACGAAAATCGAATACGAAACAAAGTAAAAGAAAGATAGTGAAATCATAGTCTTTTCAAAAGATAATTCGTAATATCGTAATAAGTTTTATAGCTTAACTACCTCAAAGCCCGTAACATATGCCATATCGTAAACATATCATAATCACATAAGGCAACATATTTGTAGGGAGACCTACCAGAGTTATGAAGGACGCATGCACGCAAAGATCAATCATCGATAACAAATAGCATATAATGATAATATATGGCATATAATGATCTAGGATGCATCCATACGCCCACGCATAAATATTCATATCATAATTCAAATTGAGCTCATACAGATAATGTAAAGGACGGGCGTAACATCACTCATCGCCTAGAGTCATGTCGAAGTGCATTCACGACACGGACATGGAACCCCATGACTAGTTATATTTGGCTCGGTGTCAACTATCGAATCAAATAAGAATGTCATAACCGATATAGATCATATTTTATCAAACGCTTAATCATATTTTCAAAATCAAAGCCTTCATATCATATAGTTCAAAATCGATGTTTTATGATTCAAAATCAAAGTTCGATAAGCAATAGCTCAAATAAACACATTAGGGTTCATAGCAAAGGTTTAGGAAATCCTAATATGAAAACGAAAAGAAAACTTCATACGAAACCTTTATCGAAAAGGTCGAATATCCGCACCTTATTCGAAAACAAAAGATCAAAAGTCAAACAGGAAGCAAAGAATTACTCCTTCTTCACGTAACCTATATACATTAATGTCGATATATTATTAATGATTCCAAATCGTCACAATGGTCTTTTATTATTTTAGGGTTTCCATATTTAAATAAGACTTAAAGGTTTCAATACTAATATAGTAAATTAGGGTTTATATATCTTTTATTAACGCTTAGGGTTTTCATTCTTTAATGTCTCATTAATATTCATTAGCTTACTTGTTACGCCTTTTAATGACTAATTACTTAACCTAACTCGTCACATAATACTCTTTCCTTTTTATGTTTCAACGCTCACGCTTATGATTTTATGTGACATATAAGTTACTCATTACTCTTATTAATTACGATTTACTCTATTAGGGTTTAACATAACTTATTAAATTAGCATATCAAAACTAGGGTTTAGGTTTAACATAACCTTTACTTAATTAATGCATCTTCAAAACTCATATGTAATTCAATTCAAATTAGGGTTTACACTAGTATTAGCTCATCTTCTTACTTTACTTACTCAAGTTATTAAGCTATATTCATTATTCGAAAGTTACACATGGTTCGGTCCTAATAGCATGATTCGCCCTCATTAAAACAACACAAACATGACTCGATTCAATATCACATCTTATATTACATGTTTCTTATTAATTACAAGTTAAATAAATTAGGGTTTCTCTTGTTTTTGTTTCACCATTCTCGCCAAAAGAAAAACAAGGAGAACGCAACGAAACAATTATAACTTAACATATACGATAAGGTACGTTAAAGGAAAACAAATAAACGATATACCTTCACTTGGTTGAGCAAAATCGACACCAAGGGTTGTTTGTTTGAGTTTCGCCGAGCAAGGGAGAAAAGAAAAGAGAGACAAATAAACTAGGGTTCCAATTTAATGAATATGTGTTGTATTTATAGTTGTAGTATTTGAGTTAAACTAGGAAAGTAATTGGGTTGGGTTTGGGTTTTGGTCCAACCGAACACACATCACCTCACGCCACACCTTGGGCTTCGCCTTGGCTCACGAACACAAACCAAACGCGACTCAAATCATTTACTTAAACTTTAACTCTTCGTCGTACTCAAATCAATTACGCAATATACTTTAATTAGGTTTTTAAATATTCACAAGTAAATCTTTTATCTCTTTAAGTGTTATAAATATATTTTACGATTTTATAATTTTTAATTCCAAGGGTATTTTAGTCTTTATTCGGATTTTAAATTTTCGTGTTTTACAATTCTTCCTCTAAAGAAAAATTTTCGTCCTCGAAAATTGAATGAAACGAAATGAAAATGAAAACGAAACGAAACGAAAACGAAACGAAATGAGAACATACCAAATTATTCAAAGAAATGTGGTAACTTGCACGCATCGACTCCTCGGTTTCCCAAGTAGCCTCACGCCCGGATGATTCTTCCAAAGAATCTTAACGAATGGAATAACTTTATTCCTCATAACTCTTTCTTGTCTTTCCGTAATAGCTTCGGTTCTTCGATAAAGACATATCGGATTGAATTTGATCAAACGGATAAGAAGCAACGGTAACGGATGATAGTTGTATCCCTTAGGAGTGATACATGAAAACGCCATGAACATGCGATAACCGAGGCGGAAGTGCTAAACGACACGAAACTTCTCCTATATCGCTCCAAAATCTCAAACGGTCCAATAAATCGAGGACTAAGCTTGCCCTTGATTCCAAAACGTTTCACACCTCTAAACGGCGAAACTTTCAAAACACACGATCTCCAACCCGAAATTTAAATCACGACGATGCTTATCAAGATAACTTTTCGACGAGACCTAGCTTCCTTCAATTTCTCTCTAGCCACGCCTACCTTCTCATTAGTGATCTCTATCATTTCCGTCCTCAATCAAACGCCACCTACTTCATCCCAACAAATAGGTGCTCTACATTTCCTTCCATAAAGAAGTTCAAACGGTGCCGCCTTAATGCTAGCATGCCAACTGTTGTTATAAGCAAACTCTACTAAACATAAATATTCGTCCCAACTACCAATCCATTCTAAAGCACAAGCCCTTAGCATATCTTCTAAGGTCTCAGATAGTCCTCTCGACCGACCATCCGCTTGAGGATGAAATGCCGTACTAAAATTAAGTCGAGTACCCCAAGCTTTTCGCAAACCCTTCCAAACGAGAAGTAAAACGCGGATCTCTATCGGACACAATAGATGTCTGAGTACCATGAAGTCTAACGATCTCTTGTCAAAAATCTCGCCAATTTACCAATACCATAATCCTTCCCGACATAAGAATGAGCAGATTTGGTTAGTCGATCAACAACCACCCAAATCGCATCATGCTTCTTCCTAGTAAGAGGTAACCCACCACAAAATCCATAGATATCTTATCCCACTTCCATGTTGGAATCTCCAATGGTCAGAATAAACCACTAGCCCTCCGATGTTCAATCTTAACTCGCCGACAAATCATACACTTCGACACAAACGCCGCCACATCTTGCTTCATACCGCTCCACCAAAAGTATCGCTTCAAATCCCTATACATCTTGGTAGAACCAGATGAATAGTGAAAGGAGAACTATGAGCTTCACCATAACTTTCTCAATGGCACCGATCATCGGGAACACAAAGCCTATCTCCATACCATACAATACCGTCATTATCAACCTTAAACTCCGCTCGCTTACCTTCTTCAACATTTTGCGCCACGCCCACAAACCGTCATCTTTCTCGAGCTTTAATTTGCAAGATAAGGTTCGACTCCACCTTCATACTAGCCCAAGATCCATCAAAACCTCGACACACAACTCAACATCCAAACTCTAAATCACGCAAAATCCTAGGCTCAATCTTGATACTGCAAGAATGCCCGATTTCGCTAAGGCCAAGAATCACGTTAGCCTTACCGGATGGTATCGAATGTTAGTGTCATAATCCTTAAGAAGTTCTAACCATCTTCTTTGTCTCATGTTAAGTTCCTTCCGAGTGAAAATATACTGAGACTCTTATGATCATGAATATATCACACGCCTCCATACAAGTAATGTCTCCAAATCTTCAACGCAAACACCACCGCAGCCTAACTCAAGATCATGAGTTGGGTAATTCTCCTCATAAGGTTTTAGCCTCAAGCATAAGCTATTACCTTCCCATGTTGCATCAAAACACACCTAATCCTTTCTTAGATGCATCGTCAGAGATTTGAAATCCTCCCGAACCCGCTTGGAAGAGTCAAAATAGGAGCCGACACCAATCTCCGCTTCAATTCTTCAAAACTCTTCTCTCGCTCATCCGTCCATACAAACTTTTCACCTTTCCTCATCGGTTGGGTTAAGGGCAAAGCTAGACGAGAGAAACCTTCAACAAAACGTCTAGAGTAACCAAAGAAGTCCAAGAAAACTCCCGACCTCACCATCGTCGAGGTCTTGGCCATTTAGTGATAGCCTCAACTTTAGACGGATCCATGGTTATACCATCACCGACACGATATGACCAAGGAAAGCAACTTGTCTCAACCAAAATTGCGACTTCAAAATTTGGCGACAACTTCTTCTTCCTCAAAATCTCCAAAACTATACGAAGATGTTCTTCATGCTCTTCTTCGACTTAGAGTAAACCAAAATATCGCCGATGAAAACAATAACGAACTTGTCGAGAAACTCATGGAAAACACGATTCATCAAGTCCATAAACACAAAGAAGCGCATTGGTCAATCCAAAAGGCATAACGAGAAATTGTGAATGACCATATCCGCACGAAACGCGGTCTTAGGAACATCTTGCTCCTTCACACGAATCGATGGTAGCCGACTCGTGTCAATCTTCGAAAAGAACTTAGCTCCTTGTAGTTGATCAAACAAATCGCCTATACGCGCAAAGGATAACGGTTACGAATGGTAATACGATTGAGTTCACGATAGTCGATACATAGACGCATGCTTCCATCCTTCTTCTTCACAAACAAAACAGTGCACCCCATGGAGAAACACTAGGCTAATAAATCCACTTTCTATCATCTCTGCGCTTGTTCCTTCAACTCCTTCGCTCTACAGTGCCATACGACACGGAGCCTTCAAATCGGTTCAAGACTGTGAATTAACTCAATGCTAAACTCAACTTCTCGAAATGGGAAGTCCAGGAGTTCATCCGAAAACGCCAAGAAATTCGCAAACAACCGAAGATTATCAATGTTAGGACTCTCCAAAGATGTGTCCTTAACAGATGTTAGAAAACCTTGGCACCCATGAGCAATCATGATCCGCGCCTTCATAGCGGAAATGAGCTTAACAGATTTAGGGGTTGAGAACCATGATAAACGAATTCAGATGTTTTACGCTCCAAAGATCACCGTTCTAGCATGGCAACGATTGAAGCTCTATGGTAAGCCAACCAATCCATGCCTAGAATGATATCAAAGTCGACCATATTGAGAGGATACAGATTTGCAAAGCGAATACGATCATCAAAACGAAGAGGACACTCGACATATTTACGATCAATGATCACATGATTTTTCATAGGCGAGAAATCGATAAGTGATTTGTTAGCGGTTTGGGCTTCATATTAAGTTTCTTAGCGATGTGATGATATAATAGAGTGTGTGGCGCCAAGATCAAATAAAACGAAGACAAAGAAAATCATCAATGAAAAGAGTGCCCGTAATGGTACTCAAGTTCGCTCCACCGTTACGAGTAGTAGCATAGACACGCCCAAGAGTAGTCGGTGGCTTGATGTAGTTTCCGTGAACCGCCGATTCTTCTTAGGGCAATCCTTAATCTTGTGAGTAGTGGAACCACAACCAAAACATCCACCAGCTGGCCTTGAAACACCGCCTCGATGAGCCTTTCCACAAGTAGTACAAATAGTGGGGTGGCAAACTTCACCGTCCTCCGCCGATTAGAAGATCCCAAGCACGCCCCGATTCGCTCCTCTAGTCGGTCGATCCTCGTTATAACGCCGGTTATTGTTGCCTTGGTTCGACGATCACCTCCATTCCTACCAAAGATTTCTATTATCTTGACCCTCGCCTCGTAACGCCCAAAGGTCAAAATTCCTTCCCGATCGACCTCACCGATCATAACTCCTATCCCTTGACCTCTTGAATCATAACTCCTACCGTAGTTTCCTTATAGTCATTACCTTGAGTCCTACCTTGAATCCGATCACCATCGCGACACGCTTGTTAGAACCCGAAACCTCATGAAATATCTCAATGTTACGAGTGCATCATTACAGCCGACACATTCTCATACTCAATATTAAGCAATCGGTCCAACACCCACTTCTTCGGCCCCCACTTGAAGTGCTTAGCTTGACGCCTACCATCTCCAAAGAATCACTCCAACAAAACTCACCAATCTCATAAACCTACTCATGTACTCATTAGAGGTCTCATTATCAAACCGGTAGATCGCCTCGATAATCCTCTCATACCTTTGTCGTCAAAGATCGTGGAAATAACGGTTATAGAAGATAGTCCAAACTCACCCAAGTACAAGTCACAAAGAAAAGCGCCACCTCCTCTTGCTTGTTTCAATGCTTTCCACCAACTCAAAGCATCACCTTCCAATTTGAATGAAGCCAAACGAGTCTTAAATCCATCTCCACAACCCAAGATTTCAAACAACTTCTCAATATGAGTGATCCAGTCCTCGGCCTCAAGAGGAGTAGCAAGAAGTTAAACGAAAGAGGCTTCACCACCAAACGCCGAGCCAAGTATGAATACCGACGGGTTGATTTCTCCACCACTACCCAAGCACCATTCGACACGAATGTTGTTGATCATTGCTCCATCATCTCGTGTAGTCAAACCAGGAAAAGAGAGTTGAGAGCATTCGCAATCGCAAAGATCCATGTTAACAAAGATCATCGCTCCATCCGCGCCACCAAGAGTACGAGTTCGAACCATCTAAACGATTAGCAAAAGAACAAAGGTAAGATACGAAATGGAAGTACGAAGGAATCCTAAAGTCTACCCAAATCCTCACAGTCAAATCCTAAGCTCTAAAGTCTCAAACCTAGGCTCCATATGTCATGTGTCCCGACTACAAGTCGAAACCTGGCTCGATGCCATAAATTGTAACGCCCAACCCCACAAGGGTAAAGGAATCACAAGTAATGGTGTCATATCAAAGCAAACATATAAACCAAAAGAAATCTTTAACATAAATATGGAAATAATCCAAGTCAAAAGACTTCAATACATAGGTCCCAAATGAAAAATAAACTCCAAAAGAAATGTCTAAAACATAAGTCTAAATGGTATCATAATATCAAAGCTAAATCTCTAAGGTAAGTCCACTCAAGACTCATCCCAAAGCAATACCCAGCTCCAATGCTTAGATACCGCCATGAAGAAAAGAAAAAGCGGCCGAGCTTACAAAGCCCAAAGGAATGATATACAAAGCAAAAAGAATACGAAACGAAAATCGAATACGAAACAAAGTAAAAGAAAGATAGTGAAATCATAGTCTTTTCAAAAGATAATTCGTAATATCGTAATAAGTTTTATAGCTTAACTACCTCAAAGCCCGTAACATATGCCATATCGTAAACATATCATAATCACATAAGGCAACATATTTGTAGGGAGACCTACCAGAGTTATGAAGGACGCAGATGCACGCAAAGATCAATCATCGATAACAAATAGCATATAATGATAATATATGGCATATAATGATCTAGGATGCATCCATACGCCCTACGTATAAATATTCATATCATAATTCAAATTGAGCTCATACAGATAATGTAAAGGGACGGGCGTAACATCACTCATCGCCCTAGAGTCATGTCGAAAGTGCATTCACGACACGGACATGGAACCCCATGACTAGTTATATTTGGCTCGGTGTCAACTATCGAATCAAATAAGAATGTCATAACCGATATAGATCATATTTTATCAAACGCTTAATCATATTTTCAAAATCAAAGCCTTCATATCATATAGTTCAAAATCGATGTTTTATGATTCAAAATCAAAGTTCGATAAGCAACAGCTCAAATAAACACATTAGGTTCATAGCAAAGGTTTAGGAAATCCTAATATGAAAACGAAAAGAAAACTTCATACGAAACCTTTATCGAAAAGGTCGAATATCCGCACCTTATTCGAAAACAAAAGATCAAAAGTCGAAACAGGAAGCAAAGAATTACTCCTTCTTCACGTAACCTATATACATTAATGTCGATATATTATTAATGATTCCAAATCGTCACAATGGTCTTTTATTATTTTAGGGTTTCCATATTTAAATAAGACTTAAAGGTTTCAATACTAATATAGTAAATTAGGGTTTATATATCTTTTATTAACGCTTAGGGTTTTCATTCTTTAATGTCTCATTAATATTCATTAGCTTACTTGTTACGCCTTTTAATGACTAATTACTTAACCTAACTCGTCACATAATACTCTTTCCTTTTTATGTTTCAACGCTCACGCTTATGATTTTATGTGACATATAAGTTACTCATTACTCTTATTAATTACGATTTACTCTATTAGGGTTTAACATAACTTATTAAATTAGCATATCAAAACTAGGGTTTAGGTTTAACATAACCTTTACTTAATTAATGCATCTTCAAAACTCATATGTAATTCAATTCAAATTAGGGTTTACACTAGTATTAGCTCATCTTCTTACTTTACTTACTCAAGTTATTAAGCTATATTCATTATTCGAAAGTTACACATGGTTCGGTCCTAATAGCATGATTCGCCCTCATTAAAACAACACAAACATGACTCGATTCAATATCACATCTTATATTACATGTTTCTTATTAATTACAAGTTAAATAAATTAGGTTTCTCTTGTTTTTGTTTCACCATTCTCGCCAAAAGAAAAACAAGGAGAACGAACGAAACAATTATAACTTAACATATACGATAAGGTACGTTAAAGGAAAACAAATAAACGATATACCTTCACTTGGTTGAGCAAAATCGACACCAAGGGTTGTTTGTTTGAGTTTCGCCGAGCAAGGAGAAAAGAAAAGAGAGAGACAAATAAACTAGGGTTCCAATTTAATGAATATGTGTTGTATTTATAGTTGTAGTATTTGAGTTAAACTAGGAAAGTAATTGGGTTGGGTTTGGGTTTTGGTCCAACCGAACACACATCACCTCACGCCACACCTTGGGCTTCGCCTTGGCTCACGAACACAAACCAAACGCGACTCAAATCATTTACTAAACTTTAACTCTTCGTCGCATCAAATCAATTACGCAATATACTTTAATTAGGTTTTTAAATATTCACAAGTAAATCTTTTATCTCTTTAAGTGTTATAAATATATTTTACGATTTTATAATTTTTAATTCCAAGGGTATTTTAGTCTTTATTCGATTTTAAATTTTCGTGTTTTACAAACAAATTTTGCTAAATTTTTTTTATTATTCTATGGTTTTAGGCTATGTTTTAACTATATGTTTGGTTCCATTAATCCTAAACCAAGTCTAAGAAGATTAAATGGTTCTCGTTTAAGAGGTTTAGTTAGGATGTTAGCAATGTTACCTTTGGAGAATACTTTCTCGATTGAGATGTTTCCTTTTTGAACATTGTCACGAAGGAAGTGATAGCGAATTTCAATATGTTTCATTCGGGCATGTTGGACGGGGTTCTTGCCGAGATCAATGGCTCCTTTGTTGTCACAAAGTATAGAGATGTCATTGAGATGAATTCTGTAATCCACGAGAGCTTGCTTTATCCAAAGAGCTTGTTGACATGCCTTTCCGGCTGAGACGTATTCGGCTTCGGCAGTTGAGATAGCGAGATCCATTTGTTTCTTTGCGAACCATGAGGTGAGACAATGTCCAACAAAAAGTACAAATACCACTTGTACTCTTTCTATCGACATAGTCACCGTCATGGTCCGGGTCGGCATACACTATGGTTTCTACACCCGTTCCTTTGGGATACCATAATCCTAAACATGTAGTGCCTTTAATGTATCTAAAAGTTCGTTTCAAGGCTTCTAGGTGTGATGCTTTAGGATCTTCTTGAAAGCGGGCACATAGACAAACACTAAATATAATGTTGGGTCTACTAGCCGTGAGATAAAGTAGGCTACCGATCATTCCTCTACATTTAGTGTTATCTACGGATTCACCTTCCTCATCCCTGGTGAGTTTCGTTTCCGAGGACATGGGTGTTTTAGTTGGTTTTGAGTCTTCAAGACCAAATTTCTTAAGCATATCCTTTATGTATTTAGATTGGTTAAAGAATATGCCATCTTCTAGTTGTTTAATTTGAAGTCCTAAAAGAAGTTTAACTCACGCATCATACTCATCTCAAACTCGTCAGGCATGATTTTAGAAAATCATCACATAGCTCTTGACAAGTTGATCCAAATATGATGTCATCAACGATATTTGAACTATGATAATGTGTGATTCCTTTTCTTGGTAAAGAGAGTATTATCTACTAATCCCATGGTGTATTTGTGTTCAACTAAGAAAGTATTAAGCCGATCGTACCAAGCTTTTGGTGCTTGCTTCAGTCCGTATAATGCTTTCTTAAGTTTGAAAACATGATGTGGTTTTTCAAAGTCGGTGAATCCGGGAGGTTGAGCAAAATATACTTCTTCATTAATGAACCCATTTAGAAATGCACTTTTAACATCCATTTGATATAATTTAAAGTCATGAGCACATGCATATGCAAGTAAGATTCTAATAGACTCAAGCCTAGCTACCGGTGCATAAGTTTCGTTGTAATCAATTCCTTCTTGTTGATTATAGCCTTGTGCGACAAGCCTAGCCTTGTTTCTAGACACTACACCATTTTCGTCCATTTTATTTCGAAAAACCCATTTCGTTCCAATTATAGTTTGATTTTTAGGTTTTGGAAATAATTTCCAAACATCATTTCTAACAAATTGGTTTAGCTCCTCTTGCATAGCAATTACCCATGATTCATCTTTTATTGCTTCGTTTATGTTTTTCGGTTCAACGGACGACACAAAGCAAAAGTAGTAACTTTGATTTTGGGCTTGTGATCTTAATGTTCTTTGATTTAATTGTCCTATGACTTTTTCTAAAGGGTAACTTTTGGATTCTTTGGTATATATAATTTCTTTATTTAATGGTTCATCTTCCTTGTCATTTTCATTAATTTCTTGACTTTCAACAAGTTGACTTTCAACTAAGTCATCATCTACCAAAGGTGATGTCTTAGAAGGAGGTGGACTTTTGTTGAATGTTATGTTCAACGATTCCTCGACTCTCATTGTTTCTTTGTTTAAAACTATGTATGCTTTGCTAGTTTGTGAGTAACCAAGAAACACACCTTCATAAGACTTTGGGTCAAATTTGGTGAGATAGTCTTTGGTATTAAGAATGAAACATTTACATCCAAACACTCTAAAATATCTTAAAGTAGGCTTTTTGCCTTTAGATAATTCACAGGGTGTTTTGTTCAAGAAAGGACGTATTAAAACTCTATTTAAAATGTAAGTGGAAGTATCAACGGCGTTACACCAAAACTTTTGAGGTATGTTTTGTCTTTAGATTTTGAAAATAGTCTATGCCAAAGAGTAGATTTATCATCTAAGGTTGTTAGGCAAAGTTTGTCTTTAGATGTTCTATCTATTTTCATGACATATATGTTATTTTCCCTAACTCCTTTAGTTATGGTGATACCATCTTTTAGTATTTTACTACCATTTTCTTCAAATAGTACTTTATACTTTTTATCACATAGTTGGATAATACTAAGTAGATTAAATCCTAATCTATCAACATGAGCAACATTTTCAATAGTTAAGGAGTTATGAGCGATCGTACCTTTGCCAATGATTTTGCTTTTGAGATTGCTACCAAAAGTAACATTACCTCCGTCATACTCTTGGTATGTTGAGAAGAGACTTTTGTTAGCCGTCATGTGTCTTGAGCATCCACTATCCTTTATCCATTCATTAGGTTCTAAGTCAACTTTCAAGCATACCTATGACACAAAAAACTCAAGCGTTTGGTCCCCAATATCTCATGAGTCCGTTTGGGTTAAACATACCATTTACTTGGTTCATGTATGGAAATGATGGGTAAGGGTTCCATGGCATGTAATCTGGAGCTTGATATGGTCTAGGGTAGTTTTGATTCCAACCGGTGTGTTGATAGTTGGGTTGTATCTTGTAGTTGCTTTTGGGAAAGGGGCGTTTGGCAATAGGTGTTTTAGGCCGTTGTTGAGTAGTTTTATATCTAAATTCATTTCTAGCAAGTCCTACTCCTAATGTAACAGCTGGTTTTAGTTTAACAACATCATTGGTTTTCTTAGTTACCTTGACAAATTCACTACGGTCGATTTTGTAAACTGTTGTCCACCGCACACCACGGACCCAATTTTTCAACGGACGGAACCAATTTTGGGTCCGTCTGTCGTTGTTGTAATCATTGCGTATGTGACAGCTTTGTTTGTCTTTTCACTGCTTTGGTTTGACTATTTGGAATCATTACTTCATTAAAACCTAATCCACTTGTATTTCCGGTACTTTTTGAATTCTTACTATTTCATTGGCACAAGAAATGTTTTATTAAATCTTTTAAATTTAGAGTTATGTTCGATGAGAACTTCTTGTGTAGTTTTAGCTTTTCTATTTCAAGACTAAGCTCTTGACATGATTTACAACCATAGTCATTTGCTTTGCCTTTTCTAATTGTTTTGCCTTTTCTTTTAACTCATAACTTCATTTTCTAAAAACTCCTTTTTAGTCTTTAAAAACTTGTTTTTAGTTATGATTTTTAAGCTAAGCTCACACAATTGATTATATTGTTTTTGAAAAGTATCATCATCAATAGAAGAGTAAGATGAGTCAGAATGTACCTTGTTTGATTCATGTGCCATGAGAGCGATCTCATCCTTACTTGATTCTTCGTCATCATCACTATCACTCCAAGAACCGCTTACAAAAGCTCGTTGAGTTTTGCTTTTAGGTGGCTTGGGACAATCTCCTATTAGATGACATGTATCACCGCATCTAAAGTACTTCCTTTCACCTTTTCCCTTTTTGTCATCTCGGTCTTTCCGGAATGACTTCTTTTCATCTCGGGGTTGCCTTACGAATTTTCCTCTTCTTCTAAAAAACTTTTTGAAATCTCTTACGGCCATGACATACTCCTCGTCTTCACTATCCGAGCAAGATTCTTCATCATCACTAGATTACGTTCTTGCCTTTAGAGCAACGGATTTGACTTTCTCTTTTTTTCCTTTGATGATCTCCGAATCTTTCTCCATCACCATTTCGTGTACTTTGAGATTTCCATTTAGCTCGTCAAGTGACATTATTGAGAGATCTTTTGATTCCTCAATATCCGTCACTTTTACTCTCCACTTCGGATGGAGTGCTCTAAGAAATTTCCTGACAAAGTTCTTATTACGAAAAGATTCATCAAGTGATTTAAGAGAAGTAACAATAGTATTAAAGCGAGCAAATCCACAATCAATAGTTTCATCTTCAGGGATAACAAATTGTTCATATTGTTGAACAAGAAGATCAATTTTCTTATCCTTGACTTGTGAATTCCCTTGATGTGTAATATTAAAGATTCCCAAATATCTTTGGCGGTTTCACACATAAAAATTCTTTCATATTCTTTTCTAGGCAAAGCATTATAAAGCATCATTTTAGCTTCATTATTTTGGCTATTAATTTCTTTTGTTCATCCCTTGAAATATCTTTTGTTGTAGGATTAAAATCACCTTTAATAATAAAAAACCAAAGATCTATATCTTTTAATTTTACATATGTTTCAAAACGGTTTTTCCAATAGATAAATCCATTGGTTTCAAAGAGTGGTGGTCTTTGCATAGATTGCTTCTTTAAAGTTTTCGAATCCATGGATCGCTTCAAGTTTTATAAAATACAATATATTTTAGAAATTCTTGAGCAACGAGGCTCGTACCAATTGTGGAAAACTAGAAAGGGGGTTGAATAGTTTACCGTTTAAAATCTTTGTTTTGAAACTTTATTGTAAGATCAATTGATATTGATAAAAGATATGTTAGTGAAGAATAAACAATATGCAAGCAATATATAATGAGTAAATAAGGAAAGAAACATCAAACCATGACAAGTTGTTTATAGTGGTTTGGTCTACAAGGACTCTTTTTTCTTGCCCTACTTCACTCCCCGAGTCTCCAACTCTAGAGTTATCTTCACTAATCAACAAGCTCCCTTAACCGGCGGAGAAAACCTTTACACGTCGCTTACACAATATTTTCGACACAAAGCTAGATGTTGAGTTCTTTTACAAGGGTACAACCACTCCTACACACTATGTATTTTGAGGACTAAAATACTAACCACTCACACTCAGAGGTTTAAGATGGTTTGGTACAACAATAATGTATGAATAATACTAGATCATACAACAACAAAACAAACAAGCCTTCCAACTATTTGTTGAAGCTTGTTTATGCTGTGATCTTCTTTGCTACAAAAGATGATCACTAGAATGAAATAAAACTGAGTTAGAAGTAATAGAAAGAGAGAATGTATGTGTTTATGCTAAGAAGAGATGAGAAAATAATTTGGGTTGGCTTGCTATTTATAGGCCAAGTGAACAAAAGATTCCACGGACCATGGAACCAAAAAAGGGTTTTGCCCTTGTTATTTTTTGGTTCCACTGGTCTAACAATAAGATTACAAAGATATTTCCAAGATCACCCAAATCTAACCAAGATCATATAAGATATGTAGAGTCTAAATCTAAACAAAATATTCTATGAAATCTTCTAAATATTTCCATTGTGATGCAAGCCATGATGTAATATGTTGTTTTCTATTTTTAGAATTAATATGTTAAAAGTAAATACATATGTAATGTTGTGTTTAAGAAACTAAAACATATTTGTTCTAAAAATGTTGATGCACATTATGGTTTAGAAAGATATCAAAGTTAATTGATACATAACTAATCAAAATGTAAATGCTTAAGTGATGAAGACTTTATTTACGGAAAGCTTGTTTTAATGTCTATTAATCTTGACAAGCTTTATACTTTACAAAAGCTTGTTTTATATGTTTAATGACGATATTTGTATTAACAGGAAGTATGTTTCTTTTTGTTTGGTTTCAAGAAAACAAGGTGTTCTTGGTGATCGAATATGGGCATCGGGTTTTGGTGTTCAAGATCTCGACAACAAGATAATAGTAACCAATAAGGGTTTTGGTTTGAAGGGTTCTTTCCAAATTGTCCCAACGCAAGGTTTCTTTGAGTCTCGAGTTTTAGAGGTTCAAAATGTGTTGAGGTTTGGTTGATTACTTACACTAAAAGGTCATCGACAAGAAAGGGTTTTTGAAATTTGTGGGATCCCATTTGGTATCAAACCTAACACATGATATAGACAAGAATCTAGAGAGAGTAGTGTTTCTAGAGAGAGAAAAGAGGTGAGATGGTGAAGAGCAAAACACACTACTATGTGAAACCATACACTACCAATGAACTCCACACCTCCTTACAAGCTAAGGAGGTGGCTTGTAAGGAGGTGTTTCTATTGTTGGATGAGTACATGGGTTGGCTTACACGACACCGAGTAACGGGCTCGGCCCATTACACTATGTGTTTACACTTTGGATATGTATTTGGATTATCTGGTATCCCATTACATGTATAAGACTAGTACAAGGTTCCTATATAAAGAATGGCCATCACTGTATGCCCTAACAATCTCTCCCTAAGGGGTGGTCATTCATTATTGGCGTTACTTCATGTGTTGGTCTTGAGTATTTCATGACTTGATCTTGAATTTTTTTTAGTAGGATTTGCTTAAGTCCTTGTTCCTACTTGTAGGGATTTGGTGGTCACCCGCACGGCATATAAAACGCACACAACAAAAATTAAACATATAAATGC
The DNA here is from genome assembly GCA_022545495.1 of Chrysanthemum lavandulifolium. Taxonomy (NCBI): domain Eukaryota; kingdom Viridiplantae; phylum Streptophyta; class Magnoliopsida; order Asterales; family Asteraceae; genus Chrysanthemum; species Chrysanthemum lavandulifolium. The sequence goes on along the minus strand of CM040241.1, from coordinate 150,379,034 downwards.
CATGCATACAAAACCCTAATATCAAGAATCTCCTAATCAGGGATATAACCTGTTGGAATCACTCCTAACTTGTATTTCAAGTGTTAGTAATCAATATGTAATAGGTTGCTTAATTAGGCTTTTATGTTATTTATAAATGGCAAGACTTATGTAGAAAGCACATAGGCCTTGGCCCAAGCCCAATAAGTAAGGAAGGGACTAGACATCTTGCCCAAGCCCAATTTGAAGGTTGGTTGTTCACTTTGCAATATCACCTACACATAACCTTTATCAATATTCATACGTGTGTGCTTGTTTAGAGTTCAACCAATCTATCTTTATCTTATTTCTTACATATTGTTACTTGTGTTATATTATGGTGACCTAACAGTGGTATCAATCGCCATCTAGTTGGGTGAAACATTTTTGTTTTTGGAGTATTTGTAAATAAAAGGATTTCACACAAACAAGAATACTTAAATCATAAAAGCATATGGAGTGTTTAGAGAGAGAAAATGAGATGTTCTAGTGAGAGAAACACATAGAAGGTTAGATTCCAAATGAACATCCAACCCTCTCCCTTGTGGGGAGAGGGCTATTTATACATAGTAATACGCCCTCATTCGGGCTGTGGATCAGGCATACAATGGGTAAAGACCTGTCCTTCCTCCACGGAGTTGCACTAGACTGAACTACGCTAATAACTAACTAACAAATAATGTAATATATGATACGCTCACGAGCTAACTTGTTATGTTAATACAAATAAGCCGTAAAACGCTTATTTATATTTTACGATCTTCTAATGTTTTGTCGATAACAAACATAAATGTCACACCCCAAAATATCGCAATGAACGATAGTGTCATTGGGGTATAACGTCATAGCACAAAGTATGGATACGTAAAACGACCTCTATAATGAGACGTTTTGAAAAGTTTACCATTCGATAAATAAGTTAATGTTTACACCACAAGAAATCCTAAGGTTGATAATACATAAAAGTTTACAAAACATGTCGAATGGTAATTGCTAAAACACAAGACTTCAATGTATGCCATGCGACCCAAAAGCTCCATGAAGTGCTATCATCTTAAGACCGAGATAAACATGCTAAAAGTGTCAACACAATGGTTGGTGAGTTCATAAGTTTGTAATTGCATGATCTAAAATACTTTGAGAAATGTTCACACAAAGAAAGGCATTGTAATCCACTCGGCCCAAGTTCGCCCATACAAAACTTGCAACCCGTGTGTTCACAACCCACCGCCTAAAATAGAATGACAATCATGAATATACGCATTAAAGTAGTTAAAAGTATAAATGTCACCACAAGGGTCTTCCAACAACTCGTGTTGATGTTCCTCCAACGCCACGTTGGGATGTATCCATAAAATGGCCTTCCAACATATAAATGTTGGGATGTTCCTCCAACGACTCACGCTGGGTATATCCAAATTAATGGCCTTCCAACATATAAATATTGGGATGTTTGTTTAAGTCTAGTCGCAACACGCACCAAGTCTAAAGTATAAGTAATATTGTTTGACAATAGAGTTTAAATGTTTTGATAAATAAGCATGTATCTCGCCCCAAATAGTTTATAAGAATTTAAACGAGTAAAAGTGGGGTATGAACTCACCGTGTGATTAATATGCTAACAAAATGATGTGCACGAAAATGAGGCTCGAAACTATCCGCAACCTAAAATGAATGTTATGACTTGAGTTATGATATGTAATGAGTTATGGTGTTATGATATGCATGCATTTCAGATGTTATTTATACCATTTCGGGTTTTGAAAATATCACCGTCGATTTAAAAATACTCTTTGACGCCTTGACCCTTCAAAAATGACCTTACATGTTTTTACATCAAATGGTCATCCTACAATGGTTTTATAATGATTTTGGTGAAATTACCATTTTCGTCGCAAAACAATGTCGCCGGAATTTTCTTGAAATCAACAAAAATGGCTCCGGAAAAGTGGTCGTAAAATGGTGTACGTCGATCGTTAGAGAACGAACTCAACGGTTTTGAAAAGTTTGTATCGATATCTAAAAGTTTCAGTTCAGGAGTTTTCGTCCAAAAGGTCTCGATCATAAAGATATTAAAGGTTAAAGTTGGTGATTTTTGCTAATTGCGTGCAGAAAATGAGTTTCGGCCAATGTTTGAACATCCGTAAATAAATCACTATAACTCCGCTTGACAAACGGCTTTTTGTTTTGGAAAATATGGCCGATGCACTTGATTTTACTAGAAGACATTTCGTTATAAAAAGTTTCACATCATGGTTAAAAACTGCCGCAAACATGGACGATATAGCTAATGAAATACTTGTAACGTAGAAATAATATAATTTTCAGAAAATAATATTTACGGCAACTTTATGAAAACGCCATATATTTGTCGTTTTAAACCGCTTTCACGTAAAATATGTCCTTAGCTTCGTATCAAGTAAACTAATATATTTTGAGAAGTCGAATAATTTGTGAAGCTTAAGGCTAGTTTTTGACCCGAATATGTAAAACAGCAAGCTGAGTTTTTCAGAAAATAATACTTTTCGTCGCCAAACTTTAAAAATTCACCACGGCTTCGTTATAACTCCGTTTTATCCGCTCAAAAGGCCACGGATTCGTTTTAAAGTATATTTTCTAATTATCAAGGCCAAAATGTCGTATCAACTGTTGGTTTTCCAGAATTTCGTTTTAAGGACAGAACACAAAATATAGTTTACGAAAATAGTTTTTCTCGGACAAAACCTATTCTAATCCCTTCAAATCAACTCCAAAGCTAATCTAATCCTACCATACACCTTCTTAGGGTGTCATGGGTTCCTAATCACCATCAAGACCAAAGAATAACTTGGGAATAATTATAGGATGACTATATTGTATATATAACTTAAAAATCATGAAATAAATGGTATAAACTACATAACATGCATATAAGTTCCAAAATGATAAGAAACATATGAAATGATAAGGAAACTTAAAATGATAAGAATATGCTTACTAGTGCAAGTGAAGAGGTGTAGGTAACAAAGGATTAAACTTAGATATCCTTGGTTTTTATTTCAAAACCATGAAAAGGATATAAACTAGGTTGAAATAACACTTGAAGTTGCAAAATCTTGATCCCTTGAGTCTTGAAGAGTGGCGGTTTTGAGAGCCAAAGAAAAGAGAGAATGAAATTTTTTACACCTTTAGACTATGTGAAAATGAATGAGCAATAATTTGTCAAGTAAGACTTTTGTAAATGAGATGAATTATTAGCAAAACATATACCATACCAACATTTATGTGACACCTCCCCTGGCCGGTTTTGGGGAGGGTTGTTCCATTTATATTTTTTTTTTTTAAATCTTGCAACTTGTATATTATTTGTGAGACTTTGAATAAATGTGTAAGTATAATGTAAGTTAAATGAATGTAATGGTAAATGGTAGTCTTTAGGTACAAGTAAGTTTTAGTAATTCAAAATAGGTTGTAATGAGATGATAAAATTGTAAAAATACTTTCCTTGTGAAAATCGGGTGATAAAATAATTATCGTAAGATTTTTAAGAAAACGACGTAATAATTAAACGTTAACGATAAAAATACTAAATGAATGTGAAACACTAGGAAAACTAAAAATATAGTTTTATAAACTAAATGTGAGTTTAAAAATACCCGGGATCATTTTTGAAAGTAACGGGTTAAATAATCAAAATAAAAACTCACGCGATAAAAATTATTAAACATAATATAAGATTTACGCTTTTAGGTGAAATGCAAAGATCATGAATGAACCGTTATGAAATGATGAATATGGAATATGAGAATGACCGGAAAATGAGAATTGTGACATTCTTCCCCGATAGAAGAATCGCGCCCTCGCGATTCAATCGACGATACATAAGGTTCTACCCTAAGGTTTCACAAAATCAAGTGTATGGTCATAGTGCTTATGCCAAAACTTACGCGCCTAGGCTTCTTATCTAATGAAACTCACTGAATCAATAATACGGTGGATCACTTAATGGTCTAGGAAAACGTACGCCACGCATTGCGGGCTTCCTCGGTCCCTATATAGAATGCTCGACCGAGGTGGACCGATATTGAGTATGTGGTTCGGGTTATTTCCTTCAATTGCCATAGCTAGATGAGCTTGTATCGGCGGCTTATTCAATCGAGGACAATTATTCCGAAGTGATTCGGCTGTTACATTCAAAGCAAGTCTTTGATTATTCCTCATGTTGCCCGTGTTAACCGTTGTTGTTGGTCTTGCACGCCTCTACATCGGCTTGAAAAATGATTCGACCGATTGCATATTGTACATAAGCGCGTGGCTTGGTCTTCGGTGATGATAAGCACACTTAGCACATTTGGGATGTGTACCGCATACTCTTTGTTCAAGACTTGTTGCCACAAAACTCTCGCCTTTTGTTGTCTCGCATCGCGCCTATCTCGCTTATTCGACCCACTTGCTTCCTTCCTCTTATCAACGCTCTTCAACGCACCATTTCTAACCATCTCGCCCGCCGTGGTTCCCGCCTCAAGATCGCACTTTGAATTGTAGACGGCTCGCTTGTTTTCACAGCCCACGGATTTCGGGACAAGACCATATATGTACCTCGAGATTCTCTTGGACCTGGGGTAACTAGATGAGGAACTAGTCCGCTAACTCATGAAATCGGTCGTTGTAGGTGCGTGACCACCCCTATCATTGAGTGGTGATAAAATTCATCTTCCAATTTCGCATTTCATTGTCCGGCAAGACTCTCTTCAAGAACTCCTTAAATTCGTCCCATGTCATACCTATGGTCGCCTCTCGCTCTAGCTCAGTCATGTGTTCCACCATGTCAATGCCTTTCCGATAACAAGCAAGCAAAGATACTTCACCCTCCGATGGGTGGCACGATTGTCGATGTCGATCATCGCCTGCCTTCTCTACCCATCGAGTATACGCCAAAGCACCTCCTATACCATCAAACTCCACGGGTTTGCATGCCGAAAATTCCTTATATGTGCATCCAATTCTATTGTTGTTGTTGTTGGTGTTGTTGTTGTTGTTACCGCCACCTACATTGTTGGTGTCGCCATTCCGCTCCCGTGGTTTCCGAGTTATTCATATGATTTCCAACTTGTGTGACAATAGTGGGAAGCAAGATTTGAAGTTGTTGAGCGATGATGGCGGCAATATCGTGGTTTCCGCCGTTGTTGTTGTCGGTGTTACCCATGTCGTTACCGCCTCCTCTACCTCCACGCCCACCGTCATTCCACCCTGGTACCGCACCACCTCGGCCAAGATCTGCGTGTTACTCTTTGGTTCCATTGTCTCGCAAGGGAAAGAACCGTTGAATTCCCAATGTCTATACTTAACGCCCTCAAACATAATATCACGCCACAAATTGGTTCCTAAGGTGTCCACACCGATCTACGATGCGTAGTCGCATATGTCCACGTGAGTTGTGACGCATTCATAATTATGTTGGCCACCATAATTATAATTGCTTCATTTCACACGCGTGCATACCACCAAGCATACATGTCTCGGCGATTGGTGTTACTTAAGTAGGTAGCCGCCCATCATCCGATTCCAAACAAAGGAAGGAGGGATTTAGGTAAGTATCTAGGAAGAGTCGCACTTAGTGTATAGGAAATTCCGCTAGGTGCTAAAGTCACTATGAGGTTTAGTCGTCTAGCTCCCAAAGTATCCTCAAGAGAACTCCCATCCTCGGGCAAAATCATCAAATCTATCCACTTTATAGTAACACTTATTTAGCTCGATCTCGCATCTCATCAAACAAGAACTGCCACGAGATCAAGTTAGATAAGTGCTCACATCGAGCTCCATATCTTTGATGACCCATCTAGATTTTGGGACTCCCTATTGGTACAAGGAAACTACGTTATCTAATGAGGTGGTTCTAGAAGGAATACTTAAGAAAACATATGCACACGAAAAGCGAGTAAAGCAATAGGAAACGAAAGGATCGACGTGAGAGCGGTTATAGTCTAGGAACTAAAATGCAACCTAGTTCTCTATAACCAAGGCTCGATACTAATCATCACACCCCAAAATATCGCAATGAACGATAGTGTCATTGGGGTATAACGTCATAGCACAAAGTATGGATACGTAAAACGACCTCTATAATGAGACGCTTTGAAAAGTTTACCATTCGATAAATAAGTTAATGTTTACACCACAAGAAATCCTAAGGTTGATAATACATAAAAGTTTACAAAACATGTCGAATGGTAATTGTTAAAACACAAGACTTCAATGTATGCCATGCACCCAAAAGCTCCATGAAGTGCTATCATCTTAAGACCGAGATAAACATGCTAAAAGTGTCAACACAATGGTTGGTGAGTTCATAAGTTTGTAATTGCATGATCTAAAATACTTTGAGAAATGTTCACACAAGAAAGGCATTGTAATCCACTCCGCCCAAGTTCCGCCCATACAAAACTTGCAACCCGTGTGTTCACAACCCACCGCCTAAAATAGAATGACAATCATGAATATACGCATTAAAGTAGTTAAAAGTATAAATGTCACCACAAGGGTCTTCCAACAACTCGTGTTGATGTTCCTCCAACGCCACGTTGGGATGTATCCATAAAATGGCCTTCCAACATATAAATCTTCGGATGTTCCTCCAACGACTCACGCTAATGTATCCAAATTAATGGCCTTCCAACATATAAATATTGGGATGTTTGTTTAAGTCTAGTCGCAACACGCACCAAGTCTAAAGTATAAGTAATATTGTTTGACAATAGAGTTTAAATGTTTTGATAAATAAGCATGTATCTCGCCCCAAATAGTTTATAAGAATTTAAACGAGTAAAAGTGGGTATGAACTCACCCGTGTGATTAATATGCTAACAAAATGATGTGCACGAAAATGAGGCTCGAAACTATCCGCAACCTAAAATGAATGTTATGACTTGAGTTATGATATGTAATGAGTTATGGTGTTATGATATGCATGCATTTCAGATGTTATTTATACCATTCATGGGTTTTGAAAATATCACCGTCGATTTAAAAATACTCTTTTGACGCCTTGACCCTTCAAAATGACCTTACATGTTTTACGCCAAATGGTCATCCTACAATGGTTTTATAATGATTTTGGTGAAATTACCATTTTCGTCGCAAAACAATGTCGCCGGAATTTTCTTGAAATCAACAAAATGGCTCGGAAAAGTAGTCGAATGGTGTACGCCGATCGTTAGAGAACGAACTCAACGGTTTTGAAAAGTTTGTATCGATATCTAAAAGTTTCGTTCAGAGTTTTCGTCCAAAAGGTCTCGATCATAAAGATATTAAAGGTTAAAGTTGGTGATTTTTGCTAATTGCGTGCGTAAAATGAGTTTCGCCAATGTTTGAACATCCGTAAATAAATCACTATAACTCCGCTTGACAAACGGCTTTTTGTTTTGGAAAATATGGCCGATGCACTTGATTTTACTAGAAGACATTTCGTTATAAAAGTTTCACATCATGGTTAAAACCGCCGCAAACATGGACGATATAGCTAATGAAATACTTGTAACGTAGAAATAATATAATTTTCGTAAAATAATATTTACGGCAACTTTATGAAAACGCCATATATTTGTCGCTTTAAACCGCTTTCACGTAAAATATGTCCTTAGCTTCGATCAAGTAAACTAATATATTTTTGAGAAGTCGAAATAATTTGTGAAGCTTAAGGCTAGTTTTTGACCCGAATATGTAAAACAGCAAGCTGAGTTTTTCAGAAAATAATACTTTTCGTCGCCAAACTTTAAAAATTCACCACGGCTTCGTTATAACTCCGCTTTTATCCGCTCAAAAGGCCACGGATTCGCTTTTAAAGTATATTTTCTAATTATCAAGGCCAAAATGTCGTATCAACTGTTGGTTTTTCCAGAATTTCGTTTTAAGGACAGAACACAAAATATAGTTTACGAAAATAGTTTTCTCGGACAAAACCTATTCTAATCCCTTCAAATCAACTCCAAAGCTAATCTAATCCTACCATACACCTTCTTAGGGTGTCATGGGTTCCTAATCACCATCAAGACCAAAGAATAACTTGGGAATAATTATAGGATGACTATATTGTATATATAACTTAAAAATCATGAAATAAATGGTATAAACTACATAACATGCATATAAGTTCCAAAAATGATAAGAAACATATGAAAATGATAAGGAAACTTAAAAATGATAAGAATATGCTTACTAGTGCAAGTGAAGAGGTGTAGGTAACAAAGGATTAAACTTAGATATCCTTGGTTTTTATTTCAAAACCATGAAAAGGATATAAACTAGGTTGAAATAACACTTGAAGTTGCAAAATCTTGATCCCTTGGAGTCTTGAAGAGTGGCCGGTTTTGAGAGCCAAAGAAAAGAGAGAATGAAATTTTTTTACACCTTTAGACTATGTGAAAATGAATGAGCAATAATTTGTCAAGTAAGACTTTTGTAAATGAGATGAATTATTAGCAAAACATATACCATACCAACATTTATGTGACACCCTCCCCCTTGGCCGGTTTTTGGGGGAGGGTTGTCTCCATTTATATTTTTTTTTTTTAAATCTTGCAACTTGTATATTATTTGTGAGACTTTTGAATAAATGTGTAAGTATAATGTGTTAAATGAATGTAATGGTAAATGGTAGTCTTTAGGTACAAGTAAGTTTTAGTAATTCAAAATAGGTTGTAATGAGATGATAAAATTGTAAAATACTTTCCTTGTGAAAATCGGGTGATAAAATAATTATCGAAGATTTTTAAGAAAACGACGTAATAATTAAACGTTAACGATAAAAATACTAAATGAATGTGAAACACTAGGAAAACTAAAATATAGTTTTTATAAACTAAATGTGAGTTTAAAATACCGGATCATTTTTGAAAGTAACGGGTTAAATAATCAAAATAAAACTCACGCGATAAAAATTATTAAACATAATATAAGATTTACGCGTTTTAGGTGAAATGCAAAGATCATGAATGAACCGTTATGAAATGATGAATATGGAATATGAGAATGAGAGAATTGTGACATAAAATCATGTTAAATAAACAAATAAAATACGTAAATGGTTTGAACTAATAGTTTCTAACATATTCACATTTTCACATAAAACACTAAAACAAGTATAAGTGATTTTATGACTTAGTAATACATATGTACAATAACTAGTGTTTACATATTTGGGTATAATATACACATAACTAGTAAGTAGTATATTGGGTAATATAAATGGGTAGAAACTTAAGTATCACAACCCATTGGGCAAATACATTGAATGTAGTTGGGTACAACCCAAAGCCCATAACCCATGGAGCTTGACCTATAACCCATTGCATGACATCATGCTTATATCATACATGGATAATATCCATAACCCATGGATCAACCCATACCCAAGTGACCAAGTGCATTGCACACAAAGATACATTGTATCTAGCCAAAGATCCATGGTTCAACCCATGACCCATGACCCATAACCAAAATACCCATGGGAGATTAAAAGGAAGTTTTAATTGGCAAAACTATTCAACCCCCCCTTCTAGTTCTCCACAATTGGTATCAGAGCTTCGTTACCAAGTTTCTTGAAGTATATTGTACTTTAAAAACTTGATACGATCCGTGGTTAATTGAAAACTACAAAGAAGGTTTTTTATAAAAACAAACACCATGTCTTTTAAAACTATATGTTTGGATGTTGATTTTATAACAACATTTTTTTCTTATTTATTTACTTTTTCATTTAATTGCACTAATCTTCTTTGTCATGTTGATTAGTCAAAGCTCATACCCACCAAGCTATAGGAATCACTTGGTAACAAGAATACCTTCCTTAAGAAGGTATCTTAAAAGCAAAGGAGCGGAATCGCCTAATGACATTTGTCGTGTCATTTGTAAAGACATTCCTAAGTGCGCTAGAGGTATGCTTTTCTTTTATTTTGCTTGATAATTAAGTATGCCTATTTAGGTATTTATATGATTATCTTTGTGCATATACATGTTTTACATGAAGCTTCATTAGGAAGCCTTTTCTCACATACGTGTTATTTTTCTCGCCTAAAGTCGTGGTATATAAAACTTATGTTTTATTTCTTTTAATCCAATAATAAAACAAAACACGAATCTCAAAAATTCCTCCTTTCCCATAAATACTCCCACCGTCAATCACTTATCCTCACTTTTTCAAATCTTCCGATTTCAAAATTTCTCTCATTCAAAATTCATCTTCCTCTCCATTTTTCGCCTCAACCGAAACCAAAAGGATCATCTTCAACATGGTTTACATCGCCTCGTGCTCATCGCCTTAACACTCATCGCACTTGTGTTCCCTATGATGAAGTTCACATACGGAGACATTTACTTTGTGTTATTAATCTACATTGGGGTTATATACCCAATCTTTTGTATCATTCTTAGTATTGAAATGAAATATTACTAATAATCTAGTTATCTAGGCTATTATGTGTTTATCATCTTTCTTTGTTTTATTTATTTCTTTCGTGATACATTAGAAGTCATGTATGCATGTTAAAAGAAAATATAGGCTAAAACACATATCTTGGTATAAAACTATGAGATCTAAAAACATATGTTTTTCATAAAATCTGTTTCTGTAAACTACAGATCTACGGATCCCGGAAGTTATACTAGTCGGATCCCTTTGAAAAGGAACCGTGGGATCCGTCCTCATCGAGAATGCTTTTCATGCAAATTAAAACCACTTTTCTTCTAAAAGTAATACTCTACTAGTTTGTCAAAACCATAAGTAAGTTAAGTGTCTTCCGTGTTAAAACCATCGTTAATAAAAATCTAATAAAACGTTAGATAATCATAGGTTGACCGCAAACATCACTTTCTATTAACTCATCATTTCTATAGGTTCAACTATGTCGCACGATATGAGTTTGATTCTCACTCTCTAGCGCCTACACTCCTAACATCTCTCTGAGCCCAACACACCGCAATCATGTCCGTGGGTTCAACATCTCAAACCCGTCACTTCCATGAAGGACGACAGACACCTCTCTACAATTTGAAGAAGGTATCAATACCTCCTTCCGAGCCATAGGACTAGAATGTCTTCTCGAAATTAACGAGAAAATATGTCCAAGGTTTGTATTGGAATTCTTCCGCAAGTTGAACTCGCTCGTAACGAGGATCGCTTCATCTCTTTGGTTTTATATCAAAACCAAAAGTTTACTTTAACCCTTGGCATTTTGCTCACATCCTCCGATTCCAAATCATGGATAATGTGCCTTCACCAAGATTGGTCTCTTTATTCTCTCTTCAACCTTCGTGAAGAAAATAGTCCATATTGTTCACACATACCCTCCCCGAAAGATTTAAATCGCATAATATGCAAACCTCGACCATATTAATTCGATCCAAACATTATCTTCACACGGGACATCCAAGAAGAGTACAATCCTCTTGCACTCATCCTACGTGAAAATGTTTGGAGTCTTAGGGGAAATTGAGAAATCCTTCCCGCTTGTTGTGCTCACATGTTGTACTGTTTGCTAACACAACAACCATACAATCTCGCCTACTTCTTCGCAAGGCTAATTGTAAATCTTCAAGGCTCCAAATATAAACTCATCCCTTATGGAATGTTCTTGACACGCCTATCATATGTTTATGCACTTCCATCCTCAATTTCAAAGTCCGTTGTACGTACTTGTGAACAAGATGATGGAACCGCTAAAAATATCTCCCATGAAGACTTTCTTCATTCTTGATTTCACCAACACTCATCAATCATGTAATGATCCTCCTAGTGAAAACACTCAAGAAACCTAGTATTATTTCAAAATACGATAAATTCTCTTGTACTCGTGCTTTATCAATGTAATCCTATTTCTCTCATGAAATAAAGCATCTTACATTTGATATCTTAGTGTTAGAACCCTTTAAACTAACCTTGGAATATAATGCATTGTCAAGATCATTGCATACCTTTAGTAAAGGTTCTCACGAAAGCGATGGATGGATCCCAAAGTTTGTACTAGACGGATCCCTACACTTAGGGAACCGTGATCCAACAAATGTAAAATACAATTGCAAGCATTATATTTCAAACATATCCTTAGAACACCTCACACTAAGCTAAACATAGTGTCTTAAGGTAAATTAAGTCCTTATCAAGATAGGTTGATCTTTCCTACTCACACATAACTCACCTAGATCACACTCTAAAATGCTTGTAGATCTATCGTTTCATTTTTAATCCATTACTCTTCCGCTCTCAAACTTACACTTCATTTTTCACTTGATCCCTCACATTTAGCCTTAGAAATCTTTCGATTATGGCAAAATTGATCATAAATCATCCTTACCTCAAAATTGGTCAAAGTTGATCAAACTCTAGTTTTTCCCATCTCAAAGCTTTTAGGATATTTTTCAAAACACTATCCTAAGTCACAACCTGATCTCTAGGATCATTTAGCTTCAATTGACACTCTCATCTTTAGTGTCATCCTTGCTCATCCATTGGTACTCATGAAAGTTCCAAATCCTTCCATAAAAGACAATCATTAGCTACATCACTCATTACCTTCAAGTACTTAAACACCCTTCATTTAAGACACTTAGAGGACTGAAAATCTCAAGATGATATAGATCATAGATCTTAGAAACATCATTTCCACTCTTTCATAGTCACGAGAGCCGGATCCCTAGGATTAGTTTAGACGGATCCCTCCGAGGAGGAACCGGGATCCGAATGACGGTGTATGTCAAATCTTGCTAAAACAATCATTTCAACTCATGTTCCTAACTCAAACACTCCATCTCATCTTAAATGAGTTCCTATATCGCAAACTCAAGTTAACTCTTGTGCATGTTAATCATCACATTCCAATAAATCCTAGTGGCTTAAGGCTTAAATGCACTTGTTAAATCTCTTGGTTTATAAACCACTTTGTTAGGACCTCCATAGTCATCACTCTCATCCTAACCTTCAAAGACTTTAGAAACCCTTGCAAACCTCTTGAAATCATCTCATCATGAGGAAAACCCCAAGTAGTAACTTATCCACCAAAGAACCACCCACGAAAAAGGCTCATGTTATACACGAAATCTCTTCAACCGAATCATCTCCGGTCAAGCCAACAAATGATAGGATCCTTCCTCATCCAATCAAACCAATTCCTAAAAGGATAGTACCCACAAAACTACCAATGCCAAATACCACCATACCTCCTAGGCCAAACAATATCATCTCCACTAAACCATCACTATTGGTTCCTAGAGCTATTTTATTTACATCCCCACTATCATCACCACACCTCTACAATTTAGAGGACTTGCCTCCTAGGTCGCCTCATCCGCTCACGACAACATTTTCTTCATTAGGAAGAATAATGGTACAAAATCAAGGTGTTGAGTCAACACTTGCTCCGGCTTCCTTTTCACCGCTTCCATCATATAATCCCATTTGGATTATGAGAAATCATCAAAGTCAACCACCCGACCATATGGAAGTTGACACCTCTCTACCACCACCATCATTCTTGGTCGAGCCATTCTAAAATGCGCCCACCAATCCCTCCATCGCTTGAAGCTCCATTAAGCCGCTTCACTTGATCCTTCGCATCAAGCCATTTCATTTCTTACACCACCACTACCTAGCCATGACAAAGATTGCTATCATTTTTAATATGTTGAAATTTTGATACATGAAGTACGAGAAGACCAACTTTTCATGTTCTATCATCTCCACGAACGCTTCGATGAGATTAAACCTAAACAAAACTTGAGCTAGAAGATTTTAGTGGTGTCCTAGCATCAAGCGATAGTTGGTCTAGAAACCCTAGTCATGTATTTTCTTATTTTCTTAGTTTTTAGAGTCATGTATATCATAACTCTAGTTTTATTAAATGAAATTACATGCTACTTGTTATATGATTATATTGTATTCATATCTCATTTTTGTGATAACATTACATGTTACATCACCTTTGCTGAAATTAATCAGCTAATACGGATCCCTCAGAATTGCCTAGACGGATCCCTACTAGGAGGGAACCATAGGATCCGTGAGACATAAAGCTATTTTCTACTAACTTGGACTACATTTGCAGGAAATTGTGAACTATACTTGCTTTCTAACCTTTGTTTTGTAGTTATTCAATTTACACATGAAGACTTTAACATCCTAAAGCTAGGGGAGCTTCATGTCAAAGCAATACATTGCAAATTACTTGCAATATTAGGTTTACATTTCGTGTCATCCCCATGCAAAATTGCAATCATCAAGGGGAGCACATTCGTCACTTAGACGAAATATCTTGCAAACTTACTTGCAACCAAACTATATTAGTATCCCTTTCTTGACGCCTTACATAAGGATGGACTCGTCATGGGGAGTAAAGACGAGATCCTTTCTCGTTACTTGCTCTCTATTTCTTTTTATTTTATTTCTTTCACATGTTTTCTTAAAAAGATGTGTTGCTTTCTTCAAACACTTTTGTTTCGACAAAAGGGGAGAACAAAGTAAAACTACAAATTCAAACTTTTATTTAATTTTAGCTTTTCCTTAAAATAATTTTATGTTTTGTCATCAACAAAAGGGCAGATTGTTAATACAAATAAGTCGTAAAAACGCTTATTTATATTTTACTTAACTTCTAATGTTTTGTCGATAACAAACATAAAATCATGTTAACGAAACAAATAAAATACGTAAATGATTTGAACTAATAGTTTCTAACATATTCACATTTTCACATAAAACACTAAAACAAGTATAAGTGATTTTATGACTTAGTAATACATATGTACAACAACTAGTGTTTACATATTTGGGTATAATATACACATAACTCGTATGTAGTATATTGGGTAATATAAATGGGTAGAAACTTAAGTATCACAAACCCATTGGGCAAATACATTGAATGTAGTTGGGTACAACCCAAAGCCCATAACCCATGGAGCTTGAACCACAACCCATTGCATGACATCATGCTTATATCATACATGGATAATATCCATAACCCATGGATCAACCCATACCCAAGTGACCAAGTGCATTGCACTCAAAGATACATTGTATCTAGCCAAAGATCCATGGTTCAACCCATGACCCATAACAAAAATACCCATGGGTAAAAGGGAGCATCCCACGGATCCCTAGCTTAACGCTAGACGGATCCCTTGTGGAAGGGATCCGTTGGATCCGAGGAACAGTAGGATTTTTCCTCTATAAATAGTGAGCCATTTCTTCATTATTTCTCACCCCTTACTAACACACTTTCTCCCTGAGTTAAAAACTCACTAACCTCATATCCAAGAGATCTATGTTTGTAGTTTTGTTTTTGTTTGATCTTCTAGCTTCCTCTTAAAGGCAAGATCACCACCTTTGAAGTCAAGCAAGCTCAAGTTCATGAGTTGCCATGCTTCCTCATCATCAAGGCTACTGAAGTCTTCTTGTTGATGATTCCTTTCTTTCTTCAAAAAAGTGTAGTGTTGAAGACATTAGTAAAAGATGTCTCGAGTGTCAAGACGAAGATATTAGTGAAGGGTATCTATCGCTCACATCATAAGCACTTGTGGAAGGTGCTTAGAAGTCAAGACTAGAAGCATTAGTGAAAGGTGCTTAGAAGTCAAGACACAAGACATTAGTGAAGGGTGTCTTGTAGATCCATCAAAGGCATTAGTGAAAGGTGCCTTAGATGTACATTCGATATGGTGTGTTTCGATGTACAAGATAGACTAGTATTAGATCCAAGGATATTGATATCCTTGATGATGTTGTAAAGGAGTAGATCTCCTTGGGATTAGTGGTTGGTGTAGTGTGGTAGTAGTTCCTCCATTGCAATGGAACTAGGTGTTTAGCCTAGTACCCAATAAAGGGTAGCCGACGCCAGGAAGGTGTAGTTCACCTTGGAGTGAAAGAACTAGGTGCTTAGCCTAGTACCTAATAAAGGGTAGGCGACGTTGTGATAGGTTTTGTTCACCTTGGTGTAAGAACCCGGTGGTTAGCCTAGCATCGATAAAGGGTAGGCGACATTGTGTAGGTGTGGTTCGCCTTGGTGTGAAAGAACCCGGTATTTAGCTTTGTAATCGAAAAGGTTGCGACGCCAGAAGGCTTCTCCGCCATAAGGAGATTGGTGTAGTGTTTACAAACTCTCGAGTAGGTGACTCGAGGAGTGGAGTAGGCAAGGAAGGTGTCCTTGTAGCCGAACCACTATAAATACTGTGTTGTGGTATTGTGCTTCTTACTCTTATCTTTTCATTACTTACCTTTATATGCTTGTTTATCAACATCCAACACACACATCCAAATAGATTGACATAAGTCGATCTAAATAGATTAAAAGGAAGTTTTAATTGGCAAAACTATTCAACCCCCCCCCCCATTCTAGTTTTCCACAAGCTAGATTATATTTGGGGTGATCGATGCTTCACAATAGAATTTCCAATTCCTAACAATCTCCCCCTAAGGGAGGTCACCCCATGATTTACATTTTGTATCCTAGCACTCTATTTAATCTTTAGTCTTGAGCTCGTAGACTTCAATACATCAAAATATTCAAACTTTGTGCTTCCGTGGTGATTTCTTCATTGTCCAACTACTTTGTACATTAAGTGGAGGTTATAGAGCTGATCCACATTTTGATGACCTTCGAGCTTTATTTTAGATCATCAGCCATAGTTGATCTCAGCATCACCCTTTGTTGTGTTGCCCTCATATGATGTTGTGACTTTGAACCGACATGCTCACATTCGGATCATGATTTCTTTTCATCGAGTAGCGGAAGCTTTAGTTGATTCATGATATTTGCAAAGCAGAGCATAAGCATGGAGTGACAATATTAGAGTCGTTGATGCACTTATGATGATTTCTTTAGAAATGAATGTGTTGTGTGAGCATGCGGCTATGGGTTGACCTCTCAATTTATCACCGCAAACGCTGGGTGTACCTACACACAAGAGTTAGCAATAAAGCGCATGAAAAGTGTCTTTGATCACTTTTGTTGAATTGAGGTACACGCCCACGGTTCCCTCGCTGATCGATAAAAGTATCGCCTGCGTGATCGTGTATGATTCAAGAATCTCCTTGATGTGGTTTCGCAATGCTCTAGCGTTCTCAAACCGAACATCTCAAAGAAGACAACACAGAGTGAGTGAACCAAAGAATTGAGATTTACCGATTGATTAAAATGATTTGAGCAACAATCGTATTGCATATCGTAAAGAGTTTCGCAATACAACGAAGGTTTTATATGAAAATCAATTTTCAATCATAAACACCTTTTGATATTTGAAAATGTGATATACAATCGATGTGCAATAAGGAGGTCACCCCATGATTTACATTTTGTATCCTAGCACTCTATTTAATCTTTAGTCTTGAGCTCGAGACTTCAATACATCAAAATATTCAAACTTTGTGCCTGGTGATTTCTTCATTGTCCAACTACTTTGTACATTAAGTGGAGGTTATAGAGTCGATCCACATTTTGATGACCTTCGAGCTTTATTTTAGATCATCACCATAGTTGATCTCAAGATCACCCTTTGTTGTGTTGCCTCATATGATGTTGTGACTTTTGAACCGACATGCTCACATTCTAGTTCATGATTTCTTTTCATCGAGTAGCGGAAGCTTTAGTTGATTCATGATATTTGCAAAGAACAGTAGCATAAGCATGGAGTGACAATATTAGAGTCGTTGATGCACTTATGATGATTTCTTTAGAAATGAATGTGTTGTGTGAGCATGCGGCTATGGGTTGACCTCTCAATTTTATCACCGCAAACGCTGGGTGTACCTACACACAAGAGTTAGCAATAAAGCGCATGAAAGTGTCTTTGATCACTTTTGTTGAATTGAGGTACACGCCCACGGTTCCTCGCTGATCGATAAAAGCATCGCTTGTGATCGTGTATGATTCAAGAATCTCCTTGACAGGTTTCGAAATGCTCTAGTCGTTCTCAAACCGAACATCTCAAAGAAGACAACACAGAGTGAGTGAACCAGCAAATTGAGATTTACTGATTGATTAAAAATGATTTGAGCAACAATCGTGTATTGCATATCAGAAAGAGTTTTCGCAATACAACGAAGGTTTTATATGAAAAATCAATTTTCAATCATAAACACCTTTTGATATTTGAAAATGTGATATACAGTCGATGTGCAATAGAAAAATGATTTTTTGCGCACACCGACTGGTTTTTCAAAAGTATCCGTCAATCCATAACCTGAACTAGGATTGATTCATAATTTTGAATCGCTCCATTGTTTCTATTCAGTTGTCACATGGTTGATCCATTGGATAGATCTCACATGCCACCTACCAAGAGCTTGTTTGATGTTCGCTCTAAAAGGCTTTCCATTTTCATTGTGAATATGTTATCATATCACTCAGATATTCTGGCAATACCAGAAGGATAATGCATAGGACTCATAAGATATATTCTCACTTTCCACATTGTGTGAAACAGTGAGTCTTCATAGATTGTGTCCTAATGAGATTTATTGATGATCTCGTGGCTCTAGACTCAATAGTGCACATTTTTTTCCTATGCCGAAGACTAGGGAGAGGTTCTCCTCCTTCAATATCAACAATCTCTAAGAGAAAGTCGATAGATAATGTAAGTTCCCCGTGAGAATGAAACAAGTCCTTTTAAGAGGAACTTGAGTAGCTTGGGAGGTTGTAGTGTAGTGCGCCACCGGGTCCATGACGCCTTATCTTCAATACCGTGTTATCTTAGTAACCACCAAGAGCATATGTATTGAGTCTGTTTCGCTCTAAGGTTGAAATAATGGAGGCTATTTCTTTTCACCCTTTTCACATTCAATTGTTTTTCATTCTTCAACCCTTCAATGCTTACCGAGACTTCATTACTAGAACCTTGTTGGGTTTATTCTAGTTCTAGCTCTATCTCAGTCCGCACTCTTCCCCTATTCTCATTTTTCTCCTTTTATCATCATACCTAAGGACTCTACACTATCTAGTGGATTGTCCCTGGGTAGATCCCTCCGGCTCTGGTGGGATCGTGGAAACGAATACCTAGCCTAACCATCCTTATACCTCCATACATAAAGTAAATGTGGTCAGTCTTTTGGTATTGTTCTTCTTCCATTGGAACCAATTGAAAACCATTTGAAAATCAATCCAAGTACTTGTGATTCATGATCAAAACATTTTGTTCCTGAATTGTTTTTGATATTTTTTAGAAAAAGCTCCCCCTCAACATGTGCATCATATATTTGAAATAGTTCTGGAACATGGAGGCAAGAGGACTTGAAAATCTCAGATTTAAGAATGAATGATTCGATTCTTTGATCAACAATTTCCAAAAGATATCAACATCACTTTCCCGATCAAAATTAGTATTTTTCATACTTTGTTAAAGAAATTTTTGGGAGAGGATGTGGTTTTCAAAAGAGTTGCTCCCCCTCAACTTGTGCATATAATTTTTGAAATTGTTTTTCGCAAAGAAGAAAGAGTTCTTAAAAGCAGTTTCACGATCATATAGCCATGCGGAAACCATTTGAAAATCAATCAAGGTACTTTATGTTAAAACATAGAAATTTTTTGTACCTTGAAAGTTTATTTTCTTTTTGAAATGCTCCCTCAATATATGCTTCGAGATTCGAAAAGATTTTAGCACATATTAGAGAGCAAGATGCACTTTGAGACAAAATTGGTCACCTTTATCGATTTCATATTTATATCACATTTTCCCCGATCAAAATTTCAAATCCTTTGAGATTTTGGATATCAAGTGATTTAAATATGTAAGAAACAAAACTTGTTGGAGAAAATGTGTCGTTTTATTTGATCCAAGTGGATTACTCCAAAGTTCCCTTTTAGACTAAAAGGAAACAACAATACATAACCTATCACTACTACATACATTATAGTTATAGTTGTTCATAGCACAGTCACCACATTACACAAATTATAAGTACATAACAGAACTACTCCAGGAAGATATCTTCATTCAGTTCTTTGAAGTAGCTTGTAATTACCTTTACGAAGTCTACCACCCACAAAACTTTCAAGGCTGCGGAACATCTTTCTAGTCTTAAGTCTTCTCCCGATCACAGCAATGAACTCTTCACACCTCTTCAAATCTTGTTCGCACTGAATTTTGTTTTGTTCCATGGCTTCGGATCAAGTCGATTTCCTTCACTCGAGTTCAATTCTTCTTCAACCATCTTGAGTGTACCATCACTGAACTTGTATAGCTCGCACAGCCTCATTAGCATTCGAGACCCGTATCTGTCGGTAAAGAGTACTGCTCTAGAGGTGTCAATCACTGTATAGTCATGACAAAATTCATGTCCTGTGGCTTCCCATTGCGGTCTCGTTAGGTTTACCTGACTCTGGTAGCTTTCCACGCCAAGTTGAAAATCCCCAACTCTTTGTCGGATGACTAAGCCCCTGATCCAAAGATTGACAAAGAGAGAGAGAGCCTTCTTCTCACGAATGTAGATGGTCAAGGTGTCCTTGAGGTTTAGAAGATAGAGATCTTCAAAGTCATTTGGCAGCAAATGTTTGAAGTCGCTTTTTCTATAACATGATCTTTCAAGTCACTCTTCTAAGAACAATATTCTTCGATAATCATAGCCGAGATTGAGAAGATCTCCACATCGATCACACTAAGAATACGCACTTGATCGAATAAATTTTAGCGCCTTTTTTCAAAGACC
Source organism: Chrysanthemum lavandulifolium (assembly GCA_022545495.1). Classification (NCBI taxonomy): domain Eukaryota; kingdom Viridiplantae; phylum Streptophyta; class Magnoliopsida; order Asterales; family Asteraceae; genus Chrysanthemum; species Chrysanthemum lavandulifolium. Next base: position 150,358,354 of record CM040241.1, on the reverse strand, counting down.
ATGTCTATCAATGTAGAATTTCTTCTTCTTGAACCACCAACGAGAAATGCCATATGAGGCAAAGAATGTCATACACTTGTTCTTTGTCGTCTGAATTGATCCGGTACCATATGTTCAAGACCCTGATCTATGTAGGTTGCAGCTTTCATCTTAGAAATCGATAAAGCTGGTCTTCTTTCTGTAGTTTGAGCACATAGATAATCCAGGTCATGGTTGAAGAAGAACTCTGATTGAATAGTCACTTGTCCAGGTTCACCACCGAGAGGAAGAGGGTTGTTCACATCAAACCGATTGATCTGCTCACTGACTTGATCATTCAGCATTTTATGGCATTCTTCCATCTGATATTGGAGCTTATTAGCATCAGAGTGGAAGACTTTGACGATTTCAAACACTGGGCCTTCAAGATCTTTAGGAGTGATTGATGAAATCCCCTTCTTCTCACAAAACCACTTCATAAAGCTTCCCATATCCCCTGTGAAGTGAAGAAGAGAGTCTTTTGCTGGAGCTTCATAGTTGGAGATAATTGTTGTAGCCCAATTGTTGTCAGGGATTATCGAATCAGACTCGGGAATGGACCATGAAGGTTCAGGAGTTTGAGGTTTATCTTTGGTGAGCCGCCTTTGAGTCATGTCCTTTAAAGGTGCAAGCTCTAGACGCTTTGATGCATTTACCCTCAATATACACATCCAACCAATCGTCTTCTTCTGTAACTTTGGGGATGTGCTTGGTATAAGCATCATCGTCTTCTGATTCTGAATCTTGAGCAACGTAAGACTCTTCATTAAGCATTTGCTCTTCAGGAATAGAGGAGATGGTTGGTGTAAACTTGGAATCAATGGTGGTCCATGCTGTAGAAGTCTTTTAAGATCCCTGACCATTTGAATATCCAATTTGATTAGAGGGTTTTGGTGGAGATGTTGGTGGATTTATCTTAATAGTTGTGGTTGTGCCAGAAGATCCACCAGTACCCCGAAGTTCCAGCTCCACCAGTTGGAGGAGGAGGAGGTGGAGATTTAGGACCTTTATCTAGTGACTCCAATACAATAGTCCTCCTTTTCTTCTTTGCCTCTCTTTCTCGAATGTCCTCCAGGAACTGCAAATGATTGTCGTGCTTAATTGATTCTTCTAGAGCCTCTTATAACTTTTTATGGACCTCATCCCGGTGCTCGTTAGCATCATACATTTTATCGTAAAGAACCGCCTCATATCCGAAATAGGCAAATCTTTAAATTGTTGAAAAGGAGCCTGCATTGCCCATTCAACAAAGATCTTTAACTTCGCTTCAATTGCGTGCTCGCTACTGACTTCATCAGTTAAGGTTCTCCACTTGGAGACACGACGATCGAGGACATTGATAGATTTAGGCAGTGCCTCTCAAGAGCATCAATACGCTTCACAACCTTGTCGAGCAATTGTTCGATGTTATGATCGAGGTGGTGACGCGGTGGTGTGTCGGTGCCACTAATTATGACAAACCGGTGATGGATCTTTAATGGATCGGTGGTGGAAGTGCGATTGTTTGAGCAGTGTTGGGTGGTGGAAGTGCGGTTGTATGAGGTGCCGACATTGGAGGGATGGTTGAGGTTTCTTCTTGAATGGTGATCGAGAACATTGATCGAACCTCCTCCTTTTCATCGTTTTGTTTGTCGACTCAATGTCGATGGTCTATCTTTTAAGAATTGGTCGCCGTAAGTGAGGTCGTGTTCAAGAGTTTTAGTGACGACAGAGAATCTTCATTTCCTCCAACTTCCATATCTTGCCTATCGTTGTTCATCCTGCTCGGCCTCCGTCTCAATCATGGAACCTCTTCAAGAAGGGTGTTGTCTCTTGGCTTTGTGATTGAGCATCACCGAAGTGTGGGTTTCAACAGTGTGTCTGGCATATCTTTTTCCACTCCAAATTGTACTTGTGCTGAGGATGATTCAACATCTCTTTTCTTGAGAACAAATTGGGTAGTTGTTTTTGGAGGTGGAGAAGAGATAGTCAGAAGCATTTGAGCGGCTTGTTCTGCTTCTACTCCAAGAATCCCTTTACCTTTGTCTTGTTCTCGCTTCTACCCAAAGAATCCCTTTACCTTTGTCTTGTGTGGTGTGTTGTTTGTCGTGGTCCGGCTCGGTTCTCTTATCATAACTCCTCCCACCGGAGGTCTCGAGACATGTTCAGCTATCCGTGCTTTGTTGAATCCCTTGTTGCAATGCAGCCTCGTCTTCATCTATCAAACGCATGTCACTCTCTGGAACCTTGGTTCCTTCATCTTTACCCTTTCCGCATTCTTTCTTTCTCCTCTTTTGTTTTTGAGACGGAGAGTCGGAGAAACCGAGCTATCGGGTCTTTTTTTTTTTCTTAGGTAGGCTCGCGAGGTAGACTCGATGGTTTTGATTTTGGTTGTGCGGGGGTAGACTTAGGTATGTCATCAGTGGTTGTGACGGAGGCTTTCTTTACATATCTCTTGAAATAATCAACTTGCTTGATTCTCTCTGTAAGCAAAGCTTCAGGAACAGGCATTCCAAAGATCTCCTTGTCATCTCCTTTGGCAACATATTTTATGTTTCCTAGGACGAATTCATCGCTGGCTTCATGCAGGGCTGACTCACTTCGTGAGTTGAACTTGTAAGTCTGTTGCAGATGCTGGATGATGAGTTTAGAAAACCTGATGTTGGGAATCACCATTTGCCAAGGCCTTTTCTTCCTTTGACTTTATTCGGGAGTTTAATCTATCGTTGATGAATGTGTCTAAAGACAAGGTGAATTCTTTCCAAATAAGTTTCAAGTCAATATTTTTCCTTTGACCATCCCCCACGTAATTTGCATTATAGGAGCTCTTACTCCGCTCGGTCCCCGATGGTTTACCGGTTAGGCATAAGTTGAGAATCGTTACAATTGATCTCCATGGTTGATATATTTCGGCATTGATGAGTGATGAAATCTTGGTTAGCCTTCCGGTACCCCAATTCATCGACAAAATCTAATATATCTTGAGTGGAGGGTGGAGTGACGAATTTGTTGGAAGGGTCTCTTGGCGTGATCTGAAGAGCATCCCTGAGAGTCTCAACAGAGATGCCATACCATTTGTCTTCTAGCTTACATGAGTATGTAGCATACATGTTATCCCATGTAACGGTATTCCAGAACTGTTGAAGATAAATGGAGGGAATAGTGCAACGCTTGGTTAAGGCACCAAAGAAGTTGGTGTCTTTCAAGATGTCGATAGCCAGTCGGTAAGTTGGATTTTGTTGGCCTCTATCCACATCTACATAGCAGTTGCTCTTAGCAATTGTAACCCATTCCGCACGTGGAAGTATTTCGTCATCAGTTAGAGTGACAGTTGGTGCAGTGGCAGCAAGTATATCAGAGGATGTGGTGTCAGCCATTGAAATCTGATAATTACACACACAACAACAACAACAAAAATATCCAGAAAATTTGTTAGGTTAAGACAAGGTTATCCATTATGACCAATTTGTAACCCCATATCATAAGCACATGGACATAAACATATAGTCTACCAAGAAAGCCGGATATGACAAATATGGAGACATAGGATGCACATCTCTGAAAAAATCTAATCAGTATGCAGAGACTTATAAATGGAAGATAAGTTGCAGAGGACATCAATAAGTTAATACCACAGCAAAATTGACAACTCGCATTATTTAACTCGATAGGACAAGTATGTCAACTCGCATGTCGCAACTCACTTTGGAACAACAATTTGAGCAACACGATAGGTAACAATTAGTTATTAACTCGCATACGCCAAAAGCATATGAGGTAAGTCGCATAGGGGAACTCGCATCCATCAACTTGCTTTGGTGAAAATATGATCAACACGCATAGTGTAACTCGCATAAGACAAAGTATGTGTTAACTCACATACATCAAATTGTATGTGACAAGTCGCATATAGCAACTCGCATATAAGCCACCATGGGGAACATGCTTTTCAGAAAAACATAAGGCTACTCGCATATAAGCAACCAAGGGCAACTCGCTCATAAGAACACTCAATGATAGACCCAATTATCAAACACATATCCAAAGCACATGATAATTACCACACGGATGAATCACAATCCTAAAAGAACATCATTCAAAAACCAAAACAAAGAATATAACACAAATCCTATAACCACATCATACGAATCAATTTTAAAATGCAACACGCATCAATCAAATCACCAATATTAATCACACAAACAACCCAACTCAGATCATAATACTGACTACCCTAAGCAATATCATCTAAAACCAATATCAATTTCATTAATCAAAGAGAATCAAACCTAGTGTCAGTATTGTTAATACAAATAAACCGTAAAAACGTTTATTAATATTTTGCGATCTCTTTGTGTTTTGTTGATAACAAATATAATGTTATCTTAAGTATAATTATAAGGATACATGTTATTTTTGTAAAGCATTTACATATAGCCATTTAAATACAAAAATGTAGTAATTAAGCATTTGTTGTAATAGTTTATTAGGATGGGTAAAAACCATAACCCATGGACCTTAACCCATACCCAAGTTGGCTAGATACAATGTATACTTATATACATTGAATCTAAATAAAACCCATGACCCATAGCCAAAAAACCCATGGGCAAACAGGAGCATTCCACGGATCCCTAGGATTACACTAGACGGATCCCAAGTGGAAGGATCCGTGGGATCCGGGAACAAGTGAAGATTTTTGCCTATAAATAGAGAGCCATTTCTTCATTCTAACTCACCCTCTTCTTACTAAATCTCTCAAACACTCTCATTCTCTTCTAACATATAGATCACTTGATCTAGAGAGTTGTTCTTCTTCTTTCTATTGTGATCCTCATATAGGTCTTCTCTAAGGCGAGATCACGAGCATTCTACAAGTCATCCAAAGAAGGGTCCTTGATTGATTTGTCACTCCGCAAGATTTTCAGAGTAAGATCTTGTATTTGATATTTCACGATTTGTTGTGTAATAGTCGTGTTGGTTTGGTCCACCGTGTTACGGACTCGGTATCTAGCTTTGTACCGGAAAAAGTGTAAGCAATGTTGTGAAGGCTTCTCCGCCAAGTGAAGGAGTTTGTTGACATAGTGCTTGAACTCTCGAGTAGGTGACTCGGGAGTGGAGTAGGGCAAGGAAGGTGTCCTTGTAGCCGAACCACTATACATCGGTTGTGTCTTTTCTTTCCCTTAGCTTTACTTTATTTATTTGGTTTATCATTAGATCTATACTTTCTCTACATCCATAAGATCTCACATATTAACGAATCTATAGTTTTTGAAACTAACGTAAAATCGGCAAAACTATTCAACCCCCTTCTAGTTTTCCACAATTGGCATCAAGAGCTAAGTTTATAAAAGTTTTAAAGTAAAATTGTATTTTAAAAACTTTTCGATCACTATGGGTTCTTAAAATTATAAGGAAGGGCAATCTATGCAACGACCACCACTACTTGAAACTAATGGTTTTATATATTGGAAAAATAGATTCGAAACATATGTGAAATCTAAAGATATTGATCTTTGGTACATTATTGTTGAAGGCGACTTTGAGGCTACCTCAAAAGACGATAAAGGGAATTTAGTTAACATACCTCATGATAAACTAAATGATGAAATGAAAAAAGCTTTCTAAAAATAGTGAATCAAAATGGTTTTATATAATGCTTTACCCAAAAGGAATTCAAAGAATTTCTATGCTTAAAACCTCTAAAGAAATTTGGACTTCTTTAGTTGTAACTCATCAAGGCAACCAACAAGTTAAGAATAATAAAATTGATTTATTTGTTCAACAATATGAACAATTTTCAATATCGGATGAGGAAACTATAGATCATTCTTTTGCTAACTTTAATACTTTTATTACATTGTTACAAGCACTTGATGAATCTTTTTCTAGCCATAACCATGTTAGGAGATATCTAAGGGCACTTCCATCGAAGTGGAGATCCAAGGTGACGGTGATCGAAGAGTCAAAAGATTTGACAATCCTCACCCTCGATGAACTCATAGGCAACCTAAAAGTCTACGAGCTTGTCCTTGCCAAAGACTCTGAAGCCTCAAAGGTAAAAGAGAAACACAAATCTCTTGACCTTAAAGCCAAAAAGGCTTCAAGCAATGAACAGAACTCCTCTTCAAGTAGTGACGACGAGGAGTACGTTATGGCGGTAAGGGACTTTAAAAAGTTCTTTAGAAGAAAGGGAAGATACGTCAAACAACCATATGACGATAAGGACGAGAAGCCAAAGGATGATCGTACTTGCTTTAAATGTGGGGACCCAAACCACTTTATTAGTAAGTGTCCCAAACGAGATGATCATAAAGCGTTCGTGAGCGGCACGTGGGGAATGAGCGACGAGGAGGAAGAAGAAATTTGTCTCATGGCAAATGACGAGGTATGTCACGAATACTATAGTAGTTCATCACTTGATGACGACTCTTTGCATAATGAATATGACAAACTATGCAACATTAGCTTCAAACTAATTAACAAAAATAAGCTTTTAAAGAGTCAAAACCAACGTTTAGATAAAGAAGTCATAGAATTAAAAGCAAAACTAAAACGCTTAGAAAAGGGTAAAATAGCAAGTGGTGAATGTGAACTTTATGCTCAACTTCAAACACTAGTTGATCATCTAGATTCTAAAATTGCTAGAATGAGTACTAACACCTTATATACAATACTAGATGGTGTTAAACCGGTACAACTTAAAAGGCTTAGGTATTCAACAACTTGATCCATCAACTAGTGAAAGTAAAGAAACAAAATTTGTTAAGGCGCTAGAAAAACCAACCACTATTGTGGCGGATCCCACGGATCCCCAAAAGGGAACCCGCTAGTGTACGAACAGGATCCGTGGATCGTCAGTAGCAAACAAAGAGTAATAACGTAGCGCCTTCATCTAGAACCGATTTTGTTATCATTAATAGGTAGAAACCAACTCACGCCACCACTAGACAACCACCTCCAAAATATAATCCTACTTTTGCAAGAAACAAAGCTCCATCTTTTCAAAACCTAATTCATTTAGGAGACCTAATAACGCTTATCCAAGAAGTAACCATCAAATGGGATGGAACCCAAATATGCAAAACGGTTTTCCTTTTCAAAACTTTGCTCCATGGAATGCATATTCATCTTATCCATACATGTCTAACATGAATGGAATGTTTAACACTAATGGACCCATGAACAAATGGGGACCAAACTTTGAGTTTATTATTGTTTTATGTGTGTTTAAAGGTCGATCTAGACCCCGATGAATGGGTCAAGGATAGCGGGTGCACGAGGCACATGACCGCAATAGGATCTATTCTCCACATATGAACCGTAAATGGAGGTAATGTGGTGTTTGGAAATAGTAAAGTAGAATCATCGGTAAAGGTACGATTTCTAACAAATCTCTAACCATTAACGATGTCTATCACGTAGAAAACCTAAACTTTAATTTCTTAAGTATAGGACAAATATGTGATAAAAGTGCAATGTACTTTTACAAAACCGTAGTAAGATACTAAAAATGGCATAACCATAGGAAGAGGAATTAGGAAACATGGAGTCTATGTCATTAAAATTGGTAATGAACCTAAAGACAAACTTTGTCTTACCTCTATGGATGATACTTCACCTAATGGCATCAAGATTGGGTCATGCCAATATGCGACTTCTTCAATCGCTATCATCCAAAGATCTAGTAAGAGATATATCTAAGTTAAAATATGAACATCACTTTTGTGATGCTTGTAATGTAGGAAAACAAGCTCATTCTAGTCATAAAGCTAAAAACATGGTGTCAACAACTAGGTGTCTAGAATTACTACATATGGATTTATTTGGTCCATCCGCTATCCAAAGTTATGGAGGCAACTACTACACCTTGGTCATAGTGGATGACTACTCTAGGTATACATGGACAAAATTTTTAAAGAACAAAACGGAAACCTTTAATTATTTTGAAATATTAAGCAAAAAGATCCAAAGACAACTAGGAAGTCCTATAGTGTCTATTAGGACGGATCATGGTAGGGAATTCGATAATGAAGTGCAATTTGGAGCCATTTGTGACGCTAATGGTATTACTCACAACTTCTCGGCTCCACGCACTCCACAATCGAATGGGGTAGTAGAAAGAAAGAATAGAACCCTTCAAGAAATGAGTTGAACAATGCTTAATGAACAATCCATACCTCAAAAGTTTTGGTGTAATTCCGTTGATACTTCAACGTACATACTCAATCGAGTCTTAATAAGACCAATCTTAGGTAAAACTCCATATGAGTTACTCCGAGGCAAAAAGCCTACGTTAAATCACCTTAGAGTCTTTGGAAGCAAATGTTTTATTCTTAACACTAAAGATTACCTTACAAAATTTGATCCTAAATCAATCGAAGGTATCTTTCTAGGTTATTCGCCAAATAGCAAAGCTTACGTCATATTAAACAAAGAAACAATGAAGGTAGAAGAGTCATTAAATATAAAATTTGATTAAAGTCCACCCAAACCCTCTCCACCTCTTGTTGATGACGAGATAATAGAAAGTGATGCTATAGTAATAAAGAAAAAGATAAATGAAGAAGAAGAACCTTTAAATAATGAAATCATAAACATTAAAGAGTCCAAAGATCACCCCGTAGATAAAGTCATAGGAAAGCTAAACGAACGAACATTAAGGTCTCAAGTTCAAAATCAAAGTAGCTTCTTTTGTTTCGTTTCAACCATAGAACCTAGGAATACACAAGAAGCCATAAAAGATGAGAGTTGGGTAATGGCTATGCAAGAAGAACTAAATCAATTCGTGTCTAATGATGTTTGGACGCTTGTCCCTCCACCTAGTAATCAAACCATAATAGGAACCAAATGGGTATATAAAAACAAATTAGATGCAAACGGAGTAGTGTCTAGGAACAAGGCTAGACTCGTTGCCCAAGGGTATAACCAACAAGAAGGAATAGACTTTGATGAGACCTATGCCCCCGTGGCTAGATTAGAGTCTATAAGAATACTTCTTGCGTATGCTTGTGCTAATGATCTAAAGCTTTATCAAATGGATGTCAAAAGCACTTTTCTAAATGGTTTCATTAATGAAGAAGTATACGTAGCTCAACCTCCGGGCTTCATCGATTTTGAAAAACCCAAACATGTATATAAATTAAAGAAATCCCTTTACGGTCTTAAACAAGCTCCAAAAGCTTGGTATGATAGACTCAAGTCATTTTTAATTAAACACAACTATAACATGAGGTTAGTTGACAACACACTTTTTACTAAGAAAAGAGAGTCACATATAATCATAGTGCAAATATATGTAGATGATATTATATTCGAATCCACTTGTCAAGACATGTGTGATGATTTCTCTAAAATCATGCATGACGAGTTCGAGATGAGTATGATGGGAGAACTTAGTTTCTTTCTTGGTCTACAAATTAAACAAGTAGAAGATGGTATCTTCTTTAATCAATCTAAATACATAAAGGAGATGTTAAAGAAATTTGGTCTAGAAGAGTCAAAACCAATTAGGACACCAATGTCATCCGACACCAAACTCCAAAAAGATGAAGACGGCGAATCCGTAGATAATACTAAATATCGTGGCATGATAGGTAGTCTTCTACCTCACAGACAAGTAGGCCGGATATCATGTTTAGTGTTTGCTTGTGTGCTAGGTTTCAAGAAGACCTAAAATATCACACCTAGAAGCCGTAAAAAGGATATTTAGATACATTAAGGGTACAACACAATTAGGATTATGGTATCCTAAGGGCACGGAGTAGAAATAATTGTATATGTAGATTCGACCATGCGGTGATTACGTTGATAGAAAAAGTACAAGTGGGTATGTACTTTCATGGGATGTTGTTTAACATCTTGGTTTTCTAAAAAACAAACGGCATTAGCAATATCAACAACCGAAGCCGAGTACGTCTCTGCCGGCAAAGCATGCCAACAAGCACTATGGATGAAACAAGCGTTAGTCGACTACGACATTCATCTAAGCGACATAGCCATCCTATGTGACAACAAAGGTGCCATCGACTTAAGCAAGAATCCGTATTGCATTCTCGCACAAAGCATATAGAGATTCGACATCACTTAAGAAACAATGTTCAAAGGGAACATCTCTATTGAGAAGGTAGCATCCGAAGACAACATAGCCGACGTCCTCACCAAATCGCAAGCGGGAACAATTCAACCTACTTCATCTTGGTCTTGGTCTAATGGAACAAACGTCGTAACTTATTTGACTCTACAAGGTATGTAAACACTAGCCTTCTTCTTTCTCGAGTCTAGGATCTCTATTTCACGCACAACTCACAAACAATACGGAATTTTCAAAACCCAAGATAAGTTTTCGACTTATAGCTTTCTTATTTTTTAACACATACACATTTTCAAAGAAAACTCTTTTCAAAATGTTTTCTAAAAGAATGATACCTTCCTCAGATCAATTTCACAAAAGCAATTTCTCACGCCTAGGATAAATCGCTTTTCATTATTAATACAAAGTAAAAACCCGCTTTCATTGCATCTCATGTCTTTTGAATGCTAAAGGGACACATAACTAATATGTATTTTGGTACATTCATTTAAGCAACAATGAATTAGGAGCATTGATAACACTCAATTACGTACTTATGTACTAAATATGTGTTTTCGGTTTATCTCAATAGGATGCTTTTTCTACTTCTAGTTTATTTTTCTTTTTCCTTTTAGAGGTCGAGATAACCGCAACTCCAAATAGTTTGCATATAGGCACACAATAGGCAAAAATGTTTCCAAAAGGAAAATTTTGTGCTGCGTGAATCACTGGACCCACGGATCCCAGCCTTCATCTTTGGCCGGTTCCCTCGAGGAAGGATCCGTGGGATCCGTGAGATGTAAGTCGTTTTACCTTCTATTTTTCTCACTTTGGATGAAAAATCCACATTTATTTTATTTTTTGGAGTATGCTCTTTAATGCTTGTGTTCTCATGATCACATACCTTAAATTCATATCTAATCATTAGATTTTAATCCACATTTTGGGTCAAGCATTCATTACAATGCTTTATTTTTCTATATATAGAACTCCCAAAATGCTTGCATAATCCATCTCATCCTCACAAACACAATACACCATGTCCTCCACAAACCCTTTAGATGAATCACCTAGTACAAACAATCATCTTCATGATACCCAAACCTTTGTACTACCACCATCCAAAATACCACAATCAAACTCTAGGATATCCGCACGGATTAGTATCCGATCTTGTTGCTTAGCAAAACCAACCTCAAATGGTTCTTCCTCATCACCAACAAGTACACCAACTTCATCACCACCTAAAGTCACTCTTTTGGAACTCCTTAAGACTCCAACAAGATCTAAACAACCTAAACAAAAAGAAATAGTCTTTTCAACACCCCCCACATCTCCAAATACTATTTTTCAAGATCTTGAAACATCACCACCATTAGCTCCCATCACATTACAAGAACGTCTAGGTTCTTTTCCACCACCATTTACAAACATTCCGGATGTTGATCCATATTTTCCTATTTTTCCACCACATCTTCGCATAACTCAAATCAAAACAACTCGGAAAATTCCGCACTAATTACCCACATCATTTACATTGTGAACATTGCCAATCCACTAGGGAAATCGCAATAGAAGTTAGGGAAGAAATGCGTTTCATACTCAACCTCATCCTTGATCGCATCAATACCATCACTCATCAAAACCTCCATCCATAACCTTATGCAAGCATGGAAGGAATCACTACTACTATTTTCTATTTTTAGTATTTTTTTTCTTTTCAAGTCATTTTCAAGAACAAGTCTTGTTCTTATTGTTACATGCTTGTACGTGGCATAAATACCACTACAATTTGTTGTTTTATTACAAGGTCTTGTTTACATACCTTAGCTCCCAATCTTGATTCTCGTCAATCACAAGATTATTTAAGCATGTTACTAACCTTTCTTTTGTAGGATTTTTATTTTCTTCTCTTGACGCCCAAACAAGGGGAGCTAAAGTCAAGGGGAGTTAGCGTTTATTTCTTCCGAGGGTTAACTTTTGTTTCGACAAAAGGGGAAAAAGTAAAACTTAGGGGCTTTCAAAATTACATTTATTCTTAAGTTTTACTCATCATAACATTATGTTTTGTCATCAACAAAAGAGGAGATTGTTAATACAAATAAACCGTAAAAACGTTTATTAATATTTTGCGATCTCTTTGTGTTTTGTTGATAACAAATATAATGTTATCTTAAGTATAATTATAAGGATACATGTTATTTTTGTAAAGCATTTACATATAGCCATTTAAATACAAAAATATAGTAATTAAGCATTTCTTGTAATAGTTTATTAGGATGGGTAAAAACCATAACCCATGGACCTTAACCCATACCCAAGTTGGCTAGATACAATGTATACTTAGATACATTGAATCTAAATAAACCCATGGACCAACCCATAACCAAAAACCTATGGGCAAGAGGAGCGCCCACGGATCCCTAGGATTACACTAGACGGATCCCAAGTGGAAGGGATCCGTGGGATCCGGGGAACAGTGAAGATTTTGCCTATAAATAGAGAGTCATTTCTTCATTCTAACTCACCCTCTTCTTGCTAAATCTCTCAAACACTCTCATTCTCTTCTAACATATAGATCACTTGATCTAGAGAGTTGTTCTTCTTTCTTTCTATTGTGATCCTCATATAGGTCCTTCTAAGGCGAGATCACGAGCATTCTACAAGTCATCCAAGCAAGGGTCCTTGATTGATTTGTCACCCGCAAGATTTCATAGCGAAGATATTGTATTTTATATTTCACATATTTGTTGTGTAATAGCCGTGTTGGTTTGGTCCACCGTGTTACGGACTCGGTATCTAGCTTTGTACCGAAAAAGTGTAAGCAACGTTGTGAAGGCTTCTCCGCCAAGTGAAGGAGTTTTTGACATAGTGCTTGAACTCTCGAGTAGGTGACTCGGGAGTGGAGTAGAACAAGGAAGGTGTCCTTGTAGCCGAACCACTATACATCGGTTGTGTCTTTTCTTTCCCTTTGCTTTACTTTATTTACTTGCTTTATCATTAGATCTATACTTTCTCTACATCCATAATATCTCACATATTAACGAATCTAAAGTTTTTGAAACTAACATAAAATCGGCAAAACTATTCAACCCCCCTTCTAGTTTTCCACAAGTATTTATTTTTTTTATCAAGGTGATTTAGATATGACGAGTTTTGCATGATGGGTTAAGATTAGAGATTGTTAAAGTACAAATCATGATAGAAGTATGTTAAGCGAGATCAGAAAAAAAAACTTACCACACAATCACAAGTTTGTTAACTCGCTTAGATGAGAATTGAGAGAGAATGCAGTGAAAAATGCTTTGACCAAGTGAGTATGTGTTTGACCAAGAGACAACACGCACACTTAAGTACGAGTGTTTAGCGAGTTGACACTTCAAGTCCCTATACATTGTAACTCGCATAATTGCTAGAGAGTCAACACGCATACATCAAGTTGAAACCTTATACTAGCAACTCGCATAATTAAACTGAAAGGACAACTCGCATGCATCAAGTAGTTTATCAACTCGCATATTATGAAAAAAAAAACTTAACAAATTGCTTAACTTAAGAGACAAGCAAATCAGTTCAGAGAACATAAAGTTTAGCAACATAAGTCACACCAAGTATCATTAAATAACTCCACATAGCATGTAACAACCAGGCCACACAATCAAGAACACAGACACAGGCAACATAAAAGGACATGATTATTCTACCCCAAGTACTAGACATATGAAGAAGCACAATTCTCCCCCTCAATCAATGATACGGGTGAGAAAGTAATCATTGATTGATCCAGTTACTTTGCAGTGGGTCTTAGTCAACTTAAGTTTGTGATTATTAAGACGAGTAACAATAAAAATTTTAAATACTTTGTTCGAACTTCATCTAAAGCCCTGTGCCATTGTTGAATGACATTTCTAGGACCGTAGATGTTATCGATGACATTTTTTTTTATTGTAGAAAAATTTGTACAAGAATTAATGAGAACGAGTCCTGAATAGAGGAGATCAGGAGTCGAGTACGAGGTACATCAATTCGACAAGCTACAATTCCCGAGTGAGCGTCTTCATTTCATTGAAACCGGTCATGATGTTCATGATTGAATTGAGCATTGTACCGAAAAGACCGAGGACACTTTGCACTAATAGCACATGTAGTATTGCAAATAGGTGGGTTAGTGACAGGTGTTTCCTTATTTTTGGATGTTGTATAGTCAGGTATAGGAGTATCATTAATAGAAATTCCTTTAAGTCCACCATTCTTGAAGATTTTACCTGTGGGCATCCACATAAGACACGATCTAGGTGAGTAAGTCCGTTTGGAGCCTGCGAACTTAAATAATCTACCAGTAGGAATCCACTTAAAACAACTGCTAGCAGAGTTAGATGAAGCCATTTCCATGTTATGAAAATTGGTCCTTGTGCAATTAATTTGTTTCTTAGGGGATTGGTCAGCCATTTGATGCTTCTTATATGGACTAGATGATCTCCTTATATTCCTGATCTTAGAGCTTTGACCATTAAGCTGGGGATTGTTATTCATTATATTGGAATGAATTAGTGAAGTGACTGGTTTTGACAAAACTACATTCTCATCAACTGGGAGGCAAGCTTAGATTTTGATGATTTAAATCTTTCATTTTAAATGCATTGGGTTGCCTAACTACACTGCTCAGTATTATTAAGTACAATTGGCTTACCCAAGGTCGATGGTTTTGTAAACTTAGTGTTCACTCTATTTCCAATAGTTTTCCTAAGCTCATTTTTTAAGGCAATAATGGTGAAGCTCTTATCCTGAATTTGGGCTTTGAGGGCATCAATGTATGCCAACAAGGAGTTAGTTTGATCTAACAGCTTGGAATTGTTCTCTAATAAGTTCTTCCTCAAGGACTCATTTTCCCTTAATAGCTTGGTCACACATAAAGCTAATTCATCATTCCTAGATTTAATTTGATCACTCACCTCATAGTTAAGATTGTTCATCCCTTTATTACATTTCTTATGCAGATCTGAGAGTTGTATTTTCAGATTACATATGGTTGAGTCTTTGTCCTGAATCTGGGTTTTTAACTGGTTAATTTCAAAAAATTCTCGAAATTCTGGGAATTCCGGATTTATGCAAGGTTTTGTAGCAAGAGAACTTTCTTCATTTTGTTGTATTGCAATTTCTAAGGAAATGCAGTGTTTTTCGATAATTGAGTATTTGTTAGAAAGTTCATCAAAAACCCTTTTTTCAACCATTTCATTTGTTTTAAAAATTCTAGACTCAGTCTCAACCAGGGAATATTCATTCGAATCATGTTTAGCCTTAAGATCAGTTTGTTTAGGTAGAATAGCATATACATTATGTTGAACAGTTAAGAGTACCTCATCAGATGACACCAGTTCATCCACTGGTCTGACATGTGTGTCCACATCAGGAGTTACCGAATTGTTGGTTACTTTATTCTTTGTTGTATCTGATATTCTGCATTCAGCAACACCCGTCCTTTCAACTGAAATAATACCCGACATTTTGCCACTATCTCCTAATTGCACTTGGCACTCATTCACGAAATCATCCTTTTGAGCAGCTTCCTCAATGTACTTTTCCACATTATCCATTAGTTGGATAAATGTATCGATGAACTCCTGAATTTCCATTCCAGTATGTTTCTTGAAAGAAATTCCAATTGAGTGTAGATCGAAGTCTGCGGAATATTCCTCATTGATAAATGGCTGGAATTGGTTGTGGATTACCTGAAGTGCAGCATTGGAATCATCTGTTACTACCTTCTTTTTGGAAAGTTGAAGCCTCAATAATTCTAAGTTCGTCAGCAAGGTTCTCGTCAATGTAGGTAAGTCCTGACGGAAAAGAGCACTACATGTTCGATCCACAGTTGTGGATAAGAACTGTAAGAGATGAGAGTGAAGTAGTTGATAGGGCTCAAGGCTGCATTCCATTAGCAAGGCATTTTGCAGCATAAGCTGGTGTAGTTTCTTGGGATTTGACTCAAAGTATAAAGTGTTTTGATCATCATTGATTGAATCGGTTAAGGTTAAGCTTTCTGAGTAGTACGTACTTTAACTGCTGTCCACGGAGTCATATAGTTTGAGCACATTGGAAATTAATGGATTAGTGGTATAAGCCATGAATGTCAAATTTACGGGATTTTATTATTCTTTGATTAAACTGGGAAATTGATTCTTTCACTGGATTTTACTAAATCAAAAGAACAACCGTAAAAATGCAGCACGAAGAAATGACAAGTCTCAAAAACCAAGTAGTGAATCTTGAAATGTCGCACCCTTACCAACTCGCTTTAATATCAACTTGCTTAATATACAACTCGCTTAAAAGACAAGTCGCTTAAAACACAAGTCGCATAAAGAAACAACTCGCTTAATAGACAAGTCGCATAAACCAACTCGCTTCCAAGACAACTCGCTTAAACGACAAGTCGCATAAAGAAACAACTCGCTTAATAGATAAGTCGCTTAAAACCCAAGTCGCGTAAAGAAACAACTCGCTTAAACCAACTCGCTTCCAAGACAACTCGCTTAAACGACAACTCGCTTAAGTATCAACTTGCTTCAGAGACAACTCGCTTCAAATAACAACGCAACTCGCTTCCAAGAAACGTTATACCGTGACTCAACTCGCTTTGTACAATTTTCAAGAACAACCACTTTAACAATCAAAAACATCCCAACCACGATGATTCAAGCCTTCCAATTCAAAACCTAAACACATATGATGATCCTAAACACAAAAGTACAATCAAAATTCAAACTTTAACACTATAAATTAACCAAATTCTTCAAACTCTTCTAAACACTTATAACCCCAAAAACCTTATGAAATCCACCAAACCAAAGATTATGAAAGATGAGTGATTAAACCATGGCTCTTGATACCAATTGTAAATAAAAGGATTTCACACAAACAAGAATACTTAAATCATAAAAGCATATGGAGTGTTTAGAGAGAAAAAATGAGATGTTCTAGTGAGAGAAACACATAAAAGGTTAGATTCCAAATGAACATCCAACCCTCTCCCTTATGGGGAGAGGGCTATTTATACATAGTAATACGCCCTCCTTCGGGCTGTGGATCAGGCATAAAATGGGTAAAGACCCTTCCTTCCTCCACGGAGTTGCACTAGACTGAACTATGTTAATAACTAACTAACAAATAACGTAATATACGATACGTCTATGAGCTAACTTAAGCTAGATTATATTTGGGGTGACCGATGCTTTACAATAGAATTTCCAATTCCTAACAGTATTATTTCATACGTGTGGTTTTTTAAGGATACAAACTTTCATACGCTTAAAGCTTTTTTTTTACACTTGTAAACTCAAGATTCTTGTGGTTTAAGGTTTATTTAGTGTTAAAGCTTAAGGTTTTTGCATCAATTTTCAAACTTTACGTGTGTAGATTAGTGTTAAACTTGTTTTTGAATCGTGTAGTGTTTCTACGCGTAAGAGTGAAAGTTGTGCTCAATCATCAAGTTTATAACTTTCTTGTTATTTTGGTGATATTGAAGCTATTTCATCACTAAACTCAGGTTACAAAACATTTTAGGCCATAAAAATTAGTTTTGGTGAAAGTTGGTACTTTCTACTCATAGTAAAACCCTATTTTTACTCATAAGCTCAAAGTCTACGCCTAAGCAGCACGTTACGCATAAGGAAATCTTCACTTGATCTTCAAAGTTGTTGGTTTACTCAGTGTTTTCTTGCTTGGATAAGCCTGAAAACACTTCGACTTTGGATATCTTTTACACTTGGATAAGTGTAAAGGATTTTTGGGTAAAACCCTAGTTTTACGCCTAAGCTTAACACTTACGCGTAGAAATTTCTTTGCCATTTTTGAGGGGGAGAAAAATTGTGTGATACTAATATGTTGTAACTATGATGGAATATTCGTGTACTAAGACTTAACCCATGAATTGACGAGATCTGAACTGTCATACATCTAAAAGATTTGACTTCCAAGACTTATCTGAGTAGATTGTACCTTTTCGAGAAACTCCTGATAGACATGAACTTTGACGGGTTTGACAACCTTTCGAGGTTGTCCACACCTTCAAGGTAGTTATTCGAGCTAGTTGTCACCTAAAAACTGATAATGCAACTCTTTATCTATGCAACGTAATCGTGTCTCGCGGAGAATTGTTTATCTTGAGTCAATCAATTCAAAAGTGCGAACTCTACCTTCACTGTGCAGATTTCTGTCAAAATACTTAAGCACATGTGAAGGGGGAGTATTACTGAAAATACAAAACTCTCGAAGTGTTACAAAATGTTTTCACTCATAAAACACTTTGAGAGATTTTCAAGAAAATGGTTTTATGGCAACGTAGGATAGCCATGGAGTTATAAGGTGACTAAGGTTAGGAATACCCATCCTATGATCCGCCAGAGCCGGAGGGATCTACCCAAGGACACCACTAATAGTTAGAATTTAGAAGTCCTTAGGTATAATTATAAAAAGGATAAAATGAGAATCGGAGAAAGAAGGAGTTGAAGAATTAAAAAGAAAAGTAAAGAAAATGGTGAAATGAAATAGCCCTCCAAATTATTCAACTTAGGGCAGACACCGGGTTCAATACATTTGCTACTGGTTGTCACAAGATGACACCGGTATTGAAGATCAAAGTCGTCATGCACTCAGTGACGCATGTACTAAACCTTCTTTACTACTCAAGTTTCTCTCAACAGAAGCTTGTTTCATTCTCACAGGGAACCCTACGTAACCTATCGGCTTTCTATTAGAGATTGCTGGTATTGAAGAAGTAAACCCTCTTCCTAGTCTCCGCTCAGGAAAACCAAAGTGCACTATTGAGTCTAGAGCCATGAGATTCATCAAAAGATCTCTTAGGAACACTTGACATTTCATCACTTGTCGTTCAACATTAAGGACGCAAGTGATAACATTATCGAGTCCTTCATGATTTTAGCAACTGTCGAGAACATTTATGAGAGGTTCACAATTGTGATCCTCGGTGATTGAATGGAAACTCCTGCGGGGCCAACATCAAACACCGACGGCAGTCGCTTCGGTAACTCCTGTGGGTTACGCTAGTGTTGTTTCAAACGGTCTACAATCGTGGTGATGCTCGTGTACCTCGGCGACTCACATGAACCGTAGGTGTATTTGCACATCGTGTTATCCTACTTGAGGGACTCCGTTTAGGAACGACCTTTGCTAGAATTAGATATGTGTTTTCACACTATGTGTTAACACACTCAAGTTTGAACTTGTAAGTCTGGAAATCCCGCTAAGGAGATTCCTTTCAAGAATCAAGTCTCAAGATGTGGGTCATTACTTGAACTTGTTCAATGTAACGCTAACTGTCCCTTATGGGATTCGGACGGTGATTCGCCGACCAAGGTGAATGGAATCAAGACATTCATCGAAGAACAATCGTAGTGGTCAATTCTATAAGAAACGGCCACAGTGATCGATTGGTGGTTATCACTAACCCATTCTTATGTTTTCTTCTTATGGATGCTCCTGGGAGATGATCGTGTTGATTCTTCACATGCTCATACCAACAACAACACAATTTGAAGTTCTCTCGAAAGGCAACACAAAAGTCAAAATGATTCTTCCTTTAAGCCAAAGGATCTACAAAGTTTAAAGACTTAGAAAACTACATCAAAACTGAAATCCAACGTTAAAGAGCGTGTGAGCATGTTGAAAAAGGACGTGGAGACACCTGAGCAATGAAGCGGACCTGATGCAGACAACAACAACATAACATCACCATATCCACACCAGAACAAAGAGCAAAGATAATGAAGACGTCAAAGCTCAAAACTTCAAAAGAAACAAGATCCTCACACTTAGGAGATTGTTGGAATCAAGACTCTTCTTCTCACAAGAAAGAAGAAGGCCAGAAGACGTCAAAGCAACTGCTATTACATCTACACCAACAACTTTTTGAGATTGCTGGAGTCAATTTTTCATTAGCTAGCTTACATCTAAATGAATATGTTGATACCATCCTTTATTTTAGACGTTAATAATTGCTAGTCTCTTAAAAGTCTCTTTTCGCCACTTTCTCGACTTACTCATCATCGGAATAGTATTCCTCTTGATCTCTTCAAACTAACGCCGTCGTCACAAATGGATCCTTGATAATTAAACTATCAAATCCCGTTGACCAAAAAAATTTTTAATTAGAAACCTCAAAACTATTTTTGTTCCATAAGCTATTTTATAACTTATTACAAAAATAATGGCAAACACCCTTTTTCTGTCTACAGTATCCGGATCCCTCTAGTTGTACTAGCCGGATCCCTAATACAAGGGATCCGGGGGAACCGTGTGACAGAAACCAGCTATACGCCTTTCAAAATCAACCCTGCTCATTTTCCCTCTCCTCACAAAACACAAAAACAACCCAAGAGTTGGTTTCATCTCCATAGGACTCCATACCCTTAAGCATCCATCTCTAGAACATCATTGTAAGTAATTACACTAACATGTTCTAATTTTTATCATCCTCATCCTAGGGTTTATGGTTTCTTAATTTTTCTTAATCAATTGATAAAATTAGGTTTTCCAAAATTGATCACTAGAAAGGGTTTTCACATAACTAAGATTACATTGTGCTTACAACATTGTTAATACAAATCAAAATCATGCACCCATCTCAACAAATTTTTCCTAATTGGAATATTTGTTTTTCTAGGACCAACCATGCCTAAAGCCAACCAACAAGACCACCATGATAACGTCCATTACCTCACCCAATACTATCGAAAAGAGGGCTTGTCAAAAACTGATCGCAAAGTCTTCAAAAGACTTGAAAAACGATTTATCCACGAAGGTTGTATGGTCAAGGAATGTTTCCTTGAAAATACCGACATTCGTCAAGTCTTCTCGGCAATCAAATTTGATTGTCTTCTTGATATTGATGAACAAATTTGTCCGGTTTTCATCTTTGAGTTCTACAAACGCGTTAGGATCATTCGAAACACCGATGATAGCATTTCAATCGCCTTAATCATCAATAAACGAAACTTCACTCTACCTCTCAACACATTTTCTCAAATCCTTCGCATTCCTTGTGAAGGAATTTGTATGTATTCTCAAGATTGGGCAATATCCATTCAATCTTTTGCTCTTGAATCCAAACCAATATACCATACTCCTCTTGATGAACCCGCAACCGTTCGAGACACCATTTTCAAAGTTAGAACCAACCAATCCCGTTTTAACCGAAACAAAGAGATCATTCACCGTGATCCCTTTCAAATGGAACTCTTCGAAATGCACCCCATTTTTAGAAAATGGGAAGAAATTCTTATGGAAAATGTCATTAGCTTGGTCGGTTACAAAGACCATCCAAATGCATGTCTCGTGCAAATGATCTATTGCCTTATTCACCAAAAGCCTTTTAATCTCGCCTATTACATGGTGAAGAGAATGGTCGGGGTATTCAAAGTTGCCAACATGGTACTTCCGTATGGTATGCTCCTAACACGACTCCGTGAGTATGTTAATGCATTACAACCATCTCCTATCAACGATGATCATTTCCTCTCCGATCACGTCATGGTACCTCTTACCAAACAACCCTCTAAATGGTTCATGGTTAATGGAAGAAAACCTAAGGCTCTCCCGGACTCCTCGGACGAAGAAGAAGAAGTAAATTTCAACCCCGAAGCTAACATCGATTTGGACCCCATTGCCTACTATCAACAACTTCCAACTCTTCCAAACGAGACCGCGGAATTCAAACAACTAAAGGGTATGATCCAAAACCTAGCTAACTACGTCATGAAGTCGGGAAAGAGGAAAAGAAATGATTGACGAAAGAGACATGAGGATTATGTTTGTGTTTAGACATTTGGTTTATGTATGAATGCTTATGTTTTTGAAGCACACTAGTTTGTGTTGTTTTGGATATTGTCATTTCTACTCTTATCTATGATATGATTTATGTGATATCATGCTTGTGTTGATGTTCTTTGGAGTAGAGTTTAATAGAAATTAATGTACATAGTATGGTGCAAAAACTGCATTTCTTTCTGTGATGTTTCTGATCTGCAGTTGCCGGATCCCTAAGATTGTACTAGACGGATCCCTCCTTTGAGGGAACCGTGGGATCCGTGATAAAGATATGCAATACTAAATCCCACACATCAAAACAGCTCACTAGATCACTTCACACTAGCTAAACATAAGGATTTAGAACCACTTAAGTCTTCTTCAAGATTAGAATGCTCCACACTCACACATAGCTAACTTAGGATCAAATTCAAAGTGTTTTTTATTTATCAACTCATCAAAACTCACCATATTTCCGCTCCAATACTCACACATTGTTCCTCACATCTCAAAACACTTAGTGTGATATTCTTATCAATTTTAGCAAATTGATTTTAGTCATCCTTACCTCAAAATGGGTCAAAAATTAGTTTTTCAATTTTTATGTTTTTTAAGGATTTTCAAATTTCATCTCAAGTTTACATCTGATCTCTAGGATCATTTAATATGACTTGACACCATCAATATTCCTAGTGTCATCCTTAAACACCCATTGGTGATCATAAAGTCCCATTTTCCTTCCATAAAAGGCAATCATTAGCTACATCACTCATTGCCCTTGATCATTTAAGTACTCTTTCATTTAAGACACTTAGGATGACTAAAACACTCAAGGAGGTATAGGATTTACACCATACAAACATCATTTTTATCATTTCTTAGCTGCTGAGAGCCGGATCCCTAGGATTAGCCTAGACGGGTCCCTTATTGGAGGGAACCGTGGGATCCGGGTGACAGATTTATGTCAAACTCTAGCTAAAACAATCATTTCAAGCTCATATTGCTAACTTGAACACTTCACCTCATCCTAATTAAGTCCCTAGATCAGTACAACTCTGAAGATTGACTCTTGTGCATGCTAATCATCACACTCTAAAGGATCTTAGTGGCTTAAGTCTTGAATGCACTTGCCAAATCCTTCTATTTATAAGTCATCTTGTTAGAATCTCTTAGTCATCAACCACAACATAATTCTCAGCATTTAGAAACCTTCTCCTTAGTCATTTCATCATGAGGAAAGTTCCTAGTGCTAACTCATCCACCCAAGAAACTTGCTCGTGCTGTACACGAAATTTCCTCAGCCGAATCATCTCCGGTTAAATCCACAAATGCTAGGATTTCTCCTCAACCGATCAAACCAATCCCCAAGAGGATTGTTCCCACTAAAATATCATAACCAAACTCTACAATTCCTACTAAACCAAACATACCATTCTAAACCCAACCAACATCATTGGTGCCTAGAGCCATATCATTTACCACTTCACAATCATCTCCACACTCCTACAACTTAGAGGACTTACCTCCTAGGCTATCTCATCCTCCACCATTACCGACACATTCTTCAATAAAGAAGATTGTGCAACAAAACCAAGGGGTTGAATCAATACTTGCACCGATGTCCATTTCTCCATTCCCCTATAATGGTCCATTTTGGATTATGAGGAGACATCAAAGTCAACCACCCGACCACATGGAAGTTGACACTTCTCTACCTCCACCATCAACCCTTATTGAGCCACCATTTAATGTGCCTCCACCAATCCTTCCTTCATTTGAGGATCCCCAACCTTCTTCACTTGAACCTCCACATCAAGCCACTCCATCTTTACCACCACCTTTTCAAAACCATAACAAGGATTGATATCATTGTCAACACGTTGAAGGGTTGATACATGAACTACGTGAAGAGCAACGTTTCATATTTTATCACCTCCTCGAACGTTTCGACGAGGTCAACAAACCCAAATAACCATGAGCCTAAGGATTAAAATGGTGTCCTAGTCTCAAACTTAACTTAGATCGTTTAGGAATCCCATTTCGTGCTTAATCATCTTCTTGAAAGATTGGACCAAATGAACAAGTCTACTCATCCTTAGACTCAAAGCACATTGTTACTTTTGAAGTTTTGGTCACTTATTAGTATTAGTAGAATATGTATTACATGGCTAAATCATTCTCTTAGTTTTTAGAGATTTGTAGATCATCTCTTATGTTTTATTGAATGATAGTTTATATGCCATATTGCTTTGAGTATATGTTTGTTGCTTGAATACATATCTTACTTTGATGTTAACATTATTTATTACATCACCATTGTTGAATTCTGCTATTAGATAGACGGATCCCTAAGTTTTTCCTAGACGGATCCCTCCAAGGAGGGAACCTTGGGATCCGTGCAATAGAAGACATGTTTTCTACTAACTTGAGTCTTATTTGCAGGAAATTATGCACTATGTACTTGTTTTCTAACCTTTGTTTTGTAGATTTTCAAAATACACATGAAGACTTTGACACCCTAAGCTAGGGGGAGCTTTGTGTCGAACAATACATTGCAAAACCATTTGCACTATAATCCTCATATGGATTACATTTCGTTATGTCTCTTTGCAAAGTTGCAATCATCAAGGGGGAGCATTATCGTCACTAAGACGAAACCATTTGCAAACGTCATTGCAAAGCATTAGCTTAGTTGTTTTTCTTACTTGGCGCCCTCACAAAGGGATGGACTCGTTAAGGGGGAGTTAAGACGAGAACTCTTCCCGTCACTTGCTCTCTATAAATTTATTTAATTTTCGTTTACATGTTTTTCTTAAAACATTGTGTTAGTTTCTTTTCGACGCTCTTTTTGTTTCGACAAAAAAGGGGAGAAGAGAGTAAAAACTCCAATTCGAACTTTTACTAATTTTAGTTTTTCCTTAAAATAATTTTATGTTTTGTGATCAACAACAGGGGGAGATTGTTAATACAAATAAGCCGTAAAAACGTTTATTTATATTTTACGATCTTCTAATGTTTTGTCGATAACAAACATAAAATCATTTTAACGAAACAAATAAAATACGTCAATGGTTTGAGCCAATAGTTTTCTAACACACTTACGTTTTCACATAAAACACTAAAAAAGTATAATTGATTTTATGATTTAGTAATACATACGTACAACCTCTGTTGTAAAAATCGGCCCAGGCGGCCGATTAATCCCCGCATAATCGCTGATCGCTCACTAAGCGCCTTGATTTATCATAATCGGCCTATTTAATCGCTTTGATCAAAGATCGCTTAAAAATCGGTCAACAAACCGATTAATCGGACAAAATCGGTCTAATCAGATTAATCGGACAAAAGGGCTTAAAAATTAGTCAACAAAATCGCTTAAAAATCGGGCAAAATCACTTAAAATCGGTAAACAAACCGATTAATCGACAAAATCGATTCTGTGTCGTTTAAAATGGTCAACAAACCGAGTAATATTTATGTTTGACTTTGAACTTTGAATAATTATGTATTATGTCTATATTTGAACACTTGAAATATTTGAACTATGATGCAATACGCTTATCCCATACATATAAAACAATATAATATCTAAAATTACATTTTGTGCATAAAAATTCCAATCCGATTAATCCCCGAATTAATCCCCGCCTAACCGATTAATCGCTAGGCCCTACCCAACCGCCTCAGTAGCGCCTAGCGATTTTTACAACCTTGCGTACAACAACTAGTGTTTACATATTGGGTAAATATATACATAACTAGTATGTATTATAATGGGTATTATAAATGGGTAGAAACTTAAGTATTTGACCCATTAACCAAATACATTGAATATAGTTGGGTATAACCCAAAGTTCATGACCCATACCCATGGAGCATGACTCATAACCCATTGCATGACATCATGCTTAAGTCATATATGGATATTATCCATGACCCATGGTTTAAACCCATGACCCATGGACTAGATGCATTGCATCTTGTAGATACATTGTATCTACTTGGATACCCGTGATCCATAACCCATGACCCATGACCCAAAACCCATGGGCAAAAAGGAGCGTTCTACGGATCCCCAGTATTACACTGGATAGATCCCTCAAGTGAGGGATCCGTGAAACAGTAGTTGTTTTTCTTCTATAAGTAGTGAGTCATTTCTTCCTTTTGGGTTGCCACTCCCACACATACTTTCCCCAAGTATTATAACTGATCTGCGCAAAACCGTCAAGTCTAACAGACTAAAAACTGCTCAAACACAAATGCAATTTAGATCAGAGGAATATAGGGAATTCCTGAGTCGTTAAGTCCCACGGAGGATGAATTAGTGTTTAAAACAACTTCAGATGATAGAATGATCACTAAGGATAGCAATCAGTAGGGTTTTCGATGGAAAATTATACTAAAAGAAAAGATTAACAAATAAAAGCGACTTAAATGCAAATTAAAAGAAATAAAAGATAAAATCTATTAAATAAACGCTATCACTATTTTTACAGATCGATGAACGTTTATGATTTTATAAAACAAAATAACTTAAATAAACTATATTAACTAAAACGTAAACTTAAAATGTCTAAAAACGTTACTTAAAACTAAAACGAGCGTTATTTACGAAAAAGGCGCTGGAGCGCAAGATAAAACGTAAATTTTATGAAATAAAAGTCCTAAGAGTGTAAAACTAATTTTCTTACGTACTATTTGATAAAAGAAAATTTTAGAAAAAAGATTTATATTTTTTAAACTTTTATATTTTTTATTATGATTTAATTACTATTAAACACTAATTAAATGATTAAAAATATTAAAACTAATTATAAAAATCTCAACTTTTTACAGAAAATACTTTATACTATTACAAATTTAAGAAAAATAGAAAACTGGAAAAAGCTACTATGAATAAGCTAGAAATAAGCTTAAATGGTCGAATAAGCTAAATGAGAAAAGAGTGGTTATGTATTAGTTTGTGTAAACCTTGACAAGAAAGACCCAAGGGCGCTATTGGTACAGGTACACTCACTAACACTCTTGTAAAGGGGGAGGTCTCAGGTTCGAGCCTGCCTACCCCCTTTTTGCTAACATTTTTATTTTTGATTTTTTTCTTTACAAACCAATTAAGCACATAATATTAAGCAATTTTTGTAACTAGAGCTTTCTATGAAAATGACCAATAAGCTCAGTAATGAGCTTATTTTTCTAACAGTGGGCTTTAAAGATAGAATAAGCACAAGATTTAGCTAAAATGCTTATGAGCTATTTAATAAGCAAAATGTGAACTGGAAAGAAGCTAAGCAATTATTATTAAGCTAATATTGAAACAGAATAAGCACCAAACTTAGAAATAAGCACTAAATCAATCCAAATAAGCACAAGCTTATCCGGTTGCATTGTGGTACTACTTGGTTTTCTAGGCAACTATGAGCTTATTTTAAGCTCCTAAATAAGCTAGGCAATCGAAAAGGAAATTGGAATCTACAAATACCTTAGATAAGCTATCCAAAATTTAATTTACAAAGATTAACTTACTCTAATAAGCTTGGTAGAAGCTTATGAAAAGCTCATGTACACCGCTTAACCGGTTTACTAAAATGGACAAAACAAAAGCCATGAGCAAGCTTATTAAATAAGCTAATAAGGTGAAAATAAGTCTTGGACTAGAAAGAAAGCTAGGTGGGCTATTCAAAATCTAAATTGCAAAAGCTAAAGACAACTAAGGAGCTTATGGTGAGCTTATGAAGTTGGTGACAAATCATCGCTTACAGCTTAAAACAGAAAAATGGGACAAAGTTTAAGCTAGGTGCAGCCTAATCAAACAAAATACAAAGTGAAATCTTAAGCTTGGATATTCAAGATGGCTTGGTTGGCTATCCATAGAACCAAGATTTACAAGCTAAGGCCAAATGACAAGCTATCTGTGAGCTTATGAAAATGATCACAAAGCGCACACAGGCACATTTTGAAAATGGTGGTGAAATAAGCTAAGAGAAAAGCTAGTAAATAAGCTAATGAGAAAATAAAAAAACACTAGGCTAAAGCTAGGCAATCAAGTTTTGATATCCCTAAAGCCTAAGTATTAAATCCTAACAGTAGTCCTATAAAGATTAATCTAGTTGATTCAAAACCGAAAGCGAAAATTTTGACTTTTTTGATTAACACTAAAAGTTGACTAAACTGAACTTTGAATTGATCCTAAGTACTGATTATGTAATATTAAGCTATATTAAGGCTAGGTTAAGCTAAGTTAACAGGTTTTAAACTACTGTGATGATTTTCACTTACTAAATCCTAACAGTGAGCTTATGAGAGGAGATTAAAGGTACTTTGACTTTTTTTACTGAATGAAGACAAGTTTTTACTGCTAATATGAGTTATTAGGACCTAATGCAACATGTATCAACAACAGATAACATCACAACAGGTCTTTAGCTCAGCTAAATGAACAATTCCAAACACTGCTTAACTAAACAGTTTAGAGATTTTTCAAAGCTTATCACAGCTTAAGACCATGCAGGTGATTTCAGACCTTATATTATCTTATACTGAGACTAAATGAGCATAAAGCAACAACAATAACAACATTCAACTAGGAAATGGTGATTATGCAAATTTGACTATCAAAATAAAATTTATAGTAACTATCAATTTAAAAGAACAAGTGACAGGTTTTATTGGTTAATAACACTTAACTATAGCTAATAAACATGGAAAAACAAGTATTAGAGCTTATTACTCCCTTACACAGTGAAATGAGATAATAGCTTTAAAAGGCTTACAAATGGATCCAAGCTCAAGACAGGGAACCAAAAACTGAAATTACTTCCTATGGCTTCCCATGAAGCTTTAAACCCACAAGCAATCCAAAGATCAGTTCTGAACCAGTTTCTTGATCATCTCCAAAGGATTTTTATTTTATCACTATTTTATAGGTATTTTTGGTATTTTTCTGTTTTTAATACTAGATTGCTTTTTAAGGTTTCTAATAGCTTTTATAAGCTATCTAGGAGCTTATGTTAGCTTAAGAGTCCAAGACAACAGATTACAAACAACATCCTAACTTATTGAGATTTTAAACAAGAGTGAAATTTTGCATAAACTGAAATCAAATTGAAACCGAAATTGATTATTGAAAGAAGATTCAAATACATCGAAATAACTTTATAAAGCACTTAAAAGCTTTAAAAATACATTGGAGATTAAACTATACTACCTACGACATGTAAGAAAACTAAACTACTCTACTTGTTTTCTCCTCCGCTTCTTTTTCTCGTTTTTATGGCCTCAAACAATCCAATGCGGCCTCCGGAGACTATCCCATCACATATTGACCATTGGATCGAGCCAAATCATCGGTTTGCCAAGTGGTGATTTTGGCGCCAATTTTCAAAAGAGGTGTTCTTTCAATTAATGGGCTTTGGTTGTTTGTGTAGGTGGAGGGACAGCTGGGGAAGAGTGTATAAGGGTGGTGGTGAGGTGGAAAGTGGGGTGGAAGGTGGTGAAACCACCGGTTCGTGTTTACAAGGAGAGGAGGAGAAGCTACAGATACATGGCGGTTTTAATTTAAATTTCGGTTTGGGTGATGTTGGGCCAAGAATCGGGTTGGATTTGGATTGTGTTAATATCAAAAGGTCCGTTTGGTTTTGTATAAATAACAAGGACAAATTTTGTAATTTTGGCAAACTTAGAGGACTGATCTTGTAACATTTCCAAAGTTGTAATAAGGACCATTCACGCCATTATTGATTAGTACAAGGATAATTTTGACTATTTTCCATTTTTAAAACATCCAAGGACTATAATTGCCATTTTTGAAACTTAAAGGACCTAACTTGTAATTTTCCAAAATTTCACCATAAGGACCATTTTGTCATTTATAAATAGAACAAGGTTTATTTTTGATCAATTTCACTTTTAAAACCTTAAGGACTATTTTGACACTTTTCCAAAGTTCGTGGACTAAAGTTGCCATTTTGTGATTTTAAACTTTAAAAGGTTTATTTTGACAACTTTTGAATCTCATGGACCTAAAATGATATTTTACAAGTTTTTGAATTACTGAGGACTAATTTTGACAACTTTTGTAATTTCAAGGACCTAAACCGCCAATTATGCAAACTTGATACGTTTTCATCGATTTTGATGTTTTTGCATTTAAAACATATAAAACACTTGTTTGTGATATTTTTATCATTTTGAAGCATTTCGAAAGTGTTTTCGGATGTTTTGGCATTCTAACAGATAAAAATGATGAGTATTTAGACACTCATCAATCCCCCACACTAAGATATTGCTAGTCCCTAGCAATGATTGAGAAAATTTAATGGATTTCATCTCTTTACCAAAAGCCATTACTCGGAGTAGCCAATTGTTTCAGTTCAAGTAAGAACCATGGTATAACGATAACCATATGATTTTGAGCAAATCATAAGTCGTCAACGGATTTGATTTGTCTTTACCGAGCCGCACCATACGGACTAGCCAACTCTTAGATAAATTATCAATATTATCTTTGGTGAGCTGATTACCAATTATGGATTTTCAACTGCCTTTACCACAAGCCATAAACTTGCGGGCTAGCCAACTTTTCACTTTTTAGGATATGGTGAGCTGAACACCATACAATTTTAGGCAAATTGCAAGCCATAAACGGATTTGAGATATCTTTACCAAGAGCCGTTTGCTCCTGGATTAGCCAATCCTTATGTGGGTTAGACATGGCGGACTGATTACCATTTGTTGTGTTTAGTACATAGTACTTCCACTAAATAAAAATTTTAAAATTTGACCATTTTGGGGAAAAGGGACTAAAAGGGTACATTTATGATCAAATTCGCTAATTTCCACACTTAGAAATGAATATTGTCCTCAATATTCAAAGTACCTATCAGAATGCCAAACTTAGAACGTAAAAGATAACATTTAAAACTAAGTGGGTAACACAACAATTATTCTGCTTTTGAATATTTACAATTTTCAATCATTTTTAGATCTATATACAACATGTGGGGCATCTCCCCACACTTAGGTGGTACACACGGTGAAAACCCATGTTTAGCTCTTGTTTTTGATTACCGAGTCGCTAGCTTGACTCGACCCCGAATTAATTTGTTCATGGGGAAGTAAGTGGAAGAGACAATCTCCATCGGACTTTCATTGAAAATGTTTGTATAAACATTGAAGTACATGAAAGTTCCACACCGATGAGATATACATAGAACCAGCTCAAAAATGATTAATGAAAATGCCGGGATCAAAGATAATGTCTTCATTCCCGAAGGAGTGAAGAACAGGAGAAGCTACGGGATAGGTGAACAAGAGAAAGAAAGTCATGATAAATATCATGATTAACTCATCATCACTCACAGGAGAATTCATGGTTTCATGAATCTCATCAGTTAAGCTCATTTGATCTAGACATATCCCGGGTGTGTCTAGATCAAAGTAGAAATTATCATACTCCGGTGGAGATATGATATGAGTGAGTTCACATGAGAACTCCTCAAAGGTAAATGATTCATATTCAGGATTGATTTGACTGAGTTCACTGGGGAACTCCTCAAAAGTAAATGATTCATAATCGGGGAGAGAATTATGAGAATGAGAAGTGGTAATACCACTAATCTTCTCTCCCGTATGATCAAAATGGAACGTTTGTAATTCGGGAATAGAATCATCGAAGAAAAGTTTACTATCCTCAAAGGGGATAGAATATGAAGTAGGCTCTTCATTAAAAGCCTCGATTCTAGAAACGAGAAGATTAACATTTAATAATGTAAGACGAAGAGCTTCGTCTTGGATTATTTCTTCATCATTCTCTTCTCCTGTCGACAAGCTCGAAGGTAACTCACCTACATAACTTATGTCTCCACAAGATAAAGAATGGTCCTCATCGAATCGAGAACATCTCAATATGATCATTTTGAAGACAAGAGGAGGAGGATATCACACAAATGCTCGAGAATTCCCTGTGACTCTCTGCGGATTGGGACAAGGTCCTCAACACTAGACTTTATGATTTCGTCCGATTCCTTTTCGTGAACAAGGTCAAGAAGCTCATCCCCATGTTCGAGAGTGAGTGTGAACCTCGGGTGTGATAGCGCTTGTTTGAGAATGAATCTCAATCATTGGGATATCCATCGATGAATCGATGAATCTTCAAGTGTATCATCATCATCACTATCATCAGAATAAAATCGAATCTAGAGCTAGATCCGCTTTTTCGATTGCAATTGATTCCTAATAGATTTTTCAAAGGCAATTTGGGAATTTATTTTAGCAACTGCTCTTGCCTAACAAAACTTCCATGGATTTCTCATGAGAGTTTTGAAATGACATAGCCGACTCCTCCTTAAGTTCTTTTAATAACCCGCACCCTTCAAGAAAAGTCCGCCGTAGTTTCATGAGGAGTTGCTTGAATCATTTGGTATTGTGGAGGTTGGTCTTGAAATGATGTGTCAAAATTGTCACAAGGAAATGGATTCCTGCTTGACAATCGAGTGAAATGGGGACCTCCACAGTTCTCACAACAAGAAAACTGTTGATCCCGGATTGGTGAATCATATGGATATTGGTCATACCCAAAGTTCGAACATCACCGAAAACTGCTCATAGACAATCGTGTTTCCGGACCGACATTCAAATCCTTGGTGAGGACCTCCACAAAATTCACAAGCAGTATTGTTGATTACATGAAGATATGTCGGTGTGGTGGGTAATTAGAAAATTTGAGGGTCGTTAAATGAGTTCGGATTAGGATCATAATCAAATGAATTCCTCGAACCACAAAACAAACAACTCCCGCTCCGAATATCATTACCACACTGTAACACGCATACACAATGACATGGTGAACCATAAAGAGGCTCACTACAACCGACACAAGGAATAAACGATTCTATTTGAGAGTTATGAGAAGGAATCAGTTCATTCAAAGAATCAACAAAACCAACATGGTGATCTGAATGACTATTAGGACTCAAAGAACATTTTGAAAAATCCGGAGGTGGAACAAGTGGTGTGCTCTGAGAGCTAGCAATTTCCACCACTTCCGTTATGGACTCCGTTTTTGGTTCTTGAGAAACGTGAAGATTAGGTAAGTCATTCTTGCTAGTCACCGGATCAATTTCGCATGTTTGCTTTTAACCGTAAATCGTGAAAGTTTATTATCAATTCTAGACGACTTAGAGCAATCGAGGATTAGATCTTTGAATAACCGTAGGTTGGACGATTAGTACCTCCTTTATCGATGAAAGTACCGGTCCTTTGTCACCTCGGTTTTTCTTTCCATTTCCTTAGCGTAATTAATGGATCTTACGAACAACACGAATTCTAGACATTTGTGATAAAGTCCAAGTTGTTCAACCGTCCTGAATTCTGTCCTCGAGAGATTCCATGAGAATAGAAGTTTAGAATCAAATGGATAGAGGGTAAAGGGATAAAGAATCAAAAGGGTAGGAGGGTTAAGATGAATATTTTGGATTTTTATAATAACAAAGAATGAAAATATTTTTGGTGTTATCAACACTTTAGGAAAAGTGTTAATGAACTTTTGATTTTTATAAAAACTTTTACAAAATGTGGTATATGTGCAAGCACGGTGCGGAAATGCTTAAAACACGCTTACACCTCCCCAATAAGCGCCAAAATTTTGATCTCACAAGAAACCGTCAAGTCTAACAGACTAAAACCGCTCAAACACAAATGCAATTTAGATCGAGGAATATAGGAATTCACAGTCGTTAAGTCCCACGGAGGATGAATTAGTGTTTAAAACAACTTCAGATGATAGAATGATCACTAAGGATAGCAATCGGTAGGGTTTTCATGGAAAATTATACTAAAAGAAAAGATTAACAAATAAAAGCGACTTAAATGCAAATTAAAAGAAATAAAGATAAAATCTATTAAATAAACGCTATCACTATTTTTACAGATCGATGAACGTTTATGATTTTATAAAACAAAATAACTTAAATAAACTATATTAACTAAAACGTAAACTTAAAATGTCTAAAACGTTACTTAAAACTAAAACGAAGCGTTATTTACGAAAAGGTATTTGAGCGCAAGATAAAACGTAAATTTTATGAAATAAAAGTCCTAAGAGTGTAAAACTAATTTTCTTACGTACTATTTGATAAAAGAAAATTTTAGAAAAAGATTTATATTTTTAAACTTTTATATTTTTATTATGATTTAATTACTATTAAACACTAATTAAATGATTAAAAATATTAAAACTAATTATAAAATCTCAACTTTTACGGAAAATACTTTATACTATTACAAATTTAAGAAAAATAGAAAACGGAAAAAGCTACTATGAATAAGCTAGAAATAAGCTTAAATGGTCGAATAAGCTAAATGAGAAAAGAGTGGTTATGTATTAGTTTGTGTAAACCTTGACAAGAAAGACCCAAGGCGCTATTGGTGCAGTACACTCACTAACACTCTTGTAAAGGGGAGGTCTCGTGTTCGAGCCCCGCTTTACCCCTTTTGCTAACATTTTTATTTTGATTTTTCTTTACAAACCAATTAAGCACATAATATTAAGCAATTTTTGTAACTAGAGCTTTCTATGAAAATGACCAATAAGCTCAGTAATGAGCTTATTTTTCTAACAGTGGGCTTTAAAGATTGAATAAGCACAAGATTTAGCTAAAATGCTTATGAGCTATTTAATAAGCAAAATGTGAACTGGAAAGAAGCTAAGCAATTATTATTAAGCTAATATTGAAACAGAATAAGCACCAAACTTAGAAATAAGCACTAAATCAATCCAAATAAGCACAAGCTTATCTGATTTGCACAGGGTACTACTTGGTTTTCTAGGCAACTATGAGCTTATTTTTAAGCTCCTAAATAAGCTAGGCACTGAAAAAGGAAATTGGAATCTACAAATACCTTAGATAAGCTATCCAAAAATTTAATTTACAAAGATTAACTTACTCTAATAAGCTTGGTAGAAGCTTATGAAAAAGCTCATGTACACTGCTTAACTGGTTTACTAAAAATGGACAAAAACAAAAGCCATGAGCAAGCTTATTAAATAAGCTAATAAGGTGAAAATAAGTACTGGACTAGAAAGAAAGCTAGGTGGGCTATTCAAAAATCTAAATTGCAAAAGCTAAAGACAACTAAGGAGCTTATGGTGAGCTTATGAAGTTGGTGACAAATCACTGCTTACACAGTTAAAACAGAAAAATGGGACAAAGTTTAAGCTAGGTGCAGCCTAATCAAACAAAATACAAAGTGAAATCTTAAGCTTGGATATTCAAGATGGCTTGGTTGGCTATCCATAGAACCAAGATTTACAAGCTAAGGCCAAATGACAAGCTATCTGTGAGCTTATGAAAATGATCACTAAAGCGTGCACAGGCACATTTTGAAAATGGTGGTGAAATAAGCTAAGAGAAAAGCTAGTAAATAAGCTAATGAGAAAATAAAAAACACTAGGCTAAAGCTAGGCAACCAAGTTTTGATATCCCTAAAGCCTAAGTATTAAATCCTAACAGTAGTCCTATAAAGATTAATCTAGTTGATTCAAAAGCAGAAAGCGAAAATTTTGACTTTTTGATTAACACTAAAGTTGACTAAACCGAACTTTGAATTGATCCTAAGTCGATTATGTAATATTAAGCTATATTAAGGCTAGGTTAAGCTAAGTTAACGAGTTTTAAACTATCGTGATGATTTTCACTTACTAAATCCTAACGGTGAGCTTATGAGAGGAGATTAAAGGTACTTTGACTTTTTACCTTGAATGAAGACAAGTTTTTACGCTAATATGAGTTATTAGGACCTAATGCAACATGTATCAACAACAGATAACATCACAATGGTCTTTAGCTCACTAAATGAACAATTCAAACACCGCTTAACTAAACAGGTTTAGAGATTTTCAAAGCTTATCACGACTTAAGACCATGCAGTGATTTCGGACCTTATATTATCTTATACTCGAGACTAAATGAGCATAAAGCAACAACAATAACAACATTCAACTAGGAAATGGTGATTATGCAAATTTGACTATCAAAATAAAATTTATAGTAACTATCAATTTAAAAGAACAAGTGACAGGTTTTATTGGTTAATAACACTTAACTATAGCTAATAAACATGGAAAAACAAGTATTAGAGCTTATTACTCCCTTACACAGTGAAATGAGATAATAGCTTTAAAAGGCTTACAAATGGATCCAAGCTCAAGAGGGAACCAAAAGCGAAATTACTTCCTATGGCTTCCCATGAAGCTTTAAACCCACAAGCAATCCAAAGATCAGTTCTGAACCAGTTTCTTGATCATCTCCAAAGGATTTTTATTTTATCACTATTTTATAGGTATTTTTGGTATTTTTCTGTTTTTAATACTAGATTGCTTTTTAAGGTTTCTAATAGCTTTTATAAGCTATCTAGGAGCTTATGTTAGCTTAAGAGTCCAAGACAACAGTTACAAACAACATCCTAACTTATTGAGATTTTAAACAAGAGTGAAATTTTGCATAAACTGGAAATCAAATTGAAACTGAAATTGATTATTGAAAGAAGATTCAAATACACTGGAAATAACTTTATAAAGCACTTAAAAGCTTTAAAAATACATTGGAGATTAAACTATACTACCTACGACATGTAAGAAAACTAAACTACTCTACTTGTTTTCTCCTCTGCTTCTTTTTCTGCTTTTATTGACTTCAAACATCCCATGTCGACCTCTGAGACTATCCCATCACATATTGACCATTGGATTGAGCCAAATCATCAGTTTTGCCAAGTGGTGATTTTGGCGCCAATTTTTCAAAGAGCAGGTTCTTTCAATTAATGGGCTTTGGTTGTTTGTGTAGGTGGAGGGACAGCTGGGGAAGAGTGTATAAGGGTGGTGGTGAGGTGGAAAGTGGGGTGGAAGGTGGTGAAACCACCTGGTTTCAGGTTTACAAGGGAGAGGGAGGAGAAGCTACAGTACATGGCGGTTTTTAATTTAAATTTCGGGTTTGGGCTGATGTTGGGCCAGTAACTGGGTTGGATTTGGATTGTGTTAATATCAAAAGGTCCGTTTGGTTTTGTATAAATAACAAGGACAAATTTTGTAATTTTGGCAAACTTAGAGGACTGATCTTGTAACATTTCCAAAGTTGTAATAAGGACCATTCCTGCCATTATTGATTAGTACAAGGATAATTTTGACTATTTTCCATTTTAAAACATCCAAGGACTATAATTGCCATTTTGAAACTTAAAGGACCTAACTTGTAATTTTCCA
This sequence comes from Chrysanthemum lavandulifolium, assembly GCA_022545495.1. Taxonomy (NCBI): domain Eukaryota; kingdom Viridiplantae; phylum Streptophyta; class Magnoliopsida; order Asterales; family Asteraceae; genus Chrysanthemum; species Chrysanthemum lavandulifolium. The sequence goes on along the minus strand of CM040241.1, from coordinate 150,321,209 downwards.
AAATTTCACCATAAGGACCATTTTGTCATTTATAAATAGAACAAGGTTTATTTTGATCAATTTCACTTTTAAAACCTTAAGGACTATTTTTGACACTTTTCCAAAGTTCGTGGACTAAAGTTGCCATTTTGTGATTTTAAACTTTAAAGGTTTATTTTGACAACTTTTGAATCTCATGGACCTAAAATGATATTTTACAAGTTTTTGAATTACCGGGGACTAATTTTGACAACTTTTGTAATTTCAAGGACCTAAAGCGCCAATTATGCAAACTTGATACGTTTTCATCGATTTTGATGTTTTGCATTTAAAACATATAAAACACTTGTTTGTGATATTTTTATCATTTTGAAGCATTTCTGAGTGTTTTCAGATGTTTTTGGCATTCTAACGGTATAAAAATGATGAGTATTTAGACACTCATCAATAACCTTCTAACCACAGATCCTAAGGATCTTTCTATGTAGTTTGTCTTTTGTTTTTTGTGTGATTCTCTAGGTTCCTCTTAAAGGCGAGATCACCACCTCTTGAAGTCGAGCAAGCTCAAGTCCATGAGTTGCCATGCTTCGTCATCATCAAGACTACTTAGGTTCTCTTGATTGATACTTCTTTCTTCCTCAAAAGAAGTGTTGTGTCCAAGGCATTAGTGAAGGATGCCGAAAGAGTCAAGACGAAAGAATTAGTGAAAGGTGCTTAACGTCCATGTCAAAAGCATTAATGAAGAATGCTAAAGGAGTCAAGACGAAGGCATTAGTGAAAGGTGTCAAGCGTCCGTGTCAAGGGCATTAGTGAAAGATGCCTAGAAGTCAAGTCAAGTGACATTAGTGAAGAATGTCAAGTTTGTATACTCGATGAGGTGCATCGATATACAAATAGAGATAGGTTGTATCCAAGGATCATGATATCCTTGATGGTGTTGTAATAAGGAGTTGGTCTCCTTTGGGGTTAGGTGTTGTGTAGTGTTGGGTAGTAGTTCCTCCATTGTAATAGAACTCGGTACTTAGCCTAGTACCAGATAAAGGATAGGCGACATTGTGGTAGGTGTGGTTCTCCCTTGTGAAAGAACCCGGTGGTTAGCCTAGTACCGGAAAAAGAATAGGCGACGTTGTGAAGGCTTCTCCGCCATAAGGAGTTGGTGTCGTGTAGTGATTACGAACTCTCGAGCATGTGACTCGGGAGTGGAGTAGGGCAAGGAAGGTGTCCTTAGGCGAACCACTATAAATACTCGTGTCGTGGTTATGTGCTTCTTACTCTTTATCTTTCATTACACATTTATATATCTATCTATCAATGTCCAACATACACATCTAAATGGATTGACATAAGTCGATCTAAATATTTTAAAACGAAGTTTTAATTGGTAAAACTATTAAACCCCCTTCTAGTTTTCCACATTATTATTCCCCTATTGGTTTACTGTTAGTACTCCAATTATACGTATTGTTCGTACGTTCCCTTGTTTACGAAGCGTAGGTATTACGGATAACGCTATTTGAGGTCGGCCAACTTCTTGTTCCCTGTCTACGGAATGCATAGTATTTACATTTGAAGCATTTGTTGCATGACACTATTATATGTGTTTCCTTTTTGCATTTAATTACAACCAAGTGTATTTTGACTATGTGCCGTACTATCTTTGGACTTACTTTTTATTATGGAACTGTATGTGAACCTATATGCTACAAGTCTTGTATGGGCGAGACTTGTAACAAGATGGATTGATATGACTTTTGCAGTGAGGACTTTCTTTAAAAGTTTTTTCGTCTTTTATAAAACCTGTGTACTCACCAACTATTTCATAGTTGACCCGTTTTTCTCATGCATTTCAGGTGATCGTTAGTAAAGTATTTGAAGACACTTGCATTGGAATCAATTTACTTGTCATCTCTATTATCACATTTTACAAAACAATATTTTGTTAAACTAAAACTTATGTTCTATTATCCGATGTGTGGCTAAAAATATTGTTGTAATGGCGTACTATTTTCTTTAATTTAATCATGGTGTTGTTCTATTATCTCATGATTATGCCTTGAACTGTTAAACTTTGTGTTTTCACTTTAGCAGGGTGTAACACTGGAGCACTTAATGCGTGATCGATATTAGTTAGCACCGTGATCATCGGCTTAGCAAGTTCATATTCATAGGACTAGTTAACTGTGACCATCTTACCTAATTTGCATTAGAATCACTAGTGAAAGTATTAGTTAAGTCATTGCACTTGTGGATGAACCAAGTAAACATAGAGGAGTAACTCGGCTATCACGTTCTTCCCCATTAACCGTTTAGCAACCAATCCAACTATTTACTTTCATTGTTCTTTTATTTTCCGTAAAGTAGTTATTAGCTTAAAATTACATATTTGGTGGATTTAAATCGCAGTGGAATTAATACAACCACGAGTTAGACACTTAGGATCCCTCGCCCCTCGCGAACAACCCAGTCTTGCTGACTGTCTATACTACAGGAGTGGATACACTGCCCATGAGTATTGGTGATTGTCTAACGGATTTGGTTCTATAAATATAACGCCAGATTCACACCATCATATTCTAAAGCCAACAATTAGACCACCTATCTCTTTTCTGTCTCAACTAAATATAAAGAGAAAACAAATTTTCTTAAACTTAAAAAATAAGTAAAGTGATATTCCTTTATTACCTTTACTCCTTAAATTACGTCCATACAAAGTTGACAATCACATTTTTCATGCATACACGAATTCAATACGGATAATACAACTTGTTTTAGAACCCCATGCATGCACGTGATTTTGGTAGATATTATAACGGGTAATAAGATTTTAATAAATTTGTTTCAAAGTTCAATATTTTGACAACTCAAAAATCCATAGTTTTGTAATGTATAAGATTTTTCTATAAAATTGTAATAAATCTTTAATATTTATATAATTATAATATCCATGCACACACGAGTTTTACATAGCTTTTTCATTATGTGTTAATATCGATTAATAATGACGAATTTGACTTTGTTTGACGGACATGGTGTTTAAGTTGATATTATTTCAATTTAACTATTGATATTTGTCCTACACATTATGCGTTTTTAGTAGCTTATATTAACCCTTGAAAAAATATGTGTCGTTGCTATATGTATAATCTCATTTATTTTCATCTCACAGTAACTCGGTGAGGTTGTGCTTTCATTCTGGTATTATGTTATGTTAATAATAGTTTTAGTCGTATTTAAATTTTAAACCCGTACGCGGGCTAAACTTGTCAAGAAGAATAACATGAGTCGTTATACAATACAGATAGCTAAAAAACAAAATACTTTTCTGGATATGTTTACTTAATGTCATAAAGAGGAATAACATGAGTCGTTTGTATATCTATAATCTCATGTATTCATTTGTATGTTAGAGTAACTCATGTTTTCCTTTTTATAATTATAATTTCATGCAAATGCATTAGTTTAATATATACAAATAATAATATTTATAGGTAACAACATATTCTTGTATTTTTTTTTTTTATAAAATATAAAGTCTTTATTAAATTTATAAAGTTTTTAAAAAACATGAAAATTGATAATAATACATAAGTCCATAATTTATTTAAAATTTTAACAACTAAAGTTTTATTAATTTCCTCATTTTTAAGGTTATTTTCTTTTTACTGTTTTTTACAAAATTGACACATATGTTTTATTAAAACTTTTTATATATTAGACAAAAATTAAAAAGTTTGACCAAATTAAGTTCCAATTTTGACTTTTAGAGGATAATACGAATGTTTGGTAATGACACGTAAGTAAAATGATGCACTCTCATTGATCCGATTGCAAATTGCTAGCTTCTTTTTTCACTTTGTGAAGTTCCTTTATCATATAGGAGATGTCTCGCTATTCCATTTTTAAATTTGATTTAATTTTAATGATTTTCTAAATTTGAAACATATGCAGAAGATATTTATTGCTGCCATATACAAAACACTTATTCAACAAGGCGTTTCATCATAATTTCACAAGTATAATTATTTGTCGGTCTAAATTTTCACTAAATACTCGCTTGTCAATGTAAAATAATCAAAGCTGTTTGGATTGTTTTGTTCACAACATTTGCATTATTGACGTTTCGTCTGTTTCTACACGTTTTTTACACACATTTATACACATTTTTATACATGAGTATAAAAAGTGTAAAAATGAATGGAGAAGTGTAAAACAAACGAAAACATGCAAAAACAGACGAAAACGTGTAAAAACAGACAAAAACATGTAAAAACAGACGAAAACATGCAAAAACGGACGAAAACGTGTAAAAACAGACGAAAACATGTCAAAACAGATGAAAACGTGCCAAAACGAACGAAAACTTGTAAAAATGGACGGAAACGTGTGAAAAAGGACGAAAGCGGACCAAACGTGCAAAACGGACGAACGTAAAACGGAAGAAACGCAAAAACGGATGAAAACATGTAAAAGCATTTAAAACGTAAAAGGACGAAACGTGTAAAAGCATGCGAAACGTGCAAAACATACTAAACGCAAAACGGACGAAACGTAAAATAAAACGAAACGTGCAAAAGCAGGCGAAAACATGCAAAACGGATGAAAACGTGCAAAACGGACAAAACATATAAAAACGGACAAAAACGTATGCAAAGCGTGTGAAACGGACGAAAATAGACCAAAATGAAATGCCTATACAAACTCAAGGACCAAACATGTAATTTACTAACGAAATAGTTAACGGAAGTTAGAAAAAACCTAAATCTAAAAAAAAGTCGGACACCTTAAATTGAGAAAAAAATAAGACCTTTAATCGAAATTGGACGTAAGACGAAGACTTTTACGCTTTTTCTTTAGTAATATAATGCTCATAGAAAAGAGCTACACTATAATATGATTGGAAATGATTTACATCGGCATTTCGCGATTGATTCACATTCAATTATGAGTGTTTTGACGTATATATTTTTACGGGATGAAAATAAGTAAAAATGATATGAGGTATAAATGTCAAACACCATAATTTAAGTTGCACTAATTAATGTAAAGTGTCTGCAAATCACTCACTATTATCTAATTCATTGAACTTAAATTTGGTTAAGTTATTAAATACTTATACTATATAAAGAAGTGTGACTATAAGATATTATTTGTGTGATATAAATGATACAAGTTGAACGGTTACTAGTGTACCACATGGTCCTTTTGCTTTTAGTGTTCCCCTTTATTCCATCAAAGATAATTTATCTCTTCCATCAAATATAAGCCATCTCTTCTGACATAAAACATTAGCACAAATTCACTGTGCCTCCTAACATCAAATATAGACAGGGTAACATGGTCATCAATCCCACCTTCTCAGCATCAACATTATATCATCACTCAAGACACTATCAAATTAATCATTAAACAGGTGATATGATCACCATAAAACTAAAAATTTAAAAATACTCAACTTTATACAAACATACCACAAAATATAACTCACAAACACACATACAAAAAGCGAGTAACTGTTTGGTGGTGCAGACTGCAGACCACCGAACGAGTGCAAAACTTGCACTCTTGACGCGCGGTTAGTGATGCCTTCGGTGAAGATGACACGTAATAGTCATTCACCCATCATAATTACCAGCCTTACATCATGACACTCTTAATTTTACTATTAATTTTTGACATCTAATTCCCTTTCTTTCAATTTGTTAAGAACATAATTTACCTTCTACCTTTTGCCAACACTTTTTCTAATAATATGACTCTGACACATAAAAAATTTAAAAACTTTAGTTAGAAAAAGTAGCTGGTGACACATGACATTGTTGTAATCTTAAGAAAGTGTTTTATTCTAATAACATGATTTGTAGGAGTTTTGTTTAAAACTGGAAATGATCTCTTTGTAATCACAAAAACTATTGTGATTCAACATCATATTTATTTTTAACTTAACTCAACTTTGTTGCATATTGCTAAAACTAAAACTCTTTTTTGTGAAAAGACGAGAAGCTCATTACTTTAAATGCGAATTATCACTTGTGTTATTGGCTGCAAAAAACAAAAATAGATAATAATAATAATAATAAAAATCACCCACTTTTATGCAAATTACACAACCATCGCTTATTGATCTCATGTACATGTAAAATTATAAAGTTTTTCATTAAACAAGTTATATCAATAAACATATTTTTTAATCCTCTTTAAATTGATGTCTATTTTTCTTTTTTTGAACAATTTTTTCGCAAAATATCATAACATATTCATAATGGATGATTTTACGTTTTATAACTTAAAAACAAAAAAATAATGACATATTATGAGTTAAATGCGAAGTATTACGAAATATTATAAAATTAATTTTATCTCTCTTGACAAAACATTTTTCTTTCTTACTTTTATGTCTCTCCAAATATATGACACAATTTTTCTCAATTTGATCATTCGACTTTATTACGAAGTTATTGCGAAATTCAATTACGAATTTTTAACAGCATCTACACTCTTTAAAAAATATATACAATGTAATAACTAAAATTACTAAACAATTGATATCAAAAGTCTTAAATTTTAATCTTCATTCACTTGAGACAAGTTTTGTACATATATAAATATTAAAAAAATCGATTCTTAGTTAAAATTTTATAAAATCATTTCAGAATAAATTTGGTTGTGATGAGTACGAAACTAAAAGCATCAAAGTGGAAATAAAGAGGCACGAATGGTGCAAGAGTATGTAAGAGTTGTGTTGTATGTAAGGAGAGGGTAATATTCGAATCTAGAAAAACTAGTCCTAGTTTTAAGAATATGCTAAAACGTAGGGATGGTAATTCTACACCGACACGGAAATTAAGGAGTTTATGTTTAAGGCTAAACATGTTCGGGTTGGAAATAGGTCGACACAATTGACATGTCGATAAATAGGTCGGTATGAGTTGAGATCCTAAAACCGATTCTAACCCGTCAACCCGTTTAAAATAGAATTAAAGTATTAAATATTAGAAGTTATGTGTTTAGTTTCATTATAATAACATCCATCTATTTTGTGTCTCTATATTATGATTTATCATTGATTTTTGAAATATTATATAATGATATATGTAGGGAAATTGAGACATTTTTTGTAATAAAAATCAGATTACAATAACAAATTTAATAGAAAATAAAGAACATGAAATAAAAAATAGACATAAAGGGTAAAATAAGAAGACAGGCACTAATAAACGATAAATAAAAGAAAGTAGTAAAGGTTAAGGCATGAGGCTCGTTTTTAACACGATTCCTTTAAAACAAATTCATCGTCTGTTTCTCAAGGAATAACGGCCAAAGTTGATGTACAACCAGACGTGACAAACTTGCCTTAAATCATAATCTGTAGCGAAATGATTCGCGCACAAGCTCGAATTTTCGAAGCTGCATTCGTGTCTGCAGGTCACGCGGGCTAGTATGAGTTCACAAGCTTGGAACCATTTTTGCCCAGAAAATCTGAACTTTGCACACCTTACGCGGTTGCGCACGTAGGTGGTGTAGTAAAACCAACCAAACACAATTTGATGGTAGGTAGCAAGATTTCTATATAAACACGTCTTCATTTCCTTCTCCAAGCGATGTAAGATACTCTCCCAATTCCTCATTTTTTGTGTTTCAAGTGTCTCACTTTAAGACACGATATCTTATTCATATTAACTCCATTTTGAACACACTTAAGATCGTTGTGAAGCTCTATTCAAGAAAAACACAAACCTACTAACCAGCACAAGTATATATAACATATACATATATTAAATAGTGTCTAAAGTTTGCAAATAATTATTTTGCAAAACATTTTCCAGCAATATATAATAATGCCAAAATATTTATCATGTTGTTTAAAAGGTTTCTAACATATGCCTTATTATATTTAATATGTTTTATAAAATTAATATTCAAATTATATATAAACGGTTCGCACAACTAACTTGTTTAATAAACATGTTTACGTTAGGGTTGAACTTCCGACACGCTTAAGTAAACATGTTAGCTTTCAGGTTGAGATATTTAAACCCGTCAACCCGAACACGACCCAAATCACACTCTATAAAAAAAAATGAGTTAAGTTCCAAATAAATACGTCTTAGTTCACGGTTTTGCAAATTTTCAAACTATGTATACACATATATTTTAACAACTCAACCAATTTAATATTTTCTTGGTGCATATCCATATCTTCTTAAAAAAAAAAAAAAAAAAAAAAAAAAAAAAAACGCGCATGGCAAGAAAGTGAGGTTATTATGTATGCATATCTATCATTCTATCAAGTATTGTTTGAACTCTTAAACCAACCACCACACAAACTATGCATTTGTAATGATTTTAATGTCGCAAAAGGGGCCAATTTGGTGATGATATATTGATATACTTATATATTAAAGAGACCTATACCAAACACAAAAGACCCACTCATGATATCTTAATTTAGCGATGATTAGACATGATGTATATCGTAACGAATTTTTTTAAAGATCTAAAGAAATCTTTATAGTGGAAGACATATCTTGGCCATGTCTTTTAGTCACCCTTTTTCGGAAGGCGAAAATATGAATTCGAATATATGTTGTGTAGCTTTTACAGGATATGTTATGCAGTTCTTTATTCTGAACTTAATATATGCTATGCAGCTTCTATAGTTTAATGTATCTTGTGTCGGTAACTGTATATAGTGATGGATTATAGACATAATCCGTCTAATTGTGTTGCTATGTTTTCCTAGTAGTGACAAATTTTTCTAGTTACAAATCTATGTGTTTTTGAGGATTATGTTACAAAATTATGTTTATAATGGTGGATTGGTAATTAGTCAGTATCGGAAATTTACCATAAGTCATTTGACAACTAACGCACAATTCAAAGTATGTTAAATATTTAGCATTTTGTAGGTTTTAAGCATAGACGTTCCTTGGTAGTTGGTTATGCTTTAGCTCTCATAGTTTCCTCCAAATATCCATGATCAATAACCCTATCGCACATTCCAAAACTTCCACCGACGCGACCACCTCCACCGGCCACAATCATTATCATGCATGTGTGCCAAGATTCATAAGGCCAACAAAGACCACATGTCCACACCTAGGATTGAAGAGGTACAAGAAATACTAGAAACAAAGAATTGTGCCTTTCAGAAGAGGATAAAGGAGCCAATGAGTGTACTCAAAAGACTCTTGTCATGGCCACTTCACATGGGTTATGAGAAATTTAGCATGCATGCATGGTTGTCCAGCAACACGCCAACATTTCCATGGCCACCACTTCACTCCTACATGTCATGTACATAAACATCATTCAAAACCACAGAATCAATGCTATGGATACGATTCATACCTAGTTATAGGAGCATAGATATCATCAGTTTGATACAATTTTTTTGACGGGAAGTTTTATTAATAACTATCAAAGAGTTTCTTCGTGCAAGATCGCTGATAATCCAAGATTCCAAGATAACCAAGTATGATCAACCTTCCTATTTCTATGAATGATTCAAGTGTGAGATATAATCATAAAAAAAACATTTTTTCAAACTCTCCTAACGAAGGCCATATGGTCATTTGAACCATGGCCTCAAAACACGACATTGAGTTTTATAGACATTATAGCGCAAGGTGTCATAACATGACAAACCTTCTTTTAGGTGTCATGTGGTGACACATTAGATTTAACACCAACATTACTCACACTACCAAAATAATTTTTTTTTAACATACATAGCAACTCTTTTTTGGAAACCACTATTTTATCTTCTTTTTCATTTTTTTATACCAACTAACTTTTCATTCATTAAATATAATAATACAAATTACATTAAGAAAAACTTAATAATAAAATACAAAAAAGTAACAATAAACTAACTTTGTTGTTGTTAAAGATGGTCCATGAAAGTTCTTTGAAGACTTTCGTGTGTTTGTTTATTACATAATTTTTTAGTTTTTCTTCATTTCATAGTGCATATCTCGACCCAAGTACGTTGCATATTTGGTTGTGGACCAATATACAAATCGTTGAATTCACTTATCACAAACTTTTGATCTTTCAAAATCATGTTTTGCAATATGATGCAAGTGCATACAATTCTTTGTAGCTTGCTAATAGTGTACGCACACGCCGGTTGTTGTATAATTCTTCAACGTCCTTGGAGGACACTAAAAGCTCGTTCTACATCCTTTCTTGCACTTTCTTGTCTTGTCTTAAACCACCCATGTTTTCGGTCTTGTGCCACCGTAATTAATTAAACAAACGTAGTCCACTGTGGATAAATCCTTTTCTTTTTCGTATATAACTCAGTTGACTTCAAATTAACCCACCAGGGTTATGTCAAGGTCGTCAAATAATGAAGAATAAATTAGAATGTGAAGATCGTTATTCGAACCCGCTACACCAAAAAAGATGTGCCAAAATCACAAATCGTACGACGCAACAAATTCAACCATTATAGTTAGGTATTTTTTTATTACCTCTTGCGAATTGCCCGTGCCATGACTTTAGACATTTTTTTCGTACTACTCAATGCATACAATCAATGATTTCAAGCATTCTCGAAAACCTATAAATGTTTTCATAGGTAGCAAATTGTTTTTGAATATCATTAAAATATGTTTCTATAAATACTCAAACATGTACTCCATACAAATCAATACTGTAGATAGAAAAAAAAATATCACGTGCACAATGTTGACCAATTTGTAAATATTCATCAAACGATCGACAATGTTTTAAAAGCTCAACGCACACCAAGGCGATAGGGTCTTTAGGGCGAGGCTGCGCCTTCCAGGCCAGACCCGTGTATGTGCTAGCCATGTTGAAAAAATATATAAAACTATATATGCTAAACATAAATAGCGTTATATCACTTATAATGTCAAACAAAACTAATAATTCAATATAAGACGTTCAAACATAGAATATCTAACCATAGGATATATGTTTTCTTAATGTTTCTCGAATCTGACCTACATGTATAAAAAATAACCCAAAATTCGTTGAGTTCTAAGATAACATGCACACACACAAAAATCTGAATCATCATCATGAATTGTATACATTCAAAGTCTTAATTTTTGTAAATAAAAAAATGGATAAAGCCCCACATATTTATGCGGCGTGCCTAAGCCTATAAGGGCCTTACAACCAAGGCGTTGAGCCTTGATGAACCTCTTGAATGTCGTGAGCCTCGCTCTGAAAATAACCCACCATTTGAACCTCAGGCACGCTCTTAACAACTATGGCATTTGGCATTTTGTTGTATACTAGTATGCCAATTAGCATATGGGAGAAGTGCATTTAATAATAACACTAATACCCATTTGACATGTGTGTCGGGTCGGACTTTAAAAATTCAAAATGCCCGGTAAAAGGATCTGAAGTATAAATAGATATACCCGACTACCGGCTCAGAGAATCACTTGTGCTACTTAAAAAAATAGTTTCCTCGTCATATGATATCGACGGCTAAGATAGCACTCTCGATATTTTGGCTTATTGCCAAAATAATCGGCCAACAAACGTTCTTATAAACATCACTTTCATGGTTTATCGGATTCTGTGAGTGTGAAGTTTGAGCTTCTTGTTGTTGCAATAATTAGTGATATTCATAAGCTTTTATCAAAAGCAAATAATCATCTTCATCATCGGAATCGTATACACCGGTCATTTTAAGTTTACAATATTTGGCTGAGAGGATAAAAATTGTTGTATATGGGGTTTGATATATCTTTAGTTAATTCTTATTTTCATTTTTATGAAAAATTAGTTGTGATGTCGAAGATAGGGCGGGGCTGGGTTATGGCACCACTATAATGCCAGCCACGTACCTCAGCGTGGCGCGACCCAAAAGCTACGAGTCTACGACACCTTGTGCTGTTATGGACTTTTTAACATTATAGTTTTGTTTATAGTAAAAGAAGTGTTGCGCGCAACTTTCATCAATCATTCTAGAAGACTTTCATACATAGTTCTCACACGTCAACTGAAGTAAAGTGAATTACAAAAAAAAATCATGTACCTTAACTTAACAAGTTTATCCAACTTATAGCTTGATAAACGATCTAACGATCCTAATCCAAAGAAGGTTCAGTATACAAGTTGAGTATGATATCTTTTTGTGATCAGTCAAATGAAGAAATGGTAGGGCCGAGCTGTTTACGCATATATAAACAACTCTCATATCCTAGATACGAACCATTCATTGATCTTTATAATATCTCTAGCAGATATCTCTTAACAAATACCCCTTTATTACGTTTCTTTTGTCTATTGGTTTTCACCACCAAAAACTTGTTCACTATGTTCAACATGCATGTTTATATATAGCTAGTTCTTTTAGTTCCCCATCTACCAAACAATAATAGTTTTAATCTATGTGTAACCTATCACAATCTTCCCCATCCAAAGGTGTCATTTCTAGCAATAACCTTTTCAAGCTCAATAATAATCCCCAAAAATTCATGGATGATCATCATCACCAACTTCATGGCTGGCCAACTCCTTCTCAGGTAAAAATATGTTTCCACAGAAGTAATAGATTTAATGGCACGCATCAACTATCCTACTTTGAACATTTACATACAAAAATTTTGGTTTTAGCAAAAACTTTTTTGAGGTAACAACTTCTTCTTGTAAAGAAAATTAAGCTAACGAGTGGCAAGAGTTCGGATACACACAATTATTATAACACAACTTTTATATATAATTCAAGAAGTTCTAAAGATTTCCTTAAAATGTATGGAACAAGTTGTAGGACACACTAGGGGTGGTATCTAGTGAGATTTCATTTTGACTGATTTTCTTCAATCCTTTTTGAGGTAACAATATTGTCCCATAACAATAGCATACTTAATTAAAGCTTTCTTGCAAATATATTTACGGAAGATTTATGCTAAGTTTGTTTTAATCAACCCCTTTTGATGTAACAACCTTTTTCCATGAAGAAGCATACCTAAAGGTTTCTTGAGAATACATGGATTAAGTTGTACGATACACCCAATGGATCTTTTCTTTGTACCGATCTAATAGTTCCATTTCTGTCTTTTTTTCTTTTTTTTTTTTTTTCCTTTTTCTAGGCCTTAGAAGAAATCAAAGCGATTGGAAAGATCTCAGGGCCAACAGCAATAACTGGTTTACTACTGTACTCAAGAGCCATGATCTCCATGCTTTTCCTTGGCTATCTCGGTCAGCTTGAGCTCGCTGGAGGGTCTCTCTCCATCGGATTCGCCAACATCACTGGCTACTCGATCATATCTGGCTTAGCCATGGGCATGGAACCTATATGTGGTCAAGCATATGGTGCGAAACAAATGAAACTATTAGGCCTAACTCTACAAAGAACAGTCCTTTTGCTCCTATCAACTTCTTTCCCAATCTCCTTCATTTGGCTCAACATGAAGACAATTTTGTTGTGGTGTGGACAAGATGAAGAGATCTGAAGTAGCTCAAACTTTCATTGTTTCCGCAATACCTGACCTTTTCGTGTTGTCCCTTTTACACCCTCTTCGTGTTTATCTCCGGACACAAAACATCACTTTGCCATTAACTTGTTGTTCAGCTGTTTCAGTTCTTATTCATATACCATTGAATTATCTGCTTGTGGTGTATTTTAAGTTAGGGGTTCCGGGGGTGGCTATAGCCGCCGTGATCACTAATTTAAACTTGTTATTTCTTCTTGCAACCGTCGTTTACTTCACAGGCGTCCACCATGATTCATGGGTTTCACCGAGCATGGATTGCCTACGTGGTTGGTCATCCTTATTGGCGCTCGCCATCCCTACATGTGTATCCGTTTGTTTGGAATGGTGGTGGTACGAGTTAATGATAATATTATGTGGATTTTTAACAAACCCTAGGGCTACATTGGCATCAATGGGGATACTTATCCAAACGACTTCGTTGGTTTATGTTTTTCCTTCGGCATTAAGCCTTGGGGTCTCAACTAGGGTTGGGAATGAGCTTGGATCTAATCACCCTGAAAAGGCTCGTCTATCAATGATTGTTTCGCTCTTTTGCGCTATTGCAATGGGTTTTATGGCAATGGTGTTTGCTACATTGATGAGGGATCGATGGGGACGGATTTTCACGGATGATTTAGAAATTCTTGAGCTAACATCGGTGGCATTGCCAGTTGTAGGTCTTTGTGAGCTTGGAAACTGCCCTCAAACGACGGGTTGTGGTGTTTTGAGAGGTAGTGCAAGGCCAACTATTGGAGCTAATATTAATTTGGGATCATTTTATCTTGTTGGAATGCCAGTGGCTATGGTATTGGGGTTCGTGGTAAAATGGGATTTGCAGGACTTTGGATAGGGTTGCTTGCTGCTCAAGGAACATGTGCCTTGTTAATGATTTACGTACTTTTACCACAGATTGGATTGTTCAAGTTGAAAGAGCCAAAGAGCTGGCAAAACCGTCATCGTCACCGTCATTATCATCTTCGCTGTCGTCTATTCTTTTTTATTTTCTGGGCAATCCTCAACTGCATGCGACAATAAAGGATGAGGCTAAATGCTCCATGGAAGAAAATCTTGAAGAAGTTATATTTATTTCTAGTGAAAATGAGGTCGAGTTAGCCAATGGAGATCATTTTTCACTTGAAAGACATCATCTGAGCATTGATCATTACTAAACTCAATTTTTCCACCCAAAATATAGGGTGATGGCTTTAAATTTGTGAAGATTTTATATTTACAGTAGCTAGTTAATATAAATTCTTATAAGACAATTTGTTTGAATTGTATTTAGTACTAACAAGCTGGTAACTCAACTTAAAAAACAGTTTCTTAGTTGGTAAGGAGTTTCCAAATAGAGGTGTAGCAAAGGAAATGGTAAAAGCACATGCTGTGGAGACTAGGAGAAACATTCAGATTGTTAAAATGATAAAATAAAGGTGGGGGTACAGTGTTTTGGTGTAGTTCTTGTGACTGTTAAAATGACAAAAGAAGTAATCATGAATAGAAGCAAATAGAAGGATATTAAAGTACTGGATCAAGGCAAAAAAGTGGAGGGAAATATAAAAGAAATAGGTACGGCTAAGAAGGTCAATGTACAGGATAAAAGAAAAGGAAAAATGGTAAATGAAGAAAAAGAGGAGAAACCTCAATGTCCATGGGTTTTGTATATTGCAAAAAGGGATAAAGGCAAGTGGTTGGTAAAGGATTATTAAGAACACAAAATAGTAGATTTATAGGGTTGAGAGAAAAGAAATCAGAGAGAAAGAATGAATGGCAAGGAGTAAGGAATACGATAGGAAATGTGGGGTATTTATAGGCCAAGAATCCCAAGTGAGTGAAAATCATGACGAGGCTTGCGTGTTGGCCTCGTTCTTGAGTGCGACCGTGCTGTGATCTCGTAAGAATTTTCTTGATTTTGCCTTTAAATACCGACCTTGCTAAACCATGATTGTATTTCACACTTTGACCTTTCCATTATTCATACTCAAGGTCAACCAACTAAAATAGTCATTTATTAAAATCATTTATGAAGTGTTTAAAAGAATGTTTGGTGTATATCCAATTATCAAAGTAGGAAAGAAGATGGATAATTAGATAAGGGTTTGGGTATTCTCATACTAGATAGATAGAGAAAAAATATCCCAAGAGAATATTCCTTTTTGAAAAAGTGTGGATATTGTGAGACAGGAGAGAAAGGAAGATTTAAATTTCAAATTCAAATTGTGTGAGAGAGGATAGAAGTTAACCATGGTTGGGCTAGATGAGTTGGCATGGTTAGAGAGAGAAAAATATGCCAAGAATATTCTATTTCTTGGAGAAGAAGGGTGAGAGGTGAGATGACATGGATGTGATAGGGAGCCTTTGTTGTGAATTCAAATTTCAAACTTAATAACCAATGTGTTGAAATAGAGAAGTGAGCTGTATGGATGAAAGGTTGATGTGATGGGGAGCCTAGGGTGAGATTCAAATTTGAAATTTAAATATTGGGAATGAGTTGGCAAAGTGTAAGGGGAGGATGGAAGTTGTGTGTTTCAGTGTGATATTTGAAATTGAATTGTAGAGAGAGTGTGTGAGTGAGAATGAGAACTATGTTAAGGAAGCTTTGAGTACTTGTGAGGAATTCAAATTCAAATGGAGTTTATGTGTGTGTGTGTGTGTGGTGAAGTGAGGAAGAGAATGAATAGTGAATGTGTGGAAGAGAATTTTTGATGTGAGAAAAAAAGGGAATGTTGGGAGACAAGAGGTACAATCAAGTACATTGTGTATAGGGGTGTTATCGGGTCGGGTTATCGGGGTTATCGGGTTTGTCGGGTCGGGTTGAGTCGGGTTATGATTTTTTAAAAAGTGACCCGCAACCCGACCCGATAAGCAATCGGGTTATCGGGTTCGGGTCTTATCGGGTCGGGTCTTATCGGGTCGGGTTGAGTCGGGTTGTCAAGTTAAAACAATAATGGTGAGCATGTTATATAAATTCAAATTTCACATCTTGAGCATGATATATATTCAAACTACATTAGAAAAATGGCGGATCACCTGTAACTTATATACCCAACTTGCAACAATATTCAACTTGCAACATTGACTGAACATGATATATATTCAAACTATATTCAACTTGCAACATTTAATTTATATACCCAACTTGCAGATCACCTGTAAGGCTGTAACTAAAGATATAGAAAGTAGAAGAAAAAGATACTGTTAAAAGAAGAAAATGTCAGAAGAGTGATAAAGAAAAAAATGGCTTTGATCGTCATACATTTTATATACATTCAAACAGTTGCAAAACTGTAACAGATTCACCTGTAACATGTGCAAACATTTTATATACATTCAAACAGTTGCAGACCTCAAAAGAAAACAACTAAAAGATTGAAAGCGATCGACAAGAACAAGACAACAACAAGAAAAATACCTTTTATTTGATAGATGATGATCTTGAGATGTTATAATGGATCGATCAAGTTTATTCTTAGGTGATATCAAAATAGTATGGAGGCACTGGAAACCAAACGCTTGAGTATAAACTAATGGTGTCAATAAGATACGGAAAAATGGAACAAAACGTTTTAAGATGTAATCGAAACCAAACGTTTGAGTATAAACTAATATAAAACTAATACCAAAAACCACATGTACAGATCAGAACTCTCATTGGGCCTATAAAACTAATATCGGTCTAATCGGGTTGACCGATAACCCGATAACATAATTTTTAACCCTAACCCGACCCG
Source organism: Chrysanthemum lavandulifolium (assembly GCA_022545495.1). NCBI lineage: Eukaryota > Viridiplantae > Streptophyta > Magnoliopsida > Asterales > Asteraceae > Chrysanthemum > Chrysanthemum lavandulifolium. Next base: position 150,304,039 of record CM040241.1, on the reverse strand, counting down.
ATAACATTATCGGGTTATCGGTTCGGTCAAAACAACCCGACTAGATTTTTGACCGATTAGACCCGACCCGATAAGGCCTTATCGGGTTCGGGTTCGAGTTCTGGTCGGGTTGACCCGAATTCTACCGACACCCCTAATTGTGTATAAGAGAATATTTAGAGAATATTGGAGATAAGATTTAGGAGGATTTTAAATGGTTTAAGGTTTATTTGGTGAAGGTGTTAATCAAAGAATTTAAGGAATTAATCACATTGTTATTAAGAAAGAAAATATTGGACAATAGTGATTATGGGATGTGTTTTGGAAAGAGGAAAGATAACCAACTTTCAAATAACCCGACGTCAAGAATTCACAATATCATAATTGTGATTAACTAACACTGACGAATCAATAATCATCTTAATACAAACAAGCTAAGTATTTTACATCACTGTGAAGCATATCTAATAACGGAAAGGATGCGTTTACACAAAGATACATTTGACTTTGTTTGACCAATAAGGAGTAAACCCGCACGTAATTAGAAGACGTAAACACGGATTATGGTCTTATGAATGCTTTCACTTGATGTTATATGAGAATTATAAGTCTCCTAAGTTTGGAAAGGCCTTGGATATAGGCGTTAGATAAAATAATTGAGTTGGCGTTTAGTCAAAAATGTAAAGTTGTGATTTTGAATCTCTCTAAATCTAGAACCCGTTGTGAGTGTTCCTAATGACTCTATTACCATACACATACCTTTAATGAAAGATCCACATTTTTTTGGGTAAAGGGAAAACCGAATTTCAAAAACTGAGACGCCCACAACCCTGAGGTTGGCACACTGACCACGTGCTGCAGCGCCGACAGTGCGCCAGACCCAGTTTGGGTTGCTTTGGTTTTTTGCTAATGTTTGTGATTTTATGTTTTGGGAAGATTTATTTTTCATCATTAAAACATAAAGAGACCTAATAAATGTCACACCAATAATGTATTTTTGATATTGGGGAAAAGTAGGAGCGGTACTTATATTAAATAGATGGGTGGATAGTCAAATGGGACCACATAGCAAAAAGACAAAACTGCCATTGGAATATTATCAACTAACAGTGAAGGACTAACTACCGTTAGAGCCAGGGACCAAAATGATCCAAAAGTTTCGTCACAGGGAGGCCACCTGCACTTATGGAAAACCAAGGACGATTTATGCAGTCTTAGCAAACCACATGGACGATTTCTGCAATTTACTCCATTAAATCATATTATCTTACTCTTTCTTGTCATTTTTTTTTTATTGCAGTAACATGTTTTATTAGAAAAAACATATTATCGCAGAAGTTGTATTATAAATTCTATCTAAAAGTTAAAATATTTTTGCATCCGCTGTAACGCGTGGGCAAAAAAACATCTCGTTAAATGTCAATTCCGTCGTAGATTCATAACTCACACATCAAGGGTGGATGACACTTAAGTGGTTTGCAAATGTCACAAAACCCGGTAAAATTTTGATCGCAATGTTAGTTTTCGGAAAAATCTCATTTTTCTAAACGCACTCGTCCAAGAAAAATTGTGTTCTAGTGTTTGCTTAATTAGTCATATGAATAGTAAACTTAAATTGATTTTAGAGTCAACGAGGGCTTGTTTAATTTCTACTTTAGAAAAAACGAGTGTGGAAACCCGCGCGATGCAGCGGGATTGTTTTTGTAAACGTGAATTTGGAACATATGAATGACCGGAAAATTTGTTTGTCTATTTATTTGGCTAGTCCTTGAAGGACCTACGTTGCAAAGACAATTCAAACCTTAGGGACTATTTTTCGTGGCTACAAAGGACTTACTTTGCAAGGACACTTAAACCTTAGGGACTATTTTGCCAAATTGCTATAGATAGCAATTAATGCTATGACTTACTTTTGTAACGACAATTAAACCCAAATTTATTTTTGCTAACTTGCGAAAGTTAGCAATTAATATTACAAAAAAGTGTCTTGCAAGTTGCATTTAATGTGTTTACATGAAGCATACTTTTCCAGCCTTATAAACAGTGCACTGTTCATCCGAAGTTGTAGCAACATCATGGGCAGCCAATCATAGGGTGCCTAGTGTAAGAAATGGTCCTAATTACATTGAATCAACCAATAGAGATTAAGATTATCATACTAATTACCATATAATCCATATGCTTTGTCCCACTCACCCAATTCCTTTTAGTATATATATATATAATTAGCTTGGTGCTTTTGAAGGATTGAAAACATTATTTATGCCATTTTGGCGAACTTTTTATATTTAATTTAATGAATTAGTTGTTTGTCTTTTGCATGCATGTAGTAAGGGGACAAAATATGCGATATTGACTAGAGTACTAGACTGACAAGTTATGCTGAGAGCCTGAGATGCATGAGATATATGATCCATGAACTTGTTAAAGTTTATTTGCGTTCTTGTTAATACGTACAAACGTTGGCGTTACTGTATTTTGTGATTTGTTACTATCGTAGAAATAGAAAGATATAGCGTGTTAAAAAAATATACTACTAATTATAAGTGTTCAATTTTGCTATGATAGAATGATTATATTGTTCAAGTAAGTGTCCTCTCTTCTTTCTTTCTTTATGTTCTTGATCTATGTACGTGTTTCAATTTTATTAGTTTTCTACGGTCTAAAGGGATACGTTTTTCTCCTATGTTTTCCTAGATTCTCGCGTATATTACTTATAATGTCATTGTCATATTCATATATATCCTTTTCTAGCTTCACTTGCCTTCTAGTATCAAAAATATTCTCTTCGTCTTTACGGTCAATCATTCCAGCCGTCTCATTGAGTCCCTCTCGTCTACATCATTATTGACCCTTTTAACATTCTCATTGCGTGGTTGCATCATAGCCTATTTGACGTCGGGTGCATGAAGCTCAAGATCCCGGTTCGTAGTTCTCGCAAGAGTAGCTGTAAATCAGCTTACTAAATGGGTAAGCAGAGAAGGATCCCTTTTGAGGATTTACTCAGGAAAATCTAGCCTTTTTTGCTTTAATATACACGGCCTAATCGGTAGTCTCGTGGACTTTTCCAGACTCTTCACTAACCATTCCAAACCCGGTACTCCTGTGGACGTTTCTAGACTTTCCTCTGACCACTCCAAAATGTTTACCTAGCGAGATTCAAACCTGGTCTCTACTAAAACTTTTGAGGACACCTTACCATGAGCCAACCTCAAAGATAATTTTTTTTTAAATTTGCTACATCCATATAAAGTTTATACAAAAAAATCTCTCTTCACGATGTCGTGGTGACGGTTTCTTTTGAGATGTGGATCCCAAAATTAATCATCGTCCGACACGCCGCCGTCAGTGATTTTTTGTAGAACTTTATGCGCACCTAGACATCTCATTTTTAATTGACTAAGTGTTTTCTCCGTATATGCAAGATACATTAGGTTGCTCAATGTATTTAGCGCTAAAATATTCAATGTAATATCTCCGTTATTTAATATTAGGCGAGTACCCACACCTAGCAACATCGGTTTCTCGTGGCAGACAATTAACACTATATGATATTGTGATAAGTGTTTCATGTAATGTTTAAAATGTTTAAACGAAGAAAAAAATTTGTTGCATGCAATCTCATCTCAATTGATGTTAAAGACTAATAAATACCATAATGCTAATAGTGAACATTTTAAGTGGTTGCTTGTATGACAACAACCTTTATTAGAATACACATTATTGCCTTAGTTATAATAGAATATTGTTATCCAATTCATGTCAAACAAACGATTGGCTTGCAATGAAAGTTTTGAATTGGCACAACTGACATTGATTTGTTTAATGGTATGATTTCAGAAAGTTGACCCAATTGAAAGCCTTATAAACTTATAAACATTATCCACTTTAAAACGCCTAAATGTATATTATGAAATGATTTTTAGTTTATTGTCATATACTTGTAATGAATTTTGAAACTTGTTTGCCTAGATGAGGATGAGCATATTAATGTTCATTTTCTTTTTTTAATAACCTTACAACGTTACCCCATATAGACCCAATTTCATTAATGCACGTTAAAACCATTTAAGACTTTCCTCACTTTCAAGTCCTAGATGAGTAGGAAGTCAGACTTACCGAATTTCCCATTTCATATTTTCCTCGCTTTCAAGTTTTTTGGTTTATTTGCATTACAATTACAATAGTTTCCTTGATTTGTTTAGATTTAAGTTTGTTTACATTGTAAGTTTTTCCACTTTGAAAACTTTTCACTTTTTCACTTTGACTATTTTTTTTATAGACGAGACCTGCAGACAAGAACGAGATTTTCTAGCGGCGAATAGTTATAGTGATATTTTGGTTACATGGTTAATAATATTTTTAGATAGCTCTTAAAAAGATCTATAAACTTTAGTCGATGAAAACAATTCTATAAACAATCGAGCACAATATGAATGAACTTTTGATATCACCAAAGTCACCTCCCAACAATGTTTATTAAAAATACATTTTTCGAGTTTTGAGCTGTTAAAAACTTCATAAAGTGTAGCAGTATCTTATTCTTTTTTGTTGTTATAATTAAGATTTTCATTGCCTTAAAACATAGTAGTGTTTTAAACTTATTAGGTTCTAGTGAGTACTCGTACAAATAAAGCAAAATAAACATGATCCATAACCATTAATCATACAAATAGTTGTAACCCAGTTAAAAAACCCAAATCTAACTAGAATAAATATAACCTAAATATCATCAATCATGTTTATATGGTTTAGTTTGTTTGGTTTATCAGTAGAACAAACCTGAAAAATCACAAAAACAAAAAATACAACCAACATTTTACCCTTGACAAAATCATATTTCATCCCCAACAACGGAATACATCAACGGCTTCAAGCTTCGCTTCATCTACAAAATCTGCACTCCAAATCTTCAATAGATCATGATTTGTGTATATCCTCTTTTTTTTTTTTTTTTTTTTTGATTAGATGGGTTGTGTGTGTTTTAGAGAGGCAAGAAGCTTCAAGAACCGTCTGGGTTTGTTGGAGGTTTGATCGGATGTATGTGTGGGAGAGAGAAATAAATATATATACACATGTGTAAAACGATGTCGTTTTAACCCTTAGTTATGTAAATTGGAGTTAACTGCTCTCACAAAGCTTAAAACAACTAAAAACTCAAGACGACATAGTTTTTGACCACTTCAAAATTACGTCGTTTTGGATGTCTTATTAATATATTTATAATTCATAATTTATTTTTTCTTCTATTGCTAGGTTCTTTGATGTTTAATAGAGTTCTTTTTTTAACAAAAGATTAATTGCAGTAGTCCTAGTGAATTTAGACAGGGGTGGTTTGTGTTTTTATTTGCTTCCGGTAAGTGGTGTTTTTATTATATGTCGTAGTTTGTTAACTGGCCTCGGGTCATAATTGTTTATAAAGACTTTGTGTTTGTATTAGGAGTATAACGAGTATTGTATAATATGAATTGAGTTTTAATTAATTTAAGACTAAAATACACCGTTGGTCCCTAAACTTGGTAAAACGCTTCGTGATGGGACAAAACTCGGCTCTATCATCGCCAGAGGTCCAAACCATGGCCTTTAAATGCCAAAATCGTCCCTTGACCAGGATTGGCATAGTCAAACCTAATTTTTCGGATTTCCTTGAGGGTATAATAGACCATTCATTTTGACCCAACCTTGACCAGTGGACCAATTGTGAGTATGGCTACTAGCCATTTCTTCCCCGACACGCTTGCATTTAATTTCGCGGGAACCAATACACCCACCCAACAAACAACTTTACCAATCATAATACACCATTATCCGAAAGCGATAAGCGAAAATCGAAATCCGAATCTAAATCGTCATTTCGAACTAAAAGATCAACCCAACTTCCAACAAAACCATGTCGATCGATCGTATTAGCAACATGCCGGATGTAGTGATCACTAACATTTTGAATCGGTTGCCTTTGTTAGAAGCGGTGAGAACCTCTAGTTTAACGCGAACCGGAGGTCTAAGTGGACTTTGATCACGATGTCATAGTTGATGAGGATTTCTTTTACTATTTGAAATATGAGTTTGATGGGAGGCTTGTTACTAGATTCTTGAATCGGCTTATGGGTCCAATAAGAAAGTTTGTCTTGTTTGTAGAGCCAAGATCAATGCTTGGAATAGACAACTTTCATTATGAAGAGATTCGTGAGTGGCTCTTGTTTTGGTCGAGCATGGAATTCGGAGGCGATTATTACAAACCGGTATGGTGACCCGATTCGTTACCAACCCAACTTTACTCTCGTAGGGAGTTGAAACATCTGGTACTTCATCTTTGTCGTATGGCTACTTTGGAATATTTTCATGGCTTTCCAAATCTACTGACCTTAGAATTGTTTCATGTCAATTTCCTAAGCGGTACAGTTTGGAACTTTATTGCTGCTTGTCCCTCACTTGAGTCTCTTAAAATGGATCGTCCTAGTACAAACGAGATGAGACTATGGGATATTGCAAAACTTAGGAATTTGAAGAAGTTACATTTGTCATTTGGTCGTTATAATGTTGTGACGACAATCACAACATCCGATATCTTTCACCTGACAAGACTTCTATTTTTTGAGACCCTTACATTGGATTTTGGTGATTGCACGGTAAGAACAATTTCGTTTACAACTTATAATTTTACAATGTTAAAGAAATGTAATAAAGAATGAAATTTAATCTTTAAAACTTGTTGTAGTTGATACATGAAGCTAATCCTAGGATGAAGGTGCCCTTTGTTTCTCGATTAACCTTAAGTTGTCCGATGTCGATTTTGGGAATAGTGTTATGGTAGCGTTCACCATTGTAATGATTGGTCATCTCCGAATTTGAAAATGTTGGATACCGAGTAAGTGTAATGTCTTGTAATGCATATGTATCAAATAAACATTGCTAAATTGTCATGTTTGTGTATCTCAACACTATTTGATTTTTCAGTCGCAAACACGCTTAGTGATCTACCTTTGGAAAAAATTTCCAATGTTGTAGCGAAACACATTCGACCATGGCCACCACAGACGGTGGTGTTTCGAGCTTTTCCTAGAACAAAGCATGAAATAACTTTAATAAAGTGTATACTTGCGTGTTACCGGTCGCTAAAGACAATCAATATCGTGCAAAGCGATAGGAGTCATGATGGGAATGAAAATACCGGGAACAACTGGAGTTGGCTAGGAAGTCGTTGAAACTCCACCGAGCTTCCCCACGGCCGTGGTAGATTTCTTTGAGTAGTTGTAGTTTATGCATGGGTTGAATACCCTATGACAATTAATGTTGCAAAATAGTTTTAGTAATTTGGTACAAGATTTGTTTATATGGTTTGCTTAAAATTAGATTGTTCATATGTTGTTGTTTGTGCGATTGTAGGTGATGAAAGTTTGACATTCGAAAGTCAAACTCTCATTTAGCATTTTAATTTGATTGTAGCAAGTAAAGCGCATTTCCGTTTACTTTAGTTAGTCAATACTTGAAAATGGTGAATGGGTTAAGCGTGAAGGAGAGTCGTAATGTCGGAAGGATTGAAAACCTTTGGAATATTAAGTGCAAAAGGCGAATGGTATTTGAAGTTTGCTGATAAGGATGGCTAGTGGAATGTTTAATAGTATATAGAAAGGTATTAAGGAGTGTTTGGGAATGTGGAGTTTCTTCATTCTGATTGATTCTTATGGTGCTGTTTTGGTATGAAGATATGCTACAGCTTCTTCTAGATATCTGTGGGCTTGTCCAAGATCTAAGGTTCTCTTATGATTGTATTGTGTCTTTGCATTTTGACTATGTAAAGTCAAAATTGCAAAACCATTACTCAATATTTGACTTTGTAAAGTCAATATTGCAAAACCATTACTCAATATTTGTTTTGGAGTTAATTGATAATTTGATATGTTTTAGAAGTTTGACTTAACAAAGTCAAACTTCTAATGGTTTTACGTAAGTTGGCAACTTGAGAGACCAATTGTGTATTCTAAAGTGATTATTGGGCGGGAGTTTTAAGTATGACAATGGCAACCAAGACAAATTCAGGGACCGAGTGTGAAAAAAAGTCACTATTAGACCCTTGACCGTCTCTTACCGGAGAGGCTATTAACTTGTGCACACCAACCGATAAACCCATCAACCACTTTTTCCACACACAAACAATTTTCCAATGGCAGATTTCCCCATTTTGAATGAACTGATGGAGGTTCTTGATTCATCAAATTTGAATGATCGTATGGCTATCTGGTTTGAACAAGAGGCGCGAAGGGATTCGAAGAAGCTAGTTCTTGGTGCATTGAGCATCTAAAGACAAGAATAATGAAGCGTAGGGAGGCGATAGAAGAGAATGAAGCTCGGGACCAAGGGGAATGCGCTTGGCGTGTGGATCTTGACGAAAATCCAATCGAGACACACACCAACTTGCCCAACTCATACAGATTGTTGGTGAAACAGATGAAGCTATTCGTTTCAACCAAAATCTTGTTAAGAAAATGGCTGAACATAATGCCTGAATTTTGGTTTTTCCATGGGGGTAGATAAAGGCAGTCTTTTTTGTGCTAGTTTTGGAAATATAAGTTGCTAAAAAGGGTATGTAAATTGGATTTGATGTAGTTTTTTATGATCTTTAACAGACTTTATTAATGATAAAATATCATCTTGGTTATGTGTTGTTTAATTTGTTCTTGTATTGTGAAATTGGGTGTATTTTAGTCTAATTAGTATCAACAAAACCAAACATCCCCTTGTATCAGCAAAACCAAACAGCCCCTTTTATCAGCAAAACTTTAATCAGCAAAACCAGACACCCCTTTGTATCAGCAAAAGCAAAGGTAATGGTTTAAAAAGATGTGTTGAAAATGCAAATACTTTAGCACTAAATCATAATGTATCACCAAACATCCCCTTGTATCAGTTAAACCAAACAGCCCCTTTTATCATCAAAATTTGTTACAACAAAACCAAACACCCCCGTATCAGCAAAATTAGAGGCAGTGGTTTAAAAATACGGGTTGAAAATTTAAACGCTTTAGCAGTAAACAATGGTGTATTGTAACATCTTGAATTTTGACTTACTCAAGTCAAACAAACTTATGAAAGGCAACAAATTGTAACTTACTATTGTGGTATGACTTGGGTAAGTCAAACCTATTAAGAAATGCAAAACGATTTCAAACACAATTACTTAAATAAGAACCCAATTTTTTATTCATCGATTTCATGTTCTCAAGAACTACAAATGTTTACTATCATCTAAACATACACTTAGCTAGACCCACAACTCTCCCTATCATCGTTTTCCTTCTTTTCCTTCCTTTCCTTAAGATATTTAAATAAATTTTCCAGATTTTTAATCCTTTCTCCCAAATCGTTAAACTTTGATAACAAGATGTCAGCCTCTTCCTTCTCCTTCTTAACACCCAAACCCTTTTCATTTGGTCAGTCTGCTTTCCTCAACGAACTCAACAAGGCCTTCCCCTTATCGTTTTGTGCCATTATAGTTTTTTTTTTTTTTTTTTTTTTGCTTTGGGTAGAATGTGTGTTGATTGTATTTTAGGGTTCAATGTTGGTCGTAGCCGATACATATATGGTTGAAGGTTGGGTTACATTTTAACTAGGTTGGGTCAAAAATGTGAATGGTCTATTATACCATCGAAAGAAATCCAGAAAATTAGGTTTGACTATGCGAATCCTGGTCAAGGGACGACTTTGGCATTTAAAGGCCAAGGTTTGTACCTCTGGCGATGATAGAGCCGAGTTTTGTCCCATCACGAAGCGTTTTGCCAAGTTTATGGACGAACGGTGTATTTTAGTCTTAATTTAATAATAAATAAGAAAATATGTCAATAATTTAAATTGAAATATATGTTATTTGATTTTTAGTTAAGCAAATATGACATTTAAGGGGTTAAATTGAGTATATTTAGAATTAATACATATTATAATATTAGATGAGTACTCGTGTACAGTAACGAGATTTTATAACACCAAATATTTATAATTGCGATATTGTGATTATTTGATTTCATCAACTATAAACTAACACAACAATAAAAGAAGTTGTAATATGGTGTCTTGTATGGTAGAGTTTGTGAATGAATTTTTAAAGATTATTAATGTTGGGAATAGATATAAAAAATATCTCCACTTATTTTTTAAATCCACTTTAAAGAAAAATATATATATATATCATACATTTTCTTAAAATTTTGAGTGGGAACATTATTAAAGCGGGTTAATAGACAAATATGTCACTAAACTTTCAAAAAATTTGTCCTAAGTCACTAATGTTTGTGATTCGTCATCTAAGTCACTATACTTCACGGGTTTTCACATATGTTACTAAACCTTTTTATAAGTGTCACCCTAGTCACTCGAAGGATTGGTAACGGTTGTGGCCAATACATAACTAAACCTATACAAACAAGTCACTAAACTTTGAAAAATTTGTCTTAAGTCACTAATGTTTCATTCACATCATCTAAGGTACTAAACTTTGCTAAAAATTTGTCCTAAGTCACTAATGAAATTTTTTCCTAAGTCACGAGTTGTGGCACATGTTCTTGAACCTTTAAAATTTTACGTTTTATACGATTTTATACACATTTTATCGTTTTATTCATTTTATACGTTTTTGTTCGTTTTTACGCTTTTGTCCGTTTTATACGTTTTCGTCGTTTTTCCCATTTTACGTCTGTTTTTATACATTTTATGTTTTCATCCATTTTATACGTTTTTGTCCGTTTTATATGCTTTGTACATTTTTATCGTTTTATTCGTTTTATTCGTTTTCATCCGTTTTATCGTTTTAAATGCATTTTTCGTTTTCGTCCATTTTCTTATGTTTTGCCGTTTTCTATGTTTCATTCGTTTTCGTCCCTTTTTATGTTTGAAAACATAAGAAAATAGGCGAAACGTAAGAAAACGGACGAAATGTATAAAAAGGATTAAAGCGAATAAAAACAGATTAAAACGAATAAAAGCGGATGAAAACGAAAAACGATAAATAATGTATAAAACCATATAAAACGGACAAAACGATAAAACGGATGAAAACATAAAACGTATAAAACGGACGTAAAAATGGGACAAAACTTCGTGACTTAGGACAAAATTTTCATTAGTGACTTAAGACAAATTTTTCGCAAAGTTTAGTACCTTAGATGATGGAATGAAACATTAGTGACTTAGGACAAATTTTTCGCAAAGTTTAGTACCTTAGATAACATGTGCCAAAACTATCGAGTATACCATAACGGTAACAACCGGTTGTTTCCTATCGGTATCCACGATAACAGGTTACGTAAAGTATAGTGACCTAGATGACAGAATACAAACATTAGTGACTTAGGACAAATATTTCTGAAAGTTTAGTGACATCTTTGTCTATTAACCCTTATTAAAGCAATAATTCATCAAGGAAAAATTGCTTGAATTTTTATATTGAAATTTAAGTTTTAGAATAATATTTTGAATATAAAGCACTCATTTTTAAGTTTATATTTATGTAGTGGATATATGATATGAATTCAAATCTAAAATAGTTATCTAGACTCCAAAAAGATGTTTCAAACGTATGTTTAAAAGACATCCTTACGAAAATAGGTCAAAGCAATAAACCAATTTTTTAAGCTTCCATATAATTTTGCTTGTGGGAGTATTCTTTGGAGAGATGTTCTAGCTACCTGGTTTTGGTTTAGCTATAACATTTGTTATCATTTTGAGATGTACTAAATAATTGTTTGCTTTAAAAAATAAAACGGGTAAATTTATAGTGAAAAGATATAACTAATTACCCTGTAAAATAATTATACTTTTATAAACTATGTTTTTCAAGTCCAGTGATGGATAGACTATAACATAACGTTCCACGGTTCAGTCGTTTTGTCTTGTTTAATAATCCAACTTATTATTAAGTCCAACCCTTAACCATTATAATTTCATGCGGTTTTGATCATACATTTCCGTCTTTATTCAAGTCTAATTCATACGGTTAATTTGGGGCCTTCCCCCTTAGACCACAATTAATGTTCATGTTGCCAAAGTCGAAGCTCTTGTTGCTGCCCTAGACCCAAGCGAATTGAATGCATCTAGACGTACATATTAAGATTAGTCTTTTTTTAGCTGTCTTCTTGTTGTTGTCACCTCTTTTGTCGTCGTGGCCGCTCTGTCACCTTCTCCCTTGCGGCCACAACTTATGCTAGGAGAGCACTTGCTAGCAAGCATTGGAATAGACTAAAACCAGGGGAAACCAGTCAATAACACCCTGCAAGAATTTTGTTATTTTAAAGCGAGCATAACCCATATGTAGTGAAACTTTAAACTCAGGGATAACTATTTGCAGCCACAACCTAAATGTACCTAGCTAGGCGGATGATGTCATTCGACCGCACAACACAAATTTTATATTTGTTCTTGGTTGTTTATTATTATTATTGGCTTACCGCTGTATGTAATGTTACATATATATGCACAAGACAATATTCTTTAACATTATTTAAAGTTTTATCGGGTAAAAAAGACTATCACTCATTCATGTATTGGGTCATGCATGATCGGAAACACAGACAAGAAAATTCATTCAATCTGCATAATTTAATGAGGTGCATATATGCAGTCATAAAGAAGTGATTTGCGTTCTGATCTTGGCCCTTCAGTAAGTACTTGCTTCAAAAACCAAAGGCATGCCCTTTTTAAGAGCACAAATTCCTCTAGATAGAGCGATCATCTTTGTAATCACTCCTAAATATGTAACATAAGTTCTATATCTTTTATGACTGTATAGTTTTAGATCAAAAAGATCGAGAAACCAGCTTAAACTAATGTATCACTTTCTACGTTTTCATGTAAGCTTGTGGCTACTTTAACAAGTAAAATAAATTAAAACTATATGTCATCAAAAGGAACTCTGTGTTTAATCATGTTAGTATGTTCAATACGGATGTTAAGAATGACGAAAACAAGTCAAAGATTGTAGTTCATGTAGTTTTCACAATTTCTGGTCTTACGATGGTACTACAACATAACACGCCGTTTACCAAACCACCATACATGCTGAAAAAGGTGAGAAAGATACATATATAACGACGAGTTTTCAGTCAAACACTTGATACTTCCATAGATATTAAGCTAGATAGACAAAGCACCTTGCAGAAGTACCACTCGAAGATGATAAAGTGTCATTGATGAGCTTTAGTGGGCATGATGTTTGACAAATTAGGCACAGTCTTTGATGTATCAATCGGTTTCACTTATTATTGGAATGGACCTTTATTTCATGATGTTTCAGATAATGCTAAAGTGCAGAAAGTTTTTCGTCCATTCTGTGTGTTCTCACTTACTTGATTTCGATAAGTTAAGTTGAAAATAATTATGATTAATACTCTACGTAGTCCGCAACTATGATGTTTAAGATAAGCTAATGTGCAGAAAGTTTTTCATCCACTTTGTGTGTTCTCAGTTTCTCACTTACTTAATTTTGAAAAGTTATGTTAAGAAATGATCATAATTGATAATCGGCGACCACGTCAAGTATAGTTTCACACTACAACAATTTCAACTTTTGGCCATCAGGACCTTTAGCGACGACACATGTAATCGCTAAAAGAGTCATGAGGCCCACTTTTTCAACTCAGTTTTTTAAAAAGTTTTACCGTGGGATCCACACTTTTAGCAACGACATATATCATCGCTAAAAGTGCTTACAATTACATAATATTTTGTTATATAAATAAGTTTTTTTATTTAAAAATAAATAAAAATTAGCCCGCGTAAAATAATTTAGGCGGCAAAACCAAATGTCATCGCTAAAACTGTATTTCTTTTTTATATTATTTTTTATTTATATATAATTGCTACAATTAATTTTAACAAATATATAAATTAGTTTATTGACAATAATATTTTAATAAATTAGAAAACTTATTTTGGTAGTTAAAAGTGTTTAACTGTAAAGGTAGTTAATTACGTATCATTCATAATTTCGTGTTTGAACTTGCGTAATTCAAAATACGTTTCTCATGACCAAAACTTACACACTCACCAACCAAAACTTAAATAAATACTTGAAAGTTAACTAAATCGAACGGTGTTAAACCACAACAAATAACTAAAACATAAGAATTACATTCCAAATTGATAAATGTTTAAATAGTAGCATTCAAATAAGCAGTTTGGAAAACGGCATAAAGTTAAGTAGAAATTTAAGCGACATTTCAGAATGTAAATTGTTTTGGCTAAATGAAAAACTACTCCACACCGACATTTTTTATGTCATTTAAAAGCTCATGAAGTATTTTGACATGTGTGGTTCTCAGAATGCCTTTTTATACCTAGTTTTGCCTCTAGTATCTAGCCAAGAGCTTACAATTTGAGCATTCTGCCTTTCCAAGACTTGGTGTAGATCCAGTCATGGAGAAGACCTCGGAGGTGTGAAGGTCCCAGAGAAGAACTAGGAGGTGTTAAAGGTCCAGGAGAAGAACTTGGCACGAACTCCTTATATCAAACAATCACAAATATTTATGCTTTGATAAAGGCGGTGTATTTTCACCGGGGTAACAATAAACTTAACGGAGAACCAATTAGGCGGAGTCGGAGCTCATCATTCTATATAAAATATCCACATCCATAATCTTTTAGTGTTTGTTGTTACTGAGTAAGGAATCATAAGAAATCTCTTTTAACAACCAAATTATTATATATTACATAAATAAATAAAACTTCCGATTGTTCACCTTTGAAAAAGACATGCATAGAAAAGTCTATTCGACTTTGGGTTCTACACTCGTCCCTCTTCCACAGGGACACGAAAAGGTTTCATATGGCTCCATCTGCATAATGCGGGTAGGGGAAGGAGGTTACCGGGTACGAGCTCGAGTTCTCGTAGCTCACAACCTAGCCAAGGTTAATGTACTCGGGAAGAAGTTGTTGCGATGATGAGGCATCATCAGTTGGAACAAGACAGGTTAAGAAAACAAGATGAGGAGAATGCAAAAGCATTTGCAAGTCAACAAAACGCCTTTAACGGCGTTTTGGAATTCTTCAACCGTCAACAAAGAGCAGTAGGTAATTCTTCACAATATACCCCTCCCAAAATATACACTCCCTAAGTGTTTCCTGGCCCTAGTCATGCTCCTCCTAACCTTTATTGTTACAACCCGGCATTTGTTCCCGGAACTAGTCATATTGTACGTGGTGATGAAGATGGTGACTTTTATGATGTTGATGACGAGTAGGTATTTAATATGTGATTTGTATTTGTATTTCGTTTTGTTATTTGCATTCTCGTATTAGTATTAGCTTCATTGTATCGTTATTTTCGAAAACTATGAGTTCGTTTGATTGTTTTAGAATGAGTAAGTAGACGGATGAATTTTGTATCATAGTTTTGGCTAATTTACATGCTTTGTTTTGGCAAATTTTTTCAAAAACATTTTATAAAAATATGAAGATGCGACATTTGCGGATATTTTTTTTCTCACAGTGATACTTTTAGCGGCGGCATTGTCATCGCTAAAAGTGGTTTCATGCCACTTTTAGCGACGAATAAAATATTAATATTTTAATTATTTATATTTTTATAAAATTAAAAATAAATAAATAAATAAATATTTTTTATTTAATTTTGATAAATACTTTAGCAACGACACGTGTCGTCGCTAAAGGTTGGTGGACCCCACATGGTCAAGTTTTTGTGTTGAATTTTGTAGGCCCCACAAATCATCGCTAAAAGCGTTGACTGGTCGTCGCCAAAACATTTACACTCTGTTCTCAAGTATAAAACGGAAAGAAAATAGATGGAGAGGGAAAAAAGAGAGAAGTATAGAGGAGATGAATAAAAAATTATTTTTTATCTTATGTTCTCGAGTTGGAAAGAAAAAATGAGGATGTAAGCAAAAAAAAAGCTTTAAAATCAACTTCACTCCATTTCATCCCAATTTGAGAAGAAGATTAAGAAAGTAATTTTGGTGTAATTTACTATCCTTTACTTTCTTCTCCCCTTTTAAAAAACAATTTCCATTTCTCTTCTAAAAATAAACTCGGAAACAGAGTGTTAGTGACGAACCTATTGGGACCAATGGTTTAGCGTCGTCGCCAAAACCTTTAGCGTCGACAAAAGTACACTTTAGCATCGACTTATGTCGTAATCGTCATGTTAACATAATCTACTTATATCTTGTTGAAGCATAATGCGGCGGACTAGATTCAACGACTCTCCTTGGCGTTAGTCGTCTTCTCGAGCCCTAGTAGACTGTCAACAAAGAGAACCGTTAGGAGTGGACCGGAGCCGTAGCCGGGGTCCGCCTCCGACGATCAAGTTAGTATCTTGTTGTGGCATAGCAAAAGTGTTAGGTTTAGAGATAACTGCGTGTGTATATATAGGCATGGATTAGGGTTTAGGTGTAGAGTGGGCGCGATGCTGGGCACGACCCATTCTGGCCCGGTCCGGACCATCGTCAACAAGCCCCCAAGTCTAGTATGAGATAGCGCATGGCTATGTTATGCTAGACTTAAGTTCGATGGCAGCGTGGGTGAAAGTGGAACACATATCTCGCATCTGGGTGAGGCATACCTTTTGTACCGATGGCGGCGGCATGGTGCGACGAAGGCGTGCTACATGGCGGTCTTGTTGTCGCGACAAAGATGTGCGACGAAGACGTGCCTGCGCGATAAGTGTCTTGTTGTCGCGACAAAGAGGTGCGACGAAGGCGTTATACTGCGCATGGTCTGCGCTAAGATGTGCGACGAAGGCGTGCTTCGCGCATAAGTGGCGTTGTGCGCGACAAAGAGGTGCGACGAAGGCGTGCTTGCGCGCAAAGGCGACAAACACTAATCGGTGCGCGACAAAATGTGCGATGTCGCGAGTCTTTACAACCAACGGAGGGCGTCTCCCTGCGGCATGTTGGTGCGAATACTCAAATTCGTCTTGATCGCTTCCAAATATACTGCGACGGAAGCAAGAGTAGTATGCACCTGGTAGCCCCAAGTTTGATGGTGCTACTCGTGTAGGAGCATTAAACTTATATATACTAAGTAAAACACTTAATGCAAACATTAAAGCATATGCCGCGAATCGCGACATATAAAACTTAATAAATTAAAACAATAGGCGGTAGCATAACATGAATAATAGAGTGCGCATAGCATAAAACAATAAACAATTGTTTGTATAAAATAAAACCTATCGTGAGATTTTTTTTTTAATGTATAAAATAAAAACTCGGATGGATGTACCGTGACCGCGACTAATGAGCGCAGATAGATTTATCGTAACCACATAGACTCGAGCGTTTACGGATGATCGCAGATGTTTATACCACGGCCTTTGGTCGGTCGCATCATGGCGATTGACTAGCATCGTGGTTTTCGGCGCACGCGTTCTGCGAAGATCTCGAACGCACGGTCTTACGCGGGTAGATTTATCACGGCTGCGGTGTTTGGAGCGAACAAGCGTACCAACCGTAAAAACATTATCTGCGCGAATTAATTCGCGTCTAAAAAATAAAATAGCTCCGATCGTGCGGGCTTTTTCTTAGGTCCGATCATGCGGACTAAAAGATAAAATTGGTCCGATCGTGCGGACTTTTCTTTTCTTTTTCGTAGTAAAAGTAGCCAAATCACATGATACCACTGTTTAGTAAAAGTAGCCAAATCACATGATAACATGATCGTGCGTACACATGGATGCAAATATCATATTTACGAATAAGAGATAAAAGGTTTAGGATAAACCAAACGCGAATGATATTTTAAATTAATTGCGAATCAAAGTTGCGAATATTTATTGCGAATGATATATGGCAATCAATTATGATAAAGCAAATTCTACACATGGTAGAATGCAAAGTTTTAAGGTTACCGACTTTAGGAATTTATCTCTGCTTATCGGTAATATGAGAACACGAAACATAGTTTATTCGTGGTCCCACGGATGGCGCCAACTTGTTGAAGCATAATCTGGCGCGGACTAGATTCAACGACTCTCCTGGCCGTTAGTCGTCTTCTCGAGCCCTAGTAGACACATCAACAAAGAGAACCGTTAGGAGTGGACCGGGCCGTAGGCCGGGGTCCACCTCCGACGGTCAAGTAATATCTTGTTGTGGCATAGCAAAAAGTGTTAGGTTTGAGATAACCTGCGTGTATATATAGGCATGGATTAGGGTTTAGGTGTAGAGTGGGCCGCTGATGCCGGGCCTGACCCATTCCTGGCCCAGTCCGGACCATACGTCACGACTGTTGCTAAGCTAAATCTAGTCCGCATATACAGTTATGCTTAAACATGTTGCTAAGCTAGCCCTACGCAGTAGTCTAATATAGACCTCTAAATCAACTTACAACCACGATGGATGCTATTAGTAACCTACTACTTAAACTATGCTTAACCTTTCCCATCCTCGTTTGTAAGAGCACAAGGTATGGAAGGCAGTTAACACGTTATTGGTATGTCATCTTAAGCGTCATATCATACAACTCCCAATAACACATCAATAACTAAAACACCTCACTCATAACACACCACTAAAAATACTCACTAACTCGCGTGAAAAAAAAAAAAAAAAAAAAAAAAAAAAAAAACAATGGCTTGAGCCATTTCACTAGCTCAAATATCTTTAGCTCACGAATAGCACAAATGACGGTATGGCATTTGGCTAGCCATTAGTAGTTTTAAGGTGCATTGGCATGTGGTGCATCCATACCTGTGCTTCTATTGATACATATAAGCCATGTTGATGGCACGTCGGCGCTGATTACTACCAGAGTACGGGGCGGTCTTGGCACGGGCAAGGCGGGCGACGACCCGGCATCATATTTTTGGGGCATCAAATTTTGGATTCATGTTATATTATTTAGATAAATAGAGAATATGAAGAACTAGATTTGAGTTTATCATGATAATGGTGTAGGAAAATGGGTGAAGAATGATATTTTGGAGAGAAGAAGAACTAGAAAAAGTAAATTTATATATTTATTGTTTATAAAGGGTATTTTATCGGCTCGCCTAGGACATCAAATATCTCAAGACCGGCCCTAATTACTAGCTTAGCATAATGTAATCTAAAATTGGTGTTTTGACATTCATAATGCTTCTACTATTTCATCACTTTACTCGAACTTTGAATATGTCAAAATATTAGAAATTGGGATCGCGATGTCGAGAGTCGTGTAAACACTTTTAGATTGAAGTATTTTGATGGTTCTATCGAAATCTTAATCGGATAAAACTCGATTTAAAGCGAGAATATGTTTTGTTGTTATAAACCGAACCGAAAGGATAACCCATATATGACCAACCAAAGCGAAAAGTCGGTTATAATCGCCATAGCAGTTATTTAACCATCGATTCGATTAAATTAAAGGGAAATCAAGTCCATAATTAAAATTTTATTTTAGTGCGTTTTGACATATCACTTTATATTGCCGCCTTGGACCTCGCTATCGGTGGCGCGCTCCCGGACCCCGTCACTCGGGGCTTCGCCTCGAATGATAATCATAATAACGTTATCTGATGTCTGCTCCGACAACCCCAACTTGTTGAACATTTATAACGATTCACATTAATCGTGTAAGTCAATCCATTACACTTAAATTTCATTATAAAAGTCCAAAGAGCAATGAAGACCAAGAACCTTCTTTAAGAAACACAGAAAACCATTGCTTTTTGGGTGGGTGTCACCTCGAGTCAACTTCCAACTATACAATTACTCGATAGAATAGATGACGACCATGACAAAGAAATCACATGGGACTAATCAATTTTCTCAGCCAAGAGATTATTTTTCAAATTGTTTGTATCATGGCCATGGGATTAATCAAAAGGTAGTTGGTTCAAAATTAACGTATTGTAGCTGATTTTTTTTCTTCTTCATATATCACAAGATTAGACTGTAACCTATATAGACATGCAGTTAAATCTATAAACATATAAGAAACAAAACAATCAATCTATATACGTGTAATAAAATAGTTACATATATTTATAAGATTGATCGTTGTAGTACGTGGTTCAAAGGTACACATCCATCTACTACGCTTTGCATTAGTTCATCGAGTTTTCAAGGTTTACTTCATATATCATCCATATTTACGTACATGCTTAGTCGTAATAATTATAAACTTAGATCAGTTCAAAATGTATAAAACAATGATAGTTAAACCCATAGTTTTAATTCTCTCTATATGAGTATAACTTAAAAATGCGATTAACATGCTTTTCCTATTTTCAAGGATAACCTTGGTCATTATCTTAAAAGGAGTTAGAAATACTATGCGGAATAGCGCACAACGACGAGATTTTATATCGGTAAATAGTTATAGTTATGATATTATGGTTAAGTGTTTAGGTATTACGTTTATGCATATGACGTAAAATAATAAAATTGAATTGAAAAAGGTCGTAACATACATTAATTCAACTCAAAGACTAATTGTTAAAAGTATCATCTTAGCTAGAGATTGATTAACAACGTTATCAGCCTTATTCATCTTCTTCTACAATTATTTCTATTTTCATTTACAAATGGTGTATGATAAAAATGATTGTGTTGTATATCTATTGTAGTGCTTTATATAAAGAGAAAAAATCTTAAAACTTAAAATTGAGTAATGTGGTTTGACAAAAATACCCTCCAAACCTTATGTTTAGATTTGGTTTTAAATTTTAAATATTTGTTTCATGCATATTCCCACCAAATAGAAGTTGTCTTTCAAGATTGGAATGTATAAACACAGATAACCAAAATAACTCTTTGATTGATAATAAGAAAATAGCTCAAAACCTATTACATGTTTTTACAATACTTTGTATGTGTTTGTGTTGTGAATGGGATGGGATGCAAAAGAAAGAGGGAACCACTGCCTTTTATAGGCATCATGTTGAGCGATTGACATCATCCATGACCACCCAAACCAAGTTGTATAGCCAACTTGTATCCAACTTGCATGATTCTCTTATCCTGATGCATTGTATCATATGCTGTAATAACTCTTCTTTGACTTAGAATTCCAACAATCACCCCGAATCTCTAAGTCCTTCTAGAGATGTCTTTGATTCCAATCAAGCTCGCATTTCCTTGAACTTGGTTCGAGCCAATGGTTTTGTGAGAATGTCCATATACATTTCTCACAGGAATATACTCCACCTCCACATTCGTTTTCAACACAATTGCGAATGAAATGAAACCTCGTGTGAATGTGTTTACTCCTTCCGTGAAAAACGGGATTCTTTGTTAGTTCGATAGCAGACTTGTTATCAACCCTAAGAACCACCTTCTCTTGCGTCTTGTTCATAATTTCTCCAAGCAAATCCTGAAGCCATATTGCTTGACAAGCGACCATGATGGCGCCATGAACTACGCCTCGCAAGATGATAAAGCAACGGTATCTTGCTTTTGCGAACACCAGGTTATCGGAGATAACCCATAGTAGAAAATGTGACCAGTTGTGCTTCTTCCATCATCCGGATCAACATTGTGACTACTATCACTAAAACCAATGATTCTGTTTTGACCCATCCTCTCATACTTAATTCCATATCCGTTGTTCCCGTAAGTACCGTAGAATCGTTTAATTGCGCGACCATGTGATTCTCTTGGACTTTGCATGTATCGGCTAATAACTCCAACCGAGTATGCCATATCGGGTCTTGTTTGCAAGAGATATCTAAGGCATCCTACCACCTTCGATATTGTGTCGGGTCGATTTCGGGTTCATCTTGACCTTTGACAATTTGGTTCCGGGTCCATGGGAATGTGAGTTGGATTGCGGTCATGTAAACCGACTTCCTTGAATCGTCGAGCATAGGCTTGGTTTATCGTAATCCCGATTCTTCTTGCTTGACTTCAATGCCCAGGTAGTAAGTCAATCTTCCAAGATCCGACATCTCGAAGTTCTTGGACATCTCGAATTTGAACCTTTTGATCATGTTCAAATTTGTACCTATAACAAATAAATCATCAACATAAATTGCTAAAATTAGCAAGTTAGTTCCTTGCTTCCGGTACACCGATGGTTCTTTCAAGCACTTGTGAAATTTCAACCCCTTCAAAATTCCATCAAGCTTCGTGTTCCATGCTCGAGGTGCTTGTCTTAGACCATAAAGTGCTTTGTTAAGGCGATACACTTTATGCTCGTTGCCGCTTCCTATATAGCCTTCCGGTTGTGACACATAAGCGGTTTCCTTCAACTCTCCGTAAGAAAGCCGTTTGACATCTAAGTGGTGAAGTTCCACCCATTTGTAGCGGCTAAGGCAATGAGAAACCGGATGGTTTCGATTCGAGCTACCGGTGCAAATACCTCTTGAAAATCAATACCAGGTTGTTGCACGTACCCCTTAGCAACCAACCTTGCCTTGTATTGAATGATGGTGCCGTCTGCATTTTTCTTCAGTTTGAACACCCATTTGAGTCCAATCACCTTCACCCCTATAGGCTTGTTCACGAGAATCCAAGTGTTATTCTTGTTGATCGAATTGATCTCTGCATTCATGGCTTTGACCCACTCTGGTTCTTTCTTCGCCTCTTCAACCGATATTGGTTCGTCATTGGTTATGAGGAGAAGTTCATCAAGATTATTAAGGTTAAGCACAAAATCTTGCAGTCGAGTTGGAAGTCTCCTTGTTCTCGTAGGCCTTTGGTTCTGGACATTGTTCACGTTATTGTTGACCGGACTTGGTTGCTCGTTGTCTTGAACCTGCACTCCGTCTTCAATCTCGTGATCCGATTCAATTGGTTCAGTTTGATCATTGTTTACATTATCTCCTTGGTTTCTTGCCTTATCTTCTGGATAGTCCCATGGAACTATGAATGATCCCGGTTCTTCATTGTCGGTACCTGCTTCTTTTTCCCAATCCCACCATTTGGTCTCGTTAAAAATAACGTCTCGACTCACGATTATTTTTTGTGTAGCCGGGTTAAAAAGTCGATAAGCTTTCGCACCGGTTGGAACCAAGATGCACTAGTGGTCTTGATCTTGCATCCAACTTCTTGAGATTCACGGTTCAACTTTCACATATGCTAGACACCCAAAGATCGAACGTTCTCCAAATTCGGTTTTCTTTTATACAACTTAAATGCGGAGTTGTATCGCCAGACTCTTGTGTAAACGCGGTTGATCAAATTTGTAGAATGTCTTACCGCTTCTCCCATAGATAATTTGGAACATGCATCGCCTTCATGATACCGTGTCATGTCCATGAGTGTTCGGTTTCTTCGTTCCACAATTCCATTTTGTTGTGGTGAATATGGGGCGGTAAGATGTCGTTTTATTCCATTTATATCACAAAGGAATTAAACTCGGCCAAGTAAACTCTCCTCCTCGATCACTTCGAAACACCTTCAAAGACTTTCCGAGCTCATTCTCCGCCAAAGCTTTGAATTTCTTGAAGTGTAAAAACGCCTCACTTTTCTCCTTCAAAAGAAAAGTCCACATATATCGTGAAAAATCATCAATTAGTATGAAAATGTACCGATTTTGACCTTTCGTTGTGGTGTGATCGGACCGCATAAATCACCGTGAACGAGCTCCAATGGTCGTGTTGCTTTGTACATCGTCATTAATGGAAATGATTTTCTTGTTTGTTTGCCCACCAAACAAGATTCACACAATTGATTCTCATTTTAAAATGAGGTAAACCTTGACTAGACCTTTCTTGGACATCTTTTCATTGACTCGAAATTGATGTGCCCAAGTCTTGCATCCAGCCACGTGTCTTCACCTAGTCTCGAATGAAGGCAAATAGGTACTCAATTGTTAAATTTATTTTATAAAGGCGGTTTGGAGTTCTTTGTACCTTCATTAATAAGCGATTGTCGGCATCATGCATCGTCAAATAGTCATCTTTCATCCGAATATCACACCCGGCTTGGTTGCTTGTCCGAGACCGAAAATATTATTTTCAAATCCGGTATGAAATAAATCTCCGTCATCAATCGTTGTTGTCCCGATTTTCCTTGGAAAAGAATAGATCCTTTCCTTTAATTTCGACACGAATTATCACGAATTTCACCTTTCGGTTATTCCTTCGTCGAGTTCGGAGAAAACGATCGATTTCCGTCATGTGATTACTTGCCCGTTGTCCAAATACCACACATCATTTTCTTGTGCGTTGTATCGAGGCGGTATCACATTCTTTTCATTCAAAATCTTGTCTCGTGTAAAACACGGTTTCATCAATATCTTCTTGCTCCATAAAATTACTTTCTTGGAATTTTTGGAGTCGGTCCGGACATTTAGACGCCAGAATGACCGATTTATCACATGTAACAAATAATTTTTGTGGATCTTTTTTCGGTTTCGGTTTGAGTCGAATTAAAATTGGGTTGATTATTGGGTTTGAATTTGTTGGGTTTATAATTATTTTGGGCTTGGGCTTTTGACCGGTTCTACTTGATAAACCGGATCCACTTGACCCGCTTGTTGACCCGGATTCCCTCTATTAAAACCATCTCCCGGTTATTATTAACCCATTTCTCTCTCTTCCTCTCGACACGAACCGTAAACACAACCATCACCGCCGCCACTACCGTAAATCCGGCCACCCTCGCCATTACCACCACCACGAGTGAACATCACTCGTTCGTCTCCACCGTCTTCACCACGCACCCGCTCCTCGTGCGCCTTCAAGCGACCAACAACATCTTCAAATCCCACTGTTTTCAAATCAAGAACACCGCTCAAGAGAAGCAACAAGGTGAATAAACTTTCTTGGTACCACTTTTGCGGTTTCTTCACAAGTTTTGATTCGTCAATCGTTTCTCAAGTGATGCGGACTTGAGGCGATTCCGACGAGTTTTCCGTGAATACATCGATGGTCTCGGTCTCGTGCATCTTCAACCGATCAAACTCGAGTTTAAAGTCTGCAACCGTGCTTCCTTCACTCTATCTGCTCCAACATAACGAGCCTTGATCGATTCCCACAGCACCTTCGGACTATCTACATCGCCTATTTGCATTATCGAGTTTCGTGGATTGCTTGGTACAAGCAAACCCATCGCCGAGTTATTCTTCTCTTCACTTTAAATGCATTCTGGTTCAATAGTTAACCAAGCTTTATGTATTACGAGCACAACCTTCATTCGTAGGGCCCAGGCGGTGTAGTTGGTGGATGTGAGCATTGGACATACTACGGTGGTTGTCCCGACCTCCTTCACCCTCACGGTGTAGGACTGCTGCGTCTTCAACATCTGACATGGTTCAAGAAAACACCAGGTATGAATTAAAAGCCCCTTCTCTCAGGCTCTGATACCAATTCAAGATTGGAATGTATAAACACAGATAACCAAAATAACTCTTTGATTGATAATAGGAAAATAGCTCAAAACCTATTACATGTTTATACAATACTTTGTATGTGTTTGTGTTGTGAATGGGATGGGATGCAAAAGAAAGAGGGAACCACTGCCTTTTATAGGCATCATGTTGAGCGATTGACATCATCCATGACCACCCAAACCAAGTTGTATGCCAACTTGTATCCAACTTGCATGATTCTCTTATCACGATGCATTGTATCATATGCTGTAATAACTCTTCTTTGACTTAGAATTCCAACAGTCTTATGGTTTTTAAATTCGAAAATTTTGTTTTAATTGACACGATTTTGTTTTGATTTTCAAGTGTCACACGCCTTTTTAAATACTCGATCACATTTGATTAAATTCGAAAATGGAAATAATGTGACCCTTAAAAACCAAAACAAAATCATGTCAATTAAAACAAAACATTCGAATTTAAAAACCAAAAACAACTTGATGGCCATATCAAACAAATATTTTAAATTTAAAACCACTAATTTAAACATGAGGTTTGTGGGTTAGAGGAATTTTCAAATGCTTACTTTTATTTTGGTGTTTACCAAGGGACAAATCCTCACCATCCATCTAGTTTGATCTAATGGTGGGATAAACCTAAAATTTAATATGGAAACCTAAGTCCATGTTTTTTTCTCCTTTTTCTTTGTCTTTTTTATTTGTTAACATTTTTTTTCTTTTACTTTTTTTTTCCTTTTTTTTTGAATTCACGATTCTATTTTAGATTCATGTCTTTCTTCTTCTTTTTTCTTTCTTTTTTTCACGTTTTTTTTATTATTTTTTAATTTTAAATTCACTTTTTTTTTAGTCAAGATTTTTTTCGCTTTCATATGTTTTCGTTCATTTTTATACGTTTTCGTCCATGTTCAAATGTTTTCGTCCTTTTTTTTTTTACGTTTTCGTCTGATTTCAGACGTTTTCGTCTGTTTTCATCCGTTTACATCGGTTTTCGTCCGTTTTCTGACGTTTTCGTACGTTTTCATACACTTATATACGTTTTAAATGCTTTTAGACTTTTTGTCCTTTTCATACGTTTCGTCCGTTTTACGTTTTCAACAATTTTTAGACATTTTCGCCATTTTCGAGCGTTTTCGTCCGCTTTTATCGTTTTCGCTTTGTTTCATCGTTTCATCATTTTCTTACGTTTCGCCCATTTACATCCGTTTTCATCGTTTCGCCATTTTCTTACGTTTTCGTTTGTTTTTCATACGTTTTTGTCCATTTTCTTACGTTTCGTTTGTTTTCATACGTTTCGCCCGTTTATTTCGTTTTCACACGTTTTGGCGTGTTTTACGCTTTCATGCGTTTCGTCTATTTCTTACGTTTTAAATCTGTTTCGTCCGTTTCTTACGTTTCGGCCATTTCATACGTTTTATCTTTTTTTTGTTTCATGTATTTTCGTCTGTTTGAGGCGTTTTGTATGTATTTTACGTTTTCATGTATTTTAGTTCGTTTTATACTTTTCGTCCGTTTACAAGCGTTTAAATCCTTTTTTCGTTTCATCCATTTTAGACGTTTTAAATCATTTCACACGTTTTCATCCGTTTTATCGTTTTGTCCGTTTTCAGACGTTTTGGTACATTTTATCGTTTTGTCCATTTTCGACGTTTTCATTTTGATATTTGTAAGTGACACTTATTTATCTCTTGTGATATAACACTATAAGGAAGATGAAAAGTATTACATTCTTCATCATGTATGTGTTATCGGTTGTGATACTCAACTAAGAATGTGATGGTTGTGTTTTGAAAATATTTAGAAAGATTTTGTGTTTTATGATATTATGAAATATCGGAAAAGTTGTTCAATTGAAAACAAGAGATGTTATGATACTTTTGTTAGACTTGTGGTGGATTTTCTATTTAATGGATACATTGTGCATGTTTTGATAGGTTTTATATCGGGTTTGAAAATATCTATGGTTGAATCGACCAAACTAAATAAGCTATGGTTGAAGATAGCATACATCTTTATAAACAAGCGAGAAGCTCAAACACGTGATATCACCTCGCTTGTGATATCACGCGTGATATCATGTGATAACACCATTGATATCACCGCGATATCACGTGTGATATTACCGGTGATAGCGTGTGTGATATCATAGTTTATATCACTTGTGATATCACGGTGATATCGCTGTAATATCACATGTGATATCATGTGATATTACCTATGATATCATGTGATATCACAGGTGAGGTGATATCACCGTTATATCATGTGTGATATCACATGTGTTTGAGCTTACTCGGTTTGTTTATAAAGATGCTTTCTTCAACCATAACTTCTTTGGTTTGCTAATCAACCATAGATATTTACAAATCGCTATAAAACCTATTGAAATATGCACAATGTATCAATTAAATAGAAAATCTACCACAAGTCTAACAAAAGTTTCATAACATATTTTGTTTTAGTTAAACACCATTTCTAAAATTTCATATTGTCATAAAACACAAAAATCTTCCTAAATATTTTCAAAACACAAATAGAAAAATGAATGTAATCATCACAAGTAATATAATAAGTGATGTTTATTATCATTTCTTTCATATATACTTGGTAAAATACTAAATTCTTATCACATTTGGTATGAATTTAATATTTCACATTCTTAGTTGAGTATCACAACCGATAACACATATATGATGAAGGTGTAATACTCTTCATCTTTCTTACAATGTTATATCACAAGAGATAAATAAGTGTCACTTAAAAATATCAAAATTAATAGAAAGAAAGCAAACTATGAAAATAGAGACTTGACATATTCTCAAAATCAAATAAGTGTTGCATTAAATTAGCATTTTTTGAACAAAATAAGAATTCACCTAAAGAGACTTTAACCTTTTATTTCTACTAAGAGTATAATATCACAAGTGATAGATAACATTGGTTGCATTAAAAAATATACGTTTGTCAATTGCGATGAAAGGCACAAAAACTATCTTGTAACTAAAAATTATAAAATATTAGAAAACACATAGGTGATAATATATAAAAATATACTGAACGATGAAATATCTCGGATGATATTAAGGTTAAAAACATACTTGTTTGTTTATGAAATATCACAAGTGATATTAGACATTAACTTTTATAATAAATTATCACAATTAATATTAGACATGTAATACAATAAAGTTTAATAATAAGCATGAAAACATATGAAAATAGATGAAAGCGTATAAAAGTTTAAACGAAGCGAGCAACGTGTGAAAGCGGACAAAACGATATAAAAGCGAATGAAAAGCGTATAAAAGTGTATGAAAGCGAAAAAGCGTCTGGCTGCGTATAAAAGCGGATGAAAATGAGCGAAATATATGAAAACGTCGAAAACATCTGGCGTCTAAAATGGACGAAACGAAAAGCGGACGAAATCGTATATAAACCCAAGGTTGCAAAAATCGCTAGGCGGTGGTAGGCGGCGGGTAGGGCCTAGCGATTAATAGGTTAAGCGAGGATTAATCAGTTGGATTTTTATATATAAATTATAAAATTTGAAACTATATGCCCGATTTGGCGATCTAGCCGATTTTTCGATTTGGCGATTTTTACGATTTTGCCGATTTTTCCGATTTTGCCGATTTTACCGTGGCGGTTATCGATTTTTTCGATTTGGCGATTAATCGGCCGCTTAGCCGATTAATCCGATTTTTGTCGAATCGATTAATAAGGCCGATTAATGGAAATCGGAACGGCTAATCACCGCTTAACGATTAATCGGCCGCTAGGCGATTTTACAACGATGTATAAACCTATGAAACAGGTGAAAATGTAAGAAAGCGAACAAAAGCGTAAGAAAGCGAGCGGCGTATTAAAGCGGACGAAAACATAAGAAAGACGCGCAAAGGTGCAGCGGACAAAAGCGTTGAAAATGAGCGAAAACATAGGAAAATGGACGAAAATGTAAGAAAAGCGGTAAGCGTAAGAAAGCGGATGGCGTGAAAGCGGACGAAACATATGAAAATGGGCGGCGTGTGAAAGCGTGAAAGCGGACGAAAACGGACAAAAGCGTAAGAAAAGCGAAGAAAAGGTAAGAAAGCATGGGCAAAGCGTAAGAAAGCGAAGGAAACGTGAAAACAAACAACAACATATGAAAGCGGACGAAAATGTAAGAAAAGCAGGGAAACGGACAAAAATGGACAAAAGCGTGAAAGCGGATGAAAGCGTAAGAAAGCGAACAAAAGCGTATGTAAGCGGACGGCGTATGAAAATGGACAAAAGCGTATGAAAGCGGACAAAGCGTAAAAAACATACGAAACGTAAGAAAGCGGACGAAAACGTATGAAAATAGACAAAAGCGTATAAAAGCGGAAAAAGCGGACAAAAGCATTATGAAAGCAGATAAAACGAAAAGAAAAAAAGCGTGAAATTAAAAAAAAATGATTAAAAAATACAAATAATGAGAAAATAAATAAGAAATATAAAAAGAAAAGAAAAGACAAGAAAAAAACATGGACTTAGGTTTAGACATATTAAATCTTATGTTAATCATCACCATTAGATCACTAGATGGAAGGTGAGGATTTATCCTTAGTATCTGAGGATTTTTGAGTATCTGAAATAAAGTGTCTACAATATAATATCTAAAATTACAATTTTGTGCATAAAAATCCAATTCGATTAATCCCGATTAATCTCTTAACCGATTAATCGCTAGGCCTACCCAACCTCCTCGGCTGGCCCAGCGATTTTTCAACCTTGATCTCGATACAACACTTCTTACGGTTTAAAAACTCTACCACTAACATCTCAAAACATATTTTGACCACGCTAAATTATCATTCTTATACTCAAGAAAACCGATATATTAACGTGCATTTACTTGTTCGTAACCTAAACTTATTCATGATTATATACATTTAATTTCTTTTAAAAGTTATCGGATACAATCATAATTTTGAATAATTTAATTAGTTTGGTGACTTTAAATTTACATTTATTATTATTTACATGTATTATATGAATTCAAATTTGCAACTCTTAGGGAGGGTGGTCACTTAATAACACAGGTGCCACCTCACCTCCATCCGATAAAAATCTTCTGGCGTCAAAAGTCACGATTTTACCCTAACCATACACAAGTGGAGGAGTGGTCACCAATTTGTGCCGATTTTTTTTTTTTTTTTTTTTTTTTTCATACATAAAATCACATACAATATTTAAAATAAAAACATACCATTTCATTAAATAAAATAAAACATTACATAATACTTAAAAAAACATAACATAATACTTAAAAAAGGAAAAAATGACAAAAAATCGTCGAACTCGACACTGTTGTCGTTGTAGTAGCCAACTATTTTTTCATTTAACACAAACCTTTGATTTTTTGTCATTGTATGTAGCCAGTTAGGTGAATTAGTGTTATTGTATGTACCCGGTCGAGCTTAGCGTTACATCGTTAGTCCTTTTATATTAACGATCGTTAGTAAATAACTTAAAATTTCGTTCTCTTACGCTTTTATTCGTTTTCATCCGTTATTATCGTTTTGTCCGCTTTTTATACTTTTTCGTCCGTTGCTTTTCCCCTTTTTACGTTTCGTCTGTTTTCTTACATTCTTGTCCGTTTTCTTACGTTTTCGTTCGCTTTTATCGTTTTCATTCGCTTTTATCGTTTAGTCCGTTTTTATAAGTTTTCATCCGTTTTCGTCCGTTTTCATTTGTTTTTATACGTTTTCAATCGTTTTTCATCCGTTTTATATTTTTTCGTCCGTTTTCTTAAGTTTTGTCCGTATTCTTAAGTTTTATACATTTTCATCCGAAAAAGTAAGAAAATGAACGAAAAAGTAAGAAAACCAACGAAAGCGTATAAAAAAAGATGAAAATGTTAGAAAAGCAGGCGAAAATGAATAAAAGCAGTTGAAAACGTAAGAAAGCGGATGAAAACGTATAACACGAATGAAAGCGTAAAAAGGGACAAACGCATAAAAGCGGATGAAAACGTAAGAAAGCGAGCGGCGTATAAAAGCGGACGAAAACGTATAATAACGGACTAAGCGTAAGAAAGCGTAAGTAAACAAACAAAAATGTAAAAAGCGGATGAAAGCATTGGACCAAAATGTATAAAGCGGACGAAAAAGTATAAAAGCGGACGAAACGTATAATAACGGACTAAAGCGTGAAAGCGTCGAAAGCGTAAGTAAACAAACTAAAAAGTAAAAAGCGGATGAAAGCATTGGACCAAAATGTATAAAGCGGACGAAAAAGTATAAAAGCGGATGAAAATATAATAACGGATGAAAGCGAATAAAAGCGTAAAGAACGAAATTTTAAGTTATTTACTAACGGCCGTTAGTAAATAAGGACTAACGATGTAACGCTAAGCCCGTTGGGTACATACAATAGCACAAATTCACCTAGCGGCTACATACAATGACAAAAATTCAAAGGTTTGTGTTCAATGAAAAAAAAATAGTTGGCTACACTGATGACAACAAGTGTCGAGTTCGATCGATTTTTTGTCGTTTCCAAAAAACATAACATAACACTTAAAAATAAGTAGATTAAAATAAAAACACACTAATCATCGAGATACGGCAAGTTTTGACGTGCTACGTGCTCGTGAGATCATATCGAAGGCGGTCATGGAGAACTTCGTCAGAGCTTGCGTGTGCAAGATCTTGAGCCGATTGAAGCAAGTATTGCAACGAGCTACCGTGGATATCTCGTCGGACGAAGATGGAATAATGCATTGATTCGGAAGAATCGGAAGACATTTTGGCAATTTTTTTTGTTTTTGAGAGATTTTAGTGTGTGTTTATTTGAAAATAAAGAGAGTAATATTTGGTTTTAAAGGTAAATTTTTTTTTTTTGGAGTCGACCGTTTGCCAACGGTCAAAACCCAATCAAACATCACATTTCACACTCGGCTTGGTACCACGATTTTGGTACCGATTTTCATACCGAAGGCGGGCGGTGATGTTACCGCTCGGGTAAGGGTACCCGAATCCCTTACCCGTGCCCACTCCCTCCTCTCTTAAGTTTTCAAGATATTTCGATATACTCTTTAAAAAATGAGTAAGATAAAGAAAACAACATTTCTTAAAAAGTAAGAAATTTAAAAATAAGTGAAATGGTTTGACAAAAATAACCCACAAGAGACACTTTATTTTGCATACTCAAAAATCCTTGCATACTAAGGGATAAATCCTCACCTTCCATCTAGTTTGATCTAATGGTGATGATTAACCTAAGATTTAATATGTCAAACCTAAGTCCATGTTTTTCTTGTCTTTTCTTTTCTTTTTATATTTCTTATTTATTTTCTCATTATTTGTATTTTTTTAATCATTTTTTTTAATTTCACGTTTTTTTTCTTTTCGTTTCTGCTTTCATACGTTTTGTCCGCTTTTTCCGCTTTTATACGTTTTGTCTATTTTCATCGTTTCGTCCGTTTTCTTACGTTTTAAATGCATTTTTACGTTTTGTCCGTTTCACACGTTTTGTCCATTTTCATACGTTTCCGTCCGTTTACATACGTTTTTGTCCGTTTTCTTACGTTTTCATCCGTTTTCTTACGTTTTTGTCCATTTTTGTCCGTTTTCATACGTTTTCGTCTGTTTTCTTACATTTTCGTCCGTTTTCATATGTTGTTGTTTGTTTTCTTACGTTTCCTTTCGTTTTCTTACGTTTTCGTCTGTTTTCTTACCTTTTCTTCTGTTTTCTTACGTTTTTGTCCGTTTTCGTCCGTTTTCTTACGTTTTCATACGTTTTCGTCCATTTTCATATGTTTTCGTCCGTTTTCTTACGTTTTCATCCGTTTTCTTACGTTTTCGCCTGTTTTCTTACATTTTCGTCCATTTTCCTATGTTTTCGTTCATTTTCTAACGTTTTTGTCCGTTTTCAGACCTTTGCGTCTGTTTTCTTATGTTTTCGTCCGTTTTAATACGTTTTCGTCTGTTTTCTTACGCTTTTGTTCGTTTTCTTACATTTTCATCGGTTTTCATAGGTTTATACATTGTTGCAAAATCGGCCTAGCGGCCGATTAATCGTTAAGCGGTGATTAGCCGTTCCGATTTCCATTAATCGGCCTTATTAATCGATTCACGACAAAAATCGGATTAATCGGCTAGGCGGCGATTAATCGCCAAATCGAAAAAATCGGATAATCGATTCTGGTAAAATCGGCAAAATCGGAAAAAAATCGGCAAAATCAGAAAAAATCGGCCAAATCGAAAAAAAATCGGCTAGATCGGCCAAATCGGGCATATAGTTTCAAATTCTTATAATTTTATATATAAAAAATCCAATCCGATTAATCCCCGCCTAACCGATTAATCGCTAGGCCCTACCCGGCCGCCCAGCTACCGCCTAGCGATTTTTGCAACCTTGGGTTTATATACGATTTCGTCCGTTTTTTACGTTTTCGTCCATTTTTAGACGCTTTCGTATGTTTTCAGACGTTTTCATATATTTTCGTTCATTTTCATCCGTTTTTATACGTGTTTTCAGACGTTTTTTTCCGTTTTCATACACTTTTATACGCTTGTCATTCGTTTTTATACGTTTTTGTCCGTTTTCATACGTTTTCGTCCGTTTTAGCTGTTTTTATACGTTTTCATCTATTTTCATATGTTTTCATGCTTATTATTAAACTTTATTGTATTACATGTCTAATATTAATTGTGATAATTTATTATAAAAAAGTTAATGTCTAATATCACTTGTGATATTTCATAAACAAACAAGTATGTTTTTAACCTTTAATATCATCCGAGATATTTCATTGCTCATATATTTTATATATTATCACCTATGTGTTTTCTAATATTTTATAATTTTAGTTACAAGATAGTTTTGTGCTTTCATCGCAATTGACAAGCGTATATTTTTTAATGCAACCAATGTTATCTATCATTTGTGATATTATACTCTTAGTATAAATAAAAGGGTTAAAGTCTCTTTAGGTGAATTCTTATTTTGTTCAAAAAAATGCTAATTTAATGCAACACTTATTTGATTTTGAGAATATGTCAAGTCTCTATTTTCATAGTTTGCTTCCTTTCTATTAATTTTGATATTTTTAAGTGACACTTATTTATCTCTTGTGATATAACATTGTAAGAAAGATGAAGAGTATTACACTCTTCATCATATATGTGTTATCAGTTGTGATACTCAACTAAGAATGTGAAATATTAAATTCATACCAAATGTGATAAGAATTTAGTATTTTACCAAGTATATATGAAAGAAATGATAATAAACATCACTTATTATATTACTGTGATGATTCTGTTCATTTTTCTTATTTGTGTTTTTGAAAATATTTAGGAAGATTTTTGTGTTTTATGATAATATGAAATTTTAGAAATGGTGTTTAACTAAAAACAAAATATGTTATGAAACTTTTGTTAGACTTGTGGTAGATTTTTCTATTTAATTGATACATTGTGCATATTTCAATAGGTTTTATAGCAGAATTTAAAAATATCTATGGTTGAATTAGCAAACTAAAGAAGTTATGGTTGAAGAAAGCACACATCTTTATAAACAAACTGAGTAAGCTCAAACACATGTGATATCACACATGATATAACAGGTGATATCACCTCACTTGTGATATCACATGATATCATAGGTAATATCACATGATATCACATGTGATATTACAAGTGATATCACTGGTGATATCATAAGTGATATAAACTATGATATCACACATGCTATCACCGGTAATATCACACGTGATATCACAGGTGATATCAATGGTGTTATCACATGATATCACGTGTGATATCACTGGTGAGTGATATCGCAAGTATTTGAGCTTTCTCGGTTTGTTTATAAAGATGTATGCTATCTTCAACCATAGCTTATTTAGTTTGTCGATTCAACCATAGATATTTTCAAACCCGCTATAAAACCTATCAAAACATGCACAATGTATCCATTAAATAGAAAATCCACCACAAGTCTAACAAAAGTATCATAACATCTCTTGTTTTCAATTGAACAACTTTTCCGATATTTCATAATATCATAAAACACAAAAATCTTTCTAAATATTTTCAAAACACAACCATCACATTCTTAGTTGAGTATCACAACCGATAACACATACATGATGAAGAATGTAATACTTTTCATCTTCCTTATAGTGTTATATCACAAGAGATAAATAAGTGTCACTTACAAATATCAAAATGAAAATGTCGAAAATGGACAAAACGTATAAAATGGACCAAAGCGTGCGAAAGCGGACAAAAGCGATAAAAGCGGATGGCGTATAAAAGCGGATGAAAGCGTGAAAAAGCGAAAACGGCGTCTAAAATGGATGAAAGCGTAAAAAGCGGTTAAAACGTTTGTAAGCGGACGAAAAAGTATAAAAGCGAGCGAAAATACATGAAAGCGTAAAATACATACGGCGTGCGAAGCAGGCGAAAATACATGAAAACAAAAAAGCAGACAAAACGTATGAAATGGCGGCGAAGAAAACGGACGAAACGGAAAACGTAAGAAAATAGATAAAACGCATGAAAGCGTAAAAACGCGTGCGGCGTATGAAAGCGAAGAAACGGACAAGACTAAAATACACGTTGGTCCCTAAACTTGTAGTGGAGGATCGCGATGGGATTCCTCGAAACCAAAGGGCATAATCATCGCCGCGGGTCCAAGCATGGCGATTAAATGCAGATTGGTCCTTGACCAATCTGCCGTTGTCAACGTTATTTCTTTGAGGCAAAACCGTCTTTCACTGTAGCGTACTAAATAAAACCGTTCTACAGTGAATGTAGCTAGTATATGTGTGTAACAAGGTTTGATCTACATTTATGACCCATCCCTAAACTATCCTTCAAAACCCGTCCTCTTCAAAAGATAATTGTTTCAAGATGGTGCGTTCTTTGGTGTGGTAAGCAAGCTATTATTCGTGCCGTGGACCTCTGCTTGACCAGGCGTCGATTCTTTGGTTGTCTGTTCAAGTAAGTGCGTCTTAATATTTCTTGTGTAAGTTTGTAACAATGGTGGTTGTTTAATGACTTGTCATAACCAACAATAGGGTCTTCTTGTCGGTGGATAAGATGGTATGATCACGAAATCGTGCTCGTTCAAGAATGATCATACCGGGACTTTTGAGGGAGAAATGAGCTTGAGGCAAGATTAGTAGTGCTCGAGGTGATGTGTGGAAGTGGAAGATTTACATGGTGCTAAGTTGGATGTTGTTCTTCATTGTTTATGCATTGGGATAACGTTTTAACCTTTTATGTAATGAGGCTAGTTGGTTAATGTTGTGTATCTTGAATTGTAGTAACCTTGTTATGAAGTATTCGAGTTTTGTTTGTTTCGATTTTCTATGCCTCATGGCTATCACGGATGGTTTGCAATGTGTTTGGGGTTGACTTTTAAATGTCAACATTCTTATGATGTTCTATTTTAGCTTTGGTTACTTTTAGCGCAAACAATTCACACATCAAGCTTAGTCAATTTCAAAAATACACAATAATGACATGGTTCCATAGTTAATGCAAATGGATATAATTCGGTGCATAAAATTGCATACTTTTCAAAGCATGGCGCTTCTGATTTACACCCACACACGGATATGTTTTAGATTACATAACTTGTCCATAGAAAATAAATAGTAAACTAGATGAAACATTGTCTAGATAATTAGCATATGATTTGACCTATGGTGAGGCCATCATTCTTTCGGTCTGACTGCTTCTAGTCATTCTTCGTGTAGCGGTGGGTTGAAGCGAAGCGGCTTGAACATCACTTGGTGAATCTCGGTGGGATTGCTCATGCATGATGGGATCGGCAAATGCTTGACTTGAAGTTCTTTGGGATTGTGAGGATGCATCATGTATGATGGGATCTTGATTCGGCTCTTGATTTGTAGATTGAACACCACTTCCTTGAAGCGCACTAACTTGGCTTTCTAGAACAACACCGTACCTTGACTTCTTTATCTGCTGCTACCTTTTTACATTTAGGATGTCTTCTTTTCCTGCTGACTTTAGTAGGCACCTTTTGACATTTACCTTATTGGCGGTTCCACTATGTTGAGCTCCACCATACCCTAGGCATGTTACCGGTTGTGTCCGGCAATGCCACAAATACTACACGACACTCTTCCAAGCCCTTGACGACTTACCATCCTTCACAATCTCTTGATTTGGTGCTATCCTAACTCTTTTCTACCTTTTACGGCGGCGGGTTTGTTTCGGTTCGGTGGAACAATTGTTGTTGGCATAGTTGATTTTTCCCAATGTACCTTTGCTAGTTATAAATTTGGACATGGTGTTTGTAGGTAGCCTCCCAGTGAGAAGATAGTAACAAGGATGAGCCCATGTTTCTCTGACTCCGACTTGTTGGCCATTTAAAGCCATATTCAATTGGTAGCAACAACATGTTTACATGGTAAACTGTTATCTCCACCATACGCAAGTACAAGTCTTGTGTACAACATTAACTACACATTGGTCACCCCATGGTCCACTAACACGAAACTTAGATCCCCATTCCATAACACATTATATATGACCTCTTTCTTAATAGCCTCTAGCATGTGTTGTGCGGTTGGTGTTAATGGCCCATCACTCTTCTCAATCACCATAAGAACATGCATTATCCTCTTCATACAATATTCCACGATGTATTCTAAAGGTTGTAATAATAGGTTTGCTTAACCCTCTTTAATTTTCTCATGAAACACTTGACACATGTTATTAAGTAACACATCGAGTAGCTCTCCTAAAGATGACAAGTAATAAACATGTATTAATTGTAGCTGTTTATCTTGCATTTACGATGACAAAGTAAGTGAAACAGATAGATCACTTACATGAAAAATGTGACCTTGACCAATGGATCGGTGGTATCTTACTTAACCAATCATGGGCTGGTTGATTAAGTTTCTTGAGATCGACCATAGCTTTGAAGCGTACTGTGATTGAGGCATTGCACATTTCCACAGATGGTCTTTATAGGCCTACCTTTCCATTGCAATTTCATTTTCTCATGTATGCTTTTAATCTGAGAATCGTGTTACGCACTTTCAAAAACACGCTCTGACTCTACTTATATCTGCACAAAATCAAATATCTTTCTTTCTGCATTTCAAAGCAGTGAGACTTAAATTCATGAGCAGTAAGAGAGTACCTTATTCATGTCGATAATAAAAGTGATGCTTGAAATTGGCCCAAGTGCTAAATCATCGGATAAACAATGAAGAAACCAAGTCCATGATCCTATGTTATACGAATCAACAAAAGCATAAGCGAAAGGGTATATACCATTGTTGCTATCAATTCCCAGTTGTCATCAGTTGACCATTGAAAGGACCACGAATTGGAAGCGGCCCGGCCCAACAACGATCTCCCACAATCTTTAAATCCTTGCTTGATGCACCTAAACAAACATACACTCTCTTGAATTCTACGGTTGGAAGAGACTCATCCGGAGGTCGTTCCACATTCATCTCCTTTGTCGTATTAGGGTTTGTCTTACGCAACTCTTGAACATAATCTCTCAACATGGTAAATTGAAGCTTGAATTGACCCCGATGGCTTTTATAGCTAGGTTTTGGCCATAATACCTTCTGCGGGGACACTTGAAGGTCGTATTGGTTGGTAAGTTGATTATGCACCGACTGACGAGGAAGCTCGGATTTGTTTCAACTTGTCTTTGTAATTTTACGTGAGATATAGCGAAGGTCAGCTCGACTTCCTTGATTGCAAACAAGTGTGTTGCTCATTATATGTTACGACCGACCGGATACTGTCTCACCATTCTGCCGACAAACAATAGCCATGGGCGAGTATTTCGAAGGGTCCTTTTGGCGAAAGCAATGCTCTTATACCCTTACGCTTAATGGACTTCTAGATGGGCCAATATTGATCCGGGACCTTCACTTGGGCTGGCGGAACACAACCCTACACGACCCTTATTCTTGTTTTGTCATTCTTCAAAAAACAACTCCTCCTAGTTTCTATTGAATGCTCTCTTACTAGCTTTTTACTTCCCTGCGGTAGCAAACTCGACGGTATAGAAAAAGTGGTATAAGCGCCATTAGCAAAGTGTGCGTGTTGGAAACTAACATGGTCACCGCAAAATACTTCATCAACCATCACGGGTAAATCATTTACCAAGCGCACTGTCATCACTTATATAACATGTTGTTCCTTCTTCACTGAATCGATGGTCGACCTACTTGTACCATACCAAGTTGTGCATCATTCTCTTGACAAGTGTTATCTTGATTTGGTTCAATTGCATTGCCAAATTCACTAGTGTCACTCGCATAACGAGACTAAGATCAACAACGGATCCTCTTCCATGTTATCTGAGTCGGTTGAAACAGACTTACATCCACATCGGGCTCCTCAAAGCATTATTCACATCAAGTAGTGGTGCACTGCTTTGTGTAAATGCTTGTCTGTGTCAATTGAAGCAGTTAACCTCAAAATTTTCGGGCTCCTCAAAGGTGTTATTGACATCAACTAGTCTTTGTTCCACCGTTGTCAAAGTCCTTCCACGAATCACTCTAAGCAGTTAACCTCAACATTATCGGGCTCCTTTAGAGCATTGTCCTCATCAACAACTACTAAAGCACGCTCCTTTGTTTTGAGCAGGTTGGCTAGCAAATAAGCGATCTAAGGTGGAAAAGAGTGGCTCAATGTTTGGCAAATTGCTAGCTTCACCAATATCATTGGCGTCCACGAGCAATTGTGTAAGTTGGATAAAGCGATCTAGGCGGGTTCATTATCTATATCATCTAACACCAACCGTCTACAACATGATTGAATAGCCGCGGTAGCAACTTTTCTCTATCTTCATCCATCTCCCAAAACACGGTCTTAATTGATTGTGGGGACATTTCACAAAATTCTAATCTAGTCTTCCTATTTCAACATACACGTCTATCGACTTATCTTTGTATGACAACATCTTTCAACAAGTCTAGATTAGCGAGTTCACGAAAGAAAACAAACCGTCGTCTAATGTACAACCGAGGCTTAAGAAAGTAGAAATAATTGGTTTGTCGGACTCATAACCGATTTGGGTCATGAGAGCATCCATTTCATCAACAGATACCTCTTTTATTTCAACAAGATCAACAAGGCATTTCTTGCCTCCTTGATATATCCTACACGGAAAGTATTTGAATGTACCTTCATAATGGAACATCATGCTAAGCGATCCGAGTTCACCATTGTATAAAAAATGTACAAAAACTTTGTTAAGCTAAAGTTACCTAAAGGGAATAACTTAATCACTCGTACTAACATATGATTGTAATAGGCTCTAACCAAAAAGACTTACAATATCTCTCATTTGAGATCTTTCCTCCGTTTCACGATCATCATATAAAGGATATTCCCTTACTCGCCACGAGTAAATCCAAGGTGGTTGTTTGTTATTTTCTTACTCAGTTATTTGATTTTATGATAGACATTGCCTTAGGGTTTTGGGTAGGCTTCAAAACAAGTTTGGGGATGAGCAATGAGTACCGGTTTTGTTATATTGTACAATATGGCGGAAATTGGACAAGACAGGTTATCTGA
The DNA here is from genome assembly GCA_022545495.1 of Chrysanthemum lavandulifolium. Classification (NCBI taxonomy): domain Eukaryota; kingdom Viridiplantae; phylum Streptophyta; class Magnoliopsida; order Asterales; family Asteraceae; genus Chrysanthemum; species Chrysanthemum lavandulifolium. The sequence continues at coordinate 150,263,247 of CM040241.1, read as the reverse complement.
TGTATACCACATAATGACTATTCTACCCCAGCGGTACCATGATTACGGGTTTATTTTGGGTATAACGGACGTTGACAACGCCGTTATTGGTCAAGGACCAATCGGCATTTAATCGGTCTTGTTTGGACCCGTGGCGATGATTATGCGGTTTCGTCCCATCGCGATCCTCCGATACAAGTTTAGGGACCAACGGTGTATTTTAGTCTAGTTTAAATATTGTAATATAGTTAAGATTTTGTTATAAAAAAACGTATGTATAGTACAACTATATAAACAAAACTAATGTGTATCAGTAATAAAATACATGTGTGCAAAATCAGTAATTATAATAAGAGTTTTGCTAAACATAGTTTTAAAGGGTTATATTAAAAACAAAACATGATGGTACATAAAGTCAGTTGAGAGTTCTTAAATTCAAAAATATACAATTATTATTCAATATTCAAGATAAAAATAGTTAATGCGAAACATAGCTCTTTGGCTATGTTTAGCGGTTTACTTTAAAAATTACAAGAGTTAATGGTAAAAATAAGCCATATTAAGTGACACAATAACCAATTAACTTTTCAGAATATTAGTAGAATTCTCAACAAATTATCTTCATCACGTAATAATGAACTCACTATTAAATTTTGGGATTAAGTAAATGCAAAGAACGTCTTTCGGTTTTGTCGTGTTAGAGTGCGTGTTTTTTTGTTTCACAATGTAGCGTCTTTCGTTTTGTGTGCTATTTTAGTGCATACTTTTTAATCTTTGTTTAAGTTGTAGAATAGAATGTCTTTCATAAGTGTTCGATTTGACACGCGATGGCGACGCATCAAATTAGAACACTTATGGAAAGACATCACTATTATACAACTTAAACAAAGTTAAAAAATACACGCACCAAAGTAGCACAAAACCGAAAGACGTTACATTAAGTTAGAACAAAAATTTGCTATTCTACAACTTAAACAAAGTTAGAAAAGTACAATACCAAAATAGTACAAAACCGAAAGTAAGTTACATTAAGTGAACAAAAAAAGTATACGCACTAAAGCGGAACACTTTGACAAGTACGTGCTATTCTACGACTTAATCCCTTAAATTTTCAACTTTCGGGACTTGACTTTCATGTTTTACAAATTCCATTCCTTGAAAAGTCCTCAAAACATAATAGTGTCCGCAACAGATTAGCTAACTTTGCTTTTTGATTCGAAATTCAAAGGGCAAATAACCTATTTAAGCATCATACTTGTCACAAATATCAGTTTAACGTAATGAACAAAAAAATCATCTTTTGACATTAAAGTCGATTAATCGTTGTCTTCAATTGAGTAATAAAGATAAAAACAAAATTGTAATGACCATTTTACCTTGAATTTTAAAAATCGCATCCATTGTACAAAAGCTATCCATTGCATCCAAAAGCTATCCATTGCATCAAAGTTACATAAAATTTGTCCTTTGGTCACACCACGCATTTATTGCATCAAATATCTGGATCACATCATCGTCTTTAACTTTCTTTCCACGACGAATAAATTCTTCAATTATAAATTTGACCACTTTTTTCAGGTCTAAAAACATGTGGAACCCGAGACATATAATATCAAAGTGCGAAGATTAGAAATCAAATAGAATATTAATTTATGACAACTTTTCAAATGATAAATCTTACCATCATAAAAGCAATCGTGACATCCGCGCCAGTACAATTTCCGGCAAAGATTCCGGCCACCTCAAATAATACTACGCCAAGATAGATCTTTTCCCTCATCATTTACGGAGTTCTTGGAGACTTATAAAGCCCGTTTGATACACATTCAAGTCTCACCACCACCTCCCATCTTCCTCTCGGGTAAGCTCGCACGCCATTTTCTTCTTTTTATTTATTCCATTTTCACTAAACCGGTTATATCTCGTGTGGATCTAATCTTTATACTCAAAACTCGCTCGACTCACTACTGAGTCAACTCGACTCGTACATATTCCGGCCACCTCAAATATAATCACCTCTAAATCAGAATCATTAACTTCTACTAATAAACTGTTGCTTGATTTGTTAATAGTTACCACCACTGAAGTTGGTGCCATTTTATTTTTTTTCAAAAACAACAACCCAGATCAAGATTTGCAAGATTCTGTAATGGGTTTATGACAAAAAACGAAAATTTTGTGTCATGGGTTTTTTTTTTTGGATCTTGAAAGTGGAAAAATGATGTTTGGTTTAATTACGGGAAGTGTTGGAAAAATGATAGGTGGGTTTTTTTTTTGGATCTTGAAGGAAGATGTTTTTGTTGGTTTGGTCAATTCATACTTAATAACTATCAAGTGTTTTTGTTTTTTTTCTTTCAATCAGATGTGCTGTATATTAATTTTGGTGGTTTTGAATTTGTTATACATTTGAAGGTTCTACGACGATGCTCAGATCACCTATATCCATCCTTTTAAAAAAAGGGACGATGGACTAATGTTTTCAAACAACAGGACTATTTTTGTAATTTAGCCAAGGACGATGGATGCAATTTTCAGAAACTCACAGGACCATTTATGTAATTTCAAGGGTAAAATGGTCATAATACTCAAAGGAAGACAAGAATTTCAAGTTTAATGTTTAGAAGAGCTATTTTTTTATTCGCCACGTCGAACTAACATTTGTGACAAGTATGATGCTTAAATAGGTTATTTGCCCAAATTCAAAAGTGATCTTAGTATTTTGAATATTGAGTGAACCTTCACTAGTTTTATACGTATAAAATGATTATTTTACATAATAGTTAATTTCCTTGCAAACATTCAATATTTAACTCATATTTTAATATAATTTACAAACGTTTCATAATAGTATTTTTGGTAATAATCGTTTCTTGCATGTAAATCCGATAACTGTGTCGAGAAAAACTAAAGAGAAATCAACGAACATGTGGCGGATCAACAAATACGCCACTATAACTGCAGGACCTAATAATAATGTTGATGTGCTAATCGATATCGATCTCCATGCATAGGCAAACATCCTTATGTTTTAGCCTAGTTCCAAAACAAATAAAAAGTCCTACATTTGTTCACTCACGATACAAATACAAAATGAAAATTACATAAGACAAAAATGAATAAATGGTACACCCGGTCCTCACATACAAGGCCCTTCGACTTAAAATCCTCATAGCAACATGGCATCTTAGATCTTGAATCCAACAATATTTACTGGGAAGCTCAAGAGTCAAACGCCTCTTTATACACTCATACAATGATCCGACGGTCAATGATACTACCCCACTTGAATCAACAATACAAGTATCAATTCAATCTATTCAACTTAAGGAACAAGGAAGTAAGAATTGTTCCCGAGGAAGAATAAATGGATTTAGGAAAAATAGAAGATAAGAGATTAGGAAAAGTATTGTATAATTTTCATTCTGTCCAAATCCATCTCGAATCGTGTACATATATGCTTACCATGAGTTAGCATTTCATATAAGACCACTCTTCCCTTATACTTATTGACTCTTGACATAAAAGACCCAAATAAACTAAAGCATAACAAACCGACTAAAATATGAAATGGACACATAACAATACCCCTCTTGTCGATCCTTGTCCCCAAGGATCAAAGGATGGATAAGCTTCAACCATAGCTTCTGCAGATTCCCAAGTTGCTTGAAGAGTTGTTTCTTCGACCATTGGACCAACCATTCAATAAATGGTTTGTTGTGCTTCTTAGTAGTTCTAACATCCAAAACAAAGAATGGGACGCCCGGTCATGCTAGTAACATGAGACATAGGCAATGCGGTGAAGGAAGCACCTTACCACAATGTTGCTTGAGCAATGAAACGTGAAATGCGGGTGGATAGTAGCTGTGTGGTAACTTCAATGTATAAGCCACATGACCAACTTTGGCAATAATTTGGTAAGGTCCATAAAACTTGGCGATAGCTTTTGATTAGTTCTAAACTCCACCGATGATTGTTTGTATGGTCGCAATTTCAAGAAAACCCAATCCCCACCTTGAAACTTCATCACTACAGTGCTTATCCGCCGTCTGTTTCATTCTTTGTTGGGCTTGCACTAAATTATGTTTCATCGGTTGAATGGTTTCTCTCTAGCACATAGATCATCAATTGAATCTATCTTGCTTTCACCGGTAAGTATGGGAGATGTAAAGGTGGTTTACCGCCATACACTATCTCATATGGTGTGAATTTAGTGGCCGTGTGAAATGAGGTGTTATACCAAGATCGCCAACGAAGCCATTTGCACCAATCGGTGGGCTTATGAAAACACATGGCTCAGAATACCCTTCCAAGCATCTCTTGAGCACTTCTTTGACCATCGGTTTGAGGATGGTAAGCGAAGACATCAACCGATCAACTCCATTAAGCACTAACGTTCTTGCCAAAATTGACTCACAAATATTTTATCCCTGCCGGATACTATGGTTTTAGGAAAACCATGCAATTTGACCACATTATCTAAGAACACTGAGCTACATCTATTCTTTGAGAAAGGGTGTTTGAGAGAAATAAAGTGTGCCGATTTGCTTAGTCCATCAATTACTACCGAATTCTGATTTACCCTTTGAAAGTGGTAGGCCTTCCACAAAGTCCATGGAGATATCTTCCCAAATTGCTGTTGGGATAGGTAGAGGTTGCAATAGACCGGGAGAGGCGGCTAAATCAGCTTTACATCTTTGGCAAGTATCACATTCCCTCACATAATCCCTAACTACCTGTTTTAGTTTAGGCCAATAAAACAGTGCAGTAATTCTTTTACAGGTAGCCTGCACTCCTGAATGACCTCCCTGTGGTGAATCATGCATCCAAGACAATAACTTTTGCTTCAATTCAGGGCAATTACCAATGACCAACTTTTTCTTCTTCCTTAATTCTTGGTTACTCCATTGGTACTTTGGGTGAGAAGTAGGATCTAGTGTGATGTCTGAAATGAGTTTTTGACACATAGCATCTTGTACCCATGACCGTTTTATAAGATCTAATAAATTGGAATCTAAGGAAGAGACAGCTATGGATAAAAGATCGCTACTTGTAATTCTAGATAATGCATCTGCCACTTTATTTTCAACCCCCTTTTTATATTGTATTTCATAATTAAATCCCAACAACTTGGACACCCATTTTTGTTGAAAGGGAGTGGACAGCTTGTTCTCAAGCAAATACTTCAAGCTTTCTTGATCAGTCCTTATAATGAAATATCTATCTAGCAAGTACTGACTCCACTTTTGCACAGCATGAATCACACTTAAAAGTTCTCTTTCATACGTAGAAAGTGACTGGTTCCTTGGTGATAATGCCTTACTTATATATGTTATAGGGTGTCCTTTTTGCATAAGAACGGCCCTGATGCCTTGACTTGAGGCATCTGTTTCAATAATGAAAGGGGAACTGAAATCAGGTAGAGCTAGTACAGGTGGGGTGGTCATTACCTGTTTGAGAGTTTTGAATGCTTTGTCAGCTTCTTCACCCCATGAAAAAGCATCCTTTTTTAGCAACTGAGTAAGAGGTTTAGCCAAAGTACCATATTGTTGTACAAACCTCCTGTAGTACCCCGTGAGTCCCAAAAACCCCCTCAATTGCTTCAAATTAGTTGGTGTTGGCCATTCTACCACTGCTTTTATCTTGTTAGGGTCTGTGGCTACCCCCTTATGAGAAATTATATGGCCCAAATACTCGATAGACGTTTCTCCAAATGCACACTTGCTGATCTTGGCTATAAGAGAATGCTCTTGTAATTTGAGGAAAACCAATTCAAGGTGTTTCAAGTGAGATTCCCATGTTGGACTGTAAATTAAGATGTCATCAAAAAACACTAACATGAATTTCCGTAGATACGGCTGGAAAATGGTGTTCATGAGGTTCTGGAATGTTGAGGGTGCGTTAGTGAGCCCAAATGGCATCACTAAGAATTCAAAATGACCACAGTGTGTTCTAAATGCAGTCTTATGAATATCTTGAGGTGCCATTCTTATCTGGTAATAGCCCCGACTTAAGATCAATCTTTGAGAAATACTTGGTTCCATGTAGTTCATCTAACAACCTCTACTAATGGTATAGGAAACCGTTAGGTATTGTGTTCTGTTGAGAGCTCTATAGTCGATACACATCCTCCACCCACCGTCCTTCTTCTTTACTAATACCACAGGAGAGGCAAAAGCACTACTACTTGGCTGAATTATTCCTTGTTCTAATAGTTCTTTAGTCAATTGCTCTATGGCATCCTTTTGTAAGAGAGGGTATCTATAAGGCCTCAAATTGACGGGATTAGAACCCTCTTAAGATGATTTTATGGTCAAACCCTTTCTAAATGGTGGAAGACTTGTAGGATCAGTAAATAGTGGGCTGTATTTGTTTAACAACTTTTGGATCTGTGGGTGAACAGGGGAAGGTGTATTTTGGATGTGGATTTGGGGTTCAAAGGTTGATTCTCCGATATGAGAGGCAACAACTTGGAGCATGGAGACGTCTTCATCTTGCGGTAAACCTTTAGTTTAATTAACTTCTGTGAGGAACCCCTTAGTGTAACCTTTGTACCATCCTTTAGGAACTCAATGGATCTGTTAATGAAATCAAAATAAACCCCCTTCAAACCAGTAAACCATTGGATTCCCAAAACTACATCACAACCTCCTAATGGAATTAAGAACACATCCGTAGTGTAAATAAGCCCATTCATTTTCCATTGAAAGTTGGTAACCATTGTGTCACTTAGCAGCTTATTTCCATCAGCTACCTTAACTTGTAATGGTGCCATCTTAACCAATCTTAATCCCAACTTTAGTGCCATAGAAGTATCCATGAAATTATGAGTACTTCCTGTGTCTAATAACATCTGCAATCTTTTCCTTCCCACATGACCAGTGACCCTAATTGTCTTGTATGTATTCACTCCACTTAAAGCATGAACTGATATTTTTGCCAATTCAATGTAGTTTTCGCTTCTTCTATCTCGCCTTCTTCATTGTCTTGAATACATTCGTCTTCTAATTGTAGATGATAAAGTTGCGGTTTCTTCCCCGACACCTATGCCCAAACACATACTTCTCATCACGTAAAAACACAAACCCTTTGACCTTTTATCATCAAACTCAATAGGGTTAAGGTCCTTACATTTGTAGAATTCTTTAACATTGGAGAAGGTTTACTAACATAAGGTGCGAGATTTGAATTGTTAGTTTGGTGTTGGTACGGTTTGGAGTATGAATTCTGTTGGGAGTAATTGTTGGTGTTGTTTTTGAAAGGTGTTGGAGAGGAGTGGTAACAACGGTGCTTTTGTGTTTTTTAACTTGTTGCCTTCTTAGAGTAGTTTCATGGATTTTCGCCAAACAAAAAGCTTGTTGCAAATTAACAGGGTTAAACATCCGAACCATGTTCCTGATATCTTCTTCCAACCCAGCAATAAAACAACTTAAAACATAAGCCGGTGCCAACTGAAGCCTACTAATAATGTTGTCAAATTCATCATGATACTCGGTAACACTTCCTGTTTGTTTAAGTTCCATCAATTCTGCCATTGGATCATTATATGGTTCTCCAAACCTAGCAAGAAGATCTTCCACATCTTGGTCCCAAGTTGGAGAAACCTCTCCCTGCTTTTCATGTATCCCCATGCCACGCGAGAGCCTTTCCTTCAAGTGAAGCGACACTAAAGGGACCTTAGTGTCCTCATTAACTTGATCCGGTTTAAAAATTGTTCAACCCTATACAACCACGATCGTATCTCATCGCCACTAAAACGAGGAAATTCAATTTTGGTTAACCTTGATGAATCTTGGTGTGGACTCCCAATTAAATCAACTAAACGAGATCCATTCTTATTAGTTGAATTGAATTAGGCTACTACCTCCTATCATAGAATGATTACCAAACCGATTTTAGGGCTTTGATTTTCGTGTCGGTTTAATTGAGTCGACATTAAGCGAGTGAACTGAGTTGATAATCCAAATCATTAACTCGATTAACTCGGCTATTTTTGGTTTTGTTTATTATTATTAACCTCAATTTTTGCACCAAAATCTTCTAAAATAGTTTTAAGCATTACCTCAGATCCAGGATTAACGTGTTCGAAAGCTTCTGTATGATCATCAGTGGTTGATGAATGAAGCCCCAACTGCGACACCGGATTCCTCGTCATACTTCGAGTGATCGCTATGTTTCCGAGGATGATTTAGCTCTTGATACCAATGATACTACCCCACTTGAATCAACAATACAGGTATCAATTCAATCTATGAATGAAGCCCCAACTGCGACACCGGATTCCTCGTCATACTTCGAGTGATCGCTATGTTTCCGAGGATGATTTAGCTCTTGATACCAATGATACTACCCCACTTGAATCAACAATACAAGTATCAATTCAATCTATTCAACTTAAGGAACAAGGAAGTAAGAATTGTTCCTGAGGAAGAATAAATGGGATTTAGGAAAAATAGAGAAGATAAGAGATTAGGGAAAAGTATTGTATAATTTTCATTCTGTCCAAATCCATCGAATCGTGTACATATATGCTTACCATGAGTTAGCATTTCATATAAGACCACTCTTCCCTTATACTTATTGACTCTTGACATAAAAGACCCAAATAAACTAAAGCATAACAAAACCGACTAAAATATGAAATGGACACATAACAGTCAATTTGTATGATAATCATGTTCCTTGAACTTTGGCACTTTTGTCGTCTTTGAAAGAGGCAAAGATGATTTTGTTGTTTAATGATGGTTCACTTGCAAGGCCGAGGGCTTGTAGAGTTGACCTATATATTAAGAGGTTAAGCGAAATCGGTGAGGCGCAATGTATATTTTAAAATGCATATTTATTTGAAAGTAATTTATCTACCTATCTCGACTTTAAGCACTTGATGATCTACTTCATATTCTAACTTATATGCAAGAATGGTTATTTGAAAATGCACATCCAAACACCTACCTAAGAAACAATACTTAAATTATAATGTTCAATTCTTTTGTACAATAACCATGACCCACATTGCCAAAGTTGCATGATACACGGTGATGGATTTACGATATATCATTGTCAATGCTTACGTTGTGCCACAACGCGGCCCTAGAACCTTCATTGCACCGCAATGAGGCTCAGGCCCTTCCTCTTCGTTTTTTTATCAGCTTTTAAGTTTTAAGTTTAGGGTTTATTTTGAATACATCTAATTGTGCAAGGTTAAAACGAATTCTATGTTTTGATTAGTTTTTTTTTCCAAACCAATATTATAGTTTAAATACCCTCACTCGTTTATGGTTTAAAGTTAGTTTTTGACTATGATATAATGAATAAAGCTTTGCTTTAATCGAACTCCCCAATGGACTTCCGACCCTATTGTTTTTGTTATTCGTATGCTACGATACGCATCACTTGGTCCCACAAAATTTACAATGATTAGAGTAGTTCACATTTGTTTAACCCTATTGTTTTTGTTATTAGTATGTTTCATTCTTTTTTGTTTAGAAAGTTCAATTCAGTTTTGCATCCCCAACAAAATCGACCCCACATGGTACAAAACAGCAGAAACATATTAGAATATATATGATATGTGAATGCATTTAGTAAGCAGATGTTATTGGTTCAGCAGTACCTAGGCAAGGAGGCTTTGATACTAGGTTGATTGGCATATGCAGCAAGAGGACCTCTGAGGCTACCATATTTGTTCAGAGCACCCTCAAGTTGTGGTGACGGTAACTGCAAGTACAATTTAATGTTAAAAAACTAGAAGATTAAAGCGTCTGTGAAATAATAGAGCCAACGTAGGGACCACAAAAGGATTAGAACGGAGCATACTTGTAATAACACTCGAAAAGAATGTGGCTGCGTCTGTGAAATGCATTTCAGAAATCCAACCCACAATTTCGGCATCCTCCATACCTGGACCACCCATAGAAACAGTTATACGGCCATACAAAGTTACTTGCAGTTCAGAAACCTTTTTATCTAATTTAGTATACTAATTGCAATGAATTCTTGCATTAAAATATGGCAAATTACTAATTTCATTTGTTTCCCTTTCCTTCTTCATTTCATCTTAAACAAGGATTTGTTGAGTAAATGAAAATTCTAGAAGGGGGATATAGCAGCCCACTTATGTGGAAATGAGTCAAATTGGGTGATATTTTACAGCAAACGAGTAAAACTATAAAATCTAGATAAAAGTAGAACTGTACGAACAGGTCTAACAAATTGTTAGTCACCCTTTGTGCATACTCTGAGGGTTTACAACTTCCTGAATTGTTGTATTAAAAAAAATAGAAGCATTGTTTTGATAATAGCTCTAGTAAATCGTTAATATAGTATGGGTAGCTCCTACAAAGAATATATCAATTTTATAGTTATTTAAAAAAGTGTTGGTGTGTCAACCCCAAACGAAAATGAGTCCCAGTATGAAACAACGCACCTGTTTGCTTACAAGTTTGAAAAGCAACTCCATAACAAAGTCAACCTGGATAGAAACCACCAGTGTTACAAACAAATATACATTATGATACCATGAGACCTTATGCAAATTTCAGTTCGGTGACTTGTAAAAATAAAACAAAGATATGAAATCAAATTGAAAAAAGAAACTGGAAATGGAAATTATAAGATAAAAATTACAAAAGTCAAGAATTGTAGATACCAGTTTGGGAAAAGCATCAATCGCCTGGATTACAGTCCTCATGAAGAGGAGAGGTAAAGGTGTTTGATCAACCTGCAAATATAGAAATAAAAGTTAGATTTACACAACATACTACACTGTGACTTGAAAGTTGAAAACGGAGAGCAATAAAGTACCATTTGGTTCAATGCTTTTGCCAGGACTTGTTGCGTGAAAACAGTGCGCTGCTCAAAACAAGCTGAACAAGCATCCATTACCTGCAAGAATATACAAAGTCAAAGAGTAAAGATGGCTGGTCAATGACGTCACTAATGAGACAAGGAGTAGACATACCTTTTTAAGTGGAACGCCATCCTTCTCAGGGCTAATATCGTGAATTGCAACCAATACTTCCGCTGGAGTTAGTGCGGGTCCCATGTGAGCTGAACCCTGCACAGTGAACATAGCTTAAACGATAAATATCTTGTATTTATGAGAATGTTCACAAATCCAAATAATAAGGTACAATGAAACCTGGAAAGAGCTACCCTATGTTAAATTCAGATACTGTATTCTCTATTATTCTACGTTGCTTTGACCCAAAACTAGGAAAGATAAAGTTCCGAATTTACCTATTCGCCCATTTAAACTCGTTAAAATATATTGGCGAGATTGATAGTCCATTAGTTTTCTTAATTTTGTCTCATTTAAGGAGTATACTGGGTATTTAGTTATTAGCCCAGAAACTTGTGTTAAACTATGTGACAAGTCGAACATTGAATATTTTGGAGACACGGGTAGCACTATTTTTGCATTTCTTCATACCAGCGTTCCTTAATATTTTCTTTATATTTTTGTATGTCTTCACACGATATAAGGTGTCCTTAATAACTCGTTCATTAAATATATTACGATATGAAATGTGGAACTAGGATCATTGAAACCTGTAGAATGTGAGCGAAGGCTGTCTGAAACTTGTCCAACGGAAGCTGGACAAGACGGGGGAAAATAGGCAAAACCTGAAATGAAAAACCAGATTACCTTTAGATGACACGAACAAACTATCAAATCTTATAAAAGGTGAGGGGCATATTAAAGGAAAGAGATAAAAAATTAAAAACCTCGTCCTTGGTAAAGGTAGATAATATCGGAATAAGTATTGTGGCATCCTGCAAAGAGAAATACCATGTTAATAAAATGTTGCAAGAAGATCTCAGACATTTAAATGAGGTAATCACCTTAAGTTTGGTTTCATATAACCGCTTGACAGTGGCAACTAAATCAGCAGAAGGAGTTGTGCCTTCACATAACTTGCATCACCTTGTATAAAAACAATAAAATTGTATCAACACGATAAATCAGCAGAAGACCACATTCGGTTGCTTACAAATTAGCGGCGGCAATCGAATCGTGTTCGTGTTAACCTATTCGGGTTCGTGTGTTGGCGGGTTAGTATAGCCTTTACCTAAACACGACCCATTTATTAATCGTGTCAAGAAACTCAACCCTAACCCAGACCTGCATAACACGTGTGACCCATTTGTGAACCGTTTAACCCATTTAAATAAATAGGTCAAGCAATGAATAAAGTTGGTGGTTTATCGATTTAACTAGTTTAAACGCAAAAAATGATATAAGGATCTAAAATAGAATAACATACAAATAACTATGCGACAATTTTACGAATTACAAGCGTCAATTTTCATGATATCTAAGGTATAAAATTATAATTCAATCATACTAAGTAAAAACAAAATACATTTAATCCACATCCAATATAAAAACCGGATATATATTTTATTTTAAGATCTTATATACTTAAAGCGGGTTCACGAGTTGACCTATTTAATACTTACTCAACCCAAACACGACCCGTTTATTAAGCGGGTTAGACGGGTTGACCCATTTTGACCTAAACCTATTTATCTTCAACCCAAACCCTGTTTAACTTCGTGTCGGGTTCGTGTCGTGTCGAGAATTGCCACCCTATTACAAATAGAGGGAAAAAAATTAAATATATAAAGGATACACACCAGTGTCAAGAGGTTTTCACTTCCTTGGGTGGATCAGATATTATCTTGAGTAAATCTTTATAAGATGGGCCTAAGGCCGAATAAGGATAGGAACATGGCGATGGATGGCCTGTATGTTATGATTTCAACTTGCATTTAGCATATAAAAAATAACATGAAGAAGGAATGCTAATGAGTTTTAATTATTAAAAAAGGCATCTAATACCTGTTTAACAGCCTTTGGAGCATGATCATATCTGTCAAATACAAGCTGAAGAAGACTAGGTTTCTGCACAAAACAAAGACAGAACACACAGTGAGGGGTGACCTCAGCACTCTTGACAAACTGAAAAGAATAGAAGTGACTCATTGTGCATACTAGCAGTACCCATGCTTAGTGACGGATTTTACAGCTGCAAATTGTTATAGTTATGAAATTGTGGTTAGGTATTTGGGTTAAGTTGGCATGCATTCAAATAGTTGTGAGGAAATTATTTTTAATTTAGTGGAATAGTAACATGCATTCAAATTGTTGTCACATTGATGTCATGCATTCATATCTTATTGATGTTGCCAAGTTTAGAGGAGATTAGTGGTTTAACTTAGTGAAATATTAAGGCGTAATAGAAATTATACATCTCTCATTTTGAGAGTTTTAAGCAAGACTATAGTTTGACCATTTCTCTTTATATGTAGTAGAGAGTAGAGATAATTTAGCAAGCAAACCTTAATACATAAAGCAAAAACAAAGAAAGGTGTAGTTGAGCTAGAGCAGGTGACATTGAAGAATCACTTTGGGAATCAGATTGTGAGCCCGTTGCAGGGTCGATATTGAAGTCCCTGGCTCTGAAATTTGAGAGCCACTTATTGATGTTTCTTGACTTCCTATCTGTAAATGAAGAGGAAACAACACATTACTAAAGAGTATAGACAAATGATATAGAGGAATGAGTAGAGAATGTTATACCAAAGTTAACTATTACACATAACCGCAGTTAATTAAAAAATGCAGAATTAACATATGGACATCACTTTAGAGCTAATTAAACAAAACTCACCTGCCCTTCCGTTCTTTGCTCAGCTTTTGATATTGGCTTATTGACAGCTGAAAGCAATTTATTTGTAGCAAAATCCTCAATTTTCTCTGAGATGATTTCAATCACATAAAGTTTGTTTGCCACCTGAAAACGGACATAGGCAAAAATCCAAAAAGCTTGGTAATTCTCTGGTAAAGCTCCTGGTTTGGTTCTTCATTATATTTATTAATAACAATGGACAGAAGTAAAAAACTGTTGCTGGAAAACTGACCACGTCTCTGGAAAACCAAATCAGTCCACAAAAGATTATTTGCAAACCAGACATTGTGTATTTTGTGATTCATAGAACTAGTTTATGCATAGAGATTGACGATCAGACCCAAATGAAAAACTAATTTCATCTTTTGCTCTTATTTTTATCTTTTCTTTTGAAAACAAAATTTTTCTGTCAAACTAAGTTTGACTTTGTGATCAAACACAAATCACAACATCACTAACATTATAAACTTAAAAACCAAGTGTTTCCAAACTAGACCATAAAACCCCACTTGCAGGTTTAAGTTAGAATTTTCCTTACCAGACGGATAGCTTTTGCACGGATGTCATCTTTTGGATGAACAGCACACTGCATTTGTGAACGCATCGATGTGAGAAGCAATATAAAACCAATATAAAAAGCATGTGACTAGCACAAAAATAGCAAGATCATGAATGATGACATCACAAATGGACAACGATAGAATGCACCTAGAAACTGATGGGCAATGTGTTGAAAAAATATTCAAATCCAAAATTAATCGGCAATGAGTGAAATACTACAATTCTATAAACCACATACATTCTCTTTTCAATTAACAGCAAATGCTCCAACCAATGAGCTAATTGCTACCAACATAGAAACGGAAAATAATACAATGCATAATGTTAATTTTGTGACAACCAACAAAAAGTGTTTCATCCAGGTAGATTTTACTATAAGCCGGTATGTAGTGAGAAAATACCCAAGACATATGCAATACTCTACTTATCAAGAAAGAATCTAAACTGTATTTAGGGTTTCCTCAAAAAAATAGAGTATGTAAACACACTTACCCTTAAAGCAATATCCAAAAAGGCCTGGCGATCATTAGGACGTCCTAGAATTAAACTCCACAAAGAGCCGAGACCTTGATGTACACGATCACCATCACGAATATCTTTTCCACAATTATTATCTGAGCAACATATATCATCAAGAAGCTTAAATGCAGACTCAGGCAAAAAAGGAGCTTCACTAAAAAGTCGGCTGAACGACTTATCATTTGCTGGCAAAGCATCCAGCAAACACTTGGCCTTCAATAAGAAAGAGAATACCGGTCAATCTCAAAAATTCCACAAACTTAAAGCTTCATTTCATCTAGATGTGTCGCATATTAGGTGGGTCAGGTAATGGGTCAAAACAGGTGATTTTTTAGGACGTCTATTTTAAGATATATTATAAAAAAATTCAATGGTATATAAATAATTTGTGAAATAAAGCGATTTTGGATCTGCTTGACCAATTGACCTGTTTCCTAATTAGAACACCTCTTACTATGCATACACTTCCAACCAAACTCCCATAACTCACATAAGAAGAACTTATAGCTCAACTAGTGACAAAGATGTTTGGGAGAGTTGGTCAAATGTCAAAAGAAGATGAAGTGATCTATGACTGTCTGGTTGCAAAACAGCTTCAGACTTCTTGCAAAGCAGGTGCGAGATTTGAAAAGCGACCAAGAAAAGATGACGAACATGATCCTAATCCCAGTGCAAAGAAATAGAAGACGGATGGTGGCTCGTCATCTCAACAACAACAACCGGTCAACCCCTCCACCACCACAACCCCAAAAACTACCCAATTGAAGGAGTCTGAATCAGCACCAAAGGCCGATGATCACTTTGTATACATCAGTGATGATGATTTGGAACAACCTGACACTCAACCACCAACCAAAACTGGACCATCACCATCATCCAAGAGCAGAAAAGGCAAGCTGTTGGAATCACTCCTAAACAGTATTTCAAGTATTTATATTTCATATGTAATAGGTAGCTTTACCTTCATTTTTAAGGTCAGAAGGTTGGTTGTTCAAGTTTCTAAGGAATTTCAGTCTCACCACGCCGCGCTTATATACATTGTAATAATAACCGTTTGAAGGTTGGTTGTTTGTCTTTCTTTACTTGTTCATCCGTCTCATATTATTGTGTGTTTGTGTTTGATCTTGTTCATCCGCTTGTGTTGTAAAACTAGTGACCTAACAATGGTATCAATCGCCAAATAGTTGGGTGTACTCGTTTGTTTTGAAGTTTTAGTTTGGGTCTTACGCGTAAAGATAACATCATCTTTGGTTCGCTTAAAACCGATTTTTACATTTTTAATCCAAGATTCTTGTACTTTCAACGTTATTAGGTGTTAAACTATTGGTTTTGGAAAAAGTTTGGAACTTTACGTGTTTTTCCTTGTTTTAAGCTTGTTTTTGTACGCAAGTGTAATCCTACGCAGAACCGTTTTAAGTGCTTTGGATCATCAAATTTCACACTTTTGTGTTATTTTGGTGTTATTGAAGCTATTTCAACACACAAAACCGGTTTAGAAACACATTTGATAGAATCAAAGTTACGAGTAGAACTACGCGTTTCAAAACCCTAATTCTACGCATAACTTTATCCTTGGTTTGATCTTCAATTTTTCGGTTTATTCCGTGTTTTCTTACTTGGATAAGTCCGAAAATACGTCGACTTTGGATATCTTTTGCACCGTGAAGTGTAAAGATCACTTGGGATAAAACCCTAATCTTACGCTTAAGCATAAGCTTACGCGAGAAAATCTTACGCTTAAGATTCATCTTACGCGAGACCCGAGACTACGCATAAGGTAATCCCACGCCTAACTTTCACGCCTAACTTCATCGCTTACGCATAACATTAGTCTTTTTCCCGCCACGCAGTAAGCTAAATCCTACGCCAGAACTATTCTTGTTACGCGTAACTTTTGGTGTTTTTACGCATAAGTGCTACTTGGTTCTTGTCTTTTCTACGCCTAAGGATACTTCATCAACAAAGGTTCATTCGACTACAAAGATCCATATTTACCACACAAGTTTATCATCATGTCTCAACCACCATACTCTAACTATTTCCTCACACTTATAATCATCAACAACAACAACAATTAACTCCACAACATCAACAATGGAATCAACAACAAGCCATTTATCAACAACAATTTAATCAAGAACATACTCCACAACTTGGTGCTATTCCACAACCACAAATGGTTCAACCACAACCAAGCATTCAAGTTCAACCCTACACAACCGATTTCAATCAACATCCATCACGGACAACTATGAAGGAACCCACTTGGTTTGCTAAGATGTGTGAAGCTTTAAGCGACCAACAATCAATTCATGAAGCCGGATCACTTGACGGACCTCCAATGCTCACTCCAGAAACTACGATCAATGGGTGATAAGGTTCTTTAGGTTCGTGATCCAAGAAGCCACACGGAAAGTTCTTAAAGAAGGTTATCTTAGAAGGTCCATTTGAGATGCCCATCGTCACTATACCCGGAGATCCAACTGCTCCACCAAGAGATGAACAAATCAACATTGCTATCATTGCGGATCTTAATGCTACGTAACTTCTACACTATGAAGCGGATGAACTTGCAATGGAATACATCCTCTTAGGATTACCAAACCCAATTCTTCGTAGTGTTGATGCTCAAAAGATCGCACAAAAATGTGGGATCATATTCGCCTTCTTATGGAAGGATCAGACTCAATCGGGAGGATTTGGAATCCAAAATTTACTTGGCTTATGAACACTTCATGATTGAACACGAGAGACACTAGAATCCTATCATCATCGATTTTCGATATCATCAATGATTTGGATAAACACAACATCATCATGCCAAGAATTGCGTGAATACTAAGTTCCCGAGTAGTCTTGGTCCCGAATGGGAGAAGTATGTCATTTTTCTCCGTCAAGCGAAGAACATGCATCATTCTACTTATGGATTGTTGTACGATTACTTGAAGCCTCATGAAAAGGAAGTTGATCGGGAAAGGATTCTCCGTGCTCAAATTGCTAAACAACACAACCGGACAATCAACAACTTGCCTTGTATGCTCAATGAATTATCCTCTCAACCAAAGAACTCAACCACCGCTTCCAACACACCTTCACAAAGAACAACCTCAACCTCAACAAAATCAATTGGTCCCATACAAGAACAATGCTCAAGCATATGTCGTTGAAGCTACCGAGGAAATCGATCCATTCAAGCATTGCAACAAGGATTTGTGATGATTGCTAATGCTTTTGGCCGTTACACCAACAAATCCAACAATCGATTCGTTCCTCATCTAACACACGGACTCAAGTTGTTGTGAACAATGGACGTGTTGAAGTTCGTAATCGTGATTATGGTCGCCGATGAGCGGTGGTCAAGGGTTTAATGTTGTGGGTAGGAATAACAATGAGCTCAAGTGGTGGAACAGGAAATGCTCGTAATCGGTTAAATGGTCTTAGATGCTACAACCGCAATGAAAAGGACACTGGCTAATGCATGCCCAAAGCCAAGGACTAGGGGCGTGCTTATTTCAAAGAGGCCTTACTTTTGGCTCTTAAGGATGAAGTCGGTGGATCTCTCACAACCAAAGAACGAGCTTTATGGCGATGCGCACTCGTGATGATGATATGGAGGATTTGCAGCGAATGCAATTGTTATGTTGATGGCTAATATGCATGAGCCGCACATGAGTGATACAGCCCAACAGATGACATCGATGGCTTGTCTCGTGCACCGAACAAACCATCATCATATCTCGAACTAATATCTCCGCCAATATCTCGAATCCGCACGGATCGATCGCTCAAAATGAGTCTTCTACATCTTCTTCGATGATTTTCAAGTTAACCTCAGTAGTTACATTTGACGATCAAGATGACCTTATGGTCCCTTTGATAATCAAATTGACTCGGTGGTCGATTTGAGGACATAACGAATGATCATGTTGCGACTCACGTTGAACAAGATGATCTGTTGCCTCATCCGATTTTGCTCGGTTAATTCAAGACCATAAAATCAAAATGGAGGAATGTTATGCATTAAATCGGTCCTTAAAAAGTAAAATGCACTGTTAACCAAGGATTTTGAATGTTTACAAATGCAACTCAACTTTTTCAAAACTCAAGAAAATCGTGAAAAAGGTTTTGAAGCCGCTTTGCAAAATCTCATCAAAACGAAAAATATTTAGAGAGACAGATCGTGATCTAGCCGCCTCGAAGAATGCTTTGTTGTCCGAATTAGAACAATCAAACATGAACATAAAAAGCAACTTAACGCCTCACCTTGGAAAATCAAAAGCTAAGGTGAGTTGTTAAATTGTCAAAACAGTTCTCCGCATACAAAAAGCATTCAACGAATCGGGTAGATGACCTTCTTCTTTGAAATTCTCGGTTTGCAAAACAAAATTAAAGAGTTTAAAACGGTTGTTTACAAACATGGTGAATCAAGAATGACTATTGAAAAGTTTACCTTAAAACCTAATCCAAATGGATATGGAAAAATCTAGGCGACACAAACCAAAGCTTTCACTAAAACATTCAAACCAACTCCACAAGTTTCCAAGCACAATACAAAATTGATAATATGTCATGAGTGTTGTTGAATACCATCGTCAAGAGGAATTAGATGCAGAAGACGAGAGTCGATCTAAATTAAAAACCGTTGTTTACAACAAACCTTTTAATTATGAAAAAGCGGTAACTTTCGTCACACCAACGGATTCTTCAAACACACCAAGGGTTATCATCAAAACACCCGAGTCTTCTATTGTTAATCCCAAAACAGTCTTTGCACAAACTTATGGTCCTTTACCTTCCATTAGCGAAGTAAACTCACAACCTGAAAATCGAAAAATTCTTCGATATTTTGACATTTTCATGGTCGACCTCAAAATTTTACAACATGAGATAGAATATCGATCCGAAATCAAAGTTGAACATTTTCAATCGCCTCCGCGCGAGAACAAAGAGACATTTTCGTAAAAATCTTTTACCTAATGTTAAAAACTTGAAAAGTTGTGCAATTGCTCGGAAAAGGATTTTCATAAGGAACTTGGGTAATGAAAACGCCGAGAAAATGAAACATCTATAACTAACACAAAACGCAAAAGAAACCGTTGAGAAAAGATGTTGATCGACTCTTGGAAGATGTTATCGTGGCCGATATCCATAATGTTGTGCTATTCTATTCGTTGCCATATGCATCCGATCATATCTCCGATATTGTAATCGTTGAGAACACGGATAATGTGCTTCGGATCGAGTCTTTAAAAGTCGAAAATAAACGATTACACGGAAATTCACAATGCAAAACGTCGTCTTCAGTGGTGTGAAAAAGATATTCACAACCATCAACTTAGTTTTCAAAAGAAAATTGCTCAATTGAGTGCAAAATCTTCTGATCCTAAAATTGAGCATCTGGATGATCAAAACGTGTCTTTGAAAAGTCAAATCTCTAAATATGAACAAGAACTTTTAAAAGTTAAACAGGAATATGGTGTCATATTTGATTTACTCAAAAAGACTCGAGATGAAGCATCAAACGAACTTGATCACTATCTTGCTCACACTAGAGAAGTCATGAATTTTGCTGGTAATATTCGTTCTGAAAATCAAGATCCGATTCACACCATCTCTAAGTTACGGAAATGTTAGGAAAGTATGAACAACTCCCGCCATCGTGATTAAGAGATTAGCACCAACACACTTAGTAATCGTGAACCTAGAATTCCCACCGCCAAATCACAAGTTGCTAATGTGTTTCCCTCATCAAACAGAATAGTTGCATCTTTTCCAAACGTCCGCACTTCACACCTAGAGCACCCAAACGAAGAATAGGAAGTTGCGACCTAAGAAAAGATCAATAAGGAATGCTAAAGTAGAAGAACACCCTAGGACTCGAATAAAACTCATGTTACTTCCACTATAGATGTTGCGTCGGCAAATGTAATAGAAATAGTGATGTAACGAATGCTAAACCATTAAGTACCTTTGATATTCATCCGATGCACCTTGTGATATTTGTCAAAAGAGTATGAATTCGATTGTCATGACAAATGTGTTGCTAAAGCTATAATCTCTAGATTACGGAATCCTAAGAATCGAATACCTCTAGGCCAACTAATCATTCTAAGTCCGTGCTTGGTAAACCACCATCTTTAGATTCTAAGGCAACCATTGCTATCACAAGAGCTCCCGCTTCACCTCCTAAGAATGTAGTAACACCCAAGTGCTTTCACTAAGACTAAAGCAAAGAGTAGTTATAGATGGCGAAATGGATATATAACACACTAGGATTTAAATGGATGCCTAAAATTATAAATGTGTGTATGTCTAACATATCGCTTGGAACCCTCTCACATTTCGGGTTCCACATCTACTTCTATTCCATCCGTGTCGCCTGTGTGTACCGCAGTGATATGATCATTCTCTCGATTGTTGATAGCGGATGTTCCCGACACATGACAGCAATCTCAAACTGTTATCAAACTTTATTGCAAAGTTCATTGGCACCGCCGATTCGAACGATCACTGCAGACCATCATGGGCTACGGAGATTATGTTAATGGGAACATCGAAATCAGCAGGGTTTACTATGTGGAAGGCCTCGGTCACAACTGCTTTCGAGGTCAATTTTGTGATGGAGATTTGGAGGTTGCTTTCGTGGAGAAAACTTGTTTCATTCGTGATTTACAAGGAAACGATCTTATGTCCGGCTCGCGTAATTCTAGTCTCTACACTATCTCTATGCAAGACATGGTTGCTTCCTCTCCCATTTGCTTACTTTCAAAGGCAACATCTACAAAATCATGGCTATGGCACCGCTGCTCATCACATTTAAACTTTCAAACCATCACCAACCTTGCTCGACACAAACTAGTTGAAGGACTCCCACGATTCCGGTATTCAAAAGATCACCTTTGCTCACTGTGAACAAGGGAAAAGCACTCGTGCTCATTTTCCTTCAAAGGTGGAACACACCTCAAAGATGTGCTACATCTTCTTCACATGGATTTGTGTGGCCCGATCGCGCGTGCAAACGATCAATGGCAAACGCTACATCTTAGTAATTGTTGATGACTACTCACGATGGACTTGGGTCTACTTTCTTCGTAGCAAAGACCAAGCTCCACAAATGATCATCACCTTCTCACAAAGATATGTGTTCACCCGCAACACCGCCGTAATCATCGAATGCACAAAGGAACCGAATTTGTTAACAAAACCCTTCGTGAATTTTATGAGAAAGTGGGAATTCAAAGATCAAACATCTATTGCACGGACACCGAACAAAACGGAGTTGTTGAAAGACGAAACCGAACGTTAGTGGAAGTCGCAAGAACAATGTTAATCAATGCTAAACTTCCAGATTACTTATGGGCGTGTCGTATCCACCGCATGCTATACTCAAACCGTTCTATGATCACAAAACGCCACAACAAAACACCTTTTGAGCTTGTCCACAACCATAAACCGAACCTCAAACACTTTCATGTATTTGGATCCCTTTGCTATCCGAATAATGATCGTGATGACTTTGGAAAGCTCAAAGCAAAAGTCGATATTGGAGTCTTTATTGGATATCGTGACAATTCTAAAGGTTTCCGAACTGGAATCGTCGAACTAAGGAGGTTATGGAAACGATTCATGCTCATTTCGATGAACTCACGGAAATGGCTTCGAGTATAATGACTTAGAACCCGGACACAACCGCTTAAACTTCCTCAACCCCCATCATCACCAAGAAAGCCCTCGCCTAACTCGTCAACAAATGGAAAGGTTATTTGCTCCTACTGCTCGTGATGATATTGATGAACGTGCTCTCGGTGTATCCATTGTTTCACCGCACAACCCGATAATATTCCTATACCGATACACTGCTACAACAACCATCGTTGAAGATGCACCTACACCAATTGACTCCAACACAACAGCTTGAACACACCGCTCCAACAATGATGAACCGGTGATGATATTTGAATGAAGTACCCCACCGCAGATTTTGATCCAAATGCGTTCTTCAACCCGTTTGCTAATGAGATCGCCGCACCGGATGTTGCGGAATCTTCAACAAACCATTTGAATCCTCGAATCGCACAATGTATATCAACATCAACCTCTACACATAGATGGACAAAGACCATCCTCCGCTAACATTATTGGCAACCCGAATCAACCAATCGTTACGAGACAACGTCTTCACTCGGATGGTGAACATTGCATTTATGCACTCACCGTCCGCCAATCGAGCCTAAAAACATTAAAGACGCAATGACAAAAGACAACTGGATTGAATCCATGCAGAAGAACTTAACCAATTCAAACATCTTGAAGTATGGGAATCGGTTGAAAGACCAACAGGGTCTACGTCATTGGTCTCAAATGGATTTGGAAAACAAATTGATGTCAAGGAACGCCATCCAAACAAGTCACGCCTAGTTGCTAAGGGTTATCGTCGGGAAGAAGGATAGACTTTGAAGAATCTTTTGCTCCGGTTGCTCGCCTTGAGGTCGTTCGGATATTTCTTGCGTTCGCGGCTCACATGAACATGACGGTTCATCGATGGATGTCAAACGGCGCTTCTCAATGGGCAACTCAAAGAAACGGTCTATGTCACCAACCGGATGGATTCGTTGATCCCGAGTTCCCGAACCATGTCTACAAACCGAACAAAGCTCTTTATGGTCTCAAACAAGCCCCGGGCATGGTACGATAAGCTATCATCTTTCCTCATTGCCAATAATTTCACCAAAGGCTCGGTTGACCCAACTCTTTTCATACAATATCACGGGCACACATCTTAATTGTTCAAATTTACGTGGATGACATCATTTTGGGTCAACACATAAAAGTTTTCAATCGCTTTGCAAAACTCATGAAGAAAAATTTTGAAATGTCCATGATGGGTGAACTTACGCTCTTTCTAGGACCGCAAGTTCATCAATCACCCCGTGGTATTTTCTTGAGTCATCCAAATATGCCCTTGAACTGTTAAACAAATTTGGAATGAATACTGTGATACTTATGCCACACCTATGGCTCATACCAAGAAATTAGATGTCGATTTACATGGGAAATTGGTTGACCCTACCAAATACCAAGTATTATTGGGTCCTCATGTATCTAACAACTAGCAGACGATATTGTCTTTGCCTGTATCTATGCTCCGTTATCGATCGCGACCAACTCGAAACTCACCTCTCGAGGCTAAAAGAATCCTCCGATACATAAAGGGAACCATTAATTTGGGATCCGTATCCGAAGGATTCTCGGTTTTGAACTAATAGCTTTTTCAGACGCCGATCACGCAGGATGCTTAGACTCAAGGAAAAGTACTTCAGAGCTCTACAATTTCGGTGATAAACCGTGTCTTGGCAATCAAAGAAACAGGATTGTACATCATCGTCATCAACCAGGCGAGAATATGTAGCCATGTCCGCGTGTTGTGCTCAAGTCATCCGGATGAGAACACAACTCAAAGACTATGGTTACGTATTTGATGTAATCCCGATGTATCATGCGACAATCGAGTGCCATTGCAATCTCGCAACTCGATTCAAGACGAAATCAAAGCACATCGATCTACGATATCATTTCATCAAGGACCATGTGGAATGTGGTACCGTTGAATTATACTTTTGGTACTGAATACCAATTGGCGCACTGCCACCAAAGCCTTGCCTCCCGCCAGTTTAATGAGTTGGTCCACCGAATTGGTATGAGGTGTTTGACTCAAGAGGAACTGGATGACCTCTTAAAACCGCCTTAAAAACATGTCAAACACCAAAACATCTTTTGTAAATAAATAAAATCTTTCAAAACAAAATACAAAAATATAAAACCCGATAAAACAACAAAATATTCTCCTCATCTATTTTCTTTAAACATGGCAAGTACATTTCTTCCACAACACTTTTATCTTTCAAAATTCAAGATTTTTCCGATCAAGTGTTGAGGGGAGAAAATAATCCATTAACCGCTTCAAAACATCTGTACTTGCATGTTATCACATCTCGGTTGTTTCGATTATACAAATGATGGTGGACTTTTCGGTTCAAAGACACCTCGGACTTTAATTTATAACCTTTCATTATTTTCTCAAGTCGAGGGGAGTGTCGTCAAGTGTCTTTCCAAAAAATCTTCGTTTGGTAACCAAAATGGAAGTTAAAATGCTTTGGATGAAAAAGGAAAAGGTGGAGGGACCAAAACTGTCAAAACCTTAATAATATTTTGAATAAAACTATCCTCCACCTAACTTTCACTTCACATTTATTACAAAAAACCTATTATCATCCTACGCATAATATTCACTCAAGAAATCCGTGTTTCAGATCATCATTTTGTAAGTGTTTCTGCGTTTACAACATGTTTTTAAGCAATGGTTTTGAATTTTTCAAAAATCCAACGGTTAAAACTATGTATAATCTCGGTTTTATGATCTACGCATAAGTGTATGATCATATAATCAAGATTGTGTGTTTGTGGTTAAAAAGATTGTTTCAAAAAGTGTATTTAGCATCAATGATAATATCTTTATCCTCAAATCTTACCCAGAAACATGAATTGATTGATTTTGAAACTTAGGGTTTATGCGTGGATTTGGGTTTTTCCAAATGAGAAGTGTTTTTGGTCAAAATATTCTTTGGGTTATGTTCATATGATGTTGAATTAATCATATCCTTGCTCTATAACTACCCGTAAACACCGATGAATTCAGATTTTGAAATTAGGGTTTAAGGTTCATAAGATTGGGTATTTTGATTCACCATGAGTTAGATGTTAATACTTGGTATATAAGCTCATACAACTCTCTTGAACTACCGTAATAACTTTGGTGCATAATCCATGGCTAGATTTGATACGCAGAGAACTAGGGTTTAGTCTACGCGTAAGATATTCTACGCAGAATCGATTTATACATAATTCATGCCATGTGTTGTTATTGAAATGAATGTATGTGCCGATTTTGATGATTTGATAATTTATTTCGTGATTGCTACACTCATAATTCGTAATCAAGGTCATTTGATTATTCACGATAAGGATCACCTTACGCGAGATTGTTATGCGAAGATTTGTCTTACGCGTAGCTTCTACGCTAAGGTTCTACAATGGACTACGCGTATCCCGTGAAGGATATGCGAACAATGACCCCTACGCTTAAGGTCAACTCTTACGAGTAGCCTTACGCGTAAGGACTATATATGCCTCACGCACAGACTCTACGCATAAGGACTCCTTTTCCCACGCTGTAACATTTCTTACGCAGAAGATAGATTCTACGCGTAAGTCTACGCCTAAACATATATCATACCGCTCACGCATAACTTTGCCTAAACTACGCTTAACCTCGGATTGACCTTCATGATGAATTGTTACTTGTACAAACTTGTAAATAAACTAATCATATCATCACGAATCCAAAATGTCACTAATAAACTTAAATCTTTTGATATATTGTGAACAATAAGTGATAACATAAACTTTAAAACTTAAAGTTAACTAACTCACGAAACATTTCACGATATCATTGAACTATTGAACATACAAGTGACTTAGGACTCAGAACAATCATTGACACCGTACATTCAATAACTAGACAATAAGACCTTCGTTGACTAACATCATGTCTTTCGATATGTTGGTTCTTTTGGCTAATGTTATTTCGCATCACGACATGGTCGAACAAATGAATGTGGATGCACCAAGTTCTCTCCATTGTCGATATCTATCCTCATGGTTATCCAATGAAGATTGGAAAGAATAATCTCCGTGTTGACTTTGACACCCTCACTTGCTCGAATCTTCATGTCTCATTGCTATTGATATTCGAGGACTCATCCATATCGTAACATGCTTACTAACTCGCAGAATCGTCCCCGAGATCTACATCCAACAGCCGGAACACTATGGAAAGGGTCAAAGGACAAACCGCCGTGAAGGTGACTCAATCACAAACAAGTCATCATTACACCTGCAGACTTAAGGGTCGTTCTCTTAATTCTCAAGTCGATCCAACCAAACTATATGCCTCACCCATCAAGAGCTCACTCTCCAATTCTTAATCGATATCGGTTATGACGAGGCTACAGGAGTAATCAACAAGCACACTCTAGTAGAGCTTAAGAGTATTCCTCAACCATGGAGAACACTCTACATGATCATCACCAAGTCTGCTTCGGTCGTGACAATGCTATGAGCATCCTAAGCTCATAGAACCGCAAATATTTTGGGCCTTCGTCAACAGAAACACATCGCTATTGAAGCTCGATTTGGGATGACATGATGTCATTTCTCAACAAACTTGGCTCAAAGATTCCTACATCGATATACCAAATTGTTGATCCAAAGAGCACTTGGACTTCATCCCGACATCCCCAAGAGGCTCAATGACCCCAACAATCACGACATGTTGACGGAACCTATTCTATCTGTAAGAATCAAGGAAACGCCTACAAAGAAACAAGGTGTCAGGTCGCTGATTTCTTCTAATCAAGATGTCGAAAGCTCAAACGCATAAGAGATATCCGAAGCGGCCAAACAAGGCAAAGTTGGTCACCTCGATGAAAAATCTTCTGGTACACCGGTAAGGAGAACCAGAAAAGGAAGTGCAGGAAGTGTCACAAGTACAGATAGTCAAAGGAATGTTCCTAAGAAGAAACCCATTCCAAAGAGGAAACCCACTCTTAAGAAGAAAGTTCCTTCTCTAGAAGCCACTCCGATCCTTTCACTTGAACCACAAAGACAACTCAGGGACGAGGATTCTGAGGCTACTGACACAGATGAAGAGATCACATTCTCTGAAACTGCAAAGGATGAAGATCCCTCAGTACCAAAACCTCCAAGTCCTCAAACTATTAAAGGAAAAGAGAAGACTACTGCACTTGTACCTCAGGATGAAAGCTCTGAAGATGAAGAAGAGCAATTGGATAAATCATACAGGAAAAAGTTTCACAATGTCCGACACACTCAAAAGGCCGCTGAATTTGCTAAAGATCAAATGGGTGGCCCCGGAGGCTCAAGTGGTGCTGCCCACTCTAAACCATCTCCTGATGCGGTTAATCAACCCGATAAGGGAGCTGGTGCCACCCCTCTTGTGCAACAACAAAAGCCTGTTGAAGACACTATTGAGTATGATTTTGAGAAACTGGAAACTGAGAAAGAAAAGTCTAAGGATGACGAGGATGATTACTCAAAGTTTCTTCTAGACAGTCCAAC
This sequence comes from Chrysanthemum lavandulifolium, assembly GCA_022545495.1. NCBI lineage: Eukaryota > Viridiplantae > Streptophyta > Magnoliopsida > Asterales > Asteraceae > Chrysanthemum > Chrysanthemum lavandulifolium. The sequence continues at coordinate 150,235,300 of CM040241.1, read as the reverse complement.
ACATTCAAAGGAGAAAACCTCAGAAACTCCTAAGGACATGAAGTCTCCTCATGTCTCCTCATCATCAGACTCTTCATCTCATTCATCACCACCACCATCAACAAAGTCAACCAGATCATCATCCAAATCAGTGAAGAAACCACCTAAATCTTGGATTTCTCAAGCTCATGAACGGATTACCAAAGTCACAAACAAGTCGAAAGAAAGACGTGCTCAACAAGAAGCTAAATTTCTTTGTCGATCACATACAAGATCTCGTATGACGAGAATGAAAAGATGCAAAAGGAAAGGAAGTTTGTTCAGAATTCATGAAACAACACCGTCGGGAGGAATCGAACGAAATGATCAAGGCTACACTAAAAGTACCTTCGAATACGCTCCTAAAGTCACAAAGGAGTTATTCACTAGACAACTTTATCCAAATCGATGCAGATCGCCAAACAAACTATTCGATCAACGCCTTAACCGTCATTAATCAATCCGACCGATTCGGTCGTGTTCTCGAATAATGAATTGGTAGCCAAGCTTGTGACACAAATGTCGCCACGATCCGCAATGCTCAACATCAAGAAGCAAAATCGTATCAAGCATTGTTGGACTACCAACTTCAAGAAGCTTGTAGATTTGAAGCGGAAAAGTCAAACGTCCCGAGACGATGAAGATAAGGATAAGGATAAAGACTCTACACCTAAACGCCGAAGCGCCCGGTGAATCTTCTTCGATGCCTCCTCCTCCCCAACGGACCCCTATTCAACAAAGGTCTCCTACTGCTCTTCAACCGAAAACCTCAGACGATTCCGAGTTACCACCCCGACTCATAAAATTGGTGATTACTTTGAGTATAAGGGTGGTGACGATGAAGAGGTCCTTGAGCCCCAACAACAACCCACCTCACCCAAACAAGTGCAAACCACTTCATCATCAAAGCCTTCCAAAAGAAGAAACAGACGACTCACCCGAGTCGATCATGGCTAGATGACGATAAAACCAAGAGTTTGAATGGTTCTCCACACTTGTCAATCAAACTCCCTACCCGATGAAGGTCAAGAATTGGTAGATGGTTCAACATTGGAGCATGCAAAACTGTTGCAAGAAAAGTTCCATGTGAAGAAAATGACGAAATCGAATTGAAGCGAATCAAGAATGAAGCATTTCAATTATGGAAAGACAGCCGAAAGTGCCCTCGAGGTCGAATATCATCTTGAGAACATCGCCGAGCTATGTCTAACAACATGGATTGGCTCAATCCGAAGCAAACATTGACTTCACACAAAGGGACAACCTCCATACTACACCGATTGGACCAAACCTCTACCAACCATTGGCCAAGCAGACGAACCAAGGATTCCTTCCGATATTTCTTCAACAAAGACCGAATTTCTTCTCCATGGTGGCGATGGTTCGAGAAAATACACTACATCATTGACTCTTCCATTCCCGCAGACCATTTACTCTAATCGATAGCTATCGAGGAACGTGCAACCCACTTGTTTTTCGACAACGCAAGCATATGACCAAGATGCATTGTATGGGATTCATCATTGGCCCGAACGTCAAGAATCTACTACCAAGTCGCTCGGTTCAAAAGTCTCAACATGCGTGTATAGCTCAAGGACATCGTGGCCATCAAACACATTGATCTCAAGTCTAAGTGGGACTACACATTCTTAAAGAATATCATAGTCAAACGACATGATGAACAGACTATGGATTCTCCGAAGTCGACTTTGAGAACTTGTCCTCAACGACATCGAAGACATGTATCTTGCCAAAGTATGTGGTCGTATGAGACAGATTCTCGATCAAGTTCAACGTGAATTTATCAAGTCGGTTCTCATCTTCATTAGACGATTGTGATCAAAGAACGTGTCGAAGATATCCGGATGGTCGTTGAATCATATCGTAAACGTAAACTTCACTCCACCACGCCTGATCTTCCCGACATCAACCACTCAAACAACTTACGCCATCAAGAAACCTTTCGGCATTGTTTACCGCAGTGAACTTCGCAGAACTGCTTAATGGCGTAGTGAGCTCCACAAATTCGGGATCATACCTTGAAGATGGTTAGGGATGGATTGGCATACGATTGAAGGATATACGCAATAAAATTGGGAATCCTAAGCGTTGGAATTCTCGTGAAAGGAGGGATGTGAGACGATCATCACCTTGATTGATGAACGGTTGTTCGAAGGATCGCCTGCACGATCGGAGAGCTATGTTGGTGGTCGACTCAGAGAAACATCATCGGCTTTCAACGCCGTGCGCACACGGGAATATCACCGCACTTCCGGTACCCTTAATTGGTTTCCTTCATATGATTTTGGATGTATGATTATATATGTGTATGGCTTGTGCACACATAACAAATGTACAACCCGTAATTGTCAAGAAAGGACCCCGTGGTACGCCTCTGCCACAATCCTTATAAAAGGAGCGAAAGCTTCTTATTTTTGAGTAAAACCTATCAAACCTTTCACTTTTCAAGGTTTTGCTCAAAAGACAAGTACTTCCCATATGATTTTTCAAAACCTCAACCGCTTATATCACTAGTTGAAGGGAGTATTTGATTTAAAACTTTGTTCACAAATTGTTCATAGTGGTCATCTTCCGCAACACTCAAAATGGTCATATTTATTTCAACCATTCAAAAATAACATTCTTTATATGCCATTTTGAGGGGAGATAATTTGTGTGATAAGAAATATGTTGTCTTGAATGCAAATGAATCTGTGTACCCTGACTTAACCAACGAATTGACGGTACTAAACTGCTTGTAACTCGAAAAGACTTGTCCGGACGGGTAATAATTTCAAGCTAGTCCGCTAGTGATGTAAACGTGTCTCGCAAAGGACTTGTCTTAGTAGAATGTACCATTCGAGAAGCTCTTGATAGACATGAACTCGACGGTATGACAACCTTCGAGGTTTGTCTACACCTTCAAGGTAGTTATTAGAGCTAGTTGTCACCTAAAACCGACAATGTAACTCTTTAACTATTCAACGTAACCGTGTCTCGCGGAGATTGTCTATCTTTAGTGGATCAATTCATAAAAGTGCGCTCTTTCCTCACCGTGCATTTAACCATAAAACTATTAAGCACATGTGAGGGGAGTATTTATGCAAAAACTTATCTCTCACCGTGGTTCTAACATGTTTTCATTTACAAACCCTTTGAGAGATATTGTTTACTTACAAGTGGTTATAATGGCAAACATAGGTTAGTCATGGAGTTATAAGGTGACTAAGGTTAGGTATAACCGTTCTATGATCCGCCAGAGTCGGAGGGATCTACCCAAGGACACTACCATTAGTTAGTGTTAGAAGTCCTTAGGAATGATTGTAAAAGGAGAAAATGAGAATCGGAGAAAGAAGGAGTTGAAGAATCAAAAGAAATGCAAAGTAAAGGGTGAAAAGAAATAGCCCTCCGATTATTCAACTTAGGGGCGCATAATCGGGTTCAATTCATATACTCTTGGTTGTCACCGGTGACACCGGTATTGAAGATTAAAAGTCGTCATGGACCCAAAGGACGCATGCACTAAACCTTCTTAGCCACTCAAGTTTCTCCACGTAAGCTTGTTTAATTCTCACAGGAACCCTACATAAACTATTGGCTTTCTTAGAGATCGCCGGTATTGAAGAAGGAGACCCTCTCCTAGTCTCTCGTCAGAAAACCAAACGCACTGTTGAGTCTAGAGCCACGAGATTCATCAAAAGATCTCTTAGGAACACTTGACATTTAATCACTTGTTGATCAACAAATAAGATCTTGATGATTCGGTGGTTCATATCGAGTCCTTCATGATCTTAGCAACTGTCGAGAACATTTATGAGAGGTTCACACCGTGATCCTCGATGATTAAATGGAAACTCCCGCCGTGGTCTACATCAAATGCACCGACAAGAAGTCGCTTCGGTAACTCCCCGTGGATTACGCGGAGTGTGTCTCAAACGGTCTACATCGTGAGGTGATGCTTGGTGTACCTCAACGACTCATCCGAATCAGATGTACTTGCACGTCGCGTTATCTCACTTGTGGGACTCCAGCTCAGAACGGCCTTTGTAAGAATTAGAGTTGTGTTTTCACACTATGTCGTTAACACTCAAGTTCAAACTTGTAAGTGCCGGAAACCGCTTATTACTAACCGCTTGCAATGTTTTCTTCTTATGGAAGCTCCGAGCGGGATGATCGTCGACTCTTCTCATGCTCACGCCAACATCATCACTAATGGAAGTTCTATTCAAAGCAACACAACCATCAAAGTCAAAGATTGATTCCCACCGCCAAAGAGCGTGTGAGCATGTTGAAGAATGACGTGGAGACACCGGAGCAAACAAGGCACTGAAGCGCATCGATGCGCACAACAACATACTATCACTTTCACCACTAAGAACAATGATCAAAGAACAAAGTCAATGATGACGCCAAAGCATAACTGTTCAAAGATAACGATCTCTACACCGGAGAGATTGTTCGAATCAAGACAATTCCTCTCACAAGAAAGAAGAATGTCGAAGACGCCACCGCTACTATTACATCAACGCCTTCACCGCTTACATTCATATATACTTGAGGGGAGATTGTTGGAATCACTCCTAAACAAGATTTCAAGTATTTATATTTCATATGTAATAGGTAGCTTTATTCGCCTTTATGTTTGTTTAAGGTCCAACTTATGTAGAAGGCCCATGTCGAGGCCCAAGCCCAATAAGGAATAGGGAAGGAGAGGAGTGTTGCCCTAGCTCCTTATATATATAATAACCTTCATTGTAATAACCTCTCATTTGTTTGGTTTGGTTGTTCAAGTTCTTCTCTTATAAGCTTGTGTTGTAAAACTAGTTCACTGGCTGCTAGAAAATGACAACACGTATAACCGCTCAATCGCCATATTATTGTGGATGTCGAACCATGGAATGTGTTTGATACTTGTTCATCCGCACATAACATTCAATCGAAAAACAGTTTGGGAGTGCAATTCTCGAGTATATAACGCTGCAATGTGTTGATAAAACTCGAGTGACCTAACACGCAAAGCTATTGAAGAAGATGCCACTAGCTTGTTTGTTGATGAACTGGTGACATACGACAAATATACCTTGTTTGGGATTCACCACGCAGAAAGATGAAGGATTTTCACCAAGATGCAGGTTAAATCAAACACGTGGGAAAGTCATGCATCCTCAAAGAATTATTTCCATCATGACCATCGTTATCGCAACAAAGTGGGACTACTCCTACCTTAAGAAGATCTTGTCAAACGACAAGATGAAAAGGAGTATGGATTCTCAAGTCGACTTTCCAAGGTTGACTCTAAACGACATTGAGGACATGTATCTCCTCAAAGTTCAAGGAAAAATGCGTCAATTTTCAACCGATTTACACGGTGGCATTCATCACTTCTCTTCTCATCTACATAAGGAGTGTAATAATTCGGAAATAGTTGAAGATCTCCAATTAGGTGTTGAAAGTTATCAAAATAAGTTTAACCCGACCAAGCCACTCCTTAATTTCAACAACATCAACAAGGAGTCACAATACACTCTCATAAAGAGCTCGGATTTGGTTCCGTCTACGAAGTTCCTATCTTCACAACCGCTTCATGGCATTTGAAGAAATTCACAAGTTCTATGACGATACCTTAAAGACTGCTCGTGATAGCTTGGATATTGGCTTGAAGGATCGAAACTATACAAGGGTAAAAGATCATCGAATCAAGGGACAATCGTCGGTTCATTGCACGGATTGATCGGAGGTTGAAGCATCGGGATCAAACCGATGGTTGGAAAGCTATGTTGGAGGAAGACCCAACTTCTTGTTCATGACATTTCAATGTCCCGAGTGATTGGTCGGTTGTGTGATTTGTTGAATATTCTTGATAAATATATGATTTGTAAGTTATATTATGGTTTGTGCACACATAACAGAGTACAACCCGTACTTTGTAAAGAAAGGACCATGAGGTACTTCAGTGACTCAATCCTAATATAAGGACCGAAAGCTTCTTACTTTTGAGTAGACTTAATCAAATTTTATATGTTTTTCATAATTATGCTCAAAAGAACACGTATTCCCTCCTGTAATTAAAAGAACACGTATTCCCTAAACCCTAAACCCTATTCCCTCCTGTAATTAAAACCTCAAAAAGTTATTTTACTTGTTGAGGGAGAGTATTTGAAAATATCTTTGTTCTAAACAAAAATTTCTTGGCTAATTCTTCCATAAACCCCAAAATAGACATATTTTAATCAACGTTTCTTCAAAACAACATCGATGTGCCATTTGTGAGAGGAGAAAACCTATGTGATTAAAAATATGTTGTGAATTGTATGGAATCTCAAAAGTGCTCAACTCAGATTTAACCCATGGATTGACGAACTTTAAAATGCCAGTAATTGAAAAAAGACTTGTTCGGAACGGGTAATAATTTCAAGTTGGCCTAGCTAGTGATGTAAACGTGTCTCGCAAAGGACTTATCTGAGTAGAATTTACCAATCCAAGAAACTTTCTTTGGACTTGACCAGGTCGGGTAATAATTTCAAGCTAGTTCGCTAGTGATGTAAGCGTGTCTTGAATTGGTCTTGTTCATTGAAAGTCGATTATTTCAAAAGTGCGAACTTTACCCTCAATGTGCAGATTTAAGTTACAACAATACAAGAAGATGTGGAGGGGGAGTATTTCTGAAAATACAAAACTCTCAAAGTGTTAACAAAATATGTTTCATAATCATAAACACTTTGAGATATTTTCAAGAAAAAGGTTTTATGGCAACATAGGAATGGTCATGGAGTTATAAGGTAACTAAGGATAGGAAAATATGTCCTATGATCCACGAGAGCCGAAGGGATCTACCCAAGGACAACATCCATAGTTAGTATTAAAAGTCATTATGTATGACTGAAAAAGGGAGAATATGGGAAAAGGAGAAAGATGGAGTTGAAGAAATTAAAAAGAAAAGTTAAAGAAAAGGGTGAAAACAAATAGCCCTCCATATGTTCAACTTAGGGCAGAAACCGGGTTCAATTCATATGCTATTGGTTATCACTAAGATGACACCGTTATTGAAGATAAAGACGTTAGGGACCCCGTGACGCACTGCACTTAACCTTCTAGCCACTAAAGTTCTCTCAAAAGGACTTGTTTCATTCTCACGGGGAACCTTGCAGAATCTATCAACCTCTCACTACGAGATGTGTTGATATTGAATCAGGAGACACCGCTACAGTCTCCAACTACTAGAACCAAAACGTACAAATCGAGTCTAGAGCCACGAGATTCATCAAAAGATCTCTTAGGAACACTAAATATTTCAACACTTGTTGTTCAAACAATAAGAACACAAGTGATATATTCTCGAGTCCTACGTAGATCCTTGCAATCTGCCGTAACATTCATGAGAGGATTTACAATTGTGATCCTCGGTGATTAAATGGAAACTCCTACTAGGGTCAACATTAAGTAGCCACGATGGCAGTCACCGGTAATCCCGTGGGTTACGCTTAGTGTTCGTGGTGGTTTCAAACGGTCTATAGTCGTGGAGTGATACTGATGTGCTACATGTGTACAAGTTTTAAATTTATAAACGGTGAATTACCAATAACACATACGAGCAAGTATACTCGTCCGTTATAGCAAGATTATGAAGGTAAGTCGGGATCGTTCGCAGGGATTTGAGTGAATCTAAGCACAAGTTTGAATCAACAAAGTCTATCCAAAACATATAACAAAGCAAATAGATATAATGAAATTCAGATGATTAAAAACTACACTTGCTTAAACTAGTTTCATATCTTAGATTAATGTGATTGTGTTAACCTCTTAACATGTTGGTTATGATAATTAGTTGGTGTACTAATCTATTGTTCTTACAAGTTAAACCTTCACAAGATTTTAGTTCATAAAAACAAGCATTACGCTTAACCAATCAATTCAAGATAAATTAAGTTTCATAAGTTTACTTGCATAAACTTAAACACAAAATCCACTTGTTTCATCAAATTGCTTAAGAAATGGTCAATACAAAAGGTAACCGATCATAGACAAAAGGCTACAATTGATTCTCAACAACTAATCTTTCAACCTTTTAGATGTTTCCAACCAATCCAATTTGATAATCAAAAAGTGTTTTTATTACAACCACACCTTAGTTCCTTTGTATAATCAAGAATAATGGGTAAAAACAATCATCCATAGACAAAATGATTATAACTAGTTGAATAACAATAAGTTCTTTCGACCTCTACGATTACTATCAATTAGTCAAACTTGATTAACAAATGTCACTATGAAAATTTAGCACAATTGGATCTTAGAATCAACTTGAAATTGAATTAAAACATGTTAACACAATCACTAACTAATCATATGATAATCAACATTATTTAAGCAAGTGTATAAAGAAACTAGCCACTCATAGCAAACATGAACATAAACTCAGAATTTTGAACATTAGAAAACATGATTAAAAGTCTTACAATGCTTGGAATAAGATTACAAATGGTGAAGTAATGATTCCCTAAGTATTGAGGTAGACTTCTTGGTGATTTGGCCTCCAAATGTGGAACTTCCGAACTCCAAACTTTCCGGACTTCTAAGGCGAATTTCGAGCTAGAGAGCTTTGTTTGATGAGTAGAGAGAGTAGTATTGAGGTGTGTGTCATATGCTCACAAATGGCCTCTATTTATACTGATTCCAAAGCCTAGGGTATTAATTGTTGAACTTGGCCTCCAAGGAGTAAGGAAGGACTAGAATACACCAAGAGAAGGACCTAGAATCGTTTGGATGCAAAGGGAAACTTAGTGATGAAGATTTGGCGATCTGACTCCTCCAACCGGATCGGTTACATGACCAACCGATCCGGTAGGTCTTCTATCGGGCCAACCGTTCGGTTGCGGGTGGCGACCGAACGGTTGGTGATGGTAACTTGGCAATCGTTTGGTCGATTCAACCGATCCAGGTTGCACTCGCAACCGATCCGATTGGGTTCCCTGAGTTACGGAAAATTGATCATTACTTCTTTTTTCCTTGTAGAACTTGGTTCTTCAGTCACTATGGTCTTCAAAGGTACTTGAGATACTGATTTTTGCTTGACCTGCTTCACTGAAACGGGAATCTTCTATATGTTGAACATTACTTTACTTTTTCTTCTGTTTCTCTGCACTTGGTTATAAACACTAGACAAACATCTTTTGATGCAATTAAGCACTGAAATCACGCAAATATAACCAAATAACATATATAAAAGCACACATAACGCTACTAGAAACATGCACAATCTGAGCGTTATCAGATACCTCGGTGTACTCTAGCGACTCACAATGACAGAGTAACGATATTGAGTACGGGGACATGCCAGTGATCATCCGGTCTGAGATTCGTCAAAGAACGCACCAATGATCTGGGATGTACATGTACGAAATATCCGAACTCTTACGTCAGGAACTTTATTGCTAACTGTTTACATGCAGGATTGAAGATCCGGAGTTCCAGGAGACACCATCACTACCTCCACTATCATCAACAGCACTTCATCTCCACATGCTCATACCATTATCATGTCATAAGAAAGTTCTCAGCAAATATCAAAGCAACACAAATTTCTCAATGATTCTACGCCAAATTCAAAGAATGTACAAAGTTTAAAGACTTGAGAACTACGCAAGTATGGAGATCCAAAGTCAAAAGAAGTATGAGCATGGTGGAGAAAGACGTAAAGACACCAGTAGGTAAGACGTTGATGTAAGGCAGAAAACAACATATAAACACAACAACAACAAAGAACGACAAACAAAGATACATGAGACGTCAAGCTGAAGAAGTCAATGAAAGCAAAACACATCTACTCTATTAGGGAAGTTTGTTGGATGACGTCAAGAAACCTTGATGACCAACCCTGTAGGAGATTGTTGGAATTACGTGTAACTATTATCAAGTGTCATTCATTAACTATGTAATAGGTTGCAATGTTATCGAGCTTATATGTTAGTTATTATCTCTAGGATTATGTAGTAAGCCCATGGGCCCAAGAGAAAGCCCAAACGAACCAAGGAAGGAACTAGGAGTGTTGCCTTAGCATCTTCTCCTATAAATACATCTTGTAAACACACTTATTATTGTTGGTTATTTCATATATGCTAAGAAACCTTTGTTACTCTCTCTTGTGAAGTAATCGACCAAACACTTATTCTCTCATCTCATTTCTATCATTGTTATGCTTGTGTTACTACTAATATGGTGACCTAACACACCAAGACCATCACATGACACCGTGGATCGTGGAATTAGATGTTTCACATGCACACTCCTTCTTGAGCTTTTGGGCTTCAAAGACTTCAGATACTCTCCGCTTATATGATTAAGACCGCTCATGGTGATCAATGAAAAATACTCTAAGTATGTTCTTGTTGTTGGTTACATGTTACCTTTGCTTGTTAAAGATTAAGGTTGCTAGTGTATCATACTATCCGTGAACTTCAAAGGAAATACACTAAGTAGTTAGTACCGCTAGAAGAAAAGTTAGTATTGCTAGTACTAAGTTAATGTTGTTGAAGTGTTAATCTTTGCCAGAGTGAAGATTAGTGTTCTTTGGTTTGTTATTAATGTTATTTGTATTATAAGTCGATTTTGATAAGTATATAATGTTTAGATAAGTATGTAAACGATTTGATATACTTAGGAAAGAATTCTTATCTTGGAGAATATGTATTGTAACCCTAATAGGACTCCTCAGTCTATAAAAGGAGGCATAGGGCATAGAGATAGACCATATTGTTTTGTTAGCTTCAAGGTTGTAAACCCTAACACTTGCTAGAGTATTCGTATTATTCATCAATAATATTGAAGCGTTTATTCTTTGTTTGTGTTCTTCTTAATATCAATTACTAGATTCCACATAGTGTTTGATTAAACTCAAAATAGTTTCTAAACTAGTTGTGTTAGTTTATCTAGCATAACGTAACCTTTGCAAGCTAAGGGATTAAGATCAATTACATAACTTGGATCAACAAGTAGTATCAAAGCTTGTGATTCTAGAAGTTGTGATCAAAGAAGAACTTGTTATTATATTCAAGAACTTCTTGCTAAAGATGGATTCATACTCTACACATATGGTTGTTGCATTAAGGATTCTAATCCTAAAGGATGTTGAATATGAGATATGGAGAATGCGATTGAGCAAGACATCCAGATGCTTGACTTCCAACTCTAGGAGGTCATTGAGAATGGAAACGCCCACTAAAAACAAGAACATCTCCGTAAGGTGTTGTGATTATTGTGCCTTCTACTATCATCAAGAAAAAGGTCAAAGAAGATTGGAGGTTAAAACAAGGAGTACTTTGATGATGTCCATTCCTAATGAACATCGGTTGAAGTTCAATTCTTATAAAGGTGCCAAGCCTCTCATGGAAGCTATTGAGAAAAGAATTGGAGGTAATGATGCTATTAGGAAGACAAGGAAGAATATGTTGAAACAACAGTATAAGAAATTCTTAGCTCAAGGTTCTGAGATGCTGGATCAAACCCATGATCGACTTCAAAAGCTTGTAAGTCAATTAGAGATTTTTGGTGTGGAGACTTCTCATTAAGATGTGAACAAATTTTTTTGAAAAGCTTATCCCCTGAATGGAGCAAACATGTAGTTGTGTGGAGAAACAAGGATCTTGAGAAGATGAGCTTGGATGATCTGTACAATAATTTGAAGGTGTATGAGCCAGAGATCAAAAGATCATCTAGCTCTAGTTCAAATCCACAAATATGACCTTCATGTCCTCTAACAACCCTAAAAGTACCAATGAAGCAGTTATTACTGCTTATGGAGTTACCTTTGCTAGTACTCAAATTTTTGTGTTAGTTCAATGACCATGGGCATGATGATTTAGGAAGGGTCCTTTTGCCAAAAAGCAATGTATTTATACCTTTTCGGTTAATGGACTTCTAGATGGGCCTATATCTAGTCCAGACCTTCACTTGGTCCCGAAAGTGGAACACAACCCCACATCTAGCCCTTATTCTTGTTTTGTCATTCTTTATAAAATCAAATCCTTCTAGTTTCTATTGAATGCTATCTTACCTTATTTTTGACATCTTTGCAAGTAGGAAAGTCCCCACCACAATAGAAGAATGTGGTATAAACCCGGATGCAAACTCGCCTACCCTTGGCACATCGACTTACACGCCGTTGGTCGAAACATAATCACCGTAAAAGACATCATCAACCATCATGTAAATCATTTTCCAAATTCATGTCATCACTTATATTAGTCGTTGTTCCTTCTTTACCTAACTCATTACTCTGACTTACTTGGACCAAGCAAGTTGTGCATCATTCTCCTGACAAGTATTCTCTTCATTTGCTTGAATTGAATCATCAACTACATTGCTTAAGTCACTAGTCTCACTCACTTGGAACAGAGTAACATCAACAACAGGATCCTCTTCCATGTTATTGGCATCAACAAATGCGCTTCCTACTTCCCCTAAATGCTTATCCCGAGTCAATTGGAACAAATTTACATCAACATCGTGCTCCTCAAACCCGTTATAGACATCAACTAGTACTCTTTCTAATTTCTCTAACTGCTCCCCCGAGTCACCGGAACAGATTAACCTCAAAGTCATCAGCTCCTTAATAGTATTGTCCTCATCCATAAGTACTAAAGCACGATCACGGTTATGAACAGGTTGGCGGTGAATGATGTGTCTAGGGTGAAAATACATGTGCTCTGTTTGGAAAATTGCTAGATTCACCAATATAATTGAGGTCCATAGGTACTTGTGTAAGTTTCATAAAAGGATCTAGTGCGTGCTCATTATCAAGATCATCTAAAACCAATCGCTCACAACAAGATTGAATAGCACCACTAGCAACTTTTCTACTATTTTCATCCATCTCCTAAAAACAATCTTAATAGATTGTGGGGACATTTCGCACAACTCTAATCTTGTCTTACCTATTTCCATATAAACATCTATTAACGTATGGTATTTGACAAGGTCTTTCAACAACTCAAGATTAGCAACTTCACGAAAACTAAACAATCCATCATCCAATGTACTACCGTGCTTAACAAAATAGTAATAATTGGTTTGTCCATTATCATAACCGATTTCGGTCATGAGAGCATCCATTTCATCAACAGATACCTCATTGATTTCAACATAATCAACTCGGCATTCCTTACCTCCAAGATATATGTACCTTTATGATGGAACCTCATGCTAAAGGAACCCGATCGATCCGCTATATAAAACTTTAAAAAAAAACACATTACGATAAACTTACCTAAAAGGGAATAACTTAAACAATCATACTAATAAATAGGTGTATACGATTATAACAAAAAAAAAAAAAAAAAAAAAAAAAAAGCTACCATATCTCCTAATTGTAGAGTTTTCATCCTTCTCATGGTCATCAAAGAAAGGAGGTTATCGATTTTCCATAAAGTAAATCCAAGGTTGTCGCTTGTTATTTTCTTACTTAGATTATTGGATCTCATGATTGATATTGCATTAGGGTTTTTGGATAGGCTTCAAAACAAGTTTTGGGATGACCAATGAGTACATGCTTTGTTATATTAGACATTATGGCGGAAATTGGATTAGACATCCGCTACATAGTACATCAAGGTAATAAGACGATTCTACCCTCAACGTAAAACGGATAACGGATTTTATGAAATATAACGGATATTAACTCAGGCATTAATGGTCAGGACCTGGTTTAGCCTCAAAATCTCATACTTTGACCATCGATGATGAAGGCAAGGTTTGGTTCAACAGTATTGTTTCGGACAAGATTAGGGACCAACATTGTATTTTAGTCTAATAATAATAATAATAATAATAATAATAATAATAATAATAATAATAATAATAATGTTTATCAAGATTCAAAAATAAAATCATTGTTCATCGCTTTTCTAACTAAATAAAAAAAATGTTCACTAGTTTATTATTTTGTTTAAATCATAATCATAATGTTCATAATTTTTAGTTTTTTCAAGAAAAATGTCATAATATTTATCAGTTAGATCCTAATGTTCATCAATTAAGATTTAAAATAACAAAAAATGTTCTACCAAAAAAAAAGGGGACATTTGTCTCTGGTGACTTTTTAAACTTTTTAGAGGATCATAACCCATATTCGTATATACCAACACACCGTAAAAAATACTACGTGCATAATTGTGTAACTTCGATGCCACATATTTAAATTAATTATACTATGCTGATATCCCATGTAATATTTTTGTTAATAATAATATTAGCCGTATTTAATTATAAAATTTGTTCACACGCGAGTTAAACTTATAAAATTGTGGATATTAAAATAAATACTTTCTTGGACATTTTTACTTAATTTCATAAACTTAGAATAACATGAGTAGTTCGTATATGTACAACCTTGTGTATCCGTATACGTATCAAAGTGAAAACCCGTGCCCTTATTATGATATTTAGTATTTTGTGCATATATATTAATTTAATAAATAACGATAATAATATTTATAAATAATAAGAATGTTGTTTTAAAAATAAACATATAGTCTAAAGGTATAAAGTCTAGGATTTAATTATTTAATTTATAAAGTTATTAAAAACTTGAAAATTGATGAGTTTATTTACTTCCAAATTTAACGGCTGAACGTGTTATTAATTATCTTTTTTTTTTAAATATTTTTCATTATAAAATCAACACATGTATTTTTATGCATATTAACTTTGCTAAATAAAATTTAGATGAGTTTAAGCAATAAAGCTAACTTTGACTTTTATTAGTCAATTAAAAGGCTCACTTGCAAAATTAAGCTCTCTCATTAGTTAATGGACTAATTTACTTTTCCATTTTGTATCTTTTCTTATTAATAGTTTACTAAACGAGTATCCGTACATATCAACGAGATTTTATAGCATCAGATAAAGGTGACAATTTCTTACCCGACACGAAACCCAACCTGAAACCGACACGCAAATTAACAAGTTTGAGTTAAGTGTATAATAGATTCCGGGTCGAGTATGGGTCGACCCAACGAACCTATTTATTAAACAGGCCAGGTTCATGTTGGGAATAAATTAAGTGGGTCGATCCGCCAACCCGTTTAAGATTGTTTACTTAAATTAAAAATTATTTATATTTATTATACGGGTTAAATGGGTTAACTGGGTCGACCCGTAAACCTGTTTAATTCATGTAATATTCCTACTTTTGTATATAAAACGGGTTAAATGGGTCAACCTGAAACCCGTAAATTACTTAGTTTAAGTTTCAACATTTCCTTTATTAGCTTAAGTTTTCACATTTCACTTTTCACTTTTTGGTTTTTTTATATATAGTATTAGACAATTACACGCAGACAAGAACGGGATTTTATAACAGCAGATAGTTTTAGTGATAAAAAAATGTATGGGTTATAAATGAAAGACTAAAATACACCGTTGGTCCCTAAACTTGGTTATATCTCATGATGGACAAAACTTGCTTTTTCATCGTTAGAGGTCCTTTTCCAGTTTTTGCGCTAAACCATTCCCTTTTACTCCTTTACCCATTTTCCGTTAGTCAACCCCGTTATTCGTTGTACTTTTTGTTTTAGTTATAACGTCTTATTACTCTTCTACATTTCTTCCTTTGTTACCAAACCATCACAAAATACACACACATATTTTCCAGATTTGATCACTTAAACCATAGTCATCGCCGGCGCCGCCGTCAACCACCATCACTACCACCATTTCATCCATCAACTCATATTTTCCAGATTTGTACCCTCTCCTGTTGTCAACTCATTGTCAACTCTTTGGCACCCCAAGTATAATCTAAAGAAGATAAGCAGGCAGGGAAGGAGATCTTGTTTTCTTTTAATCGATCACTAAATAAAATCAATCCAATCAGGTTCCTCATCCGATGTATATAATACTACAGATCTTATCATTATTAATCAACAATTTTGCTTTATATATACTAGTCTTTATACCTTTTTTTCGATTCTGAATACTTATATGATTGTTATTTATGGTATAGATTTATGTCGATTTCTTTTATAGGATGAAAGTTACTTATAATATATGTTTGTGTTATGCAACATGGGGGCCCTCATGTCAAGGTCCTGGTTCATGTTATTTCCCGCAAAGGAATACAAGATTATTGTTGTTGGATTAGACAACGCTGGCAAGACAACCACACTTTATAAGTTGCATCTCGGTGAGGTCGTTACTACTCATCCCACTGCTGGCAGTAATGTCGAGGAGCTCGTTTATAAGAATATACGTTTCGAGGTACTTTTTATACAATTCATCAATTTGCAAATGCTAAATTGTGGGCTTTTATATCAGTTTCTGATTCCAAATTCCGCAAATAGCACTAAAATTCACAGGATATTTCTTATGACAATAGTAGGTATGTTTTAGCCTTAGGAGTTGGAGCTATTATATGTTGCTGGTTTTCTCAGTTGGGTATTATTAATCAATGTTCGGATATCACTTACAATCGTGTAATCACTTTCTAAAGGAAACTATTTGACTCTAATGCCCGAGTTACACGAATATCTCCTTGGGATAAGAACTATTATGTTGTGTATTCCTTTTATTTCGAGAGTCAGTTGTCACATCTTAATATAGTCATGTCCTGATCTTAAAAAGAAAGTAACATAAACTCTAGAAGATGACTATAAGCCTCCGGGAAATGGACCAGTGGGTATTGATTGCATCTGCACAACTGATTAGACAGTGGAGGGAGATGAATCTGGATGATGTGGAGCCAAAAATGGTAAATGTGGCGAGCTTTTGTTTTCTTGCTTCTAGCAAGTAGGTTGGAAGTACTTTTGAACAATAGTTTTTGACTTTTTTGCAGACTGTGATGTGGGACATTTGTATTAGATAGGTTCAGGTTTTACCTTCATGAACAATAATAGTCCCTGTATATGTTCGCTGAGCATCACTGGCTGTTAAACATAAAAAGTTGGCTTTTACGGATAGTGTTTCTTTTGTATGGAGATATAAATGGTTTCCTGGACCGTGTCTTTACTTGTCCAAGACAAGTTAGTTCTTCCAGAGAGCTATGATGTTGTGTATGCCCTTTTGTGGGTTGCCATCAGTCCGCGACTCTTAATCTTAATATCATGAAGTATGATAATATAAAAAACATAATCTAACTATAAGCTTTGGGGCAATTGCTGTGTGGTATCCTTTTCACTTGCAAAGGTGGGATGGAATGAGGTGTCCCCTCTATGAGGTAACGGGGCTTGGTTAGGAATCACCAAGTAGCGTATTAGAAAATATAGAGTACAAAGAAACATAAAGTGGACTGGGACCATTTGGTGTGCTTTAGGCTAAAGGACACCCAACACTTGTTTATCAGGTTGGCCATTAAGGAATAACTAAAGAATTAAGACAAAGTGATAAAGTGGAATGTGTAATCATCATGTGTCTTCTTGTTGATGATCTCAGAATAGTATTTGTTGCAACTGATTCAGAAGCCAGTATTTTCATCCCACCTAACAATGAGAGCTTTTTTAGTTTTTCATCTGTCACACAGGTAGAGATGAAATAGGCACTGGAAGTAGACTAGGGAATCATTCTTTCTTATATGTGCAAGAGAAAATTTCTTGTATGTGCTATTCTTGAAACGCCGTGGGATATGTTTAATCATTGAATTGAACCATGTGTTGTGAATTATCTAATATTAATGTCTGTGAACTTAAGGACAATACCCTGTACATGAGAATGCTTGATGCCATTTTAGTGACACATATGGAAACACTGCTTTCATAGTGAATTATCTACGTGCTTTATAGTTTAGACTACGGAACTGAGACTGCTAATATATGTTTATAAACTTTGCATTGCAGCGGTTATGCGATGTTCGAGTATCCGAAAGAGAAGTTTCCCATATTGCAGTCCGAACTTTTGAAGACAGTTGCAGGTTGTGAAGAGGACTATAGCAGCAGCGGTGGGAAGTCTCAGAGTGTTTGTGCGCAACTCTCGATGGTGGAGATACGACATGGAGGAAGGTGAGGCAGAGGACTTGGATTGCGTAAGAACATTGATCATAACAAAAAAAAATGTTGTGGTGGCGTGGGGCAAACAAGAGTGGTTTTGGGGTGGCTAACTGTTAAATCGATATATGCATATGTAACAAAAAAAAGTTGTCAACTGTAGATTCATATTTGAAAATTTTTACCAGTCATTGTTGTTATGGGTATTGGTGGTGGACTCGTGGTTGTAAATTACTAAATAGTAGAAATATATTGATTGCTTGGTTTTAAAAAATCCGCATTGGTCTCATACAAGTATTTGTTTTCTTTTAATGCTAATTTTAGGTTGCAAACTCGTAAATTTAAGCGGACTACAACTTGATGGACTAAGCAACATTGAGAAAATGATTAGTTGAATCGCTATGAGCTAAACATAGATCCTTGTTATTTTGCAGGAAGATTGCAAAATTAGAAACCTTTGAAAATTGGATGAAAATTCCCATAAATAGAAAATTGCAAAACTAGCAATCTTATGAAATGACCATTATACCCATAAGCATGTTATGCAATGAGCATGTTTGTGATGTAGGTATTTTGCTAGCATTTGCTTTTCTTTTAGTTTTACATTTATTGAATATTGTTATTGTTTCTTTTCAGTTAGTATTTGAGTTATTAACTTATTATTATGGTATAAGAATTCGGTTTGCTCCACTTATTAGTGGTACTTTGCTTGAGCGATGGCAAGTTACTCTCAAAAAGATTGACTAGAATTAATATGCTTTTGGATCTTGTCAATGTTTGTGTTTTTGCTTAAGTAATTTAAGGAGATTCGGTTGGAAATTGAGGATACCTTGCTCTATTGGGTTCGAAGGTAATACGTCATTAATTTGAATGCTCTTGCTAGAAGAGGTGTTTATATTTTGACCATCTCAAACAACATGCAGACTCGTTTAGGACTTAAGATTTGGTTATTAATAGCACTAAAATTTAGTTTTATGTGGGTTTTGGTGATATAAGACGTGTGATAGGGAGGTCACCCACGTTGGTGGCCCTTAAAGACGTGTCTTCCTTAAAACCTTCCTACCCACCCATGCGTTCTAGGCTCGGAAAAGGGAGAAGTTGATAGACGATTTGGTTATTAATAGCACTAAAATTTAGTTTTATGTGGGTTTTGGTGATATAAGACTGTGTGATAGGGAGGTCACCCACGTTGGTGGCCCTTAAAGACGTGTCTTCCTTAAAACCTTCCTACCCACCCATGCTCTAGGCTCGGAAAAGGAGAAGTTGATAGACCGATCGACATTTGAAGGTTGTGTGTGTGAGTTTAGTTTTGTATGGTATATTTGTGTATAAGTGGTGTATGTTTGGGTGGTGATGTTGATGTAGTGAAAAGTTAACATGACACTTAGTTGACAAGATTTTTGTGAATGTAAGACTGTTCACTCATGCAAGTGTAACCCTTCAAGTGACGAATCTGCATTCATATTTGACTCGACACAAGTTTTGTTCGCTTTCCTATTTACAGTTTTTGTTCCAACTTGATGACAATGCTATGCCATGGTATCTTTTTGTTTTAACAAGATAGCACGCTATAGACTCGACATTGGCTCAAAAATAAAAAGTTACTCTTTTACTTAATTTACTTCTTCAAGGCAGACTTTATTGTAAAAGGACGCCTTTAAAGCAGTATTATGCAAGTGATTGTCAATCGATTTTGTAAACTACATGTTCACTCATGCAAGTGTATTCGTTGAAAAATATGCAATAACAATTCAACTTCATTACTACAACTACATAACGAGGCTTCAAAACTTGGTTTCAAAATTTACAATACTGATTACGCCAGACAAAAGAGTAATCAACCATTAATGGTTCCTAACACGATAGGCTCCAATAAAGCAAGCATGGTGTTCTTTGAATGGCTCAAGGGTCACCTGGTGCATAATTTTGAAGGGCCATCTCTAACGCCTCTGCCTGTGACTCAAACTCAACTTCATCAGGAACAAGTGGGTTTTCAAAGAGGGCCTGTATGTGTTTCCCATGCATAACACTAATTTAATACCATATAGCTTAAATAAATCAAGAAACAATCAACACAAAATTAACTCAATATTTACATACACTCATGAACATGATAAACTTGCCACCACGTCTCAGGAACCTTGATGCATTGGCAGCTATCATCCCAGCCTGAAAAAAGCAAGGAAGTAACTTAAAGGTGCATAACTTAAAAGGGAGTAACAATCTGACTTTTAGCAGTTGAAAGCAAACCTTGTATTCTCTAGCTTCATCAGAAATAATAACATCAACCCTCCTAATTCGAGCCTCGTACCTGGCTGGATTTCTAGGATCCTCAAAGATAGGGACCACGTTTGATCTTGCATTAGACAAGGTTACCAAATTTATGTCGTAACCTCCAACAACATAAACAATTCCAGCCTGATGCCAGATGGCGGTTAATATAGAAGTAAAAAAGAGAATGATGGCTAAAATGAGCTCATTTAGTTATAGAAGACTTACCGGGCCAACCAGATCAGACACATGCGATACTGTGAGGGAAGAATCACGCGCCAGGTACAGCACTCGAGATCCAGGTCTCTGAAACAATTATAAAAAATATAAATATATTTTATAATAATAAAACAAATGTAAGTAAGAAGTAGGCAGAGATCAAGTGTCGTGCAAAGAAGCCAAATTCAGATATTTTTTTTTTTTGAAAAGCAGAATTTTATTACCATAAAAGGAGATAACTCCTCAACCAAAACATCCACTAACAAAGGACCCAACAAGACACTTGGGACCTGCAATACCTAGTACTAAATATTACAACAAGAAATACAAGCAAACAAACAATAAGACCTAAAAGACCTAAATGTTGTCGTACAACATTAGACATCAACACATAATCCCCAAGACCACCCATCTCACTCAACCAAACAGCCTAACGAGACTAAGGAAGGAAAACATGACAAAAGCTTACTCCACGGACCTCGAAATGGCCTCGAAATACACATCATTTTGAAACTTTGCGTACCGACGGGTCACGGAACCAATTTTGCCATGAAAACGATACTTTCTTCGACCTTCTTGATATCCAATCAAAGCTTTTAAGTTGAATTTCTTGGACAATTTTATTAATACTCGCCACTTTCACACTAAAGACACGAGAGTTACGTTCCTTCCATATCATATACGCGGTCACCCATGTTACTAGTTGCCACAACCTTCCCAAGTTAGAATTAGAATCAAACCCACCATGTTGCAACATATGACTGACACAAAAAGCATTAACTGCACCTTTCCTCCACCAACCGAAAATCTTTTCCCAAACACTCATTGCCACGTTACAATTTACTAGAATATGATCACACGCTTCCACATTATCTCCACAACAAGGACATAAAATGTAATCCAAGTCGATACTGCTTATCGAGTTCCACACGAACCGAATTCTCCGCTTAGAGCTCTCCAAATGAAGATATTCACTTTGTTTGGCACGAGTTTGTTCCATACCGTCTCTTGATTTGAACTCGCCACTAAGACTCGGATCATCTACCATCCGAGATAACTCTTTGACCTTGAATTTACCATCTTCAAGAAGATTCCAAAGGCCACGTATCCCTACAATCACAAGTTAGATTAACGTTTTGAAGTAATTCCATAAGTGCCGCCACGCCCCACAAGCCCTCCCCAGGTTCCTCACCCAATCCCATTCCCACCTCCAAGTCCCTCACCCAATTCCTCTATCAATCACCCGAGCCTCTTTACACCTATCTAGATGATACAACCTAGGAAACTTATCAGAAAGCCTAAAATTTCCTATCCATCTATCTTCCCAAAAGGATGTATCCCCTCCATTCCCCACCTTCTTCGAAAACGAGTTGTAAAACCCAGTTCCAGTTTTATCTAAATCTATGCCTACTTTAACAATATCACGCCAAACACCACTACCACCCAGCTCCCTTAAGACCCTATTATCGACGAGACCGCCATTACTCCCGTAGATACTTTTAATCACCCTAACCCATAACACACCGCTTTATCCTAAACCTCCACCACCATTTACCCACCAAAGCCCAATTTTTGCTCAAGAGAACCGATATTTAAACCTCCCGCCTATATGAAGCTAAACTTTATCCCATTTAACCCAAGCCAACTTTTTATTTTCACCCACCCCACCCCTGTAAGAAATCCTTCCTAATACTCTCAAGTTTTTAGTCACACAAAGGCACGAAAGATCGAGAAATAATACAATGGCAAACTTCCTAAAACCGACTTAACTAGTGTCAAACGTCCCCAAACGACATTGTTTTCACCCCAAATTCAGATATTTATTGATGCTTTAAATAACATATAAAATTTCTTATATAATAAGAGATTCCCAAAAGTGTCCAAAGAATGTTGATCCATTGAAAATGGACCAATCGTGATACCCATTTGAAAATAAAGCATTGCTATTGGTCCAATTGAAAGTACAACAACAACAATACAAGCAAAACAATCCTAGTTTAAGTCTAATCTCAACTTTATTTAACTTGGTACAATTAAATCCACATGCTTGAGACTAAATTACACTTTAACCCGCTAAGAGTTTACTATAATATAATAATCTCCACCTTAGTACAGATTCTAAGTCTATAACAACACATAATGTCTTCATCCAATCATCAAACCTCGACCACCTTGTTAACCATATCCTGCAAATGTCTCTTTCTAGATTATCTTAAACCTCGATACACACACACAAATAGAGGTGTCAATACGGTATGGGCTAGTCGGCTTAGGTTCATTTGGGTTGTGTCTATAGAGGTGTTAATAGGGTGTGGGTTGGTCGGCCAGGAGTTGAGGCTAAAGAAAACACACCAACAACTTCCGTGTTGGTAGGGTTCTCGGGTTCGTCGATAAAATATCAGCAAACTAATACTTAGGTTACATGGAAAAGCTATAAGGATTATATATACAATATATATGTATACAAAAACGTTATTATGGTAAACGGGTTTACCCGAACCCGAATAAGCCAAATATACATGCCCCAACACTCGACCTTATTTAGCATTCAAATTATTCGGGTTAACCGAACAACCTAAATATGATTACTATCTCGATTACCCGATTCGTAAATGTATGTCTTCATCATAGTAGACTTTGCTCCTACTTCCATCCCTTCATGTAATGTCTCAAACGTTGCATCACATTCATGTTAGACCATCCAAGCACGCTTATTTTTCTCGCCATAACCAAGTCATTCTTACCATCGAATTACTCAATGTCAAACTTAGTATTAGAACTAGCCAAATTCTTAAACTCGTATTTTGAACTTGTCATGTTCACTTTCACCCTTTAGAAACCCTAAACAATCAACTTCTTCAAAGAGCCTCACAATTTGTGTGCTAAAACCCGCTTCTTGCAAAACTGATCAACTAAACCATTTTGAAAACCCTAAAAGCTTTGATCTTTTCACATCAAGTCTCTACACACGATATGATATACCTTGTACTCTAAGTAAGCACCTTTCTTGAATCCCAGGAAAAACTAAACTTTACTTGTCTTGAAAGCTCTCGAACAAGACTTGATCAACAAGAAACCTTGTATATCAGCAAACTATAGACAATTCTCGACAACATGCATCTCTCTTTAGGTACCTCTCATTGAAGATCCCTTATGCCAACTCTTAGATCTGTGTGTCTCATCACTGCGAATCAAGAAAACAAGTCACCTCGTTTTGGGTGTGTTTTGACTTGACTCGTACGAGTCGACTAGTAACTCTTAACAGCTATGCTCACAGAGCTATAAAAATGATGTGATATTGAAAAACTGCCAAAGATCCAATTTGTGATAATTGCATTCAATGTAGTGTTGTGTCGGTATTGCAATCTTAACATGCTCATCCTGTAACAGCCTCTCATCCAAGTTTTACAATGCATGTAATCACAAGTTGGTAAAATTTGACTCGTGTACAGGAAAGTTCCTAAAGCATATGATGATGGCTCCTTAATGAAGGCATGCATTTAGCCGGAAGAAGAGCAAAAAGGTAGAAAGCATATCAATGTAAAAAAAAATAGAAAAAATAAAAAACAAGCGATGTTAGGGTATAGTGCGTTAGTGTACTTTATCAACTGTTGTGCCATAAGTTAACATAGGATTATAGTTTCGGGCTTAAATGGGAGCTGAAGTTTGTTTTGTATAATGTGGATGATGTTCCTACAACAGTGGGGACAATTATGATTGATGTAAAGTTAGAAGTGTAAACTTTTGTATCGTTTAAACCTACATTAAGAAAATTGAGATAGCCATGTCACATGTGTTACATGGGTGGTCATAAGCTAGTATGATAATAATAAAAAGTTATCAAAGACAAGGGTTTAACGTTAACTTACCAACCATATATTGCTAACTTCACCCAGAATAGCAGCAGCAAGATTTGATTCAAAGGGGTCCCATTCTCTGTACTGAGAATTTGTGCCATCTTCATTCTAGCAACATATACATGTTCACATGTTATTTCTCAGCAATAACTTTCACAAACATAATAATAAGCGTAGTTAAACGTCACACGCCTGATAAATATTATTGAATATTATTGGATACCATAAGTACACACATGCATACCGCTTCAATCTATACCAAGAAAAGGAATATCATTGAATTGAGAAAGTAAATTGGGTAGTGTATTATAACACCAGCTCTTTCATAAAAAATACGTTTTAGAATAACCTGTTTCATTAGTAAACCAATCTATAGGCTGGAAATGAGAAGATATGATTCTTCAATGTTCTGTAAGTGGTAAAACTGAATCTATTATAAACTTTTTTTTCGAGTAGACAACAAACAATTTGTAAAAATAAAAGAAAGATTACAAAGAATGCAAGTGTTGAGCTTTGTGCCTTGTATATAAAGATTTGTATATGTTTGACCATTTTTGTTCAATTTCTACACAATTATTAGAGCGGACGGTACCTACTGTTATAGAGCCTCCGCCCATCCTATAGCGGCGCCATAACCAAACCGTGGCTCGGCGTTATAGGCTCTCTGCCATGGCCATAAAGAACGGTTATGTGTTTCTTCTTTTAAAATTATTTTGAAGGTAAAACAAATAAAAATGTGGGTCCCAGTCGCCTATAACATTGGGTTATAGGAAGGAGAGTGTTTTTTTGGTTTGTGTTATAAGAAAGTCATAGGCCAAAAGTTGACGTAGCCCTATAACACACACGATACTATGCACTCTTAGAGAGCTAGGTGTCGGTCGTATGCTATAGCACTCGCCACTTTAACTTTTGGCTATAAAATTCCTATAATACACAATCAGAAAACACACACCTTCATTTTATTTTATTTTATTTTATTGATCTTACGCTCAAAAAGAAATCGTTAATGCACCTTATGACCATAGCGCTGCATCTATGCGGCAGGCAACAGTGTGCTATGGCGCCATTATAGGCACCATTTTTGCCCTATAACAAGTCCAAAGGAGCAGGGTACCGGGCACTCACCCAAAACAAAACCAAGAAACCAAACAACATTATTTAAAATGATTCCCATTTAACAATATAAAGCAATTCAGAAAAAAACTCATACCCATAACAAGTACAACAACAGTAACAATAACTATAAACACATTAAAAAAATAAAAAATAAAAATAATAATAATAAATAAAAAATGATACAAGAATTATACCGGAAAGTCGAACCTTCCGTCCGGAACACTAGTCAATCTTCCTGAAGCCTCGACAGTATACAAATCAGGAACCTTAGTAAGTAGCTTCCGCTCAACCCCATAAACAGACTCATACAGACCTTGATGCTTAAAGCCTTTTTTAAATGAAGTGAATGGCTCTACCACCGTCCTGAGTGGGCTTCTGCGACGTCGAACTCGACCTCCACCTCGACTACTGCAACTAGATCTCCGTTTCATTGATAGAGTTAATTTGAATATGAACAAACTGTGATGAAGGGGAAATTAGGGTTTAAAGAAAAGGGAAAAGGGTTTGAAGAGGGTGATGACATGTCTGAAAAAGTGTAACGAGAGCATACACTAAAAAGAAAATTATCTAACATTTGGGGCTGGCATTTGCATTTGCATTTGGCATTTTAATTTCTTTCAAATATTGTGTTTGGTATTTCAAATGAAAGATTAAACCGCATCTGTCGGTGAAATATTTAATAAAGTTTCTAACAAATAGTCGGTGCAGATTTTCTATCAAATGGTGCTTTTTCTTGGGGTCGGTGACGTGAGCATCTGGGAGCTCAGTAGTTAGCCCATTGTGTGGCCTGGTCCAGTTTTGTTAAACTTATTGCTTATTATCTGCAACGTGTCTTTAAATTAACATAATGACTCTATGACTCATGAAACTTACTTATCAAAATCAGTAAACATTAGATCTACAGATAAAGTTGAATCCGGGGAAGAAGGTAAACTGCTACAGGGATTTAATACGTAAACATCAAAAACTCACATGGAAGTGGTGGGTAAACTTTTTGAGAATCTGACGACCAGTAACACTTTTTGTCCAAATTTAATAACGGTTTTGGTCCAATAGTTTAAACAGTAACGGATATTGTTCAGAATCTGACGACCAGTAACACTTTTTGTCCAAATTTAATAACGTCGTTAGTTTGACCGAGTTTGACTGTTAGATATGAGGGTAATTGTGTCATTATGTATGTTGTTAATAAAAACTCACAAACACTCAAACACTCACCACCGATGCAGTTTTATCGACTGCGCTTTTAATATTTATAAGTGTCTCGTTATACCTATGGTCACCCTAACGCACTAACAGGAACAGACACAGTATGTGCAAAACACATACTATTCCTTTACCAAATCAGCCCAAAATAACCAAGAAAGAGCCGCTTATTCCTAATATTTGTTGGTTTCTTGAGTTTATGCATGTGCAAGTACGGATATGACAAAACACGAAAAGAAAGACAAATCGACTAAAACCCGAGCACGAGAAGGAAAAGAGTGCAAAAGTCGAGCCCTAATCGAAGTGAGTGATTGTAAAGATTTTGATGCTAAAAGGATGATTTTGAAAGATTGGATCAACTTTGAAGGAATTACTGATTCGGTCCTTAAAGTTTCGTAATTTGTCGATTCTACCTGAAGTTTCAAAATTGGCAAGATCACCCCCATCTTTCCCACATTGTCGAATTTACCCTTGTGCCAAATTTCCAAAAATTTCCTTTCACCTATTTACACATTACACCCTTTTAAAATTAAACCTTTATCCTTTTAAACCTATAATAAACCTAAGGTTCAAAGATCATTTTAACCTTTTCAAATACCTACTAATTGACTAGTCAACATATCTCACCCATGAACCCTTTCCTTATCACTTGACCCCCAATCAATTAACCCTTGAACCCCTATCTTTACCCACGGTCAATGAAAGTCAAATCCAATAAAATATCTTAAAAACAAACGCGCCAAAAATTAAGCCCCAATATTCCCAGAACATAAACCCTAATATGCCCTTGCTCTAATTCGCTTAATTGGCCAGTGAGACGTGGAGATAGTGATCTAATGGTTAAGATGGATTGGATGATGTGGGGAATTGATCTAAGGGTTGAAACGAGCTCAAAAGAAACAACCTTGCATTTCTAGATCCTTCCAAGGCTCTCGCTCTTCTATATAAAGTCCCTAATTCACACAATTGAAGACATGTAGTTTTTAGTAGCTTAATATAGTGTAGTTTACTTTTCAATTGTTTTCTTTAAGTTCTCGAATCATTCTAAAGTGTAATCCTAATTTGTACCTCGATTTCAATTTAATAAAATTGCTTTGAATTTCGTTTACCTATTAGTGTTTAATTTCGGTTTAAATCAATTTCAAATGTTTATTAATATTGTTGCAAATCTATTTAGCTTATCATATACATGTTTCAAATTATTTCTCTTAAACCAAAATTACAAAAAATCGATGATTATTTGAAAAATAAAAAATATATACTCTAAACAGCTTTATAGTTTCATATTAGCTTGTTATCGTTTCATTAAGCTCATTTAAGCTTTCTATAGCTTTTAGCGAGCTTATTTCTGTTTCAATCTCAGAATTCACTCAAAATCACCACTCAGTCAACAAAAGTCAACTGAGAAGCTTTGCAAGAAGGAATGGGTTTGGAAGCTGATATTGGATCAGATTTGGGTTAATTAAGCTGGATATGGATTAAGTTAGGGGTATTGGATAGTATCAGTTTGAATTTTAGCAAGCCATAGTGGCTAGACTTCTTGTAAGTTTCAATTTCATCTCAGTATTGGCTTAATAGAATAGGAGTAATGGTTGTTGCTTAGTTCTGTTTAATCCTGTGTTATTCAGTATAGTTATGATTGTTTAGCTTGAATATTCTTTTGTTTGAATCTGTTAAGTTAGTTTTCTTATCATTTGCTGTTTTGTTCTGATATAATCTGCATAACTTGCTCGTAATTGATTCCGAGTTTGTCGGTGTTTAGAGCATTTCATTTAGTTCTATTTTGGTCATAGGATCTAGATCTAGTGATAGTTTAGACTAGTAGAGTAGTATTGTCGTTTTAAGTTGCATCACGCTTCAATAGCGTGTTTGGATCAAAGTCGATCACCGGTTTTTAGGATTAGTTTGAGATTAGATTTAGTTGCAAGATTCTAGGTTAGGTTCATTTAGATTAGTTTAGGCATAAAATTTAGATTTCATTCATTAAAAAGTCAAAACTATTCTTAATCTCTTTTAACTGTTAAACAATTAAGTGTTAGAGTGCATTAACTTGGATATAGGTCTAAAATCATTAGTGTAGCTCAACTGTTTCATTATAGCCTTAAACGTCAATTACAACTTGTTTGTTAAATCAAAGTTCATCAAAGTCAATTTTCTAAATCAGATAAAAGTCAAAACACCATTTCTCACTCAAACCGCTTATTTTTCTAGATTTTAATTCATACATCTCTGGTTCAAACTTGTTGAAAATATGGATTCTAGTACTCTTATTGGTGGTTAATTTGAAGATATTTTAGAAACTTTTGTGAATTTTCTAAAGTGGTCAACCGCCTTCTCATTTAAGGCAAATGCGCCTGCTCACACTTAGTATTAGGGGTAGAAACGCAGCGAGCCGCCGTGAAAAGCTCGAGATCGGATCGGTAAAAGCTCGAACGAGCCAAGTTTAAACGAGCTCGAGCCCGAGCTCGAGCCCAAGTTTGGGCTCATTTAATAAACGAGCTCGAGCCCGAGCTCAATAAAAAGCTCGCTTAGGCTCATGAGCCTAAACGAGCTCTAGAAATATATACGTATATATATTTTCTATATGTATAACATTGTTAACGAGCTCGAGCCTTGTGTTAACGAGTCGAGCTTTGTGCTAACAAGCCAAACTCGAGCCTTGTGCTAACGAGCCGAGCTCCATTTGAAGTCGAGCCCGAGCCGAGCTCGAGCTTGTGAAAAAATTCACGAGCCGAGCTCGAGCTCAAAATGTTAGGCTCGAAACGAGCTCGAGCTCAAGCTTGAGCTTTTTATATATAAACGAGCCGAGCTCGAGCTCTGACAGGTTCGGGCTCGGCTCATTGCTTTTCACCCTAACTTAGTATTCACTGTGAGTTTAAGCCCTTCTTGCAGAGTCTCTAATAAATTCATTATAGCTTCTCTAGGGTCCAAATTTGGTTTACAAGTTCCGTGCCATGTGTTTTTGAGGTTGTGTTATCTGGATTTCGGTTTATATTTATCTTGCGCCTTATTTTTAAGCTGCAAGCTAGTGAGTTAAGGTTGTATGCATAGGTATTGGAATTGTGCTCATCTGCTTTTAGGTTGTGATTTATTAGTCATAGATAGTGGTTTTAGGTTGATATTAATTGGTTTTAGCTTATTGCATGTTCTTGTAGCTTCTGGTTGTCTAATTTAGCTTATAGCTTATTTTAGTATAGCTTATTTCCATTAATTTGCACCTCGGTAGCTTAATCTGCATTCATAGCCTGCATTTTATATTTTTCCTAGAATCTTAATAATATTTAGGATTTTTCTGGAATTTTCCATAATTTTCTATAACTTCTAGCTATTTTTCTGCATTTAAAATAGTTTTTATTATTTTTTTAAATAGTTTTTAATAGAAATAATTCAGAAAAAGCCCACAAAAATATAATTTCAATTTTCCTAATTTAATAAAAATCAAAAGGCATAAAAATATTTTTCCTCATTTTTCCTAGTTCAAAATAGCATTTCTAGCAATTTAATTAGTTTAAAATAGTTTTAAATTCATAGAAATTAGAGAAAAATCTTAAAAATACAACCAAATTTTGAAAATTATTTTTAGTTAATTAAGATTTTAAAAATAGTTTTGTAATTCTCTTAAGTTTTCATAATTTTTAGGATTTTAGATCTATTGTTAAAGTTAAAAATTATTTTTTAATTCAAATAAATTCAAGAAAAATCATAAAAATTTGTTTTAAATTTTAGATAACTTTTGAATTGCATTTTTAGCTGTAGAATAATTTTAGATCACTTTTAGGGGTTAATTTAGATTAGTTTGCATTTAATTCACGTTTTAGTTAAACTGTAATTTGCGTTTTAAATTTAAAATTGCATAATTAGTTGAGATTATTTGCTTGCATCATAGATTTAGTGCCTTTAATTTCTTCCCTTTACTTTCCCTTTCCTCGTAGTTTTGAAATCATCAAAATATTCCCATTTCCCATTCAAATCCCGAATAACGCGACGTGAGTTGAAAATTCCATTCATCTCTCACTAGGAACGATCCCGGTGCTCAAATCTAATACATTTGAGTTACCCAAATACTACAAAACTCTATAATTGGTTTTCCCGACAAATCAATTTTTGGCGCCGCTGCCCGGGAGGGCATGTAGTGAGTTTTCGATTCCGCCTCGATTCGCAAGATTGAAGATCCTTCCCTCCTGAAGTTACCGTTGTTTTGTAAATACATTTTTTCAAAACCCAAAACATCTAAAAACGAAAACATTCTTCCTAGAGTGTTTACAAAACAATAAAAATAAAAACAACAAAAGAAATCGAACGTGAATTGTTACGCCGGCCACCTTGAAGGTACAACCTATACACGGGTATAAGGAAGTCTTGACATTAAATTCCGCATCAAGAAAGATCCACTCTTCTTTTCCGCTCACTGCACAGCATTTTGAGAGCTACTGAGCACCGCTTGACGCGACGGTTACTAAAAATATTGTGTTTTCAAAGTTTTCTTAATTATAAAACCCAAAATATTCTTCTTTACCCTCCGATCCACAATTCTTTATCTCTTTACCTCTCGACCAGATAATTCTATCTTCTTTATCCTCTAAACCGATAATTCTTTCTTCTTAACCCTCTATATGTTTAATTCTCATGGAAACGATCAATTATCGTCGTTGTTTTCACTGCAAAAGCCGTATGGAAGAGGATCATTATGATTGTCTCAATCACGAATGTGTATGTAAGCGATGTGGAAGGGCTGGTGCTAGAAAATCTTGCTATTGGTGTGAATTATCTGATAAACAATCTCTCGATGATTCTCCAAGTTTTTCCGACCATCCACCACAACTCGAGATATGTTCTATCCCTGAACCGTCTAGAATCGATCAAAATCTTTCGCGATTTACGGATGAGAATAAGACAAAAGTTCAAGAACCAGAGCCCATCACGGAAATGGTGGAAATCGCCAGCTCTTATCCGTATAATTCTTCAATGTCTTCGTCTTATCAGCTCATTTGCATATGGTGCGGAGGACCCGAATATGGTGGGAATTGTCCCGGTTGTATCAATGGAAATTCGGGAACCGAGTATTACCAAGATCCTTACAATGAGACAACCGATTTCCCTAACCAACCTCCGTACCATGAGCCGGAGACATACTCTTGTGAGTACTGTGGAGGTCCTCACCAAGGTTTTCAATGTCAAGCTCAATTTAACAATTCAACCTTTGGTTATGAACCTTATCCATATACTTCACCAAACCCGTCACAACAATCAGATTGTTGTGAGTATTGTGGAGGTCCGCACGTTAATTCTGATTGTCAAATGCAGAACCCGATTGTTACGAACAAGTTCCTTGTGATAATTACGACTATCCTTATAACCCACCTCCACAATACCAAGAGACTCAACCACAACCTCCGTTTTTATCTCATGAATTTGTCGAAAAATTTATGGATGTTATGAATGATATCAAGGATTATCTTAATAAACGTTACCAACAAAAAGATCCTAATCAGAAGACTTATGGTGAATTACTCGCTGAAGAGCAAACTACTAGAGTGAGTTACCGGAGACCTCTCGCTTACGACTATGATGAAGATAATCGGTTAGCCTTAATAGTTTTATTAGAAGTGATGGTCATTCACGATTAGGAACTTTGTAACGTGTGTTAGATATCGTGATAGAATAGTCAACGGCTCGTGGATTGGGCTAAGCTAAATGGCTAATAGTTATGATATGCTAGCCTTTATTAAGCTTAATCCAATCCAAGCCCAGTCCAATCCAAGTCCAACCCACGAAAAGCCCAAGGAAAGCCTTTAGGGTTTTAATGCCTCTTGTATTATAAATACCCCTCAAATGGTCATTTGAGGGTGTGCTTGAAAGTGTGTGTGTGTGTGTGTTTTTCTCTCAAGGAATATACAACTTTATTGTGTTTATCTTTATCCTCTCACATACACGATTATTACATCAAGTCACCATCTTTCTCATCTTATTTCTAAGCTTTGTTTGTGTTTGTGTTTCACGTTTTATACGCGTAACTTGGGTTACGTGTGTTGGGTTTGCTTGGTAAAGTGATAAGGTTGATATTCGTAGTGGTCCTACAATTGGTATCAATCGCCTAACAATGGTTTAGGAGTGTTTGTGTTTGTTTTGAAGTATACGCGATAAAGTTTCGCTCTCATATTTGTCACGCTTAAAGCTTTAATTTTGCACTTAAAAATTCAAGATTCTTGTGGTTTAAGGTTTATTTGGTGCTAAAGTTTCAGTTTTTGCAAAAGTTCAAGCTTTACGTGTTTTTGGTTCAGTTTTAAACTCGCTTTTGGTTCATTGGTCATTTCTACTGTGAACTTTTCTAAGCACTTTGGGTGAAAAAGGTCAACATTTTGGGTTATTCGAGTGTTTTAAGGATATCCGTGCAAAAGAAATCATTTGAATCGTTGGAAATTTTTACGAGTAGGTCAAACCCTAGTTCTCGTAAAAAGTCAAAACCCTAGTTTTCTACTCATAACTTTTGGTGAAGAATCTTCGAGCTATAACGGTTACTCGCTGCTTCCTCACTTGGATAAGTTTGTGGAACACTTCGACTTTTGGATATCTCTTACACCGTGATAGTGTAAAGGATTTTGGTTCTTAACCATAGTTTACGATAAGCTAAAAGCTTACGAGTAACTCACGATAACTTCACAATTACGCATAAGGTTTATTTAGTAAGTTTTCCTTACGCATAAGCTTAAGGTTACGAATAACTTTACTACTGTAACTTTAAACCCACGATAAGATCCTACGCCTAAGGAATCCCACGCCTAAGATCCCACGATAAGATCCCACGCCTAAGCCTCTAACTCCTAACCTACTATTCTACTACGCCTAAGCTCTTGCTTTACGCCTAAGCTCTTTCTACGATAAAGGTTTTTAAAAAAAAAAAAAAAAAAATTTTTTTTAAGGAAAACTTGAGTAAAATTTAAATTTTGAGGAGACTAAACGCTCAATTTTTACGAGATTCAAATTTTGGTTTAACTGTGAAAATTTTGGTCAAAATTCAAATTTTGGGCCTAAATTCAAATTTTTCGGTCAAATTTAGGCCAAAATTGTCATAACTCAAAATTTTCATACGACCTTAGAATTGATTTTTATAGTGAATTTCAAATTTTGGGCTAAAATTTTTAAGAACCAAGGTTACGAGTACGACTTTCGTAAACACCTCAACCGAGCTTAATCTTCATCAACCACAACTCCTTTATCGTTGAATCGATCCTACATCAACTTTATCGATCATACCTTCATCAATGGCAACTCAACAAGACATTCATGCACCGTGCCGAAAACCGCCCTCCTATGTTGGAAAAAGGTGGTTATCTTCAATGGACAAGTCGAATGCTTCGTTACATCAAGACAAAACCTAATGGAAAATTGATGATCAAATCCATTCGTGATGGACCCTTCATACCGACAAGTCCAAGACCCCGAAATGCCGATGCAACACCTCCCGCCCCACCATTTTTTCGCCTTCAAAAGAATCGAATACTCAAGAGGATCAAGAAAGTCAAGCAGATGACATGGCAATTCATATTGTCCAACCGGGTTTACCAAGAGACATCTTTGTTGTCAGAGACAGCCAGAAACCGCTTTCGATATGTGGGAACGTGTTAGACGACTTTGTCATGGAATGTAAATTGGTCAACAAGACACGGAGAACAAGTTGCTAATCGCTTGGGAGAAGTTTACATCTACTCCGTGAGAATCCATTGAATCCTACTATGGAAGGTTTTGCACTTTAATGAATGAGTCGATCGTAAACAAGTTGACACCCGTAACTATCGTGAGCAACATCAAGTTCTTGAACAATCTACCGTAAGAATGGGGACGATATGTCACTATTGTCAACCAAACAAAAGACTTACATCAAGTGAACTTTGATCAACTCAACGATTTTCTCAAACAAAACCAAGTGAAGTGAATGAAGTCGCAAGAAAGATTAGCAAAGAATCATGATCCATTGGCACTCATTGCAAAGACTCAAACTCCAAAGTGAATACACAACAACAACCTTCATCATCTTCCACTAACAACAACTTGCAAAGAATACATCCTCAACAACAAAACTATCCACCGAACAACAACATTACCAGAACAAGGAATCACCGATCTTGAAATGGAACCGTAAGAAGCTTTGTCACAAGCATTTGCATTCTTGGGTAAAGCATTCAGAGGTCGCTATTCCACACCAACTAACAACAACCAAAGGATTTCATCAAACACTCGCAATGTGCAAATTGCACACCGGTGTGAATATGGGTAATCAAGGACAAATGGTTGGAGTTATTGGGAATCGCAGGATATGCTACCGATTTCGCATGGGTAATCAAGCGGTTCCAATCGTGGTAATCGATGGGTCGAATGTTGGGAATAGAGCAAATGGTAATCGAATGGGAATGTTGCAGCCCAATGTTGGGAATTATGGAAATGTGAATCGTGGTAATCAGTTACGTGTTATAACCGCCAAGGATTGGGTCACATGGCAAGGAATTGTCCAACTAAGCCGAAAAAGAAGGATCTTGCGATCTTCGTAAAGCTATCATGTTGGTACAAAAGGAACAACTGGACTTCAATTGAGTGCCGAGGAAAATGACTTCATGGCTATTATGGATGATTTGAAGACCTCGAGGAACTCAATGCAAACCGCATCTTCATGGCAAATCTTCAGAGACTAAGTACGACATCGATTCGACGCACCTCCCGCCTATGACGCCAACGCAGATTCGAGGTACCAATCATTGATCCATGCTATAACAATGTCATATTTGATGTGTTTACTCATGACGAACAAGATTCTCGTGACACCAAGACCTACTTATGATACATACCGACAATCCGAGTTGTAGCAATACTAACTCGAGACTCCGATGTGGATCCTAATGGAGGTCCGTGGCACAAAATATCGAGACCGATGAGGAAACACGTGCTTATTTTGAATCATTAATCAACAATCGTGGCATTGAAATTGAGAAAGTTAAAAGGTCAATCGCGATGTTAAGGCCGCGAATGCTAAATTGACCACCGAGCTTGAGAGTTACAAGGAGAACGCAAAAGCCTTTGAATTTCGTAAAACAAAGAATCGAATTAGAAATTGGTTATCGAAATTTGGTTTCTAAAGAACAACTTTGCAAATCAAGTATAACACACTTGATGTGAATTTGAACTTAAAAATTAAATCTTTAAACAAGGAAATTTCGATTTAAATAACCAACTTTCTAAACAAAAGAAATGTTTTCTAATCTTGAAAAGAGAAGAAGCAGTTGATTATCGATTTTTCAAAACGAGAAGATTCTCTTCTTGATGAAATTCTTGATAAAATGAGAAAATCCAAACTTTGGAAAATTTGCTTTTAAAACGGGTCATTCTCGCTCAAACAATCAAGATGCTTTCTAATCAAGTAAACCGCTTTCATACTAATAATAGAATGGCACTTGGTAACTAACCTTCTTCGCTCCTCAAGAAAGCTCGTAAATCTCGTAATGTGTTAAACAATGGAAATGTTTTGCATAAACCCATAATTGTTCGTGATTCTCTTGAAACGTTAGAACTATCTCGAGGAGAGTAGATCAAAATGAAACAAAAGAATCCGGAAATCAAACCTATTGATTATAACAAATGGAACAAAATTAACGGAATTACTTTTGTTAATCAAAAGAAAAGTCAAAGTTCTCCATCACAACAAGTGTTTCAAACAAAGAGTCAACACTGCTTCAAAATCTGTTTCAAAACCGCTTGTTGTCTCAAATCTCTTTCGAACATTGAACAAATGTCTTCAAACAATCCTTTTAACACAAGTGATGCGAGAAGTATTTTAGACAATGTGAAAACTAGAATTGTGGATCTTCAAGACATCGTTAAAACTAAAACCACTATTACACCTAACAACCGGTTCTCTAGTTTTGACATCGAACAAAGAAAGTTTTTGAAACTCAAATTGCCCCTCACCGAATGCCATCAAGTGCAAGGGTAATTCATTTTGAACAAGCGCTTTTGAAAGAAACAACCGACTTTGTCAAGGACCATAAACTCGTAAAGCAAGCTAATGACCGTGTTGAACAAATCAAAGTTTTGGAAAATTTAAATGACTCTCTTCAAGATGTTCGACTCATCGATATTATGTCCATCATTTTGCAAACATATTCGTTGAAGATCATGAAAGACTCCACCGAGACCTCCAAATTGTTTCAAAATATGAAAAGCTCTTGAGAAACTTGAAAAGAAAATGTCTCATATTTTAAACAACTTGATCGAAAACCGAGGAATGCAAGTATGACAAATTGTCGATGAGCGTGCCTACAATGACATGAAAGCAAAAATGATCTTTTGAGGGCTCACCGAAAGTCAAAAGGAAAGGTAGTGGATACCGTGATTACAAAACCATTGATCGAGGAGAAAGCAAATGTTCCCAAACCGTTTCCAAACCAAAATGTCTGCTTTATGCCTCCTCCAAAAGTCAATGAGAAAATGTTTCATCAAAACCACCACTCCACCGCCTTGCCTAAACAAAATGTTGATAAAGGAAAAGCGGTTATCGAGAAACCAAAAGTTTTAGCTCCCGGCCTTTTAAGATGAGTACCACTAATGCGCCTCGCCTCCACATCTAAAACATATGGAACAAACGACATAAGTTTAGAAAAGCACTCTAAAGAGACTAGGAAAGTCGAAACCACTTTCTAGATAAAAATGTGAATCCTAATGAGTGTGCCTTACCTTCTACAGACTAGGAAGCACCTCTAGAGCAGCAGACTAAAGCCTAAGAGCAATACAAGGAACAATAGAGTCTCGCTTGCCTCTAAGAGTAGTCGCTTGAATAAAGAGAAGAAAGTAGAAGAACACCCTAGGAATTTACCGCTTTGTAATAAGAAAGACATTTCATCCGAATGTAATGAACCTATGAAACTTGCTAAGTTTAATGAATGTTGAACTGCTTTGTTTAACTTGCAAGAAATCTTTAACTAATGTTCATGATGATTGTGTTTCTAAGAATGAGATTGTTAAGCTCGTTAAGAAGAATGTTCCCAAAAGAACTTATGCTAAACGAATAGGAAGACTAGTCGCGAGACTTAGGCTTTACACTACCGATAGGGAGCATAATGTTTACTTTAGGGATGACATTTGAAACCCACGGTAGAACTTTCACACTCGAGAATGGTAGAATGAGTGATGCACCTGCCTTACCAATAGATGACTTCTATGAGTGTGATCGGATTTTACCTCTAACCCAAAGGAACCAAAATCAAAACGGTTTCCAAAATCTTCTTCTTCTCGTGATTGGCGTGTTATCGAAATATGTCTTTGGATCGTCGACTGGTTGCTCCAAGCACATGACGGAATCAAGTCGCCGATCAATTTCGTCTGCAATTCATGGAACCGACGCTTTGGAAATGATCATGTAGCAGCTATCATGGGTTATGGAGATCTACCTTTGGAAATTATTTGATCACTGGTTTACTATGTCCAAGGGTTGGGACACAATTTGTTCTCGTCAAGCGCCTGTGATGCGATTTAGAGGTTGCTTTTAGGAAAATGCTTGCTTCGTTAGAAACTTGATGGCACCGATCTCTTAATCGGGAATCGTGATACAAACTTGTATGCTATCGACATCAATCAAATGGCCTCTTCATCACCAATATGTCTTATGACACGAGCATCCGAACACGCCCCGGTTGTGGCACGAAGGTTATCCCATCTCAATTTTGACACCATCAACAATCTTGCCAAAGACAACATCGCCAATGGACTTCCAAAGTTCAAATACACCAAGGATCACTTATGTCCATCATGCGAACAAGGAAAAGCAAAAGAGCATCATATAAACCCAAACCGCACTCTAGTTCGAAGCAAGGTTGCATATGTTGCACATGGACTTATGTGGCCCAATGAGAGTTGAAAGCATTAATGGGAAAAGTATATTCTTGTTATCGCCGATGATTATTCAAGATATACATGGGTTAAGTTTCGAGATCAAAAGACGAAGCACCGTGCATCATCATCACCTTTTCAAACGCATTCAAGTACTTCTTCAAGCTCCGAAGGGTTGTAAGAATGCATAACCGCACCGAATTCACTAATCGTGAGTTAAGAACTTATTTTGAAGATGTTGGAATTACACATCGACATCGCTTGTTAGAACTCCACAACAGAATGGGGTAGTTGAAAGAAGAAATAGAACTCTTGTGGAAGTCGCCGCACAATGCTAATCTATTCTAGTGCACCGTTATTTCTATGGGTCGATGATGTTGCTAACGCTTGTTTCACTCGTAACCGATCCCTAATCCATCCAAGATTCAATAAAACCCCATATGAGCTTGTGAACAACAGTAAAACCCGATATCTCTTACTTTCACGTGTTTGGCGCTTTGTGCTATCCTACGAATGACAGAGAAGATCTTGGAAAACCGAAAGCAAAGGTGATATTGGAATCTTCATTGGATATTCGATAACTCGAGGGCATCTGTGGTGTATAACAAGAACTAGGAGGATCATGGAGACGATGAATGTGAAATTTGATGAACTTTCACATATGGCTTCCGAGAGACTCGCCTAGAACCCGCACTAAACCGATGCACTCGGACACATCGCTCAGACTCGACTCAAAGAGCTCAATCAACTTCGCTTGACAATCCTAAAGAACAAGAATGGGAGAATTTCTTCGAGTTAATGTTCGATGAATACTATGGTGGAACTTCGACAAATGCATCAAACCATCATTCCACCGCACCCGCCAAAATCATCCTCCACCACCAATGTAAGATGCATCTACAACGGTCGAAACCAATGCACCAACTCCATCAACATCATCTACATCTACTCAAGTTATTGCACCCGCTCTACCAAAGCAGCTGATGAGCAAAACCAAAACCGTAACGATGCAACGTTAGATGAAGACTTATTTGAAAACCCGCTTGCTACGGAATCACCGAATCATCTTCAAGCTTACGAGAACCATCTAACTCGTGACACGCTTAACCAACGGTATCCTTCTACTCAAGTGGACAAAAGACCACCCAATTGAACAAGTTATTGGTGAACCTTCAAGGCCAATTCGACGAGACGCCAACTTGCCACCGATTGCGACTTATGCATTTACCTTTGCTCAATTAGCAATATAGAGCCAAAGAACATTCGCGAGGCAATGGCGTAACCCGCATGGATAGAAGCGATGCAGAGGAACTTCTCCAATACCGCCTTCATGACTCTTGGGAATGGTTCCAAGACCAATTGACATTTCGCCATTGATCTCAAATGGTTATGGAAGAACAAAAGGGATGAAGAG
Organism: Chrysanthemum lavandulifolium; assembly: GCA_022545495.1. Taxonomy (NCBI): domain Eukaryota; kingdom Viridiplantae; phylum Streptophyta; class Magnoliopsida; order Asterales; family Asteraceae; genus Chrysanthemum; species Chrysanthemum lavandulifolium. Next base: position 150,195,356 of record CM040241.1, on the reverse strand, counting down.
ATGATCGAATTGCAACAAAGCTCGCCTTGTGGCCAAAGGATATAGACAAGAGGAAGGGATAGACTTTGAAGAGTCATTCGCACGGTAGCTAGACTTGAAGCGTCAGATATTCTTAGCCTATGCACTCACAAAACATCACGGTTTATCGATGGACATTAAGACCGCGCTTTGAATGGAACTCGAAAGAAGAAGTGTACGTGAGTCACCGTAAGGCTTCATAGACATGGAACATCCGACTACGCCTACAAACTCAAAAAGGCAATCTATGGTTTAAAACAAGCTCGAGAGCGTGGTATGACGAATCGTCCCTCTTCCTTATCCAAAACAATTTCACCAAAGGAACAGTTGATCCTACCTTGTTTACACAAAATGCAAAACGACATTTTGATTGTTCGATTTACGTGGACGACATCATCTTTGGGTCCACTAATCCGAATCTTTCAAAACATTTTGAAAATCTCATGAAAAGCAAATTTGAAATGTCCATGATGGGGAACTAAAATTTTTCTTGGTTTACAAATACATCGCCCCTCGTGGAATTTTTATAAATCAAGCTAAATACACAACCGAGATTTTGAAAATCATGGTATGGATAATTGTGACTCGGTCGGAACACCAATGGTAACTTCACCAAAAATTGGAGCCGATTTGTTTGGGAAACCTATTGATCCAAGAAATATCGGAGCATGATTGGTTCTCTCATGTACCTCACCGCTAGTCGACCCGATATTCATTTTGTCGCTTGCTTATTAGCACGGTTTCGTGCAAAGCTCACCGAATCGCACCTCAAAGAGGTTAAACGGATCTTCGGCACCAAGACATCCATTCACATGGGACTTTGGTATCCGAAGGAACCGGATTTGATCTAATTGCCTTTTCGATGCGGACCACGCAGTGATCAAGTTACAAAAAAAGTACATCCGAGGAGCACAATTTTGGGTGAAAAGTTAGTCACCGGTCTTCAAAGAAACAAGATTGCATCGCACTTTCAACCGTCAAGCCGAGTATGTGTCTCTATCTCTCGTGTTGTGCTCAAGTTCTATGGATGAGAACACAACTCACAGATTATGGCTTTACTTTCGATAAAATACCTATGTATTGTGACTCAAAAGTGCCATAGCCATATCATGCAATCCTGCTCATCACTCAAAGACTAAGCATATCGAGTCCGCTATCACTTCATCAAAGAGTACGTCGAAAATGGTATCGTTGAATTATTCTTCGTGAAGATCGATTACCAACTCGCCGATCTATTAACTAAAGCCCTTCCAAAAGAAAGGTTTGACTATTTAGTTCGACGAATTGAATGCGAAGCCCAACCCCGAGGAGTTAGAACGCCTTCTCGAATCTTCTTGAAAATGATTTTCCAAAAGTCACAGTAAATATTTTTGAAAACAAAATACAAAATTTGAAAACCAACAAAAGCAAAATATAAAAATATAAAACTTTCAAAAATACAAAACAATATAAAATCAAAATCCAAAATATTCTTCTCACGACATGTCTCTTGTATAATCGATATTCAGACGCTTCTAGAAATGTCATTCAACAATGATACGGGCATGTACAGATGCTTGAGCGAGAGTTCTTTAATATGTTTTCTAAAACATGTCGCTTCTCAAAATTTCTTCATAAAATGGCTTTCAGATACATCAAGACGAAACCCGGACCAAAATGATGACTTTTGATTATTTTCAAATCAAAACTCGTGTTTTTAATGAAAAATCAAGTGTACGCTCAAAGGCACTACATTTAAAATGGTGAGAAATCATCATCATCTTGAGCACCTTTTCAAGATTGTTCAAAAGATTTTCAAAATCTTTCAAAATATTTTGTGCTCAAGATAACTCCTCTAAAACCCTTTAATTGATTATGCTTTATTAAAGGGGAGTATAAAACAAAATGTTCCAAATTCATGCTTAAATCAAACCGCTTGTCTCCCAAAAGATTCTAAAATGTTGTTTAATCCGTTGATATCAAAAATATCACGAATATGCTATTTTTGAGGGGAGGAGACGTGATTAAAATGTGATCAAAAAGTTTAATGATCGTTGTTTGAATCTCAAATGAGCTCGACTCGATTGAAACCAATGAATTGACGAGGAATCATGTACCATCTCGAGAAACTTTCTATGGACTTGACCAGACGGGTAATAATTTCAAGCTAGTTCTCTAGTGATGTAAACGTGTCTCGAATCGGTCTAGTTCATTTAAAGTCGATCAATTCAAAAGTGCGAACTCTACCTCTATGTGCGATTTCACAAAACTTATAAGCACATGTGAAGGGGAGTGTTTCGAAAATATAAAACTCACTGAGTGTTTCAAACATGTTTTCTATCATAAACACTCGAGAGATTTTCAAGAAAATGGTTTTATGGCAACAATAGGACAGTCATGGAGTTATAAGGTGACTAAGGATAGGAAATTGTCCTATGATCCGCCAGAGTCGGAGGGATCTACCCAAGGACATCACAAATAGTTAGTATTAGAAGTCCTTAGGAATGATTGAAAAAGGAGTAATGTGAGAAAGGAGAAAGAAGGGTTGAAGAATTAAAAGAAATGTAAAAGAAAGGGTGAAAAGAAATAGCCTCCATATTCAACCTTAGGCGTAAACCGGTTCAATTCATATGCTATCGGTTGTCACTAGATGACACCGGTATTGAAGACAAAGACGCCATGGACCCAAAGGACGACCGCACTAAACCTTCTAGCCACTCAATTCCTCTTAAAAGGATTTGTTTCATTCTCACGGAACCCTACATAATCTATTGACTTTCTTAGAGATCGTTGGTATTGAAGAAGGAGACCTCTCCCTAGTCTCCGCCAGAAAACCAAAATGCACTATTGAGTCTAGAGCCACGAGATTCATCAAAAGATCTCATAGGAACACTTGACATGACATCGCTTGTTGTTCATCAATAAGGACACAAGTGATATATTATAGAGTCCCACGCAGATCTTAGCAATCGCCGTAACATTTATGAGAAGTTTCACATCCGTGATCTTCAATGATTGAATGGAAACTCCCGCTGTGGTCAACATCAAGCAGCACCGACAAAGCAGTCACTGTAACTCCCGTGGATTACGCTTAGTGTGTCTCAAACGGTCTACGTCCGTGGGTGATGCTTCGTGTACCTCAATGACTCATCCGAATCAGATGTACTTCGTATATCGCGTTATCTCACTTGTGGGACTCAGCTCAGAACGGCCTCTGTGAGAATTAGAGACGTGTTTTCACACTATGTCATAACACCCTCGAAATTCAAACTTGTAAGTGCCGGAATCCGCTTATTACTAACCTGTTTTATGTTTTCTTCTTATGGAAGCTCCGGAGCGGATGGATCGTGCAGACTCGCCACATGCTCATACCAACAACACATGAAAGTTCTCATCAAAATCAAAGGCAACTCAAAGTTAAAGATGATTCTTCGTCAATGTCAAAGAATCTACAAAGTTTAAAGACTCGAGAACTACATCATTGGTAACTCAAAGTCAAATAGAAGTGTGAGCATGGTGGAGAAAGACGGAGACACCTAACCAACGGTTGACAACGGCAGACAACCACATTATCTCGATCACAAAGCATGAAGGAACAAAGAATCAAGACTATTCTATATCTACACACAAAGTTCAAGCTCAAGAAAAGTAAAGACCTAATCAAGTGGAGCATCATTTGAATGACCACCCTTAGGGGAGATTGTTAGCCTTAATAGTTTTATTAGAAGTGATGGTCATTCACGATTAGGAACTTTGTAACGTGTGTTAGATATCGTGATAGAATAGTCAACGGCTCGTGGATTGGGCTAAGCTAAATGGCTAATAGTTATGTTATGCTAGCCGCTTATAAGCTTAAGTATAAGCCCAATCCAAGTCCAAGCCCACGAAAAGCCCAAGCAAAGCCTTTAGGGTTTTAAGTGTCTTGTATTATAAATACCCTCAAATGGTCATTTGAGGGTGTGCTTGAGTGTGTGTGTGTGTGTGTTTTTTCTCAAGGAATATACAACTTTATTGTGTTTATCTTATCCTCTCACATACACGATCTTTATAACATCAAGTCACCATCTTTCTCATCTTATTTCTAAGCTTTGTTTGTGTTTGTGTTTCACGTTTTATACGCGTAACTTGGGTTACGTGTGTTGGGTTTGCTTGGTAAAGTGATAAGGTTGATATTGTGATTTTTGTCTAGATTTTCCCGATATGAAGACTCGTGCTCAAGTTTATCTTTTCTCCACTCGAGTTTCATGTTCGATGTCGATGGAACCGATATCCTAATCTTATCAACTAATGTTTATCTTTTAGCATACTTAATAAACGGCTTTTAGATTTTCGTTGATACCCTTGCCTTTAAACATTGAGGACAATGTTTCGTTTTAGTTTGGGGTGGGTAATCTTCGATTTGATTTGACCGCACTTGCTTACTCTTTGCCGTGTACTCTCGCAACCCCGTTTTTCCTTAGAAAATGAAACATTGTGCAAAAATGTGAAGATTTAAAAAATTTTGTAAGCTTTTGCTAGTTTTATGATTGAAAAGTCTTCGCGAGTTTCTTAGTAGTTACTTTAAATATGCGTTTTCTTTAAAAAGCCTTTGCTAATTACTTAGACAAGAGGCTATAAAATGCGATTCTAGCTCACAAGGCCAAGAATTTGCAAGCTTCCCTAAGCGATTTTAAATATGCGAAGCTTTGAAAAGATTTGCTAGTTTCTAATAAGTGACTTTAAAAATGCGAGACTTGAGATTATTTAACGAAGCATTTGCTAAGTTAATACATGTTTTGACACCTTGTTGACTTTCCGCTGGTGAGAATAGGAATAGAATTCTGACTTGACCGGGCGTGTTGAGCCCTAGCTTGTTCCCTTAACCATAGATAATTTAATTTGAGATTTTAAATTTGCGGAGATCGAGGAATGATAGAGTTACTTATGAGTTTAGATGCTAAGCATGGAGTAGATGGTTCTCTTTAGAGCCCATCGAAGGTACTTGTGGCTTTTTGCTCCTACAAAATTGTCTCACCCCATATTTGTGAATAAATAATTAAAGATGTTAAGTTTTTGGCGATAGTTAGTTCTTTATCTTCTTTAGAGAATCCTTGCCCATAAGAGTTGGGTACACATCAAGGTACTGTCAGTGTTGCGGTATAAAAACCGTAGGATTCAGAGTTTGGCACAAAAATTAACATGAAATAAAGCTAAAATGTATTAAAGTGAAAAATCCAAAGCCATAAAAGTTTTCTATGTCAGACGGTACCCCGTTGTCATGGACTTCAAAAGGTTGAGGAAAATCCAAAGTCATAATAAGATTTCGATAAAACGTAATCCCGCTGAGTTGGTGGTTGAAAAGACCAGGACCTAAATTGCAAAATGCAAATGTGTCAAATAGCGTTAAGCCAAACTTTGAATTCGGGAGATATCTAAATAAAAGCTTTTGTCTCTAGACTCGTAGATGAGTTGTTTCGGTCGTAATAAAAAGGATATCTCCCTAAATCGTGTTAAATTAGGACCTTGATGTGGACCTCATTCTTGTATGCAACGGTTTTCGAGGGAAGATGGAAAACTAATTAGCGACTTAGCTTCATATCTTTATCGCAATAAAACTTATCGAAACGAGAAACATGAAGAAATTCATTTCTCACCAAAAATAAAATAAGTAGAGGAAAAGAGGAAAATGGGATCAAGAGGTAATTACACAAATAACTTCCATGGGTAGTGTTAGCATCTAAAGTCATATTTAACAATGATTTCGATTTTACGGTTAGTTTGGGGACTTGTGAAAAATTAGGGACGATGTATTCTATCCGTATGGTCACTTCGTGCTAAGTTGTGTTTCCTACTCCGTGATCCTAAAATGTCGTTTGAAAAATGTTGGAGTTATTGATCGACATGAAAGTTCAACAAACCATCACTCATAATTGGAATGTGCTTAATCGTAATATCTATATGTGAAATAAAAGGTAAACAGGGCATTTTAAGAATTGAGGGTTTCTTAATCTCTTTTGAGGAATCTTTACTACTTCTCATAGGTTTAGTAGAAAGAGATTGAAATCCTTGGTTTTAGAAGCGTAAGTTGATTGCATTACGTGAGGACACGGCAATCGTCTAGTCTGGGGTATTTTGGTATGTGCAAAAACACATATAATTTCTTTACCAAATCAGGCCCAAAATAACCAAGAAAGAGCCTTTTATTCCTAATATTTGTTGGTTTCTTGAGTTAATGCATGTGCAGGTACGGATATGACAAAACACGCAAAAGAAAGACAAATCAGACTAAAACCCGAGCACGAGAAGGAAAAGAGTGCAAAAGCTGAGCCGGGAATAAGAAGTGAGTGACTGTGATGATTTTGATGCTAAAAGGATGATTTTTGAAAGATTAGATCAACTTTGAAGGAATTACGGATTCGGTCCTTAAAGTTTCAGAAATTGTCGATTCTACCTTGAAGTTTCAAAATTGGCAAGATCGCCCCCATCTTTCCCACATTGTCGAATTTACCCTTGTGCCAAATTTCCCAAAATTTCCCTTTCACCTATTTACACATTACACCCTTTTAAAATTAAACCCTTATCCTTTTAAACCTATAATAAACCTAAGGTTCAAAGATCATTTTAACCTTTTCAAATACCTACTAATTGACTAGTCAACATATCTCACCCATGAACCCTTTCCTTATCACTTGACCCCCAGTCAATTAACCCTTGAACCCCTATCTTTACCCACGGTCAATGAAAGTCAAATCCAATAAAATATTTTAAAAACAAACGCGCCAAAAAATAAGCCCCAATATTCCCAGAACATAAACCCTAATATGCCCTTGCTCTAATTCGCTTAATTGGTCAGTGAGACGTGGAGATAGTGATCTGATGGTTAAGATGGATTGGATGATGTGGGGAATTGATCTAAGGGTTGAAACGAGCTCAAAAGAAACACACCTTGCATTTCTGGATCCTTCCAAGGCTCTTCTATATAAAGCCTTGAATTCACACAATTGAAGACATGTAGTTTTTTAGTAGCTTAATAGAGTGTAGTTTAATTTTCAATTGTTTTCTTTAAGTTTTCTGAATCATTTTTAAGTGTAATCCTCATTTGTACCTCAGATTTCAATTTAATAAAATTGCTTTGAATTTCAGTTTACCTATTAGTGTTTAATTTCAGTTTAAATCAATTTCAAATGTTTATTAATATTGTTGCAAATCTATTTAGCTTATCATATACATGTTTCAGCTTATTTCTCTCTTAAACCAAGAATTACAAAAAAATCAGATGATTATTTGAAAAAAATATATATATATACTCTAAACAGTTTTATAGTTTCATATTAGCTTAAGCTACTGTTTCATTAAGCTCATTTAAGCTTTCTATAGCTTTTAGTGAGCTTATTTCTGTTTCAATCTCGAATTCACTAAAATCACCACTCGGTCAACAAAAGTCAACTGAGAAGCTTTTGCAAGAAGGAATGGGTTTGGTCGATATTGGATCGATTTGGGTTAATTGTCGGATATGGATTAAGTTAGGGGTATTGATAGTATCGCTTGAATTTTAGCAAGCCATAGTGGTCGGACTTCTTGTAAGTTTCAATTTCATCTCGAGATTGGCTTAATAGAATAGGAGTAATGGTTGTTGCTTAGTTCTGCTTAATCTCGTGTTATTCAAGATAGTTATGATTGTTTAGCTTCAATATTCTTTTGTTTGAATCATTGGTTAGTTTTCTTATCATTTGTCGCTTTGTTCGATATAACTGCATAACTTGCTCGTAATTGATTCTCGAGTTTGTCTCGGTGTTTAGAGCATTTCATTTAGTTCTATTTTGGTCATAGGATCTAGATCTAGTGATAGTTTAGACTAGTAGAGTAGTATTGCTGTTTTAAGTTGCATCACAGTTTCAATAGGTGTGTTTGGATCAAAGCTGATCACTGGTTTTTAGGATTAGTTTGAGATTAGATTTAGTTGCAGCATTCTAGGTTAGGTTCATTTAGATTAGTTTAGGCATAAAATTTAGATTTCATTCATTAAAAAGTCAAAACTATTCTTAATCTCTTTAACTCGTTAAACAATTAAGTGTTAGAGTGCATTAACTTGGATATAGGTCTAAAAATCATTAGTGTAGCTCAACTGGTTTCATTATAGCCTTAAACGTCAATTACAACTTGTTTGTTAAATCAAAGTTCATCAAAGTCAATTTTCTAAATCAGATAAAAGTCAAAACACCATTTCACTCAAACCGCTTATTTTTCTAGATTTTAATTCATACATCTCTGGTTCAAACTTGTTGAAAATATGGATTCTAGTACTCTTATTGGTGGTTAATTTGAAGATATTTTTAGAAACTTTTTGTGAATATTCTAAAGTGGTCAAATCAGCTTCTTATTTAAGGCAAACGTGCCCTGTTCACACATAGTATTCACTAAGTGAGTTTAAGCCCTTCTTGTAGAGTCTCTAATAAATTCATTATAGCTTCTCTAGGGTCCAAATTTGGTTTACAAGTTCCTTGCCAGGTGTTTTTGAGGTTGTGTTATATGGATTTTAGTTTACGTTTATCTTGCGCTTATTTTTGTCTGCAAGCTGAAAGTTAAAGGTTGTTTACATAGGTATTGGAATTGTGCTCATCTGCTCTTAGGTTGTGATTTATTAGTATTAGATAGTGGTTTTAGGTTGATATTAATTGGTTTTAGCTTATTGCATGTTCTTGTAGCTTCTGGTTGTCTAATTTAGCTTATAGCTTATTTTAGATAGCTTATTTCAATTAATTTGCACCTCATTAGCTTAATATGCATTCATAGCCTGCATTTTATATTTTTCCTAGAATATTAATAATATTTAGGATTTTTATGGAATTATTCATAATTTTCTATAACTTCTAGCTACTTTTCTGCATTTAAAATAGTTTTTATTATTTTTTAAATAGTTTTTAATAGAAATAATTCAGAAAAAGCCACAAAAATCACAAAAATATAATTTCAATTTTCCTAATTTAATAAAAATAAAAAAGACATAAAAAAATATTTTTCCTCATTTTTCCTAGTTCAAATAGCATTTTCTAGCAATTTAATTAGTTTAAAATAGTTTTAAATTCATAGAAATTAGAGAAAAAATCAGAAAAATACAAATCCAGTTTTGAAAACTAATTTTAGTTAATTAAGATTTTTGAAAAATAGTTTTGTAATTCTTTCATGAGTTTTTATAATTTTTTAGTATTTTAGATCTATTTTTAAAGTTAAAAATTAGTTTTTAATTCAAATAAATTCAAGAAAAATCATAAAAATTAGTTTTAAATTTTAGATAACTTTTGAATTTCATTTTTTGCTGTATAATAATTTTAGATCACTTTTAGGGGTTAATTTAGATTAGTTTGCATTTAATTCACGTTTTAGTTAAATCGTAATTTGCGTTTTAAATTAAAAATTGCATAATTAGTTGAAATTATTTGCTTGAATCATAGATTTAGTGCCTTTAATTGCTTCCCTTTACTTTTCCTTGCCCTGTAGTTTAGAAATCATCAAAATATCCCCTTTTCCCATTCGAATCCCGAATAACGCGACGTGAGTTGAAAATTCCATTCATCTCTCACTAGGAACGATCCCGGTGCTCAAATCTAATACATTTGAGTTACTCAAATACTACAAAACTCTATAATTGGTTTTCCCGACAAATCGGCACCGATCATGTGTAGTGTAGTATTCAGAAACCGAGGTCGTCCCAAGAGCTATGCGAATGATTCTAATTAAGTCTAGGTGTCATGATTTTAATAGGTTTTAAGGTTGAAATGATTAATTAAAACTAAAGACAAGAAATGCAAGAAAGCAAATAAAGGCGAGGGTTGTGATCAATAGAGGAGAAGTGTGCTAACCTATTTACTCATCCTATCAAGTTTAGTTCACGCTTAATTACTTCCAATTGCTTCAAGTGGGGGTTTAAGTCGCTAGGACAACATTTGGTCATTAGTCCTAACCTATCAAAGAAAGTATTCCACCGGAGATCAAGCTACTACCCTTGAAATTCCAGGTTGTTTTAGTCCCCTAAGACAAGTCATTAAGTTCCGCTACATGCAAGATTCATAACAATGAGTGCCGGCGCTAGCATCTTAAACACTCATCCCTAATTTCTTAAGTTCATCCAAACGGTGGGTGATGGGTTGGTCAAATCGCATGCGAAGAGGGTCATCATTGGTCAATTATTACCCTTCCCACCGGCCTACCTACTTAGGGTCGGTTGGTCATATCTCCTAGCAACTAGTCACTACCGCCATTCAAAACTACCAAACAAGGGTAGCTACCAACAAACCATGCATGCATACACTAGAAACAATTATACGGAAGCAATGTAAACATAAACAAAACAATTATGAATCATAACTAGGTTAGCACCAGAGGTGCTTAGCCGCTCATATTAATCAAACAATCGATTCAATGTTTAACATATTGAAATACATGAATTGAAAGTAAAGGAAATGATAAATTTCTAATGCTTATCGTTAGGAGTGATTTATCTCTTAGAGATAGCTCAGTATGCTCCTCAAGATCTCGCCTTCACCTCCTACCCACGTTCTCGCTTTTGTGTGTAGAGTGAATGATGAGAAATGCATAATTTTGGGCGATATTTATAGGTTGATCCGTTACGGTGTAACTAAAGTTGAGAGTTACCGTAACATTCATTTCTTCATATTTTTGCTCGAAAAGCTGGTTATGGCGTAACATCGTGAATGAGTTACGCCATATCTTCAATAAATCATGGTTACGCGTGATTTGTGGAAAGAGTTACGGCGTAGCTTGCAGCCGCGCCGGAACATCATTTGACCTAATTAGTTACCGGATTATCCTAGGAGGAGTTATGCCGTTATCTTTAGCTTAGTTGGTTTCGAAATATGCTTCACATTACGGTAATGTGAGAGAAAAGTTACCGTAATTACTTCAAAATAAGCATACTATCATATATCTTAAATAAACTCTCCAAATCCGTGTCTCCTTAGCTCCAATGCTCGTAAATTACTTGAAAGTGAAATATAGAGGAAAACAAGCGTAAATCCATATAAATGATATAAAATACGAGCATTATCTGGGAAATTGACACTTAATATTCGTAACTATTTGATGTTATCAAATATCCCCACTTGAACTCTACTTGCCCTCAGTAGACCTTATTAGATAGATTCCTAAAAGATATCTCCCATTACGAAAAATATAAGTTTTCAAATCCCTTATGCTAGAATAAAACAAAGCCGAACACCTCACGAAATGGGAACAAAACACTCAAATCTCTCAACTATTCTAAGTTTCAATTTGGGTGATCACCAACGACATCATAGCATGTATTCTATCATAAGTTTGGCGGTTATACAAATATCCACCACTAGAGTTAAATACTAAACAATTCTTGAAGGCAATATGGGTAGACACGACAAAGGTTAAAGGTGAGTCGTCATTACTAACATGTCACGGCGAAGTGGACAAAATCAATGATACATGACCAAATCCATGGCCAAGACACCAAAGATTGCTCGCTGCATCACCTAGACACGCTTCATGACTAAAGGGTAGGATAGGACATGGGATAAAATTGGTGTAACATAAAATCAAGCAAATAGTCTAAATCTATAACCAAGTCATCACCACTTCACCGCTCATCCAAAGTTCAATTTCGGGTTAAAAACCGGATCATGATAGACTGTAGATGTACCATTAGAGGACGCCATGATGGGCACATTAACTTTTCTTCAACTGTTGGCGCAATTACCAACTCCATTCTTCAAATGTGACCGAGGTGGCCTCATCGATACTACATCTATAATGAGCTCATAAACATAGTGCTTATAACTTCGCACTTTACAATCATCAAATAATTATAACACATTTTTTTACACATAACAACTAAACATAACATCCCCCCACTTGAGATGAACAATATGAGAATTTGGGGGTCTTCAATGATCTTTAAGAATATGTCGCCGACGAAAGCGTGATTACCGAACCTTTCCACTTGAACCTTGAACTTAGGCAAACAATGACTTCCTAATTACAAATAAAGACTACATGGTAGGCTAAGGTGTATGGGTGTAACGAAATAATATGTTGGGTGAACAAAATGAAAGGAATGGCTCGGATGGGTGTATCTAGGAGTATCTTGCACTAAAGGCGCAGAGCAACAAAGGTTTTAACATGGGGTCGAGAAGTCGAGGTGACTAATCGATAGACACGCAATGATAGGGCTATTTGGGTGATAATCTGGGATATGAAAGTGTCAAGAATGACAAAGTCTTGGAAAAGTCAAAGCATCTTGCTAAAGAAGAAGTCAAAGTACTGTCAAGTCAAAGTCTTGCAAGGCTAAAAGAACTGTTATATTCGTTTATGGAAAGCTTTGTAATTCTAGAATATTCTTTATTAGATTACTTGTCGTACAAGGATACAAATTGTAAACCGACTAGGGTTATCCTTGAGCTTATAAAAGGACCCCTAGATTGGCATTAGAGGTACGAGTTCACAAGTTTAGAGTATGTGTATCATTAGAGTTTTAGAGAAGTTCGATATTATTAGAGTTGTTAAAGAGTCTGCATAATAAGCAGATTTAGAGTTATTAATAAAATCGTTCAAAGTTAAAGTTATATTCTTCTTAGCTTTGTTAAGTAAATTCGCATACTTAATAGAGTTTGCTCAAGTGTTTCAATGTTAATAACTTAGGATTTATCCGAGGTTATTAAACCTTAACAAGCTATTTAAGTTAGTTTGGTTAGAGTACATCGATCCAACAAGTGGTATCGTAGATTGTGTGGAAACTCGACTAAGAAGAAAATTGATTTCACAACAAACCCCAAGATGTCGATCAAGTCGCATCAACCCTATCCCCGAGGTATGTTCTAAGTGTCATGATTTTATCAAAAGTACTTAATGCTTATGTAATTGAAAGAGATAAGCGTATAAGGGCTAGGTGCGAGGTAGGTGGTTATCAAATAACCTTAGAGTCAATGGAAGCCAAAATCTTAACACATGAAAATAATGAAATGGCTTGGCGAAAAGTATGAACAACAGGATTATCGCTAAAACTAAGTGAATGGAAATTAAATTGTAAGATTGTGAAATTGAAAAACCGACTAAGGAAAGAGATGATTTGTTAGCAAAGTTTGATGCACGGAAAGAATCGTCTCATCACATGTTACTTACGCTCAAAAGCAGAGAAGAGCTTACATTAGAACTGGCTTAGGTTTTGGTATGGACTTTGATAACATAGAAGAAAATCAATCTAGTGATGACCTAGAGGATATAACCACTAGTGACGATGAACTCATTAATTATGTAGACACATCTAGTAATGAGGATTCAGTTAGTGAAACACCTCCGAGTTTAAGAAAGACAATGGTTATCATTGGCCCCTATCCCATGGAATTCATCAACCCCTAGGCACGATGTTTCTTGTTTTGGTGTAGACAGTCTAGAGTTTAGGAAAAAGCTAATTGGACAATCTAGGTGCGAAACCCAAAAGAAACTATTGAAAACCCTAAGGATAATGATGTTAAAAGTCAAGCGGTACCTTCTAGTCAAAGATGCATGCTAGAGTATCTTTAAGAAAATCTTTTCAAACAAGATCGCTAAACCTTTTGGGATAACTTTGGTCAAAACAGTTTTAATCATTCACCTAGAAGGCAAAATAGTTTTGGTCATAGACACGAGAGGAAGAAATTTTGGAAGTATGGGTCAAAATTGTGTTTTGTTTGTTATAGTCCCGATCATCGATCAAGCAATCGTGATTTTCACTCGGTGTACCTAAGCAAATTTCAAAGAACAAGAATACAAACCAAAAACCTAGAGAGAATAAACCGATCTGGACTCACTCAAATAGGGTTAACCATAGCAACTTTTCACAAGACTATAGGTACCCTCACCGAGAAGACCTTTTCAAAACCACCAAGTACCTTCAAATAATTTTCAAAGAACTCAAGTACCTTCTCAAAGTAATCGCTAGATTTTCAAACAATTAAGTCATCAGAACACTTTTGGAATGGAAAGCCTAAGAGATCAAATTATTATCAATCTAGAAGGCATTACAACTCCAAAAGAGTAGCTAGATCAAGGACTCTTCACCGGGTTAAAACTAAATGGGTTCGGAAGGAAAGTAATCGATGGGAACAAACAAGACTTTCAACAAGTAATGGTGAAACAGAGATTTTGATAAAGATGATTACGTGGAAAAGAAAAGGAGATTTTAGTTGAAAAGAAAAATTTGTTGAAATTCCACAAGTTTTGAATCAAAAGATAATAATTGGATCATGCTTTAAAAACAATGGAGACTACATACTTTGAGAATGTGAGTATGTCACTCCACAAGAGGAACAAGTCGATTAATGGCTTGGGTTCCTCAAAGCAACTAACTTTTTATCTTATTAGGCGGGGCAACCCAAAGAGGAGCTTAAAGATCGTTTTATTGTTACTAGTGGTTGTTACATTAGCATGACAGAGACAAGGAGATTCCACGATTTGAAGGCATCTTAGTTAGTGAGCTACATTTGAGGGGAGGACTAATTAGTATAAGTATAGTCCTATGCATTGCTTGAGGGGAGGCAATCTAATGTTTATGTGAAGTATTTGCTATTGTAAAGAGGAGAATGGGAACGTACTGCTTTTTGGTTCTATGAAAGTACTGCTTGGAAAGTACTGCTTTGGAAAGTACTGCATCACAGGGTACTACTTCACAAGGGGCTGAAATTCAAGAAGATACTGCAGTTACATCTTCACCATCTCCACAAGTTTCTATTCATGCCTCTTAACAAGAAGAACATCCGCCATCTTCTCTCAATGATTATACTTCAACATATGGGCTTCAAACATCTAGAGGAGATGAGGAGATGAGGGTAGTGTTCTTAACAACTATGCTTTATCAAGGAGTTGACAAGATTGAAGAAATCTTTTGAAGAAGCGTGCTACGAGATTAAGAGATTGAAGCTTAAGTTTAGAAGACTCAAGAAGTTTGTTTGGCCATTGGTTCAACATCATAGTTTATGGGTTAAGTCTCAAAGAAGGCAAGGAAGGTCAGTTAGGAAGTTTCCAAAGCCATCCAAAGGCACTAAGGTTCAACAATCATCTTCATCCAATTGGGGAGGAATTTAGAAGAACAAAATTTGAAAGAAGATCTGTTATGAGAATGAACCTCAAGGTCTTGAAGAGTATGTTAATATTGAAAGTCTTGAGGAAGAAAGGGCTCAAGTTCAAGCGAAGTTCAAGATCTTGAAGTTCAAGTCATCAAGATCCAAGTATCGCTTTTAAGGAACTTTCGCAAGAATTGATTTCTCCAAGATTGTTAGATTTTGAAGAGGAAGTTGGTCCTTTAATTGTTATACATGAAGAAGAAGTGGTCCTTCAACTGCTTTACATGAAGAAGAAGCTACACTCAAACCTATACATACCGCAAGTGATGACGAAACCATTCTTTGAGATATTGCATGATTTGTTAAAGCAAGGGTGTTACTATTCCGTGAGTTGCGTAAGAGCAACCAAGAACTTCTCAACTGCTATTGATCCTAAGGATAAAGGAAAAGGCAAGTTGGTAGATACAAAGAAGAAAAGAAAACTTCTCAACCTGAGATAAGAGTGCTCAAGATGCTATGAATGAGGAAGCGGCTAGAAAGCTACAAGTGAAGCGAATGTCAAGTTGATAATGAAGAAGCTATGAATGAAGAAGCGACTAGGAAATTACAAGAAGAATTGAATGCTAAAGTTGTTATACCATCACCTCTTCCTATTTCTTCTCTACCAAGAAGACCAAATCTTGCTAAAGAAAGGAATGCAATGATGGCTATGGGCTTTATTGCACATTGTGGAAAACTAGAAGGGGGTTGAATAGTTTTACCAATTAAAACTTCCTTTTAAACTATTTAGATCGACTTATGTCAATCTATTTGGTTGTGTGTGTTGGATGTTGATAAACAAGCATATTAAGATATGTAATGAAAAGATAAAGAGTAAGAAGCACAAAACCACAACGCGAGTATTTATAGTGGTTCGCTACAAGGACACCTTCCTTGCCCTACTCCACCCCCGAGTCACCTACTCGAGAGTTCGTAAACACTACACCAATCTCCTTATGGCGGAGAAGCCTTCACAACGTCGCTTAACCTTTTTCGGTACAAAGCTAAATACCGAGTTCTTTCACACCAAGGCGAACCACACCTACACAACGTCGCCTACCCTTTATACGGTGCTAGGCTAACCACCGAGTTCTTTCACACCTTAGGTGAACTACACCTTCACAACGTCGCCTACCCTTTATTAGGTACTAGGCTAAGCACCTAGTTCCATTTCAATGGAGGAACTACTACCACACTACACCAACGACTAATCCCAAAGGAGATCTACCTTTACAACATCATCAAGGATATCAATATCCTTGGATCTAATGCTAGTCTATCTAGTACATCGAAACACACCATATCGAATGTACATCTAAGGCACCTTTCACTAATGCCTTTGACTAGATCTACAAGACACCTTTCACTAATGTCTTGTGTCTTTACTCAAGCACCTTTCACTAATGCTTCAAGTCTTGACTTCTAAGCACCTTTCACTAATGCTTCTTGTCTTGACTTCTAAGCACCTACCACAAGTGCTTATCCTATAGACGATAGATACCCTTCACTAATATCTTCGCCTTGACATTTGAGACATCTTTCACTAATGTCTTCAACACTACAATTCTTTGAAGAAAGAAAGAGATCATCAACAAGAGGACTTTAGTAGCCTTGATGATGAAGAAGCTTGGCAACTCATGGACTTGAGCTTGCTCGACTTCAAAGGTGGTGATCTTGCCTTTAAGAGGAACCTAAAAGATCACACAAAACAAGACTACAAACATAGATCTCTTGGATCTAAGGTTAGTGAGATTTAACTCAGGGAGAAAGTGTGTTAGAAAGGGTGAGAAATAATGAAGAAATGGCTCACTATTTATAGAGAAAAATCCCACTGCTTTCCCGGATCCCACGGATCCCTTCCACTGGGATCCGCTAGCACAAAGCTAGGGATCCGTGGAACGCCTCTTGCCCATGGGTATTTTTGGTTATGGGTCATGGGTCATGGGTTATGGGTTGATCCATGGTTTTCTTTCTAGATACAATGTACCTTAAGGATACATTGAACTTGGTTAAGTGGTATATATAAAACCATGGGTTATGGGTCAAAACCATTTGCTAGTTTTTATCTATTTAGTATATACTTGTTTTACCCATTTTAGTATATACTTGTTTTACCCATTTTAGTATACTTAGATTAAGTATATGTTAACTCAATATGTACACACTAGTTGTTGTACATATGTATATCTTAAGCATAAAATCACTTATACTAGTTTTAGTGTTTTATGTGAAAGCGTAAGTGTGTTAGAAAACTATTAGTTCAAACCATTTACGTATTTTATTTGTTTCGTTAAATGATCTTACTTTTGTTATCGACAAAACATCGAAGATCGTAAAATATAAATAAACGTTTTACGGCTTATTTGTATTAACAATCTCCCTTTTGTTGATGACAAAACATAAGATTATTTTAAGGAAAAGCTAAAATTGTAAAAGTTTGAATTTGTAGTTTTACTTTTCTCCCCTTTTGTCGAAACAAAAGTGTTTGAGAGAAAGCAACACATCGCTTTTAAGAAAACATGTGAAAAGAAAAAATTGAGAGCAAGTAACGGAAAGGATCTCGTCGTTACTCCCCTTGACGAGTCCATCCCTAAGTAAGGCGCCAAGAAACTAATTCTAATCTAGTTCATTTGCAACTAACTTATGCAAAAGATTACGTCTATGTGACGGTGTGCTCCCCTAGATGATTGCAATATTTGCAACGGAAGTCATGAAATTTAAATCAAATGTTGCAAGTAATTTTTAACGTATTGTTTTGACACCAAGCTCCCCTAGCTTTAGGATGTCAAATACTTTATGTGTTAATTGAATAACCGCAAAACAAGGGTTAGAAAACAAGTATAATTCACAATTTCCGCAAATGTGATTTAAGAAAAGAAAAAACTTTCGACTTCACGGATCCCACGGTTCCTCCTAGTAGGGATCCGTCAGGCAACATCGAGGATCCGTCTGGCCGATGACTAAAATCAAGCAAAGGTGATATAACAAGTAATGTTATCACATAAATGAGATATGAATACATATTCTCGGAAAAATAACAAGTAGCATGTAATTCCATTTAATAAAACAAGAGTTATGATATACATGACTCTAAAAATAAGAAAATAGACAATACATGACTAGGAATTTCTAGGTTATCTAACGCTTGATGCTAGGACACCACTAAAATCTTCTAGCTCAAGTTTTGTTTAGGTTTGATCTCGTCGAAACGCTCGAGGAGATGATAGAACATGAAACGTTGGTCTTCTCGTACTTCATGTATCAAACTTTCAACATGTTGACAATGATAGCAATCTTTGTCATGGCTAGGTAGTGGTGGTGGAGGAAATAAAATGGCTTGATGCGAAGGATCAAGTGAGGCGGCTTCATGAGCTTCAAACGATGGAGGGATTGGTGGAGGTGCATTTGAGAATGCCTCACCAAGAATGATGGTGGTGGTAAGGAAGTGTCAACTTCCATATGGTCGGGTGGTTGACTTTGATGATTTCTCATAATCCAAATAGGATTATATGATGGAGACGGCGAAAAGGAAGCCGGAGCAAGTGTTGACTCAACACCTTGATTTTGAACCATTATTCCTCCTAATGAGGAGAATGTTGTCAGTGGAAGCAGATGAGACGGCCTAGGAGGCAAGTCCTCTAAATTGTAGAGATGTGGTGATGATAGTGGTGAAGTAAATGAAATAGCTCTAGGAACCAATGGTGATGGTTTAGTGGAGATGATAATGTTAGGCCTAGGAGGTATGGTGGTGTTTGGCATTGGTAATTTTGTGGGTACTATCCTTTTAGGAATTGGTTTGATTGGAAGAGGGAGGATCCTATCATTTGTTGGCTTGACCGGAGATGATTCGGTTGAAGAGATTTCGTGTATAACACGAGCCTTTTTCATGGGTGGTTCTTTGGTGGATAAGTTACTACTTGGGGTTTTCCTCATGATGAGATGATTTTAAGAGGTTGCAAGGGCTGAAAGTTTAGGATGAGAGTGATGACTATGGAGGTCCTAACAAGGTGGTTTATAAACCAAGAGATTTGGCAAGTGCATTTAAGCCTTAAGCCACTAGGATTCATTGGAATGTGATGATTGACATGCACAAGAGTCAACTTTGAGGATGGACTGATCTAGGAACTCATTTAAGATGAGATGGAGTGTTTGAGTTAGGAAGATGAGTTGAAATGATTGTTTTAGCAAGATTTGACCTATATCGTCATCCGGATCCCACGGTTCCTTTCTCGAGGGATCCGTATAGGCTAATCCTAGGGATCCGCTATCGCAGACTATGAAAAAGTGGAAATGATGTTTCTAAAATCTAAGACCTATAATATCTTGAGTGTTTCAGTCTTCCTAAGTGTCTTAAATGAAGGGTGCTTAAGTACTTGAAGGTGGTGAGTGATGTAGCTAATGATTGTCTTTTATGGAAGGATTTGGAACTTTCATGAGTACCAATGAGTGAGCAAGGATGACACTAAAGATGAGAGTGTTAATTGAAGCTAAATGATCCTAGAGATCAGGTGGTGACTTAGGATTGTGTTTTGGAAAATATCCTAATGGTTTTGAGATGGGAAAACTAGGATTTGATCAACTTTGATCAATTTTGAGGTGAGGTTGATTTATGATCAATTTTGTCATAATCGAAGGATTTCTAACCTAGATGTGAGGATCAAGTAAAAATGAAGTGTGAGTTTTGAGAGCGGAAGAGTGATGGATTGAAATGGTAGATCTAACAAAGTCTTAGAGTGTGATCTATGTGAGTTGGAATGAGTAGGAAAGGTCAACCTATCTTGATAAAGTCTTAATCTATCTTAAGACACTATGTTTAGCTTAGTGTGAGGTGTTCTAAAGGATGTGTTTGACATACAATGCTTGCAATTGCATTTTTGCTTTTGTCGATCCCACGGTTCCCTAGATGTAGGGATCCGCTTAGTACAACATTTGGGATCCGTCTATCTCGCTAGATGTAACCTTTACTAAAGGTATGCAATGATCTTGACAATGCATTATATTCCAAGTTTTGTTTAAAGGAGTTCTAAAACTAAGATATCAAGTGTAAGATGTTTTATTTCATGAAAGAAATAGGATTACATTGATAAATAATGAGTAGAGTAGAATTGATCCTATTTGACTATTCTAGGTTCCTTGAGTGTCTTCGCTAGGAGGATCATTATGTGATTGATGGGTATTGGTGGAATCAAGAATGAAGAAAGTCTTCATGAGAGATATGTTTAGCGGTTCCATCATCTTGTTCACAAGCACGCATAACGGACTTTGAAATTGAGGATGGAAGTGCATAACATTGTGATAGAGGCGTGTCAAGAACATTCCATAAGGGATGAGTTTATTCTTGGAGCCTTGAAGATTTGCAATTCGCCTTGCGAAGAAGTAGGCGAGATTGTATGGTTGTTGTGTTAGCAAACAAGACAACATGTGAGCACAACAAGCGGAAGAATATCTCGATTTCCCTAAGACTCCAAACATTTTCACGTAGAATGAGAGCAAGAGGCTTGTACTCTTCTCGGATATCCCGTGTATGGATAATGTTTGGATTGGAGTAATATGGTTGAGGTTTGCATATTATGCGATTTAAATCTTCTGGAGAGGTATGTGTGAACAATATGGACTATTTTCTTCACGAAAGTTGAAGAGAGAATCAAGAGACCAATCTTCGGTGAAGGCACATTGTCCATGATTTGGAATCCGGAGGATGTGAGCAAAATGCCCAAGGGTTAAAGTGAACTTTTGGTTTTTGATATAAAACCAAAGAGATAAAGAGCGATCCTCGTTACGAACGAGTTCAACTTGACGGAAGAATTCCATTATGAACCTTGGACATATCTTCTCGTTGATTTCAAGAAGACATTCTAGTCCTATGGCTCGGAAGGAGGTATTGATACCTTCTTCAAATTGTAGAGAGGTGTTCACAACACGTCCTTCATGGAAGTGACGGTTTTCGAGATTATTGAACCCACGGACATGATTGCCAGGTGTGTTGGGCTCAAGAGAGATGTTCGGAGTGTAGACGCTAGTGAGTGAAAAATCAAACTCATATTCATGCGTCATAATTAAACCTATAGAAATGATAGGTTAAAGAGAGAACAAGTTTGTGACCAACCTATGATAATCTAATGTTTTTACTAGATTTTATTAACAATGGTATTTAACACTTAACTAACTCATGGTTTTGAAATTCTAGTGGATTATTACTTTAGAAAGATAGTGGTTTTAATCTTGCATGAAAACTGCTTTTCCAAGAGGACGGATCCCACGGTTCCTTTACAAAAGGGATCCGCTAGTATATCTTCGGGATCCGTGGATCCGTAGTAATGCATACATATTTGATAAAAGGTTTTACGCTTTTATACCACGAGATATGTTTTATCCTACATTTTCTTTTAGCATGCATACATGACTTCTAATGTATCACGAAAGAATATAAAACATATAAATCAAAAGAAATGATAAACATATTATGATAAAAATAACATAGATAAACTAGATTATTAATAATATTGCATTTCAATACTTAGGATGATACAAAGGATTGGGTATATAACCCCAATATAGATTAACAACACAAAGTAAATGTCTCCGTATGTGAACTTCATCATAGGGAACACAAGTGCGATGAGTGTTAGGGCGATGAGCACGAGTGCGATGTAAACCATGTTGATGACGGATCTTCTTGGTTTCGGATGAGATGGAATGAGGAGGAAGATGAAGTTTTAAATGAGAGGAATTTTGAAATTGGAAAATTTGAAAAGTGAGGATTGAATAAAGTGGGCCGAGTGGGATTATTAATAGGAAGGAGGAATTTTTGAAATTGTGTTTTGTTTTATTATAGGATTAAAAGAAATAAAACATAAGCTATATATACTATAACTATAGACGAGAAATATAACACGATGAGAGAAAAAGGCTTCCTAACGAAGCTTCATGTAAATCATGTGTAAACACAAAAATCTACTCAAATAAATGCCTAACAAATAACACTTATTAACTAGACTAATATCATTTAGATATAAGTGGAAAGTCATACCGAATGCACTTAGGAATGTCTTTACAAATGACAAATGTCACTTAGACGATTCCCGCTCCTTTATGCTTAAGATACCTTCTTAAGGAAGGTATTCTTGTTACCAAGCCGCCTCCTAAAGCTTGGTGGGTATGAGCTTTGACTAATCAACATCATAAAGAAGATTAGTGCAATTAAATGAAAAGATATATAAACAAAATGTTGTTATCAAATCAACATCCAAACATATAGTTTTTGAAAACATGGTGTTTGTTTTATGAAAACCTTCTTTGTAGTTTTCAATTAACTATGGATCGTATCAAGTTTTTAAAGTACAATATACTTCAAGAGACTTGGTAACGAAGCTCGATGCCAATTGTGGAAAACTAGAAGGGGGTTGAATAGTTTTACCAATTAAAACTTCCTTTTAAACTATTTAGATCGACTTATGTCAATCTATTTGGTTGTGTGTGTTGGATGTTGATAAACAAGCATATTAAGATATGTAATGAAAAGATAAAGAGTAAGAAGCACAAAACCACAACGCGAGTATTTATAGTGGTTCGCTACAAGGACACCTTCCTTGCCCTACTCCACCCCCGAGTCACCTACTCGAGAGTTCAGAACACTACACCAATCTCCTTATGGCGGAGAAGCCTTCACAACGCCGCTTAACCTTTTTCCGGTACAAAGCTAAATACCGAGTTCTTTCACACCAAGGCGAACCACACCTACACAACGTCGCCTACCCTTTATACGGTGCTAGGCTAACCACCGAGTTCTTTCACACCTTAGGTGAACTACACCTTCACAACGCCGCCTACCCTTTATTAGGTACTAGGCTAAGCACCTAGTTCCATTTCAATGGAGGAACTACTACCACACTACACCAACGACTAATCCCAAAGGAGATCTACTCCTTTACAACATCATCAAGGATATCAATATCCTTGGATCTAATGCTAGTCTATCTAGTACATCGAAACACACCATATCGAATGTACATCTAAGGCACCTTCACTAATGCCTTTGACTAGATCTACAAGACACCTTTCACTAATGTCTTGTGTCTTTACTCAAGCACCTTTCACTAATGCTTCAAGTCTTGACTTCTAAGCACCTTTCACTAATGCTTCTTGTCTTGACTTCTAAGCACCTACCACAAGTGCTTATCCTATAGACGATAGATACCCTTCACTAATATCTTCGCCTTGACATTTGAGACATCTTTCACTAATGTCTTCAACACTACAATTCTTTGAAGAAAGAAAGAGATCATCAACAAGAGGACTTTAGTAGCCTTGATGATGAAGAAGCTTGGCAACTCATGGACTTGAGCTTGCTCGACTTCAAAGGTGGTGATCTTGCCTTTAAGAGGAACCTAAAAGATCACACAAAACAAGACTACAAACATAGATCTCTTGGATCTAAGGTTAGTGAGATTTAACTCGGGGAGAAAGTGTGTTAGAAAGGGTAAGAAATAATGAAGAAATGGCTCACTATTTATAGAGAAAATCCCACTGCTTCCTCGATCCCACGGATCCTTCCACTGGGATCCGCTAGCACAAAGCCGTGGATCCGTGGAACGCCTCTTGCCCATGGGTATTTTTGGTGGGTCATGGGTCATGGGTTATGGGTTGATCCATGGTTTTTTTCTAGATACAATGTACCTTAAGGATACATTGAACTTGGTTAAGTGGTATATATAAAACCATGGGTTATGGGTCAAAACCATTTGCTAGTTTTTATCTATTTAGTATATACTTGTTTTTACCCATTTTAGTATATACTTGTTTTACCCATTTTAGTATACTTAGATTAAGTATATGTTAACTCAATATGTAAACACTAGTTGTTGTACATATGTATATCTTAAGCATAAAATCACTTATACTAGTTTTAGTGTTTTATGTGAAAGCGTAAGTGTGTTAGAAAACTATTAGTTCAAACCGCTTACGTATTTTATTTGTTTCGTTAAAATGATCTTACTTTTGTTATCGACAAAACATCGAAGATCGTAAAATATAAATAAACGTTTTACGGCTTATTTGTATTAACACTTTTGGTAAAGATAAATCAAATCATGTTGATAGCTAATGATTTGCTAAAATCATATGGTTATCAATGTACCATGGTCTTAAACACCAAAACATTTGGCTACTCCAAAGTTAATGGCTTTGGTAAAGAGATCAAAATCCATTAAATTTTCAATGATTCGCCTCTCACAGGAGTTTACACACCTGGAAGTGATGAGAATAGACTGCAACTTAAACTGAATTAATGTACAAACTGTTATATCTTGTTGTGTTGCTGAAAAGATGGAGCTTGCTGAATGTTGGAATCACTCCTAAACCTTAATTCAAGTGTTAGTGATTCATATGTAATAGTTAGCTTAATATGGCCTTTATGTTAGTTATTAGCCTTAGGCTTATGTAGAAGGCCCATAAGCCTAGGCCCAAGCCCATATAGGAAAGGAAGGGAACTTGGATGTTGCCCTAGTTCCTTCCCCTATATAAACACATGTAAACCTTCCTAAGAAGGTTGGTTGTTCAATTTATTCTCTCATTCACTCTCTACGCATAACCGGTCAAGTCTAACGTGTGTGTGTGTTTGAATATTGTTCATCCGATCATATCTTCTCCTCTCTATCTCTTTCTATTGTGCTTGTGTTGTAAACTTAGTGACCTAACAGTGGTATCAATCGCCAAATAGTTGGGTGAACGTATTGCTTTTGAAGTGGGTTTTGGTCCTACGTAAAGCATACGGGTGATACTTTGGTTCGCTTAAAACACATTTTTACACTTTTAATCCAAGATTCTTGTACTTTCATCGCTTTAAGGTGTTAAAATAAGCTGCTTTTGGCAAAAGTTTCAACCTTTACGTGTGGATCATCGTTTTGAACCCGGTTTTTACGTGATGCCTTTCCTACGCAGAATCGCTTTTAGACACTTTGGATCATCAAGTTTCATACTTTTGTGTTATCTTGGTGATATTGAAGCTATTTCATCACAAAATCGGTTTAGAAACATCTTTGGGCAACAATCATTTTACGAGTAAGTCTACTGTAGCATAATGTAACGCCCGACCCGCCAAGGGTAAAGGAATCACAAGTAATGGTGTCATATCAAAGCAAACACAAATAACCAAAAGAAAGTCTTAACATAAATGCGGAAAAAATCCAAGTCAAATGACTTAAATACATAGGTCCCAATGAAGCATAATAAACTTCAAACATAATATCCGAAATAAATAAGTCTAAATGGCATCTTAAGAAATCAAAGCTAAAATCTCTAAGGTAAGTCCACTCAAGCACTCATCCCAAAGCAACCCGACTTCCAATGCTTAGATACCGCCATGAAGAAAAGAAAGTGCGGCCGAGCTTCAAAAGCCCAGTGAATGATATGAAACAAAAGCTAATACTAAACGATAACGGATACGAAATAAAGTGAATGAGCAATAGCAAAGAAATCTTTATCATTTTATAAGCATAAATCATAATTTCAAAAGATATTTATAGTCAACTACCACGAGCCCGTAACTTATATCGATCACATTCATATTCACACAAGGCAACATTTTGTAGGGAGACCTACCGAGTTATGAAGGACGCACGCACGCAAAGATCAATCATCGATAACATATAACAGATAACATATAATGATCTAGGATGCATCCATACGCCCTTCCTACATATTCACAAATATGCTTCACCATCCGAGACGTGGCGTAACATCACTCTATCGCCTAGAGTCATATCGAGGTGCATCATCGATACGGACATGGAACCCCATGACTAGTTAAATATTTGGCTCGGTGTCAAACTATCTTAGGTCAAATCGAATGTCATAACCGATACGATCATCTTTATCGAAAATCCTTCATATTTCCAAAATCATAGTTTTCATATCGATAGTTCAAAATCGATGTTTCATAATTCAAGTCAAAGTTCGGATAAGCAATAGCTCAAACAAATCGATTGGGATTCATAGCAAAGGCTTAGGAAAACCTAATACGAAAGAAAACATTAAGAGAAACCTTTACCGAAAAGGTCGTAATATCCGTACCTTATTCCAACGCAAAGATCGAAAAGCGTAAAGATGAAAACAAAGGATTACTCCTCTTCACGTAACCTATAGACATTAACGGTCGCCCACGTTATTTAGAATTCCATAATCGCCAAAATGATCTTTTAACATTTTATATTCATAATTAGTGATCTTTATACTTTAGGGTTTATTAATGAGTCTTAAGTATTCTATAATTAATGTTGTATATTAGGGTTTGTTATATCATTTATTAAAGTCTAGGTTAAATGTGAAAATAGTTTTATAAGTTATAACTCACACATGAAATAACACTTACTATATTTAGTTCAAACCCTAATATACCCTCATTTACGTTCTAGGGTTTCTTACTCTTTAATATCTCATTAATATGCATTTACTTTACATGTTACGCCTTAATGACTCTCCACTTAACCTAATACGTAATTAATAACCTTCTTTACTTTTACACTTTATCATACAAGTTTATGATTTCATGTGACCATAAGTTATTAGGGTTTAGTATACTTCATACGCTTTACATAATAAACTAGGGTTTATATTTACGTAACCTTTACTTATTAATTACACGTCCAAAACTCATATATATATGTATTCGGTTCACCTAGGGTTTCGCTAGCATGTTTTACACAAGACCTAGCTCATTTAAACATGTTTCGTATACAAGTTAATATGTTTTAGACCCCATTCGAAAACTCATGCATGCCTCGTCTCAACTCATGCATGTCTCGCCACATTAACTCAACATATACATGACCCGATTCAATATTACTTATCACTTAACACGCTCCTTATTAATTACAAGTTAAAATAAATTAGGTTTCTTGTTTCTTGGTTAGCATCTCTCGCCAAAACAAAAGAAAACAAACGCGACTAAACAAAGTATATCTCGACATATACATGCATAATACGTTAAAGGAAGATGAATAAACGATATACCTTCACTTGAATAAGAAAAATCGACACCAATGGTGTGTTGGGAACTCTCGGCCGAGCAAAAGAAAAGGAGAGACAAAACAAAACTAGGGTTTCAATTTAATGATTATGTGTTGTATTTATAGTTGTAGTATTTGAGTTAGAATAGGAAAGTGATTGGGTTTGGGTTGGCTTGGGTCCAACCGAACACACACACAACACCACATGGGCTTCGCCCTCCTTGCTCACACGAACACAAACAAACACCCCGTTGGGCTTCTTTGTCCTCGGCTTGGCGCAAAACAAAAGAAAAGGAAACGAGTCCATTAAACAAACGAACGCCCAACTTCTTAGCGAAACATTTACATCCTTCGTCGTACTAAAGTCGCTCACGAAATTATATTCGTTAAGTTTTATTTATTAGGTTTTTAATTTCGTAACTTTATTATAAACGTGTTTTACGATTTTATTATTCTTGGTTCCAAGGGTATTTTAGTCTTTATATAGGTTTTAGATTTTCGGTTTTACAACTCTTCCCTCTAAAAAAAAATTTTCGTCCTCGAAAATTGAAATGAAACGAAACAAAACGATAACGAAATGAGAACATACCGAACTATTCAAAGAAATGAGGATAACTAGCTCGTGATCGACTCTTCGGTCTCCCAAGTAGCCTCACGCTCCGGGTGATTCTTCCAAAGAATCTTAACGAACGGAATGACTTTACTTCTCATGATTCTTTCTTGTCTTTCCAGAATAGCTTCTGGTTCTTCAGATAAAGACATATCAGATCGAATCTGATCAAACGGATACGAAGCAACGTGTAATGGATGATAATTGTATCCCCTTAAGAGAGATACATGGAATACATCATGAACATGCGATAACTGAGGCGGAAGTGCCAAACGATACGAAACTTCTCCTATACGTTCCAGAATTTCAAACGGACCAATGAATCGAGGACTAAGCTTGCCCTTGATTCCAAAACGTTTCACACCCCTAAACGGCGAAACTTTCAAAAACACACGATCACCAACTCGAAACTCTAAATCACGACGATGCTTGTCGGCATAACTTTTCTGACGAGACCTAGCCTCCTTCAACTTCTCTCTAGCAACAGCTACTTTCTCATTAGTGATCTCAATCATTTCCGGACCTTCGATTAGACGTTCACCTACTTCATCCCAACAAGTAGGTGATCTACATTTCCTTCCATAAAGAAGTTCAAACGGTGTCGCTTAATGCTAGCATGCCAACTGTTGTTGTATGCAAACTCTACCAAACACAAATATTCATCCCGATGCCGTCCATTCCAAAGCACAAGCCCTTAGCATGTCTTCTAAGGTCCGAATAGTCCTCTCGATCGACCATCTATTTGAGGATGAAAAGCCGTACTAAAATTAAGTCGAGTACCCCAAGCTTTCGCAAACCCTTCCAAACGAGAAGTAAAACGCGGATCACTATCCGACACAATAGCCGCTTGAGTACCATGAAGTCTAACTATCTCTTGTTGAAAAATCTCGACTTAATCGCCAATACCATAATCCTTTCCGATTGGTAAGAATGAGCGATTTGGTTAGTCGATCAACAACCACCCAAATCGCATCATGCTTCTTCTTAGTAAGAGGTAGTCCACCACAAAGTCCATAGATATCTTATCCCACTTCCATGTCGGAATATCCAATGGTTGTAACACCACCAGCTCTTTGATGTTCGATCTTCACTTGTCGACAAATCATACACTTTGACACAAACGTCGCTACATCTTGCTTCATGCCGCTCCACCGTAAATATCGTTTCAAATCCCTATACATCTTGGTAGAACCAGATGGATAGTGAAAGGAGAACTATGAGCTTAAGTCATAACTTTCTCACGAAGTACCGATCATTGGGAACGCAAAGCCTATCTTCATACCATACAATCCCATCGTTATCAACCTTAAACTCCGTCCGCTTACCTTCTTCAACATTTTCGAGCTACGCCCACACCGTCATCTTTCTCGAGCTTCCTTAATTTGCAGATAAGGTTCGACTCCACCTTCATACTAGCCCAAGATCCACCAAAACCTCGTACGCACAACTCAACATCCAAACGCTCTAAATCACGAATGATCCTAGGCTCAATCTCAATACTTGCAATCATACCGATTTCCGGCTAAGTCGCCAAGAACTACATTAGCCTTACCAGATGGTACCGAATGTTAGTGTCATAATCCTTAAGAAGTTCTAACCATCTTCTTTGTCTCATATTGAGTTCCTTTTGAGTGAAAATATACTTGAGACTCTTATGGTCGGTGAAAATATCACACGCCTCCATACAAGTAATGTCTCCGCATCTTCAATGCGAACACCACACAGCCTAACTCAAGATCATGTTTGGGGTAATTCTCCTCATAAGGTTTTTTGCCTTCAAGCATAAGCTATTACCTTCCCATGTTGCATCAAAACACAACCTAATCCTTTCTTAGATGCATCGCTATAAATTTGATATCCTCCGAACCGATGGAAGAGTCAAAATAGGAGCGGAAACCAATCTCCGCTTCAACTCTTCAAAACTCTTTTCTTTCATCCGTCCACACGAACTTTTCACCTTTCCTCATCAATTGGGTTAACGGCAAAGCTAAACGAGAGAAACCTTCAACAAAACGTCGATAGTATCCAAGAAGTCCTAGAAAACTCCTCGACCTCGCCATCGTCAGAGGTCTTGGCCACTTAGTGATAGCCTCAACCTTAGATGGATCCATGGTTATACCATCACCGACACGATATGACCAAGGAAAGCGACTTGTCCTAACCAAAATTCACACTTCGAGAATTTGGCATACAACTTCTTCTTCCTCGTAATCTCCAAAACTATCCGGAGATGTTGCTCATGCTCTTCTTCGACTTAGAGTAAACCAAAATGTCGCCGATGAAAACAATAACGAACTTGTCGAGAAACTCATGGAAAACACGATTCATCGATCCATAAACACAAAGAAAGCATTCGTCAAACCAAAAGGCATAACGAGAAACTCATAATGACCATATCTTGTACGTAAACGCGGTCTTAGGAACATCTTGCTCCTTCACACGTAGTTGATGATAACCGACCTCGATCAATCTTAGAAAAGAACTTAGCTCCTTGCGCTTGATCAAACAAATCGCCTATGCGTGGAAGAGGATAACGGTTCCAATAGTAATACGGTTGAGTTCACGGTAGTCGATACATAGACGATACTTCCATCCTTCTTCTTCACAAACAACACAGTGCACCCCATGGAGAAACACTAGGTCGAATGAATCCATTATCTATCATCTCTTGCACTGCTCCTTCAACTCCTTCGTTCTACAGTGCCATACGACACGGAGCTTTCAAATCGGTTTAGCACCGTGAATCAACTCAATACTAAACTCAACTTCTCGAAATGGAGGAAGTCCAGGAGTTCATCGAAAACGTCGGTGAATTCACAAACAATGTAAAGATTTTCAATGTTAGGACTCTCCAAAGATATGTCCTTAAGAGATGCTAGAAAACCTTGACACCCATGAGCAATCATGGTCCGTGCCTTCATAGCGTAAATGAACTTAACCGATTTGAGTGGTTTAGAACCATAATAAACGAATTTAGGATGTTTTACGCTCCAAAGATCACAGTTCTAGCATAGCAATGATGGAAGCTCTATGATAAGCCAACCAATCCATGCCTAGAATGATATCAAAGTCGACCATATCGAGAGGATACAGATGTGCATGGCTAATACGATCATCAAAACGAAGAGGACACTTAACGATTTATGATCAATGATCATGTGACTTTTCATAGGTGTAGATATCGATAAGTGATTCGTTAGTGGTTGTGGCTTCATATTAAGTTTCTTAGCACATGTGATGATATGATAGAGTGTGTGGCCAAGTGTCAAATAAAACGAAGATGTAATAATCATCAATGAAAAGAGTTCCGTAATGGTACTCAAGTATGCTCCTACCGATTTCGAGTAGTAGCATAGACACGCCCAAGAGTAGGTGGCGGCTTGGTATAGTTTCCGTGAATCACGAGTTCCTCTTAGGGCAATCCTTGATCTTGTGAGTAGTGGAACCACAAGAGAAACATCCACCAAGAGCTTTGAAACACGGTCCCGATGAGCCTTTCCACAAGTAGTACAGATAGGTGGGGAGGCAAACTTCGATGTCCTTTGTCGACTGTAAGATCCTCAAGCACGACCGATTCGATCCTCGAGTCGATCGATCTTTGTTGTAACGTGGTTATTGTTACCCGATTTCGACGATCATTTCCATTCTTACCAGCAGCTCGCTATCCTCGACCTCGCCTGTGGCGCCTAGAGTCCACATTCCTTCCCGATCGACCTCACGATCATAACTCTTATCTCCTTGTCCCTCGAATCATAACTCCCGCTAGTATTTCCTTATACTCATTACTTTGAGTCCTACCTTGAATCCGATCACCATCGCGACACGCTTGTTGTATCCCGAACCTCATGAAAGATCTCAATGTTACGAGCTGCATCATTGCAGCCGACACATCCTCATAATCGGTGTTAAGCAATCGGTCCAACACCCACTTCTTCACCCCCATTTGAAATGCTTAGCTTGGCGCCTACCATCTCCAAAGAATCGCTCCAACAAAGCTTACCAACCTCATAAACCTACTCATGTACTCATTGGAGTTCTCATTATCAAACCGGTAGATCGCCGATAATCCTCTCATACCTTTGTTGCTCCGCATCGTGGAAGTAACGGTTATAGAAGATAGTCCGAAACTCCGCCCAAGTACAAGTCACAATGAAAGCATCTCCTCCTCGTGCTTGTTTCAATGCTTTCCACCAATTCAAAGCATCACCTTCCAATTTGAATGCAACTAAACGAGTCTTAAATCCATCTCCACAACCCAAGACTTCAAATGCCTTCTCAACATGAGTGATCCACCTCCTTTCGGTGGGAGTAGCAAAGAAGTTAAACGAAAGAGGCTTGAGCTATCAAACGCCGAGCCAAGTATGTATGCCGACGGGTTGAGCACCTCCACCGCTACCCAAGGTTCACCACCGATTCGAATATTGTTGATCACTGCTCCATCATCTCGTGTAGTCAAACCAGGAAAAGAGAGTTGAGAGCATTCGAATCGCAGATCCATGTTAGAGCATCATCGTCTCCATCATCCAAATGTTGACGAGTTCGAACCATCTAAAGGATATTCAAACGATTAGCAAAATGAACAAAGATGAGATACGAAATGGAAGTTCGCAAGGAAACCTAAGTCTACCCAATCCTCACAGTCAAATCTTAATTTAAGGGATAACTTAAGGTTCTTATGTTCATGTGTCCCGACTACAAGTCGAAAACGGGCTCGATGCCATAAATTGTAACGCCCGACCCGCCAAGGGTAAAGGAATCACAAGTAATGGTGTCATATCAAAGCAAACACAAATAACCAAAAGAAAGTCTTAACATAAATGCGGAAAAAATCCAAGTCAAATGACTTAAATACATAGGTCCCAATGAAGCATAATAAACTTCAAACATAATATCCAAATAAATAAGTCTAAATGGCATCTTAAGAAATCAAAGCTAAAATCTCTAAGGTAAGTCCACTCAAGCACTCATCCCAAAGCAACCCGCCCAATGCTTAGATACCGCCGGAAGAAAAGAAAGTGCGGCCGAGCTTCAAAAGCCCAAAGGAACAGATATGAAAACAAAAGCGAATACTAAACGATAACGGATATGAAATAAAGTGAATGAGCAATAGCAAAGAAATCTTTATCATTTTATAAGCATAAATCATAATTTCAAAAGATATTTATAGTTAACTACCACGAGCCCGTAACTTATATCGATCACATTCATATTCACACAAGGCAACATTTTGTAGGGAGACCTACCAGAGTTATGAAGGACGCACGCACGCAAACATCAATCATCGATAACATATGATGATAACATATAATGATCTAGGATGCATCCATACGCCCTTCCTACATATTCACAAATATGCTTCACCATCCGTAGACGCGTGGCGTAACATCACTCATCGCCCCTAGAGTCATATCGAGGTGCATCATCGATACGGACATGGAACCCCATGACTAGTTAAATATTTGGCTCGGTGTCAAACTATCTTAGGTCAAATCGTAATGTCATAACCGATACGCATCATCTTTATCGTAAAATCCTTCATATTTCCAAAATCATAGTTTTCATATCGATAGTTCAAAATCGATGTTTCATAATTCGTAAGTCAAAGTTCGATAAGCAATAGCTCAAACAAACCGATTTGGGATTCATAGCAAAGGCTTAGGAAAACCTAATACTAAAGAAAACATTAAGAGAAACCTTTATCGAAAAGGTCGTAATATCTCGCACCTTATTCCAACGCAAAGATCGAAAAGCGTAAAGACGAAAACAAAGGATTACTCCTCTTCACGTAACCTATAGACATTAACGGTCGTCCACGTTATTTATAATTCCATAATCGCCAAAATGATCTTTTAGTATTTTATATTCATAATTAGTGATCTTTATACTTTAGGGTTTATTAATGAGTCTTAAGTATTCTATAATTAATGTTGTATATTAGGTTCGTTATATCATTTATTAAAGTCTAGGTTAAATGTGAAAATAGTTTTATAAGTTATAACTCACACATGAAATAACACTTACTATATTTAGTTCAAACCCTAATATACCCTCATTTACGTTCTAGGGTTTCTTACTCTTTAATATCTCATTAATATGCATTTATTTTACATGTTACGCCTTAATGACTCTCCACTTAACCTAATACGTAATTAATAACCTTCTTTACTTTTACACTTTATCATACAAGTTTATGATTTCATGTGACCATAAGTTATTAGGGTTTTAGTATACTTATACGCTTTACATAATAAACTAGGGTTTATATTTACGTAACCTTTACTTATTAATTACACGTCCAAAACTCATATATATATGTATTTAGTTCACCTAGGGTTTCGCTAGCATGTTTTACACAAGACCTAGCTCATTTAAACATGTTTCATATACAAGTTAATATGTTTTAGACCTCATTCGAAACTCATGCATGCCTCGTCCAACTCATGCATGTCTCGCTCACATTAACTCAACATATACATGACCCGATTCAATATTACTTATCACTTAACACGCTCCTTATTAATTACAAGTTAAAATAAATTAGGTTTCTTGTTTTCTTGGTTAGCATCTCTCGCCCCAAAACAAAAGAAAACAAACGCGACTAAACAAAGTATATCTCGACATATACATGCATAATACGTTAAAAGGAAGATGAATAAACGATATACCTTCACTTGAATAAGAAAAATCGACACCAATGGTGTGTTGGGAAGCTCTCGCCGAGCAAAAGAAAAGGAGAGGAAAACAAAACTAGGGTTTCAATTTAATGATTATGTGTTGTATTTATAGTTGTAGTATTTGAGTTAGAATAGGAAAGTGATTGGGTTTGGGTTGGCTTGGGTCCAACCGAACACACACACAACACATGGGCTTCGCCCCTCCTTGCTCACACGGGTTCGCAAAACAAAAGAAAAGGAAACGAGTCCATTAAACAAACGAACGCCCAACTTCTTAGCTAAACATTTACATCCTTCGTCGGCTTAAAGTCGCTCACGAAATTATATTCGTTAAGTTTTATTTATTAGGTTTTAATTTCAGAACTTTATTATAAACGTGTTTTACGATTTTATTATTCTTGGTTCCAAGGGTATTTTAGTCTTTATATAGGTTTTAGATTTTCGGTTTTAACAACGTGTGTGTGTGTGTGTTTAACGTGTTCAACCAATCTCTTCCTCTCTATTTCTTGTAATGATGCTTGTGTTGTAAAACTAGTGACCTATCGTGGTATTAATCGCCTTCTGGTTTTGGTCCTATGCGTAGAACGACGTATCGTGCTTGAAGTGGGTTTTAATCCAAGATTCTTGTACTTTCAACGCTTTAAGGTGTTAAAATAACTGCTTTTGGTAAAAAGTTTCAAACTTTATATGTGGATCATTGTTTTAAACTAGTTTTTTATGAGGGTTTCATCCTACGCAGATTTTAGAAGTTTTGGTTCATCAAGTTTCACACTTTTGTGTTATTTTGGTGATATTGAAGCTATCTCATCACAAAAATCTAGTTTAGAAACATCTTTGGGCAAAATCATTGTTACGAGTAAAGCTACGCCGATCAAAACCCTAGTTTTATGCGTAACTCACTCTTTGGTTTGATCTTCGGTTTAGTGGTTTATCGCGTGTTTTCTTGCTTGGATAAGCCCGAAAATACGTCGACTTTGGATATCTTTTTCGTGATAGTGTAAAGATCACTTGGGATAAAACCCAAAATTACATAAGATAAAGCTTACGCCAGAAAATCCCACGATAAGATTTTCTCACGCCTAAGCTTGTCTAACTTTTGTTTTACGATAACTTTAGTGTTTTTCTCTACTTACGCAGAAGCTAAACCTACGCAGAACTCTTCTTGTTACGCGTAACTTTGGTGTTTTTACGCATAAGTGCTACTTGGTTTATTGTGATTTTACGCCTAAGGACACTTCATCAACAAAGGTTCATTCGACTACAAAGATCCATTTTACAACACAAGTTTTCAACATGTCACAACCACCATACTCTAACTATTTCCTTACACTTATTCTCAACGACAACAACAACTAAGTCCACAACATCAACAATGGAATCAACAACAAGCAATTTATCAACAACAATTTAATCAACAACATACTCCACAACTTGGTGCAATTCCACAACAAATGGTTCAACCACCGCCAAGTCTTCAAGCGATTTCAATCAACATCCATCAAGGAACACTATGAAGGAAACTTGGTTTGCAAAGATGTTGAAGCTTTAAGCAACCAACAATCAATTCATGAAGTGGATCACTTGATAGACCTCCAATGCTCACTCCAGAAACTACGATCAATGGGTGATAAGGTTCTTTAGGTTTTGTGATCAAGAAGCCACATGGAAAGTTCTTAAA
Organism: Chrysanthemum lavandulifolium; assembly: GCA_022545495.1. Taxonomy (NCBI): domain Eukaryota; kingdom Viridiplantae; phylum Streptophyta; class Magnoliopsida; order Asterales; family Asteraceae; genus Chrysanthemum; species Chrysanthemum lavandulifolium. The sequence continues at coordinate 150,159,291 of CM040241.1, read as the reverse complement.
GAAGGTTATCTTGAAGGTCCATTTCGAGATGCCTCATCGTCATTGTACCGGAGATCCAAATGCTAATCCACCAAGAGATGAACAAACAAACATTGCTATTCAGCAGCACTTGAATGCGTAAGAACTTCTACACTATGAAGTCGATGAGCTTGCAATGCAATATATCCTTTTAGGATTACCAAACCCAATTCTTCAAGTGTTGATGCTCAAAATCGCAAGAAAATGTGGGAACATATTCATCTACTTATGGAAGGATCGCACTCAATCAGAGGACATGGAATCCAAAATTTACTTGGCTTATGAACACTTCATGATTGAACCCGAGAGACACTAGAGTCTTATCATCATCGATTCTCGGACATCATAAATGATTTGGATAAACACAACATCATCATGCCAAGAATTGCGCTAATACTAAGTTCCCGAGTAGTCTTGGTCCCGAATGGGAGAAGTATGTCATTTTTCTCCGCTGCGAAGAACATGCATCATTCTACATACGGATTGTTGTACGATTACTTGAAGCCTCATGAAAAGGAAGTTGATATGGAAAGGATTCTCCGTGCTCAAATTGCTTCAACGATCACATCCGGAAAATCAACAACTTGCCTTGTATGCTCAAAAAGTTATCCTCCTCAACCAAAGAACTCAACCAATCGCCACAATCACACCATATGATCCTTCACAACAATCTCAACAAAATCAATTGGTTCCATACAACAACAACAATGCTCAAGCATTTGTCGTCAAACTAATGAGGAATCCGATCCGCTCGAAGCATTGCAACAAGGATTTGTTATGATTGCTAATGCTTTTAGCCGTTATACCAACAAATCCAACAATCGATTCGCTCCTCATCTAACACACGGAATCAGTGTTGTGAACAATGGACGAGTTGAAGTTCGTAATCGTGGTTATGGTCGTCGATGGGCGGTGGTCAAGGGTTTAATGCTATGGGTAGGAATAACAACAAAGCTCAAGTGGTGGAACAGGAAATGCTCGTAATGGGTTGAATGGTCTTCGATGCTACAACCGCAATGAGAAGGGACACTGGCTAATGCATGCCCAAAGCCGAGGACTAGGGGCGTGCTTATCACAAAGAGGCTCTTCTTTGGCTCTTAAGGATGAAGTGGTGGAACTCTCACGCACAAAGAATGAGTTTTATGGCGTATGCACTCTGATGATGATATGGAGGACTTGCAGCCAATGCAAATTGTTATGTTGATGGCTAATATGCATGAGTTACACATGAGTGACACAGCCCGCAGATGACATCGATGGCTTGTCTCGTGTACCGAACAAACCATATTTATCTCGATCTAATATCTCCGCCAACATCTCGAATCCGCAAAGAAGGCTCGTAATGTTCAAAATGAGTCATTTACATCTCATTCGACGATTTTAATTAGACCTCAGTAGTTACATTTGACGATCAAGATGACCTTATGGTTTCCTTTGATAATCAAATTGACTCCGTGGTTATACTTGAGGATCTAAATAATGATCATGTTGTGACTCACGTTGAACAAGATGAACTTTTGCCTCATCTAGATCTTGCTCTTTACTTAAAGACCAACAATCCCAAATTGAAGAATGTTGTGCATTAAATCGGACTTAAAAAGTAAAATGCATCATAACCAAGGATTTTGAATGTTTACAAATGCAACTCAACTTTTTCAAAACTCAAGAAAACCGTGAAAAGGTTTTGAAGCCGCTTTACTAAATCTCATCAAAACGAAAATATTTAGAGAGACAGATGCGTGATCTAGCCGCTCAAGAATGCTTTGTTGTCTCAAATAGAACAATCAAACATGAACATAAAAAGCAAATTAACGCCTCACCTTGGAAAATCAAAAAGCTAAGGTCCGAGTTGTTAACTTGTCAAAACAGTTCTCAGATACAAAAAGCATTCAACGAAACGAATAGATGATCTTCTTGAAGAAATTATCGCTTGCAAAACAAACTTAAAGAGTTTAAAATGTTGTTTACAAACATGGTGAGTCAAGAATGACTATTGAAAAGTTTACTTTAAAACCCAATCCAAATGGATATGGACCGAATCTTGCCGACATAAACCTAAGCTTTCACTAAAAGCATTCAAACCAAACTCAAGTTTCAAAGGTAATATAAAATTGATAATTGTTATGAGTGTTGTTGAATATCATATTCAAGAGGAATTAGATGCGTAAGACGAGAGTCGATCAAAATTAAAAACTGTTGTTTACAACAAACCTTTAATTATTCAAAACCGTCACTTTCGTCACACCAATGGATTCTTCTAACACACCAAGGGTTATCATAAAACACCGAGTCTTCTAATGTTAATCCTCAACCGATTATGCACAAATTTATGGTCCTTACCTTCCATCGTGAAGTAAACTCAAAACCCGAAAATCGCAAAATTTTAGATATTTTGACATTTTCATGGTCGACCTCAAAACTTTACAACATGAGATAGAATATCATTCAAATCAAAGTTCAACATTTTCAATCGCCTTTAGCGAGAACAAAGAGACATTTTTCGAAAAATCTTTTACCAAATGTTAAAATTTGAAAAATTGTGCATTGTCTGGGAACGGACTTTCATAAGGAACTTGGAGTGATGAAGGTCATTTTCGAGAAAACAAACATCTATTTCCAATACTAAACGTAAAAAGAAAATGTTGAGAAAAGATGTTGATCGACTCTTGAAGATGTTATATGTGATGATATCCATAATGTTGTGTTATTGAATTATTTGTCATATGCATCCGATTATATCTCTCGCCGATATTGTTGATAATGTTGTAATCTCTGAGAATACCGATAATGTGCTTCGATCGAGTCTTTAAAAGTTGAAAACGAACAATTACTTAACGAAGCTTTCAAATGCAAAACGCCGCCTTCAATGGTGTCAAAAGATTGTCAAAATCATCAACTTGCTTTGCAAAACAAAATCCACCAATTGTGCAAAATCTTAAATCCTAAAATTGAGCAACTGGATGATCAAAACGTGTCTTTGAAAAGTCAAATCTCAAAATATGAACAAGAACTTGTAAAAGTTAAACAGAATATGGTGTCATATTTGATTTACTCAATAAGACTCGTCATGAAGCATCAAACGAACTTGATCATTATCTTGCACACACTAGAGAAGTCATGAATTTTGTCGGTAATATTCGCTCAAAATCAAGATTTGATTCACACTATCTTTAAGTTAAGAGAAATGTTAGGAAAGTATGAACAACTTCCGCCCACCGTGATTAAGAGAATAGCACCAAGAACACTTAGTAATCATGAACCTAGAATGCCTACCGCCAAATCACAAGTTGCTAACGTGCTTTTCTACTAAAACAGAATAGTTGCTTCTTTTCCAAACGTCCGCACTTCACGCCTAGAGCACTACAATCAAGAATAGGAAGTTGCACCTAAGAAAAGATCAATAAGGAATGCTAAAGTAGAAGAACACCCTAGGACATGAATAAGACTCACGTTGCTTCCACTATAGATATTGCGTCCGCAAATGTAATAGAAATAGTGATGTAACGAATGCTAAACCTTAAGTACTTTTGATATTCACCGATGCACCTTGTGTTATTTGTCGAAAAGTATGAATTCGATTGTCATGACAAATGTGTTGCTAAAGCTATCATCTCGCTTAAGGAATCCTAAGAATCGAATACCTCTAGGCCCACTAATCATTCTAAGTCTATGCTTGGTAGACCACCTCTTTAGATTCTAAGAAACCATTGTTGTCCATTGTAGCCGGGCCACCTCCTAAGAATGTAGTACCACCTAGTGCATTCACTAAGACTAAAGCAAATACTAGTTGGAGATGGCGAAATGGATATATAACACACTAGGATTTAAATGGATGCCTAAAGTTATTGATGTGTGTATGTCTACTATATCGCTTGGAACCTCTAACATTTCGGGTTCCACATCTACTTCTATTCCATCCGTGTCGCTCTGTGTAATGCGTGTGATATGATCATTATCTGGATTGTTGATAGCGGATGTTCCCGACACATGACAGCAACCTTAAACTGTTATCAAACTTTATTGCAAAGTTCATTGGCACCTTCGATTCGGAATGATCACTGCAGCCTATCATGGGCTACGGAGACTATATCAATGGGAACATCGAAATTAGCAGGTTTATTATGTGGAAGGCCTCGGTCACAACTGCTTTCGAGAGGTCGCCTGTGATGGAGATTTGGAGGTTGCTTTCAGGAGAAATCTTGTTTCATTCGTGATCTACAAGGAAATGACCTTATGTCCGCTCGTAATTCAAGTCTTTACACTATCTCTATGCAAGACATGGTTGCTTCATCTCCCATCCGCTACTTTCAAAGGCAACATCAACAAAATCTCGCTATGGCACCGCTGCCTCTCACATTTAAACTTTCAAACCATAACCAATCTTGCTCGACACAAACTAGTTGAAGGTCTCCCACGATTCCGGTATTCTAAAGATCACCTTTGCTCACCGTGAACAAGGGAAAAGCACTCGTGCTCATTTTCCTTCAAAGGTGGAACACGCCTCAAGATGTGCTTCATCTTCTTCACATGGATTTGTGTGGCCCGACACGCGCTGCAAACGATCAATGGCAAACGCTACATCTTAGTAATTGTTGATGACTACTCACGATGGACTTGGGTCTACTTTCTTCAAGCAAAGACCAAGCTCCACAAATGATCATCACCTTTCACGAAAATTCAAGTTCACTCCACAACACCGTCCGCCAAATCGTAATGCATAAAGGAACCGAATTTGTTAACCAAACCCTTCGTGAATTTTATGAGAAAGTGGAATTCAAGATCAAACATCTATTGCACGCACACTAGAACAAAACGGAGTTGTTGAAAGACTAAACCGAACGTTAGTGGAAGCGCAAGAACAATGTTAATCAATGCTAAACTTCCAGATTACTTATGGGCGTGTCGATTCATCGCATGCTATACTCAAACCGCTCTATGATTACTAAACGCCACAACAAAACACCCTTCGAGCTTGTCCACAACCATAAACCGAATCTCAAACACTTTCATGTATTTGGATCCCTTTGCTATCCGAATAATGATCGTGATGATTTTGAAAGCTCAAAGCCAAAGCCGACATTGAGTCTTTATTGGATATTGTGAGAATTCTAAAGGTTACCGAACTGGAATCGTCGAACAAAAGGTTATGGAAACGATTCATGCTCATTTTGATGAACTTACGGAAATGGCTTCGAGTATAACAACTTGGAACCCGGTCACAACCGCTTAAACTTCCTCAAACCCCATCATCACCGAACAAAGCCCCCACTAACTCACAACAAATGGAAAGGTTATTTGCCCGCCTGCTCAATGACGATATTGATGAACGTGTGTGTGTATCCACTGTTTCCGCGTCAACCCGATAATATTCTTATACCGATACACTGCTACAACAACTATTGTTGAAGATGCACCACCATTGACTCCACCACAACAGCTTGAACAAACCGCTTCCAACAATGATGAACCAAATTGATGATATTCTTAATGAAGTACCCCACCGCAGATTTTGATCCAAATGTGTTCTTTAACCCATTTGCTAATGACATCGCTGCACCGATGTCGCGGAATCATCAACAAACCATTTGAATCCTTTAATCGCACAATGTATACCAACATCAACCTCTACACATCGATGGACAAAAGACCATCCTCCGCTAATATTATTGGCAACCCGAATCAACCAATCGTTACGAGACAACGTCTTCACACGATGGTGAACATTGCATTTATGCACTTGTCCGCTAACTCGAGCCTAAAACATTAAAGACGAATGACAAAAGACAATTGGATTGAATCCATGCAAGAAGAACTCAACCAATTCAAACATCTTGAAGTATGGAACTGGTTGAAAGACCAACAGGGTCTACGCCATTGGTCTAAAATGGATTTGGAAAACAAATTGATGTCAAGGGAACGTAATCCAAACAAGTCACGCCTAGTTGCTAAGGGTTATCGTCGTGAAGAGGAATAGACTTTGAAGAATCTTTTGCTCCGGTTGCTCGCCTTGAGGTCGTTCGATATTTCTCGCATTCGCGGCTCATATGAATATGACGGTCTTTCGATGGATGTCAAAACCGTTTCTCAATGGACAACCGAAAGAAACGGTTTATGTCACCAACCCAAGGATTCATTGATCCCGAGTTCCCAAACCATGTCTACAAACCGAACAAAGCTCTTTATGGTCTCAAACAAGCTCCTGCATGGTACGATAAGCTATCATCTTTCCTCATTGCTAATAATTTCACCAAAGGTTCGGTCGACCCTACTCTTTTTATACAATATCACGGGCACATATCTTAATTGTTCAAATTTACGGATGACATCATTTTGGGTCTACACATAAAAGTACTCAATCGCTTTTGCAAAACTAATGAAGAAAAATTTTGAAATGTCCATGATGGGTGAACTTATGTTCTTTCTAGGACCGCAAGTTCATCAATCACCATGTGGTATTTTCTTGAGTCACCCAAATATGCCCTTGAATTGTTAAACAAATTTGAATGAAAACCGTGACACTTATGCCACACCAATGACTCATACCAAGAAGCTAGATGTCGATTTACATGGGAAATTAGTTGACCCTACCAAATACCAAGTATTATTGGGTCTCTCATGTATCTAACAACTAGCAGACCGATATTGTCTTTCCGCTTATCTATGCTCCCGCTATCGATCGCGACCAACCGAAACCCACCTCTCGAGGCTAAAAGAATCCTCCGATACATCAAGGGAACCATTAACTTGGGGATCCGTATCCAAGGATTCGGTTTTGAACTAATCGCCAGACGCCGACCACGCAGGATGCTTAGATTCACGGAAAAGTACTTCAAGAGCACTACAATTTCTTGGTGATAAACCGGTGTCTTGGCAATCAAGAAGCAGGATTGTACATCGTTGTCATCAACCAAGCGTAATATGTAGCCATGTCCGCATGTTGTGCTCAAGTCATTGGATGAGAACACAACTCAAAGACTATGGTTACGATTTGACAAAATCCCGATGTATCGCGATAATCGGAGTGCCATTGCGATCTCGTGCAACCCGCTCAAAGATTCAAATCAAAGCACATCGATCTTCGCTATCATTTCATCAAGGACCACGTGAAAGTGGTACCGTTGAATTATACTTTGTGGGTACTGAATACCAATTGGCGCATCTTCTCACCAAAGCCTTGCTCCCGCTAGGTTTAATGAGTTGGTCCACCGGATTGGTATGAGGTGTTTGACTCAAGAGGAATTGGATAACCTCTTAAAACATTCTTAAAACCGTCAAACACCAAAATCTCTTTTGTAAATAATTTTTCAAAACAAAATACAAAAATATAAAACCCGATAAAACAACAAAAATATTCTTCTATCTATTTTTCTTTCAACATGGCAAGTACATTTCTTCCATCAACACTTTAATCTTTCAAAATTCAAGATTTTTCCGATCAAGTGTTGAGGGAGAAAATAAACTTTAATTGTTTCAAAACACCGTGTACTTGCATGTTATCCTATCCCTGTTGTTTCTTTTTAAAATGGTGGTCACATTTCGGGTTACAATCGACACCTCGGACTAAAATTTATAACCTTTCATTATTTCTTAAGTCGAGGGGGTGTCGTCAAAGTTATTTCCAAATAATCTTCGTTTGGTAACCAAATGGAAGTTAAATGGCTTTGATGAAAAAGGAAAAGGTGGAGGGACCATTGTTGTCAAAATGTTAAAGTTATTTTAATAAAACTCTCCACCTAACATATCACTTCACATTTATTACACAAACCAAACTCATCCTACGCCTAAGAATCGCTCAAGAAACTTGTTTTGATCATCATTTCGTAAGTGGTTTAATGTTTTAACATGTTTTTAAACAATGGTTTTGATTTTCTCATAAATCCAACGGTCAAAATGGTGTATATGTTTGATTTTGTGTTCTACGCTATGCGTATGAACACATGATCAAGATTGTGTGTTTGTGGTTAAAAAGATAGTGTCAAAACGCTTTTATAACATCATTGATATCATTTTATCCTCAAAATGCACCCGATACACGAATTGATGGATTTTGAAAATTAGGGTTTATGCGTGGGTTTAGGTGTTTTCAAATGTGAACGTGTTTTGGTGATAAAGATAGTTGTATAAGCTTGTTTTTGTTGAATTAATCATATCTAAGGTTGTTTCACCGTAAACACTAATGATTCATAAATTGAAATTTAGGGTTTATGTTCATACGGTTTGGGTACTTTTGATTCTTGACATTTTGATGTTAAAACTTGATAAACATACTCTAATATGCTTCTAGACCTACCGAAACACTTTGGTGCAAATCCTATGGCTAAAAATCTTACGCGTAATCCTTGAACAATTAGGATTTTGGTCTACGCGTAAGACTTTTACGCAGAATATGTTTGATATGTTCATGCCCCGATTGTTATAAAATGATGTTTTGTGTTAATATTGATAATTTGATGAACTTATTTCGTGTTTGTTACGCGTAAAAATCGTAATCAAGGTCATTTGCCATCTACGATAAGGATCACCCCACGTAGTCAAGTTATGCGCGAAGAGAAATCTTACGCGATAGCCATTACGCGTAAGGTTCTACAATAGGACCACGCAGATCCCGTGAAGGATATGCGTAAACAAGGACCTCTACGCATAAGGTCTACTTCACGAGTAAGCCTTACGCGTGAAGGTTTTATATACGCCACGCCGTAAGCTTTACGCATAAGGTCCCCTTTCCCACGCTGTAATATTTCTTACGCTGTAGTTAGGATCCCACGCATAAGCTTTCGCTCACGCATATACTTCTCTTGCTTACACATAAGCTACCATTTCTACGCATAAGCCTTGATCTAACCTTCATTATGAATTGTTACGTGCAAACTTGTAAATAAATAAATCATAACGTCACGAAACCAATAATGTCACTAATAAACTTAAACGCTTAATATGTTGTGTTAAATAAGTGATAACATAAACTTTAAAACTTAAAGTTAACTAACTCACAAAACTTATCACAACGTCATTGGACTATTGGACAAACAAGTGACTTAGGACTCAGAACAATCATTGACATTGTACATTCAATAACTAGGCAATAAAACCTTCGTTGACTAACATTATGTCTTTCGATATGTTGGTTCTTTTGGCTAATGTTATTTCGCATCACGACATGGTCGCTCAAATGAATGTGGATGCACCAAATGTTCTCACCATTGTCGATATCTTTCCAAATGGCTATCCAATGAAGATTGGAAAGAACAACCTCGTGTTGACTTTGAAACTCTCACATGCTCGTAATCTTCTTGTCTCATTGCAAGTGGATATTCTCAAGAATCATCCCTATCGAACATGCTCACCCACCGCATGCTGTTCGAGATCTACATTCAACAATGCCGGAATACAATGCGAGGATCAAAGGTCAAAATGTTGTGATGGTGACTCTCAATCACAAACAAGTCACCATCACTCCGCAGACTTACGAGCATTTCTCCTCATTCCCCGACATCATACCAATCAATTCTTTGCTGCACCATCACCGAAGAGATTGTTCGCAATTCTTGATTGATATTGGTTATGACGAAGCTAAAGGAGTTATTTCTAAGCATTCTCACGTGGATCTCAAGAATATTCCTCAACCATGGAGAACCCTTTATATCATCATCACAAAATCCATTTCGGTCGTGATAAATGGCTATGAGCATCCCAAGCTCATGGAACCGCAAATCTTTTGGGCGTTGATCAACATGAAGCACATCAAGTTGAAGCTCGATATGGGATGACATGATGACATTTCTCAAAAAGCTTGGCTCAAAGATTCCCTACATCGATATACTAAACTGTTGATCCGAGAGCACTTGGGTATAACCCGATATCCCCAAGAGAATCAATGACCCCGACAATCTTGACATGTTGTCCGAACCCACACTAACGGTTAGAATTAAGGAGTCAACTACCAAGAAACAAGGTGTTGTGTTGCCGATCACCTTCTCTCGATGAACTCAAAAGCTCGATACTCTTATAAAAGGTATATGGTAGCCGTAGAAGAGAACAAAGTTGGCTTTCTTGATGAAAAATCTTCGGAACACCTGCAAGAGAACCAGAAGAGAAGTGCTGGAAGTACTATAAGCATCGAGAGTCAAAGGAAGTTCCCAAGAGGAATCCTCCTCGTAAAAGGATTGTTCCTTCTAAGGAAGCTACTCCTATTCCCATTCCAAAGCTTGAACCACAAAGAAAGCTAGTGGACGAAAGCTCAAGATACACAATCGTATGAAGAGGTTACCTACTCCCAACCGCAGAACAAGCACATGACCTTCAAGAGAAAACCTCCAAGTCCACCAAAGACTTATAAGGAAAAGGAAGACTCCAAGATTGTGCCTTATGAAGAGGAAAGCTCAAGAAGAAGAAGAGCCACTAGAAAATCCTACTGGAAGAAGTTCAAATTCATTAGACACATTCACGCTGCTAAAGAATTTGCTAAGGATCAAATGGGTGGCCCCGAGGGTCAAGTGGTGGAGTTCAACCTACACCAATCCCGATGCGTTAATCGACCCGATAAGGATCCGTGCCACCACTTTGGAGCAACAACAAAAGCATGTGGAAGATTCTATTGATTATGACATTGAGGAACCGTAAAAGGATAAATCGAGAATAGAAAGTCGATGAAGAAGCTAATGAAGAAGCTAGGATTCAGGAAGAAAAGCTAAACCGAACAAGATGACGAGTGAATTATGATCAATTTCTTCTAGACAGTCCAACTCGCTCCAAGGAGAAAACTTCAACCTCCTAAGGACCCCGAGTCTCCTCATGTCTCATCATCATTAGATTCATCTCTCACTCTTCACCACCACCATCAAAAAGATCAACCAAATCAACATCCAAATATGTGAAGAAACCACCCGATCTTGGATTTCTCGGACACATGAAAGAATTGTGAAAGTCGCCAACAAGTCGGAAGAAGGATGTTACAAAGAAGCTTTCGAATCAACAAATACAATATCTAATCATGATCTTCAAGATGCAAGAAGAAAGGAAGTTTATCCAATTCATGAGGAGTCATCGCCAAGAGGAACACGAAATGATAAGGTTACACTCAAAGGAGATATCGTTCCTAAAGTCACAAAGGAGATGTTTACCAAAGAGAAGATATCCGAATCTTCTCGACACCATTCCTAAAGCAAAACAAAGGAGTTATCCACACAATGCACTCCAAACATCAATCGCATTGGTCAAACATAATTTTCTCGATTACTCGAAGATGAATTAATCGCTAAGCTAGTGATGCAAATGTCAAACGATCGGAACATTTACTGGATGAAGCTAAAGTGTTTGAAGCTCTTTAGACTATCAACTCAAGTCTTCATGCAAAGAAGTCGAAGAACTAAACCAAAGAGACGAAGAGACGACGATGATAAGGACAAAGACTCGCACCTAAACGTCAAGAAGTCCGGTGAATCATCTTCAATGCCACCTCCACCCCAAAGGACTTCTCTCACCAAAGATCTCCTCCTCGCTCTTCACTGATAAACCTCGTGATTCCGAGTTACCACCCGAGACTCGTAAAACCGGTGATCACTTTGAGTATACGGGTGGTGACGATGAAGAGGTCCATGAGCCCCAACAACAACCCGCCTCTCCCGACAAAGTACAAAACCGTAATCCTCATCTAGGCCTAAGAAAAGAAGAAGAAGACCCAAGGTCGACGTCGTATCATGGCTAGATGAAGATAACATCAAGAATTTGAATGGTTCTTCACACTTGTCAACTCCACTCCCTACCCACCGAAGGTCAAGATTTGGTAGAAGGTAATACATTGGAGCATGCTAAGATTCTTGCAAGAAAAGTTTCGGTGAAGAAGATGACGAAACCGAGTTGAGGCGAATCAAGAATGAAGCTTTTCAACTATTAAAAGATAGCTCGAAAGTGCCATCTGAGGTCGAATATCACCTTGAAAACATTGCTCGAGCTATGTCTAACAACATGGATTGGCTCAACCCAAGCAAACATCGACTTCACCAAATGGGACAACCCTCCATATTACAATCGATCGGTCTAAACCTCTACCAACAATTGGCCAACCAGATGAGCCTAGGATTCATTTCGATATTTCTTCAACAAAGACTTGGAATTTCTTCAACATGGTGGCGATGGTTCAAGGAAATACGCTACATCCTCGACACTTCCATTCCCTGCAGCCATATACTCTAACCGCATAGCCATCGAGGAAAGAGCTAACCACATGTTCTCCAACAATGTGGAAGTATATGACCGAGATGCATTGTATGGGATTCATCATTGACCGAACGCCATCGAATCTACTACGTGTCGCCAGTTCGTAAGTCTCAACATGAAGTGTTCAAGATTAAGAGTATCATTGCCATCAAACATGTTGATCTTTCGTCCAAATGGGACTACACTTTTCTCAAGAATATTGTGGTCAAAAGGCAAGACGAAAGGGATTATGCATTCTCTGAAGTCGACTTTGAGAATTTGTCTATCAACGATATTGAAGACATGTACCTTGCCAAAGCACAAGGTCGCATGAGACAATTTTCAACTCAAGTACAACGTGAATTCATCAAGTCACCGCTCATCTTCATCGACGATAGTCATCAAAAACGTGTAGAAGATCTCCGACTTGCAGTTGAATCTTATCGCACCGTGTCAACTTCACTCCACCTCAACTAGATCTTCCCGACATCAACCAACTATCAATATACACTCATCAAGAAACCATTCGGTGTCGTTTATCGCAGTGAACTTCATCGAAATTGCTTAATGGCGTGTAGAGATCTTCACAAGTTTGGGGATCACACTTTGAAGATGGTTAGGGACGGATTGGCTTATCGGTTGAAGGATATACATGAAAACATTGGGTCTCCTAAGCGATGGAATTCTCAAGATCGGAGGGATGTGAAGAGGATCATCACTATGATTGATGAACGGTTGTTCGACGGATCTAGTTCGTAACCTTGGAAAGCTTTGTTGGTGGTCGACCCAGATTAACATCACCGCTATCAACGCCTGTTCGCACTCCCGGCAACATCACCGGACTTCCGGTACCCTTGAACCACTTCTTTCATTATAATACTTTGGATGTGTGATTATATATGACCATGGCTTGTGCACACATATCGTTGTACAACCCGCTTTGTAAAGAAAGGACCCCGTGGTACGCCTGATGCCACAATCCTTATAAAAGGAGCAAAAGCTTTTTACTTTTGAGTAAAACCTATCAAACCTTTCATTTTCAAAGGTTTTGCTCAAAAGAACAAGTACTTCCCCATATGATTTTCAAAACCTCAACCGCTTATATCACTTGTTGAGGGGAGTATTTGAATTAAAACTTTGTTCATTTTTAAAATTGTTCATAGTGGTACATCTTCCCGGTACAAGTAACTCGAAATATTCATATTTATTTCAACTTTTCAAAATAACATTTTATATGCCATTTTTGAGGGGAGAAAATCATGTGATAAGAAATATGTTGTGTAAATGCAAATGAATTAACAAACCCCGATGGTGCAAATAGACTTGACTAAGGTTAGGAATAATCGTCTATGATCCGCCATGAATTGATAGTTAGTACTTAGAAGTCCTTAGGTACGATTATAAAAAGGAGAAAATGAGAATCGGAGAAAGAAGGAGTTGAAGAATCATGCAAAGAAAATGGTGAAAAGAAATAGATTATTCAACTTGTCGGTTCAATTCAAGACCGGGTTTGTAGAAAACTAGAAGGGGTTGAATAGTTTACCGATTAAAAACTTTGTTTTGAAACTTATTGAAAGATCAATTGATATTGATCTTAAGTATGTTAATGAAATATGCAAGCAATATGTAATAAGTAAATAAGGAAAGAAATGATCAAACCACAACAAGTTGTTTATAGTGGTTCGCCTACAAGGACTCTTTTTTCTTGCCCTACTCCACTCCCCGAGTCTCACACTCGAGAGTTTAACTTCACTAGTCAACAAGCTCCTTTCACCGCGGAGAAAACCTTTACACTTCGCTTACACTATTTCCGACACTAAGCTAGATGTCGAGTTCTTTCCAAGGGTACAACTACTCCCACACACAATGTATTTTGAGGACTAAAATACTAACCACTCACACTCACAAGATTATGATGGTTTGATACAACAATGAAGTATGGATCAACACTAGATCATACAACACTAAACAAACAAGACTTCCAACTTCTCGTTGAAGCTTGAATATGACTTGATCTTCTTTGCTACAAAAGAGATCACTAATATGATATGAAACCGAGTTAGAAAGGTTGTAGAGAAGATATGTATGAGAGTATGTTAGAAAGGGATGAGAAACTACTTGGCTTGGCATTGCTATTTATAGCCAAATGGATGAGAGGCGTCCACGGACGGCGGACCCCTTAAAAGGGTTCCGCCTGTACCATTTTGGTACCGGCCGTCCGACACCAAGATATCAAATCTTGCCTAAAGTCAACTCTATCTAAGTGAGATTGTGCAAGATATGAAGAGTACAAATCTTCACAAAATATCTAATGGAATCTTCCAATGATTTCCATGATGTAATACATGATGTCAAATGTTGTATTACTATTTATAGAAATATGCAAATGCTTAAGTAGTGTTTGGTTTTAAGAACCTAACACATTCTACAAACTACTATCATACATAATGATTAGAGTCATATCAAGATGTTACTAATCATAAATGTAAATGCTTGAATGATGAATATATTGTTTGAGAAAGCTTGTTTTAATATCTAATAAACTTGACAAGCTTTAAGCTTTTATAAATTAAATTTACTTTTGTCGTTAACAAAACTTAGGCAAAGATCAAAAATATAAATAACGCTTAATGACGATATTTGTATTAACAATCTCCCTTTTGTTGAGGACAAAATATAAATTTTATTTTTATAAAAGAAACAAAGTTTGTACAAGAGTTATAAAAATATTAGTTTTAGAACTTGAAAAGGAAATGATAATGCAAGTGTATGAAATTTGACTTTTATGAAAGTCAAAGAATTCACTAGTTGATGCATGATGTTGACTTTTTGAGAAAGTCAAAGTGCATTTTGACTTTTTAAGAAAAGTCAAGTATTATCAATGAGAGTTCTGTTTGACTTTTAGAAAGTCAAATGTATGCGCTTGACTTTTCGTAAAAGTCAAATATAAATAATTTCAAAGTTCTATATTTTCTCCCCTTTTGTCTCAACAAAAGAAGAGGCTATGGAATGTAATGAGCTCGAGCTATTATCTCCCCTTGTTCAAAGCTCCCCTAAATTGGGTGCTTTAATGGGAAGATACATGGATTGTGAAAATAAAGCTACAAAACAATTGTTAGTAATAATGATCATTCACAAGCATTTCCAAGCACTATGTAATGACACCAACAATATGATAAACAACATTCATTAGTTAAAATTTTTCATGAATAAAGATCATGAAAAGAGAACACAATGATGTGTTTTTAGTACAAGAAATAAAAATTATCCTAAGAAAGCAAATAAAAGAAAGACTATTCTAAAACCATCCTAAAGTGATGGTGGATGGGAAAGAGCGTTGAGACGCTCAAGAATGTGGTTGAGGATGAACCTCATTTCTTCGTGGAAGTCATGGACCATAACCCGGGTCCGTTCCACGGTTTGGCCCGTTTGCTCACAAGTTGAGCAACCATGCCTTGGAGGGTAGAAAGTTTGGGGAGGTTGTGGTGGTGGAATGGTGGATGTGTTGGTGGTGTTGGGAATGTTTGGAGTGGTCATGATGGATGCAAGCAAAGCATTTTGCATTTGCATTGTCTCACTTAAGTGAGAATCCACCATGCCTTTGAATTGGTGGAGGTTGTGGAGTTCGGCTTGAATCTCCTCTCTAGTGGGATTGTCATCCCACATGCACTCCGGAATGTCCTCAATATGAGGGGACATTGATGATGGAAGTGGATGATCCCCGTATAAAGGACCATGAATGTCCTTATGAATGGGGTGAAAAGGAGAGGTTTTGGCCCTAATGGGCGTTTGGGTCAATGGATGACCGAGGTGACTCATGAGCGATTCGCTCAATTGTGCCAAAGGATGGCAATGGTGGTGGATGACTTGGCCTAGGAGGCAAGTCTTCCAAGTCCTCTAGGAAAGGATTTGGTGATGTTGGTGGAGTTGAAAATAACTCCATGGGAGTGAGAGTGGGAGACCTTGGTGAAGGTGGTGAGGGGTTTTGATGTTTGGATGGGTGCGGTGGAGGTGAAGTAGGTGTTTTGTTGGTGGTGGAGTGGTGATCACAATGTGTGATGAAGTGGGTGTAGCTAGGGTAAGATGTATCATCTCTAATGGGAGATGAGATTGTGAGTGGTGAAGATTCGGATGATGAGCTAAGATGAACAAAACAACAAGGCCTTACGCTAATTCTAGCGGTTTTCTTGCAAGGTTTTGGTGATGATTTAGTCATTTTAACTTGGGTTTTGATTTGCTAGATAGTAGTGAGAATGAAGAAGGTGTGAGGATGATCATGGTAAAGCCTTTCAATTTATAGAGGTAAGAAATTGTTGAGAAATGGTTTGATTTGATGTTGAACCATTGAAGAGATGAGGTTCCTAATGATTTGGAAGTGGGTTGAATGCTAGTCATATCACCCAAGTCAATCCATACAAAGAAGATGGAGTGAAGAAGAAAAGATATGCAATAAATGTGTTCTAGTGAGTGGAATTTCCTAATATTGATTACCCACGGATTGAAGGTACCAAAATTTGGTTCCTTCCTTTATGCCAAAGGGCTCCTTGGGTGGATTTTTCAAATTTTGAATTTTGGTGGAAATGGATTTCTTATATACCTTAGTAAATAATACTAGTTCTAATAACAAGTATAAACTAGTTAAGATTGATTTATAAGTGATGGAAGATAATTTGGAATCACGAAGAGTCGAAATTCGTAAAATTACCCGGAGGATCCACGGCACCAAAATCATACACGGACGGTACCCTAAAAAGGGTGCCGTATGGTCCGCCTGACTGGTATGGTGGTACCAAAATATATAAAGGACGGTACCAAAATTATGGTGCCGTCGATCCGTGGAGTCAAATATTGGACAGAGTTCATTTTAGGTGTCGGGAAATTTCCAAAACACAAATTTTCTCAAAAGTCTGTTATACTAAACATTTCTAGTTAGGAAAAGTAAATAACACATATGTAAACATAGTGGAGCATAGATTTTGAGCAAGGCTTATTGATTTTCACAATATAGTGAAAATGGGTAAAATTTGATAGCATACTTGTGCTATCCCCCTGCATGAGATTGTTAGCATACACCATTGTTTCAAGTTATATTATCATCCTACATAATAAAAACAACTAAATAGTATCAAACATTAACGATAATGCATTGTTCCAAACACTCCTTAAAGTACCCTTATTTGTCCAATTTCTTGTAAATCTTGTTCATCATCCTACCAAGGCACTTGAACATTCCCTTAGTTTGCTTGAATTCACCGATTCATTCTCAATCTCGGAAGAGATGCGTAATACTCATGAGGTGGAAGATGAGAGCTTGGAAGACCATCCTGAGCTATTTGATGATGATGATGAAGGAGTTGGAGGTTTAGCTCTCTTGCCTTTAGTCTTAGCAACTCGAGCATCACCAAAGGTACAAAGATGTGAGGATGAGTTCATAGTGAAGGTGCATCCCTTTGGGGTTGGTGGAATTGGAGCGAAGTTTCTATAGAGACGGGTGAGAAGCATCCCGTATGGAAGAGCAACGGATCCTTGAGTTGGAATATCAATCATTCTCCTAGCTATGTAGTAGGCTAAGTTGAATGGTTGTCGGGTGGACAAGTTGTAAAGCATGTGGCAAAGACAAGCGTTTATGTGATCCCTATTCCCTATGGTGCTAATGACGTTGGCTCTAAGTAGTTCCTCCCATTTCTTAAATTCGGCTTAAGTTCATTTAGCTCCATTCCATATGGATCTCGGTCTACCTCTTTTCCTTTCGGGTAACTCGGGTTGTATCACCTTTTGGGTTAAAAGGTGTTCACGGATGACATCCTTATCGGCCAAACGGGTTATGTAGGGAGAAGTGCGGTCATTGATTGTATCAAGAGCGGTGAGTGACCACTTATCCGTGTAGACACAAGTTCCTCGGTTGGGAATTCCTAGTACTTTAGCAAATTTGCTTAAGGTGATGGTGTAGTCATTTTGGTTGATTCTAAAGCTAAGACAAAATTCATCATCATCTTCATCACTAAAACCGGTCACACTAGCATAGAATTCTAACACAAACCTAGGACAAATTGGTTCATCAATGTCAAGAAGACAATCGAATTGAATGGCGGCTAGTTCTTCACGAAGATTGGTATGCTCAAGGAAGGATGGGTGAATGGTTCTACCCTCATGGAAATACCTTGATTCTAGACCCCTAAATATTTCTACTTGTTCCTTGGTAAGTCCTTTGGTTTTGTGGTGTTTGGGAATGTAGTTAAGGGTGTCTTTGTGATCATAGAATCTTGCGGCTACCATGGTTATTCCTAAGGACAAGAATTAATATGTTAAAAAAATGAAAATAAATTTTAACGTTTTTTGATTCTAGTGTGTGCCTATATGAAAACAATTTGGAGTTGCGGTTATCTCGACTCATTTTATGCACAAAATGGTTTTAGTGGGGTGTTTGGCAAATACCATGAGATAACCCAAATGCTCCTAATTCAATGTGGCTACATTTGAATATACCCGGGAGTGCATATTAGTTATGCAATACCTTTAGTATTCAAGAGCATGCAAGTGATGAAAATTTTAACGTTTCTATTTGTATTAGCAATGAAAAATGTTTTCCTACAAGTGAGAAGCTTTTCAAAACTTTTGACATGGGGTGTTTGGTTGTTTGAATAAGGCCTTATATTCATTATCTATCAATTAGTGGGAAACATGATTTGTTTATGCAATATGATAATGTAGTACCTAATTTCAATGACTAGTTATGCAATTTGCCAATTGAATTCATATTTGGTATAAAAGCATACATAAAACCCCATGTAATGATTTGTGATAGTTTTGTGCATAAATAAGAATCCTAGACTCGTAATTAAGAGATGAAATGTAGTTAGGATACTTACAATGATGTTATCTTCAATGATTAGTGAGTGGGAAGATGACAATAATGAGCTTGGTTTAAGTTTACACGTTTTGGTAAAGTGGGTTGTGAGGAAGAGGATGTTATGTATATAGCGTTTTGTTTCAGAGACACCACGGACCGACGGCACCAAATATTTGGTTCCGTCCGTGTTGTCGCTTGGTGCCGTGGCTCTGAGAGAGTATACAAGGCAAAATTGTTTTGGTTTGACTATTCTAATGTTTTAGGCTATGTTTATCCTACATGTTTGGTTCCATTAACCCTAAACCAAGTCTAAGAAGATTAAAAGGTTCTCGCTTAAGAGGTTTAGTAAAGATGTCGGCAATGTTGTCTTCGGAGGATACTTTCTCGATTGAAATGTTACCTTTTTGAACATTGTCGCAAGAAAGTGATGATTAATTTCAATGTGCTTTGTACGAGCATGTTGAACGGGATTCTTCTGAGATCGATGGCTCCTTTGTTGTCGCAAAGTATCACAATGTCGTTGAGATGAATTCGTAGTTCACGAGAGCTTGCTTCATCCAAAGAGCTTGTTGACATGCTTTTCCGGCTGAGACGATTCGGCTTCGAGAGTAGAGATGGCTAAAGCCGTTTGCTTCTTTGCAAACCATGAGGTGAGACAATGTCCAACAAAAGTGCAAATACCACTTGTACTTTTCTATCGACATAATCACCGGCATGATCCGAGTCGGCATACACTATGGTTTCTATACCCGTTCCTTTGGGATACCATAATCCTAAACACGTTGTTCCCTTAATATATCTAAAATCCTTTTAATGCTTCTAAGTGTGATGCCTTTTGGTTTTCTTGAAAGCGAACACATAGACAAACACTAAACATAATGTCGGGTCTACTAGCCGTAAGATAGAGTAGGCTACCAATCATTCCTCTATATTTAGTGTTATCTACGGATTCACCTTCTTCGTCTTGGTGAGTTTAGTGTCCGAGGACATGGGTGTTTTAGTTGGTTTGGAATCTTCAAGACCAAATTTCTTAAGCATGTCTTTTATATATTTAGATTGGTTAAAGAAAATACCATCTTCTAGTTGTTTAATTTGAAGTCCTAGAAAGAAGTTTAACTCACCCATCATACTCATTTCAAACTCGTCATGCATGATTTTAGAGAAATCATTACATAGTTCTTGACAAGTTGATCCGAATATAATGTCATCAACATATATTTGAACAATAATAATTTGTGATTCCTTTTCTTAGTAAAAGAGTATTATCTACTAATCCCATAGTATATTTGTTATCAATAAGAAAAGTCTTAAGACGGTCGTATCAAGCTTTAGGTGCTTGTTTAAGGCCATATAATGCTTTCTTGAGTTTGAAGACATGATGTGGTTTCTCAAAGTCGGTAAAACCGGAGGTTGAGCAACATACACTTCTTCGTTAATAAACCCATTAAGAAAAGCACTTTTAACATCCATTTGAAATAATTTAAAGTCATAAGCACATGCATAAGCAAGTAATATTCTAATAGATTCAAGTCTAGCTACCGTGCATAAGTTTCATCATAGTCAATTCCTTCTTGTTGATTATAACCTTGTGCAACAAGCCTAGCTTTGTTTCTAGATACTATACCATTTTCGCCCATTTTGTTTCGAAGACCCATTTTGTTCCAATTATAGTTTGATCTTTGGGTTTTGGAACTAGTTTCAAACATCATTTCTAACGAATTGGTTTAATTCTTCTTGCATGGCCATTACCCATGATTCATCTTTTATTGCTTCATTTATGGTTTTGGTTCAATGGTGGATACAAAACAAAAATGATTACTTTGATTTTGAGCTTGTGACCTTAAGGTTCTTTGATTAAGTTGTCCTATGACCTTTTCTAATGGATGACTTTTAGATTCTTTGATGTTGACAATTTCCTTATTTGATGGTTCATCTTCCTTGTTATTATTAATTTGACTTTCTATTATTTGACTTTCAACTAAGTCATCATCTACCAAAGGTGATGTCTTAGAGGGAGGTGGACTTTCGTCAAATGTTATGTTCAACGATTCCTCGACTATCATTGTTTCTTTATTTAGGACAATGTAAGCTTTACTAGTTTGAGAGTAACCAAGAAATACACCTTCATAAGACTTTGGGTCAAACTTGGTGAGATAATCCTTAGTATTAAGAATAAAACATTTACAACCAAAGACTTTAAAATATCCTAATGTTGGCTTTTTACCTTTATAAAGTTCATATGGTGTTTTGTTTAGGAAAGGAAGTATTATGACTCTATTTAAACTATATGTAGAAGTGTCAATGGCGTTACACCAAAACTTTTGAGGAATGTTTTGTTCATTAAGCATTGTTCTACTCATTTCTTGAATTGTTCTATTTTTACGCTCTACTACTCCATTTGATTGAGGTGTTCGTGGAGCAGAAAAGTTATGTGTTATACCATTTGTATCACAAAAGTTTCCAAATTGAGTTTCGTTGTCAAATTCACGACCATGATCCGCTCGGATCGACACAATTTTGACACCTAGAAGATTTTGAATTTTCTTGCTAAGTATTTCAAATTTATCAAAAGCTTCATTTTGGTTTTCAAAATAACGCCCAAGTAAACCTTGAGTAATCATCTACTATGACCAAAGTGTATAAGTTGCCTCCATAGCTTCTTATAGCGGATGGTCCAAACAAGTCCATATGTAATAATTCTAGACACTTAGATGTGGACACCATATTTTTAGATTTGTGACTACTATGTGTTTGTTTACCAATTTTGCAAGCGTCGCAAAAGTGTTGGTCATATTTTAGTTTTGGTAAATTCCTAACCAACTCTTTTGAAGATAGGTTTTGTATAAGTCTCATATTAGCGTGACCTAAGCGCCTATGCCAAAGAGATGAGCTATCGTCTAATGTTGTTAAGCAAAGTTTGTCATTATATGTTTTATCTATTTTCATGACATATATGTTATTTTTCCTAACTCCTTTAGCTATGGTGATACCATCTTTAGTATTTTACTACCATTTTCATCAAATAGTACTTTATACTTTTTATCACATAGTTGGCTAATACTAAGTAGATTAAATCCTAACCTATCCACATGAGCAACATTTTCAATAGTTAGAGAGTTATGAGCAATCGTACCTTTGCCAATGATTTTGCTTTTGAGATTGCTACCAAAGTGACATTACCTCCGTCATACTCTTGGTATGATGAGAAGAGACTTTGTTGCCCGTCATGTGTCGTGAGCATCCACTATCTTTTATCCATTCATCGGTTCCAATCCAACTTTCAAGCATACCTAAGAAGCAAATAACTCAAACATTTGGTCCCCAATATCTCATGGGTCCGTTTGGGTTAAACATACCATTTATTTGATTCATGTATGGAAATGATGGGGGTTCCATGGCATGTAACTGGAGTTTGATATGGTCTAGGAAAGTTTTGATTCCAACCGTTGTGTTGGTAGTTAGGTTGAACGTTGTGGTTGCTCTTAGGAAAGGGGCGTTTGGTAAAAGAAGTTTTATATCGTTGTTGAGTAGTTTTTATCTAAATTCATTTTAACAAGTCCTACTCCCGATATAATGGCTGGTTTTAGTTTAACATTATCATTGGTTTTCTTTGTTACTTTAACAAATTCAAGACGGGTCCAGATTGCGAACATTCTTTTATTTGAAGTACCATGGTACCATTTTGACAACGGACGGAACCCTTATTTTGGTTCCGTCTCGTCCGTGGCTGCATCGCAGACAATTTTGATGAATGTTCGTCCTTTCGGCCGTTTTGTTTTGACTCTTTGGAATTAATACTTCATTAAAACCTAGCCCATTCATGTCTCCCGGTGTTTTATGGATTTTAACTATTTCATCGGCAAGAGCGATGTTTTGTTAAACCTTTAAACTTAGAATTATTTTCTATTAAAACTTCTTGTGTGAGCTTTAGTTTTCTATTTCAAGATTAAGCTCTTGACATGATTTACAATCATCGTCATTTGCTTTTCCTTTTCAAGTCGTTTTGCTTTTCTTTTAACTCATATACCTCATTTTCCAAAACTCCTTTTGGTTTTTAGAAATTTATTTTTAGTTATGATTTTTAGACTTAGCTCACACAATTGATTATATTGTTTTGCAAGGTGTCATCATCTATAGAAGAATAAGAAGAGTCGGAAAGTACCTCATTTGACTCATGTGCCATTAGAGCGATCTCTTCCTTGCTTGATTCTTCATCGTCTTCACTATCACTCCAAGCACCACTTACAAAAGCTCGTTGAGTTTTGCTTTTAGGTGGCTTGGGACATTCTCCTATGAGATGACTTGCATCACCACATCTAAAACACTTTCTTTCACCTTTAATCTTCTTATCATCCCGATCTTTTCGAATGGCTTCTTTTCTTCTCGAGGTTGTCTTACAAACTTTCCTCTTCTTCTAAAGAACTTCTTGAAATCTCTAACGGCCATGGCATACTCCTCATCTTCACTATCGAACAAGATTCACCATCATCGCTGATTCCGCCTTTGCTTTAAGAGCAACGGATTTGATTTTCTCCTTTCTTCCTTTGATGATCTCCGAATCTTTCTCCATTACCATTTCGTGAACTTTGAGGTTGCCAATTAGCTCGCCTAGTGACATTATTGAGAGATCTTTTGATTCTTCAATAGCGGTCACTTTAGCTCTCCATTTGGGATGGAGTGCTCTAAGAAATTTCGACAAAGTTCTTACTACGAAAAGATTCATCAAGTGCTTTAAGTGATGTAATGATAGTGTTAAACGAGCAAAGCCACAATCAATGGTTTCATCTTGAGGATAACAAATTGTTCATATTGTTGAACAAGAAGATCAATTTTGTTATCCTTGACTTGTGAATTACCTTGATGTGTAACAATTAAAGATTCCCAAATATCTTTGGCGGTTTCACACATAAAAATTCTTTCATATTCTTTTCTAGGTAAAGCATTATAAAGCATCATTTTAGCTTCATTATTTTTAGCAACTAATTTATTTTGTTCATCAACGGAAATATCCTTTGTTGTAGAACTAAAATCTCCTTTAACAATAATAAACCAAAGATCTATATCTTTTGATTTTACATATGTTTCAAAACGGTTTTTCCAATAGATAAATCCATTGGTTTCAAAGAGTGGTGGTCTTTGCATAGATTGCCCTTCTTTAAAGTTTTCGAATCCATGGATCGTTTCAAGTTTATAAAATACAAGTTATTTTAGAAATTCTTGAGCAACGAGGCTCGTACCAATTGTAGAAAACTAGAAGGGGTTGAATAGTTTACCGATTAAAAACTTTGTTTTGAAACTTATTGAAAGATCAATTGATATTGATCTTAAGTATGTTAATGAAATATGCAAGCAATATGTAATAAGTAAATAAGGAAAGAAATGATCAAACCACAACAAGTTGTTTATAGTGGTTCGCCTACAAGGACTCTTTTTCTTGCCCTACTCCACTCCCGAGTCTCACACTCGAGAGTTTAACTTCACTAGTCAACAAGCTCCTTTCACCGCGGAGAAAACCTTTACACTTCACTTACACTATTTCCGACACTAAGCTAGATGTCGAGTTCTTTCCAAGGGTACAACTACTCCCACACACAATGTATTTTGAGGACTAAAATACTAACCACTCACACTCACAAGATTATGATGGTTTGATACAACAATGAAGTATGGATCAACACTAGATCATACAACACTAAACAAACAAGACTTCCAACTTCTCGTTGAAGCTTGAATATGACTTGATCTTCTTTGCTACAAAAGAGATCACTAATATGATATGAAACTTGAGTTAGAAAGGTTAGAGAGAAGATATGTATGAGAGTATGTTAGAAAGGGATGAGAAACTACTTGGCTTGGCATTGCTATTTATAGCCAAATGGACAGAGCGCCCACGGACCGGACCCCTTAAAGGGTTCCGCCTGTACCATTTTGGTACCGCCGGTCGATGACCAAGATATCAAATCTTGCCTAAAGTCAACTCTATCTAAGTGAGATTGTGCAAGATATGAAGAGTACAAATCTTCACAAAATATCTAATGGAATCTTCCAATGATTTCATGATGTAATACATGATGTCAAATGTTGTATTACTATTTATAGAAATATGCAAATGCTTAAGTAGTGTTTGGTTTTAAGAACCTAACACATTCTATAAACTACTATCATACATAATGATTAGAGTCATATCAAGATGTTACTAATCATAAATGTAAATGCTTGAATGATGAATATATTGTTTGAGAAAGCTTGTTTTAATATCAAATAAACTTGACAAGCTTTAAGCTTTTATAAATTAAATTTACTTTTGTCGTTAACAAAACTTAGGCAAAGATCAAAAATATAAATAACGTTTAATGACGATATTTGTATTAACACAAGACTTATCCAAGTAGATAGTACCTTTCGAGAAACTCCTGATAGACATGAACTTTGACGGGTTTGACAACCTTTCGGGGTTGTTCACATCTTCAAGGTAGTTATTAGAGCTAGTTGTCACCTAAAAGCTGACAATGTATCTCTTTAACTATGCAACGTAATCGTGTCTCGCAATGAATTGTCTATCTTGAGTCTATCAATTCAAAAAGTGCGCGCTCTTCCCTCACCATGCAAATTTTTGTCAAAACTCTTAAGCATGTGTGGAGGGGGAGTATTTCTGCAAAAGATCAAACTCTTACAGTGGTACAAAATGTTTTTCATTCACAAACACTTTAAGAGATTTTCTTAAAAATGGTTTTTATGGCAATTGAGTTATAAGGTGATTAAGGTTAGGAATAACCGTCCTATGATCCGCCAGAGCTGGAGGAATCTACCCAAGGACATCACAAATAGTTAGATGTTAGAAGTCCTTAGGTATGATTATAAAAAGGAGAAAATGAGAATTGGAGAAAGAAGGAGTTGAAGAATTAAAAAGAAATGTAAAGTAAAGGGTGAAAAGAAATAGCCCTCCGATTATTCAACTTAGAGGCACAACGGGTTCAATTCATATACTCTTGGTTGTCACTTGTTGACGCCGGTATTGAAGATTAAAAGTCGCCATGGACCCGATGGACGCATGCACTAAACCTTCTTAGCCACTCAAGTTTCTCTCAATGAAGCTTGTTTCATTCTCACAGGAACCCTACATAAACCATCGGCTTTCTCTTAGAGATACCGGTATTGAAGAAGGAGACCCTCTCCCTAGTCTCCGCTCAAGAAAACCAAACGCACAATTAAGTCTAGAGCCACGAGATTTATCAAAAGATCTCTTAGGTACACTTGACATTTCATCACTTGTTGTTCAACAATAAGAACATCGATGGTACGTTATCGAGTCCTTCATGGATCTTAGCAATCTGTCGAGAACATTTATGAGAGGTTCACATCCGTGATCCTCGGTGATTGAATGGAAACTCCCGCCTGTGGTCAACATCTAATGACCGACGACAGCAGTCACCGGTAACTCCCGTGGATTACGCTTAGTGTGTCTCAAACGGTCTACATCGTGGTGATGCTTGATGTACCAATGACTCATCTCGAATCATAGATGTACTTGGTACATCGCGTTATCTCACTTGTGAGACTCAGGTCAGAACGGCCTTTGTGAGAATTAGAGTTGTGTTTTCACTATATCTTTGTTAACACTCTCAAGTTCAAACTTGTAAGTGCGGAACCGCTTATTACTAACCGTTTTTAATGTTTTCTTCTTATGGAAGCTCGGAGCGGAATGATCGTGCTGATTCTTCACATGATCATACCAACATCATCACTAATGGAAGTTCTCTCAAAAGGCAACACAAAAGTCAGAATGATTCTACGTCAAATCAAAGAATCTACAAAGTTTAAAGACTTAAAGAACTTCATCAGTACTGAAATCCAACGTCAAAGAGCGTGTGAGCATGTTGAAGAATGACGTGGAGACACTGGAGCAACGAAGCAGACCTGATGCAGACTACCACACCATACTATCACTTCCACCACAAAGAACAACGATGAAAGAACAAAGAAGACGTCAAAGCAGAACTGCTCAAAGTAAACAATTTCTCTACACTGGGGAGATTGTTCAAATCAAGATAATTCTTCTCACAAGAAAGAAGAATGTCAGAAGACGTCAAAGCTACTATTACATTAGCACCTAAATCGTTTATCACTCTTTCATTCATCACTAACACTTAGGGGGAGATTGTTGGAATCACTCCTAAACCTTAATTCAAGTGTTAGTGATTCATATGTAATAGTTAGCTTAATATGGCCTTTATGTTAGTTATTAGCCTTAGGCTTATGTAGAAGGCCCATAAGCCTAGGCCCAAGCCCATATAGGAAAGGAAGGGAACTTGGATGTTGCCCTAGTTCCTTCCCCTATATAAACACATGTAAACCTTCCTTAGAAGGTTGGTTGTTCAATTTATTCTCTCATTCACTCTCTACGCATAACCGGTCAAGTCTAACGTATGTGTGTGTTTGAATATTGTTCATCTGATCATCTCTTCTCCTCTTTATCTCTTTCTATTGTGCTTGTGTTGTAAACTTAGTGACCTAACACTAAATGATACTGAAAAGAATAATTTCTAAAGATACTTTGATAATACTGATATAAGCACAAAGATTACAAAGATATAATCTAAAGACAAAGACACAATCTTTCCTTGAAGATGGAGAAGCTAAAGATAAATTCACAAAGGAACTTGAAGTCAAGCAAGTAGAATTCAAGTTAGGGAGGATTGTTGGGATATGAAAGTGTCAAGAATGACAAAGTCTTGGAAAAGTCAAATCTTGCTAAAGAAGAAGTCAAAATCTTCTTTGTCAAGTCAAAGTCATCGCAAGGCTAAAAGAACTGTTATATTCATTTATGGAAAGCTTTTTAATTCTAGAATATTTTTTATTAGATTACTTGTCGTACAAGGATACAAATTGTAAACCGACTAGGGTTATCCTTGAGCTTATAAAAGGACCCCTAGATTGACATTAGAGGTACGAGTTCACAGGTTTAGAGTATGCGTATCATTAGAGTTTTAGAGAAGTTCGATATTATTAGAGTTGTTAAAGAGTCTGCATAATAAGCCGATTTAGAGTTATTAATAAAATCGTTCAAAGTTAAAGTTATATTCTTCTTAGCTTTGTTAAGTAAATTCCGCATACTTAATAGAGTTTGCTCAGTGTTTCATTGTTAATAACTTAGGATTTATCCGAGGTTATTAAACCTTAACAAGCTATTTAAGTTAGTTTGGTTAGAGTACATCGATCCAACATAATCCTATATTATTTCCTTCTTAAACTAAAAATTCCAAATACATCGAGCTAACTCAACATACCTCGTGTATGGTCTCGAAATGATGCAAAGGCCAAGTTTTAAAGTTTACAAGCTACCGGTACACTCATAATTTGGTGGATTTGGGGTAAATAATTGGAAATGGATAAAGCTAATCTCACCATATAATATCAAGGGTTATAATATGCTCGGCTAAGGTCTAATCTAGTTAGGTTAAGAAAAACATGTCAAAATTTTAAAAATGGCAAAATTTTTCAAAATAAACTAGAAAACGAAGGCAAAATAAAGTTCAAGAGATAATTCTACTCCCGTCCCCCCACTTGAAATGTACAAAGTGCTTTTTGTACTAAACATTAAATAAAGGTGAAGAGAAAAGTAGAATTAGAGCAAGAACTTCCCTAAATTTGCTCCAAAAAGAAAGAAGACTCACGAAAAGAATCGTGCCTTCAGATAAGCATCCACGAGCAAACTTTAATCCCTGAAATCACACTACCAACAAGCATAATTCTAAAAAAAAGAAAATGAAAAATGAAAAGAAACCTAACTCACTTTCGTAGGAATCACGGTTGCATTTAGCATATGCAACAAGCCTTTTAAACCACTTGGTGTCCCAAGTGGACGAGTGTAGTCTCGTGAGGGCTTACAGGGAACATACCCACAAAGTTCATTTAAAAACTAATACAAGGTTATTGTGTTTAAAAAGAAAGAATTATTACAGCGTATAGTTACGTCGTAACTCCTAGAAAGAGTTACGCCGTAATCAATGCAAAACCCGGCAGACGTTACGGAAGTAGTAGCTACGGCGTAACCATTGCATGGGATTACACCGTAATTGGTAATGCTCTAAGAAGAACTCATGCAAAAGTATGTTACGGCATAACCATAAGAATGAGTTACCAGAATCGTGATGATCGAGGTCCCGTCAAGATCTTTCAACAAGTTTCTCCAATTTCATGCAAAATGGTTAAAACACAAAACCCAATGAAATGGAAATAAAACAAATGAAATGGATAATTCGGGTTATCTCCCGAAAGAGCACTTTTCTTTATTTACGAGTCTTTAAGTTAGACTCAAAGCCTTGGGGCTTTATGGTGGCCTTTGGACTTGGCCAACTTCCTCCATATCTTTCATCAAATTATGTCTGATCCAGGCAACATTTGTAGCGAGGCGGAGATATTCCTTAGTCTCGATCTTCCGAATTATTCCTTAGTCTCGATCTTCCGAATTTTACAAAACTTTTCGTCCGACCCCAAGTGGCAGCTACAATCGGTGGCGGCCTCTTATATGGAATACCAAGAAGTTTGCACCTTCTTTGCTCATATGCTTCATCGTCGGGGTCAGTGAACCCATCTTCACCTTGTAGTTCAAGGTAATCCAAAATCCCTTCTATATCATCATCGTCGGACTCGGTACCTTTAAACCATTTATCGTCGAGTAAATCTTCAACAAGCACCCGTTTACATTCTTCTTTCTCATTTCCCGTCGGATCTTTTATATCTTCATCCGTTATTTCACTTATGTCGTTTGGAATCAGGTCTTCTTTACTCATATACCCTTTCCAGATCTTCTCTTTAGTCAATGCATCTATCTTCCCATATTTGATTTTGACCCAATTGTCAAATCCCAAATTGTCTAGCCAAGGTAATTATGTTCTTTCCGCATCATTGGTTGAGGTCCATAAGAATTCTTCTTCCCCAACACTCTCTTTACTGCTTCCCCCGTTACATTCATCAGCATAAGGGTTGCAAGATGCCCAAAAAACTTCGCCAGGTGTTTTTATCTTCTCACACCAATAA
This sequence comes from Chrysanthemum lavandulifolium, assembly GCA_022545495.1. Lineage (NCBI taxonomy): Eukaryota > Viridiplantae > Streptophyta > Magnoliopsida > Asterales > Asteraceae > Chrysanthemum > Chrysanthemum lavandulifolium. The sequence continues at coordinate 150,129,188 of CM040241.1, read as the reverse complement.
CTTTGAGCTACCTTGTCATTGGTGTTGCTCGAGGGATCCTTCATGTAGTGGATATTGTAACACCCCAATTTCGTGATACGCAGCGGAATTCAAACTGGGTGTTACTTCATGGCACAACAGTCATAACAATTGAAAACGAACTCTAATGAAGTCGTTTTAAAAGATTTATCATTCGATTTATATAAATATCAGAGTTTACAAAATGAGGTCCCAAATGGTTCCAAGTTTACAAAATACATTAAATGGGTTTTCGAATGATAATAAAATTTATAGCCTTCTTGAGTATCCGTGCTCCTCCGTGCCACCTCGTACAATATGGACTGAAATACATGCTTAAAATCAACACAAAGGTTGAGTGAAATTCATAGAGTTTAGAAACCAGTTGAACACATAATGTTTGTGTGGGTTACGTTGTTATACACCCATAATGTTGAAAACAAAACAAATATTATTGCACTAAGCTCATGATACCAAAAAGCGTTAACAGCTTGTCAATAGAAATTGATATAATAGTTTGCGGGTCATTGGTCAAACAGTTGCCTAATAGGTAATTTTCCAATTAACCTATGGTTCTTCAAATAGAGTGCGTTTGTTTATCGGACTTGGTCAAACAAAGCGGATTCGTCAATCCCGATAGATCTATTCACATTATTCGCCACCCGCAAGTGATTAATGGTTCATGAAAATAGGGACTTAAGTTTGGCAATAGTGGTACTTAGTGCACATAATACATTCGAGATAAGCATCTGATTTCAAAGCAATGTGTTCGGTTTAAAAATAAAGCATGTATCTCCCCGAGGGTTTGTAAAACAATTAAGTAATAGAAAGTGAAACGTGAACTCACCTCGGAGTAAATGATATCAAATGTATAATGAGAATGATGGATATGCCGTGAGAACTTCTACGAGCAACAACTTTTGGCTTTCACTTAAGAAATGAGTAACTTAGTAAGGATAGGACTTTGATTGATCACTTAAGACTTTGGATTGAGCTAGCTTTCCACACCTTGGCACCCTTGCAAACTTGAAGAGTTGGTGATGAAGTACTAAGTGACTTGAGTGAATTTAAACTCAAGAAGATCACTTAAACTTGCTAGAGATTTGATGAAGTAGCTTGATCTTTGGAACTTCTTTGCATAAACTTGGAGTTTAAAGATCAAATGATGGAAGATATGGTGGATTTAAGCTATGAACGACCCAAAATAGCTTGTGAAGGTCTTTAGGATGAATTTCACTTGCTATTTATAGGAGGGTAAGTTTGGTTAACCATATATTGGGTTAAATATTAACCATGGTTAAGTTAGGACACATGTAAAGATCTAAATGAAGCATGGTTAGGATTATGCCACCAAAATGAAGACTCCCCCCTAGAGGCTGTCACAATTGGTGACAAAGCTTAGATGATAAGTCTTGATCTTATCTTGGTTACGGAGTGAGTTTTAGTTCCGTTAATCGCTAACTGTAAGCCGTTAAGCCATAAAACGTAAAACCGGGTATCGTAAAAATATGAAACTTATAGGAATGATTAAACTCATCATTATAATCCATATAAAATATAAAATGGGTGATAAGTCTCATTGGGTGCAAAACGCGCTTAAAGCGGAAATACGGTAAAAAGCGCGTGGTCGCGGTTTATCGTAAAAGAACGAAATTTCAGGAAACGACCGTGAATTTACTTAGAGTAGACTAAAATTAGTCTAAAAGTGATATGAGATGTCAAAATATGGTTTTATTCATACGCGGGATAACTTAATGATTATCGTGAAGTCTAAAAGTTCGCGATTTAAGCAAAAATGTAGAACGTACAAGGTTAATTCCTTTATGGTCAAAGGAGGAGGGAAATATGTTTGACTTTTCCAAAAATATAACAAATGTCAAAAACATATTAGAAACACAAAGGTGAATCGTTAAGTCGGATGTAAGTAGAATTGTTTAAAATGTAAGTTTAGTTTCGCAGTAGTGAGGTTTATTTGGTAACATAAAATAAATCTTAAAAATTCTCAAATTAATTATGAGTGATCTAAAATTTATCCGATGCGAGAAAAATTTTCAGGGTTGATTTTCGTTATGCGCGTGATGTTTAAATGGTGTACCGTCCAAAACGAAATTTTAAAACGATGTTTTCTTAATAACTTTTGCGAAAATGATCTAACGATTGTCAAACTCTCAGGTTATTACTAAAATAATTTATCTTACGAGAATGTGAAATAAAAATTTTACGGAATAAATAGTGAAAGTGAATAGTAAAAGTGAATAGTAATTTCTCGAGATGAATAGTAAAATTTTAAGAATGGATAGAAATCCTGAAAATGCGAATTGTTACAGATATCATCATTTATGGACTCTTTCTAGAGACAATGCTCCTCATAATCAATCTTGAGCTTTCTTAGAAGATTTGGATTAATTTTAGCATCCCCGAATTGTACCGGATACCAATCATCAAAGGATAAATCTCCGAACTTCACATTATGTCTTTCGAGCTCATGAGGGCATATTCATTCATCGTCTTTTATATTACTACCCCCGTTACATTACTCGCGGAAAGGATTGCATGTGGGCCATGCTTGTGTGGCCTCGTCATCGGTGATAATTATCAGAGTGCAATAGTGCATAATAGGTGGTTCCTCCTCTTCTTTGAATGAGAGCTTTGCCAACCTTTCTTCATCAGTATATGCAGGCCACATGTATTTGTTATCCTTGACCCTTTCATTGTCATCTCCTCCGTCGCAAATTTCGTTACGAGGGTTGCACGAGGCCCAAAGATCGTACCATTCACTATTAGATACGGGTATTTTTTTACACAAGTGATACTTCCTTTTGGATGGAGATTGAGGGAATAAATTAGTATCATTTGACCATCCGTTAATAACATGCGTCTTTGATTCATCTAACTCGCGAAATTTATCAGACCATGTATCCCAGTTACGTCGTAACTCTGAGGTTCGGTTACGGCGAAACTGACTTCCTTCAGAACCATCAGTATCTTTCTCATCTATTGTTCTGCGTTCGCTATCTAACCCCTGGTTACGCCGTAACTTATCATAAGTGTTATGGCGTAACTTCACACTGTCGCCGGAATTTTCAGCATCATCCGTATTGTCGGTGGTAGAATCAACTTGTAACTTTGCATCTTCATCAGAAAAAACGGCCTTGCACACCACCATAGGTTTTGTCTCTTCCGGTTTAGTGTTATTTTTCTTTACCTTTTCACTAAGCTTCTCCACCATTGTTTCTAGGTTTTTTAAGGTAGTATCGTGATTGGAGAGGCTTCTATTTGTGTTTTCCTGGAAATCTTTCAGCCATTCATCTTGTTCTTTTTGTCTTTGGGCTGAGGCTTCCAAAAATTTGTTAATGGTTTCTTCAATGTTGGGCTTTCTTCCTTCATAAGGCCCGCGGTTGTAATTTCCAGGAGGTCCTCCACGATAGCCATTACTATTACGATTATCCCCATAAAACGGTCGATTTTCTCCATATTTAGCTTCTTCAACTGTGCTATCTTCGTCAATGTGAGGACAATTTTTGGTGAGATGTCCTCCTCCACAGTTTTCGCAACCTACTTGGATGGCATGAACACATTCTCTGAGCTTGAGCATATCTCGACCAAGATTTTCAATTTTGCTAGTGATGGCGGCAATTCTATCAAGATTTTCGCCGAGGTTCCTCTTGCTTCCTCCATCGTGCCACTTTTGGGAAAGATCGGCCATTTATTGGATGGCTTCAATGGCAAGAGTAGGGGTCATGCTCAGAATTGGTCCTTGGTAGTCCAGCTTCTGTCTTGTAGTTACGTTGATACCTTTGTAAAAGATGTTGACCTTTTGCTGGCTGTTCAGGTCATGAGTCGGACACTTGTAGAGGAGATCGTTGTATCTATCCCAAGCTTAATACAACGTTTCATCGTCATCTTGCTTGAAATTATGGATTTCCATGAGCTGATTAGATATCTTTGAAGGAGGACAATATCTTTGGATAAAATGTTTTTTAAGTAGAGCCTGTGTATCAACTGCCCCGACGGGTAATCTTTCGATCCATCTTCTTGCTCCCCCAGTAAGAGTCATGGGAACACGCGTATCATGACAGCGTCATGAGAAACACCAGGAATGTTGAAAAGGCTTGCAATGTACAAGACATTCTCAACGTGTTCATACGCATCTTCGTCCCTGTTTCCTGAGAAAGGGTTAGCACGAAGCTCCCTCATAAACTGATCTTTAATCTCGAAACAGACATTAGCTCCAATTGCCGCTCTTGCGAGACCCGGCCCTTGTTCTTCTCTTGTCGACGCCGAATATTCCTCAAGAGTGAGGTCATCAATGTTAACAACTTCCATGGTACCTGAAACTTGAAAAGAAATCGTGAGAAATTAAGAAAATTTAAAACAAAACAAAAATGAAAGAGTTAACAAAAATCCTAATATAACTCCCCGGAAACAGCGCCAAAAACTTGATACAGGTTTTACTGACCAGGTTTTAATATTTATAAGTGTCTCGTTATACCTATGGTCTACCATAATGCACTAACGGGCAGTGTACCCGATCGTGTGTAGTGTAGTATTCGGTAAAACCGAGGTCGTCCAAGAGCTATGTGAGCGGATTCTAATTAAGTCTAGGTGTCACAGATTTTAATAGGTTTTAAGGTTGAAATGATTAATTAAAACTAAAGACAAGAAATGAAAGAAAGCAAATAAAGGCGAGGGGTGTGATCAATAGAGGAGAAGTGTGCTAACCTAGTTACTCATCCTATCAAGTTTAGTTCACGTTTAATTACTTCCAATTGCTTCAAGTGGGGGTTTAAGTCGCTAGGACAACATTTGGTCGGTTCATCCTAACCTATCTCGCAAAGGTTTCCACCGAGATCAAGCTACTACCCTTGAAAGTCCAGTTGTTTTAGTCCCTAAGCCAAGTCATTAAATTACGCTACATGCAAGATTCATAACAATGAGTGCCCGGCGCTAGCATCTTAAACACTCATCCCTAATTTCTTAAGTTCATCCAAATGGTAGGTGATCAGTTGGTCAAATTGCACAAGCGAAGAAGGGTCGTCAGTTGGTCAATTCTTACCCTTCCCACTCAATCTACCTACTTAGGGTGAGTTGGTCATATCTCCTAAGCAACTAGACACTACCGCCATTCAAAACTGCTGAAACAAGGGTAGCTACCAGCAAACTATGCATGCATACACTAGAAACAATTATACGGAAGCAATGTAAACATAAACAAAACAATTAAGGCATCATAACTAGGCTAGCACCAGAGGTGCTTAGCCGCTCTATTAACTGAAACAATCGATTCAATGTTTAACATATTAAAATACATGAATTGAAAGTAAAGGAAATGATAAATTGCTAATGCTTACCGTTAGGGAGTGATTTCTCCCTTGGAGATGGCTCCGTATGCTCCTCAAGATCTGCCTTCAGCCTCCTACCCACGTTATCTGCTTTTGTGTATGAAGTGAATGATGAGAAATGCATAATTTTGGACGGTATTTATAGGCCAGATCTGGTTATGTCGTAACTAAAGTTGAGAGTTACGCCGTAACATCCATTTCTTCGTATTTTGCTCTGGAAAAGCTGGTTATGGCGTAACATCAGGAATGAGTTACGCCGTATTTGTAGAAAGAGTTACGGCGTAGCATGCAGCGGCGCGGAACATCATTTGACCTAATTAGTTACGGCGTAATCCTAGGAGGGAGTTACGCCGTAATCTTCAGTTTAGTTGGTTTTCTGAGCCACACTTCTATTACGGCGTAATGTGAGAGAAGAGTTACGCCATAATTACTTCAAAATAAGCAAACTATCATATATCTTCAATAAACTCTCCAAATCCGCGTCTCATTAGCTCCAATGCTCGTAAATTACCTAAAAGTGAAATATAGAGGAAAACTGTAACACCCCCGAAAATCTTAATGACAACGGAAGACTAATTCGGGTGTTACTCGAATGGAGATCATAGTTAATAATTATAGAAAACGACTCGAAAGAGACATTTTTTTAAAAGTAGTTATCATTCATCGAAAACTCATAGTTGTTATAAAACATTGTAAATTGTTCAAGTATTTTTCCCAAAAGAAAGATCATGAGTTTGAAAGAAATGACAACTTTATGTTTTACACCACCAGATAAGCCTTGCCATGCCCCATTCCGTGCCTTGATCATAATCTTCATAGATTACCTGAGATAACATGCTTAAAATGTCAAGAAAAATGTTGAGTGAAATTCATAGGTTAGAATAAAGTTGAACACAAGTATAAGAGCATGATCATTGTAAACTAACAATATCATAAGGAAAATCACAGATTATTATGCGCTAAGCTCATGCAACCAAGACTCAACTGCATACACCGAATTACCAGTGTACGTAAGTTTTGCCCCAAAGGAGGTAATAGCCAATTACCTAAAGAAATTCAAATATGGTGCGCCCCGGTTATTTATCTATAACCGAAAAGGGGTCGTTAATCCCCATTGTACTATTCACGATATCTGTGTTCACTCGCGGTGACTAATGGTTCATGATCAGGGGACTTATGGCTAAATACTTAGGAAATACCAATAATCAAGAGGAGAACATTTATGAGAAATCTTGTGTTCTAGTTTAGAGCATGTATCTCCCTCATGGGGTTTGCAAAATAAAATAAAAGTGAGGCTATGAACTCACCTTGATGATATGAACAAGCACAAAACAGATCAAGCACAATGTAGCGGAGGTTCCAAACCGAAACCTAAAAATGATGATATAGCGAGTCTCAGTATGATGAACATTTAGGTTCGCGACCAAAATAATAGAGCATTGAATATTCTTATTCAATAGATCATTGGATTGTCCAATCCAATAGTGTGCGTGCGTGCTTAACGTTTTAAGTTAATTTACTTGCTACATTATCTTATTTAATGATCCTCACTTACGCATAAGTGGAATGTTTTCCCCCTCGTTGTGATCTCGATAAGTTTGTTGAGTATTTTAACTTGTTTAGATTCCCCGTGCGTTTTATCGGATTTTATATATATCTATACATTATATATAAGAGAAGGCATGCCACGTATAATGGCACTTGGCATCCCATAATGCCACGTACAAATATATTAGTTAAATTTGTATTTAATTAATTTCGGATTAAATTAGTTTAAAAATTTAATGTGCGGGATTCGAACCTAGGATGTTTTGATACATTACTAACTACTCTTACCACTAGAGCATCTTAATTTTTGAGTTATATACTGCAAAGCCATAAATATAATGTTCAACATAATATTAATAACTTTTTTTCTTTTTTTTCCCTTAAAACCCTTATCTTACGTAAAAAGAAATCCACAGACAAGACCAGAAGGGTAAATTGATATTTGTACACGTATCACTTTGATTAAAAGTGTAAACTTTAACCTAATCTCATCTCATCATGTAAATGCATATCACGTTTATATATTATTACTAGGTAGTGTTGTTGGCCGTGCATACGCACGGCCCAAGTGAACTCATGTATTTTGTAAAAATGAAAATAAAGATGGTGTTTTTATGTTTTGTATACTTTTAAGAGTAGATGTTTTCGATAACATCTTTTTACTCGTTTACTTCATCTTCCTTTTACCGTCATACGTATTATGCATTATCTTACGATTGACAAACTTTACCAAATCATTACCACCAACCCAATCAATCGGAATTTAACGATAGTTATTATAAGAGGATGGATTTAACTTACAATGAGCCATTAACACTATAAGCCTTTATTTTAGAAAACTAAATGTAGTAGTATATGTTTTCCATTAGAGTTTTATGTGTCATAGTATTTTTCGAGTAGTTTTACAATATACAGTATACTCGCATAGATACAAGCCATATTTTAGCATAGTGATTTGTACCTCCCCCAATCTACAAAGAGTGACAGAGCACAAGTACACAACCACCATCTTCCTTTCATCATATTTGTACTAAACTACTCGTATTATGTAATCAAATCTTATTGATTTGTAGTTGTCAAGTTATCTCGATTTATAGTTTCCAACATGAGTTAATAACTAATTTTATGATGTGAGGGTAGTCTTGAGTGGCAATCTAGACGTTTGGTGCAGATGAGTATATCAAAAAGTGATAATCTTGTATGTTGAAGTTAGTCTAATAAATAGGGTAGATCAAACATACTTCTTCTAACAACTTTAAAAATGACCCAATTAAACCCATGAGGTGTTTAGACGAATATTAACGCATAAGTTCCACTTTTCATATAAACCCATCTAGACCCTTGGGTCTAGATTGCCAGCTAGTAGTTACTATCTGTTAAAGGACACTATTGTGTTAGGTTATCTTCATGTGATGTAAGTGACTGTGAGTATGAGAGAGTAGGTTTGACTATTGTGTTAGGTCCATCATACTCAATTGTTCACCCATGCTTATTGCCATGCTTTTCTAGCCTTTAGGTCACTATAAGGGAGGTACTTGCTACATTTTTTCTTTTGTTTTTGTATGAATAGTTATGGAGCATGAAGTAATATTAAGTATTAACTCACCTACTCTAGTTATTTTGGCTGTTCAAAGGATCACAATCACATGGTTTTTCCTCACACCTCCTTGTCCTCTTAATAATCTGCAACATATACCTCAAAAATACAAAAGTTGACAAAAATTAAATTAAGTAATACGTAGACATATAAGTATGTACATAAAGAATATATAATATAAAAATATGCTTTTATATGAAAGATAGATAGTGCTCTCAAAATAAATAAATCTTCCTAAACCAAATTACTTAATAACAAATAGCATTTGGAGGAATGTCTTATTTAAAAATTACATATAAATGAAATAGATTTCAGAAAATTGTCACTCATATAGTACTGTATAGTTTTACCATAACGATTTCATATTCTTACAGTGGTAGAACGATGAATTACTAACTACTAATACGAAACTTGTCGTAAAACGTACACCAAGAACTATAGAATCACCTTGAAGCACCAACGTTCTAAGATATCAAACAATAGACCATCTTTCATTAATTTTATTTTCAAGAATTTTCCTTACTTGGCTCCTTTTATTTTGAGTACTTAGGGGCTTATCTTACACATTTTTGTCTCCATTAGAAGTGGATGTAATCATCTATAACACAATATTTCTACACCAATATTTGCTCAAGTACTAAGATAACATATTTTTAAAATAAAAAGCATGCTCTTACTCTCATAGTAAAAAAGAAGGATATATGTATATAACAAAAATGAACCTGTTCTTGGAAGCTACTACGTAATATTTCACCCAAGAATATAGTTTTTTTAGAACATATTTTGTAACCGTTAATCCAAAAACTGTTTCCTACACAGACCACGACAAAACCAATCACTCTTCCTTGATCATAAAAAAATCAGCTATCTTTATACTTTGATCATCACACTGGACACTATTGATCTTCTTTAAAGCTTTGCCTTTAGTACTACAAAAAAAAAATCATGTTTGTAGCAGATCTCGAAGAGTTGGCAAGTAGTCCATCGTCATCTTCCATTTCATCACCCCCACCTTCAACATAAATACGTGACCAACACCATGATCTACTCGCGGAGTGTCCCTAACCACAAACCACTCATCATCATCGTTCTGAAGAATAACATTAAGAAATAGCTTGGAAGAAAACAACAACACAAAATCAATCATCAATATCTTATTTCATATTTCATCAAGTACCTTTTCTTTCTTTCTTTTTTTCATTCCACTAATAACAAATTCAAATCATGTTGTAAGCCGTTCTTAACCTTTTTCTTTCAATCGGTATCTTATTTCATATTTTCAATACCTTTTTTTTCTTTCTTTTTTTTTTTTTTTTCATTCTACTAATAAAAATTTCAAATCACACCATACTATGTAGTTTCTATGTGTTATTATTAGAAATATATATGTGCAATTAAAACTGATACATATATATATATATATATATATATATATATTGTAAATTTTTTATAGAAATAAAATTACCTTAATGCTTGAGAAAACTACCAACCATCCACATCTTTCAACCTTCAAATCTCTAGCAAGCTTCATGATGATGCTCTTGTATCTTCATGTCCTACAATGACAAATACTCGTATAAATACTTTCTTCTGTTACTCAACCAGATCTATAACAATAGGAGAAGAAACACCAAACAAACCCACCACCCAAATCACACAAAAACGCATAATCTTATTAAAATACGAAACCCGCACATACAGTAAAATTTTAAACACAAATGCACCTGAATCTGTTGAAAACTTAAACATGCAAAAACGTAAACATACCATCTCTTGGTTAGCATAACAAATGATTATTATCATTGTCTCACATCAAGAAAGATGCATCACGCCGTTACCACGACCATTTCAAAAATTGAAGTTAAAGAAACCCATCCTACACAAATCAACCACAAGTAAGATTAGATATATGATCATTAGTATAAATATAAGCGAGGAAAAGAGATATGTGGTCACTGTTCTTGGAAACGACGTCGCCGGAAAATGGCGACTGGTGAGAGGACAGTCAAAGATTTGAGAGAGATTTAGAGAGTGACTGATGAGAGAGGGTTTTAGTAAAAGTGGAATAGCAAATGCGTTTTGAAAGAGGGTATATAAATTTCCAAAGCTTGAACAGTGTGCAACTGTTTGTTGCTGAAGTGTCAATATTTGAAGGCCTCACAGTGACCTCGAGCCTTTCGCTTATAGTATAGGTAGATATCATGCTGTTAAATTGTTCTCTTAATTCAAAGTTTGATTTTGTGTTTTCAGATTATTGATTCAATTGACGGCTGTTGGAGAGCAAGATTAGGAAGCAATCGTTTGGCTGTAATAATGTCTTCAAACCAAAAAGGTTAGAATCATAAGATCACGTTTTTATTAGTATAATATGTTTTTAAATTGCTCTCTTAATCATGTATATATACTGTTTTATTTCATGAATGTTGATATCCATGGTTTGTTTTCTCATGTATATTGTCATGATGATTTGATTTTACTGATATTTATGATTTTATTATATTTAATCGATATAAGTGTTATTAGGCATAAGAGTTATTCAACGTGTGTTTTCAAAAAGATGTAGAAAAAATAGCGTCCTCATTCTTCGTAACAAACTTACTGGAACACATCGATGCGAAGGGACTCTAGAAGGTTTGTAAGCCATATGGACGTATAGTAGATGCGTTTATCGCCAATAAGATATCAAAACCAGGGAAAAGGTTTGGTTTTGTAAGGTTCTTCGGCGTTAAGAATGAGGAATCATTTGCTAAATCCTTAGCAAGCATTTGGATCAAGAGTTTTCATATGCATGCGTCTATTGCGCGCTTTCAGAGACAATAAAAGGTAGAAGAAAAACCCAAGAGACGGTGAACGTAGCCAATCGTGTACATGAATACTTATTACTCTTATTTTTATAACGTAATTAGTTCTTACATGTTTGTTACCAGATGGAGACACCTTCGTCAACGATATCAAGGTTGGATGTAAGTCTACTATTTACATACACATTATTATTTATTTATATATTTCACTGATCGCATTGTATTTTGTATTGAGAAACGTTAGAGACCGAAAATTAATAATGGATTTGGTACATGTGCAGTACCTTCTACATTAACAACAATGGTAGCTACATCATCAGTGGCACCTTATGCACTGACACAAGGAACAAAAATGTACATAAGTGCATTTTCACCTTCTACATCAGCACAAATGGCACCTTCCACTTGAAATATACTCGGACCATCTACACCATCAATGACACTATCTACGCCAATACCAGAAATATATGTAAGTCTATTGTCAACATCCACACTAGGTTTTTTTTATATACAAATTTATGCAGTTAAGAAGATGATGGCACTGGTTTTGTATTATAGGACTAGACACATTCTACAATAACTCCTACACAGGAGAGTAACCTTGCATCAACGAGCCTGTAGCAATTGGGTCTTTCAATCCACTTCTCCCACTGGAACGCTTCTGTATTGGTTGTCCTATAGATCAACTCTTAGCTTTACAACTTAATTTCGTGGAAAAGCCTAAGCATGGAATCCTTATTCAATGACTATAGTTACTTTTGTAGCATACCAAATTCCAAAAGTAGTTTGTGAAACTAGAGAAGTTGATACAAAACATTAACTTTAATCTGCAACTTTTAACCCATACCTCTACCATTGATATTGGTCACAGACCTACAAGGGTACGTATTATCATCCCGCCACTATTAAAATTTTACTGCATAGATCAAAATGTGTGTCGTGGATATAATTTACTGGCATTGACATTTGAAGATGCATTGACATTTGAAGATGCATTTGTACAGATAAAATAGTGAAGTAGCTAACAAGCTATTAAGAACAATAAAACAATGATACAATATTGACATATTGTCGATAAAACCCGACTACTTTGCTACGCACTAAGAACAGATGATCTGACTTAGTTAAGCATTAATATTAGGTGAACTGACGGAGGGATATTTGACTGTTTGAACTCAAACAGAAATGTATCCTTGCTTGACAATGAGATTGAATGTGTGATCATCAATAAGCATTTGTTAATCAGGTGCTTGGAAGGGACATGATCCGACGGGTAGAGGTCTAAATGATATAAGAGGTGTTTGACTATTTGGTGTTGCTTATTAAAAAGTGATTATATGCTTAAATATAAGTCCAGTAACAACATATACATTATCCTGTTTATCTTATATAAATATACACATTAAAAGATGATGACACTCGTTTTGTAATACATGAATGTTTGAGATTGATAAAGTGGGCATATTCAAAATTAGAAATCACAGCGATTCCTTCTCCTGAAGTAAGTATATGATTATTGCACACATTAAAATGTTTGTTTATTAAATATAATTTACACACTTGAGATGATGGCACTGTATTTGTAATACATGAAGGTGAGGGGAGATTCTTAGTTTGGGCACGTTCTATATCAACAATGGCAGATCCTGATGTAAGTCTACAATTAACGTACACGTTATTGTTTATTTTATATATATTTACGCAATTTAGATGATGGCACTGGTTTTGTATTACAGGAGAAGAAATTTGTTTGCTGAGATGGACAATTAAGTTTTGATCAAATTATTTTAGTAAACTATAGTTTCATGAAATTATTACTGAATCTGAAGCGGGAAAAGGTAAACTATGAACAAAAGTGTACCAAGGAGCCATCACTCCCCAAGCTTGGTTAATCAAGCTGATATCTGCAGCGGGAAGTTTTATTGTAATAACATATATAAAGGATTCTGATAGGCGATTTAGTAGATTAATTAAAGCAAGCACTTCGTTTTTTTGTAACTGCAGCTGTAATAACAGAATTACAAATAGTGTTCGTTAAGAAATGAAAAGACCTTCATTGAGACCAGCTTGAAAATAATATAAGATACTCACATGCAGGACCAGGTTACTCTAATCATCTACAGAGAACAGAATCTTCAATGCAGTTCCAAGACCAAGAACATTAAGTTTTCCCCAAAGATGACACTTCTCACACCCTACACAGTCCATGGTGTGGCCTCCTTTCTCTTTGGTGATGTCATCAAAGCACATATGGATTTCAGCACCATTTGTAGCAACCTTGAAAATGGTCGGTATAAGAATTTCGATGATGTGTTCAAGGATTTGGATTATATATGGAGGAATTGCTAAAAGTACAACATTAAAGGTTATTGCATATAATAGCTCATAGGCTTAAGGTCCGAATTATAGTTCAAAAGAGTAAGGTGAACCATTTCTTCTTTTACAATTTGTATATCCCACCATAAATGAATTGATTTCTAAGGAAAGCTGATAATTTCCTACTATTTCTCATAAAATAAATTGCAGTGACCAATTTGAATGCATTTCCAAACATCCCCTTTTAGTCAAAAAAAATTTTGCTTTCACTATTCTTGCTTAATTGTCATGGTTTGTGTTGCTGTACAAAGAGAAAGTGATCGGTTAACTATTTTAGAGTCACCGTAGGAGGTGCAAAGGAGGTGGAAAAGGTGTTCTTGCGCAATGGCAGCTATAAGGGTTTAGCTTACTCTTATTACATTCAACTAAAATTGGCCGGGTTGTGTAATGGGCAAATAAATGTGCGTCTCACAATGGGTCAGGTACACGTGCCTTATCTATACCTGTAACTGCTACCGCTTATACAGTTTATTGATATTGACGCGACTTGCTATTGCTACAAACGCGGGTGACTGTTGCAGATGCATCTTGGTGCTGATACAGTTTGTTGCTTTAACAATCAATGGGACAAAAACATTTACAAATATTTGAAGGATTATACTTACAAAATGTACTCTGCTGACTTTACTTCAAGTTGTGTTTTATATCGATCACATCAATTTGTTGCAGTGATACGTGTACAAATATCAATTTACCCTTCTGGTACCTATATTTCATTTATTTGCAGCCATTCCTAAATATATTTCATTTATTTACTTCAGTAGATATTAGATGTCCCATTTTTTAAATGGGAAATTGTTAATAATTACTTTACAGCTAACTATTGAAGCTATAACTGTGCTTTGCTCGACTTTGATAGGTTCACTTTTGCCTCAAGTGACCACGCCATATGTTTATAGGTTTGACTGGCTAATGGGATAAAAACAGTGCATAGCTGGGTAAAGTGTGTGACTTTGTTAGATGTTTTAAATCTTTAACTGGATCTTATGTTGAATTGAAATCAGTTGATGATAATGGGGGTTATTCATTTGTATGTTAAATTGAAATCAGTTGATGATAATGGGGGTTATTCATTTGAATTTGTATATTTTTCAGAAAGTTTTGTTCGATTTAAAGGTACATGAAAGCCTTCTATGTCAATATATTTCAATGGTCTAGATAACTAATTTTGATGATCATAGACACTGGAGTCGTATTACTACTAATGAATCAAGGTACGATATTGCATCTTTTCCATGATTTTATCGGTTGTGTTTTCTTAATATTAGGTGTATTTGGTTTTTTCTGTGATGCTGCAATTGATAGGTCTGTGCGCACAAAGGCTAAAAAATTGTCTGATACACAATGGGTTTTGGGCTTTCAAAATGTCGCAAATGGTCCGAGTCCTGCAGTGGGTAAGTAGAACAATACCTTTATTATAAGTGAGTCGCTTCCGCTGAATAACTGTGACATGAATATATTTGGGAATAGGAATCAGGTCATATTTTCCGATAAGGTTAAAAGGAAAGTGGATGTTGATCACCATTCAGAAAACACGACGTATCTGATGGCTAACAAACAAGGTGACGCCAACTTAAAATTGGCTATGATTCTCAGATATGGTACCATACAATCATATTGGTCCGTCCAATCTGCGTCCGACCAAGGTCAACATGCATTGTCTACGTATTTTGTTACGTCTTCCTGGATTTTCATCGACATACCTTTTGAATGCCGAAAGGTCTTTAGGATGTTAAATGTCACAAATGTTTTATCGGATGTTTAAAATAAACCAAGATAATAAGAGAAAACTACTTTTTTTATCCATTAGACTTGAAATCCAATTTAGTTGCAGCTACTTGTGAGTTGTGATCATCCAAAACTGTTTTTTGGACCCATAACTATGAATTAGTGTCACCTAGACCAGATAATGTTAGCTTAGTGATAGCCTATACTACAGTTTCTTATCAAAGCTTTAATGATTTATAACAGCTATATCCAGCAAGCACAACAAAGTTATTAACACAAACCACTTTGATGAGCTTCAACAGGCAAGGACAACAATACCAGCAAGAATGCAACAATGCTGCAATGAGCTCAAAAGGTTGGACAGCGAGTGCCGGTTTGAGGCTTTGTAGGAGGTTTACACGCGAGCCCAGATGCAACAACAACAAGGTAGCCGTCGTGGTGGACAGCAGGGGCATGCGAATCATGTGACACCACATTATGTTCAGCAAACCAGGTAAATTTTTATGGGTTGAAATGGTTCAGGTCTAGGTGACCCAAAATATTTTTTGTCCAAACTCTTAACTTGTGTATTATGACAACATATTTTTTTCACATAATGAAGTTTATCTGCTGCATTAGAGACGTCTTCTCACTATCAACTCCTGTCACAAATATCCATGTCAGACACAAGTCCACAACAACCTCAAACGAATAGAGAAAAAAAGAACACTAAGACCTGTATAATTGATATTAGTAACAATTTATTGAAACACCTAATGTTTATATAATATAAGCTCTAATACAAACAATTTAAAATTTAGATGATCATATCTATATTAAACGATTTAATTACATAATAAAAATCACTCCACTTTGCCTGTTGAAAATGAGTCGACCACTTTGCATCAGGTATGATGGTGAGTCATTTTATGTTAACAGCAGACACGCCACAATACTTTTGATGGCACCTTGATGATTCTCATATATTGACTTTAAATGTCCATTTTTAGTGTTTGTATGACTGAATTCATCTTCAACTCATGCTTATGATTGCAGGTTGATATACTTAAGTCCTTGAGGAATTCTAGCTATTGGCAAAAGAACTTTGGAAGAGATCATGTAATTTCAATGCACCATCTCAATGCTTTTAGATTTCTTCAGGAAGAGGTGAATGCATCTATTCTCATAGTTGCAGGTTTTTGTAGATATGTGTGTGGGGAAATGAAACACCTGAAGATCTCATGACTGATCAACTAAATAGGGAATGCATGCTACCTACATAAGATTTTGATAGTTTAATAAAGTACGTTATCTTCCGCTTTTTGATATGATCCATAATTAGTTCTTCCCAGATTTTAAATAATGAGACCATATAACTTGTGGTCTTCTTTGGTATTATAGAGTTTCTGCACATATTATGAGCCACAACAAGATGGCTTATAAGCTTTTCGAAATTCATACAAGCCCATACGCCGACTAAATAAGCTAATCCAAACACCCCCTTAGACTTTTAAAGAAATTAGATTACTATTATTTATGTTTACCATAAGCATGTACCGACCAGTAATTCCTTTTATATATGCTTTATAGAATGTGATAAGCAAATAAGCTCCTAAAGAATTAATAGTTAATAATAGAACAATTAAATTCATTTACAAAACCATGAGTCTCAATCTACTACAAGGTCTTTCTTAATCCACCAAAAGGTCTTCAATACGCCACAAGAAGGTGTTCATTTCTCCCTTAATCGATCATTACTGACATATCTGAAAGCTTCCGTGCAGCAGTAGTGGTATATAATATCATTTACGAAGATTAACTTTAGACTTTTGAGTAGTAGTAGTGGTATATAATATCATTTACGAAGATTAACTTTAGACTTTTGAGTCTGGTCAGGTACTCGTTAATAATCATATTTGTACTTTTTTTTCAATTAAAAAAAACTCATTTTTTGGTTTCTAGAAACTAAGGTGTTTTCGGTGTTAATTCAAACGTGTTTTTTTCTTAGTGTTGGGTGTTTGAATACTTCGTCAATGATGTTCTACTTGTCTGCTATCACTTTAATCTTTCTTTAGTATTCTGATGTTGTATTCTGCTTCAATGTACTAACAGATATTGTTCCATGTCAATCATGTTCAATGGCTTTATATTGCTCTCAAGTTTACCAAATACACGCCATAGTAAAGAAATATGGTCCATGCATTGTTTGGGTATGAGCCTCACTCAGTATGGCCGATTGGAGTTATAGAGCAGATCTTAAAGGTTTTATGCCCATTCCAAAGATAAAGGTCCTTGCCAGTACTGATGTAAGATTTTCTTCCCTTGATTCTTTAAATGTTCAGAAAAATCATAATACTATGAGCTTACTCTACAGTCACATCTTATGTATTAGAATTAACTATATTGCAGGTGTTCTATACACCATTCTTAAGGCATGTATGGGCATGGATTGGACTGACGCCAACAATGAGGAAAAATTTATCCATTCTTTTAAAATCTGGTTATAGTTGCATAATTGTACCAGGTGGTGTTAAAGACACATTTTACATGGAGCATGATTCCGAGGTACATTTGTTACAAAGTCCACTTTTTTGTTTTACCTCTGCTACATGAAACTTTGGTTTCATTCGGCTCCTTTACGGAAAATAGATAAATTGCTAGATGTAAGATGTGAACCAACTTACATCCCTTTCCTCATGAAAGATATTCAACTTACATCCTTTTCATGAGCACGCACCACCACATCCCTCCAATTTAATGTTTTAAATTCTTACCTAAGTCTATATTTTTTGAGTATTTAGTTGCTACTGACTGTATATACTTATTTTTCTCTTTTTATATCTATGTATTTATTTGAAAATTTGTATCTCAAGGTAAAGTTTAGGTACTACCATTAACAATTATTATTATGCTAAACTGAGATTTTATATAAACTATTTACGACAAGGCTTAATCTAGAAAATTAGTGAAGCACTATGGTTAAAGAACACCGACCTTGGTTAAAGAACACCGACCTTTAGTTACTAGGTCAAATAAGTACATGTAAACAGGCTAAAGAATAACAAAACTTTGGAGGGCATTCATAGAGAAACAAGATAAATTGTTCAAAAGTAAGGGCATGCTTTAGTGCACATAACCAAAACAGTTAGACATCGAGCATTAGCCATACTTATTTAGTTCTAAACAACTAACCTTTTGTTAGAGTTCAATCCCTTGGCAAATTTTTCTAGAAAACAAAGTGACTGAAAAGTAGCCTCCCTTGAAAGTTATTAAGATCAATATGAGTATTCAACGTATTATCTGTTTAAAGTTCTAACATATTATTTGTTACAACATATATACTAACTGTTAATCTGTTTACATACTACAACAGATAACATTGTGCTTATTTGAGAGTCCTATTTACTCTAAATTAAACAAAAAAACAGTTTTTCACCTGATACTTGAAAATTCGTATCTACTTAAACATATATTTGCTTCCATTGTTGTGAATTAAGATTTGAGTGATGCTTGGTTTTAGTTTATTTTGGAAATTTGCAACACGGGGATTCATACTTTTTGAATAAGCTACTCGGTGAAGGTAATCGGTATATTATGTCTTTATAAAAAGATCTTATTTTAGAAGCTATAGTGTAAGATACGGTTATAAAAACTAAAACTTTTAGATCAACCAGAAATACTTGGAAACCCCATTGCAATCTTACCCTTTATGGAGGTATAACAATGAAACTTACTTCGGTTAATTTTATATTGAAGTGAAGTGCTTCTAGATCAGTGCTTAAGGGCCTATATTTTGATAATCAAATGCAGGGACCAATAAATATTTATATAGTTTGTGTACTTTATCGTTTAGATATGCAAGGACAAAGATGTGAAACCTCAAGAGTGGGAAGACGTTGAGCCATTAAAAGGGTAAGCGGTGAATTGTCTTTCTTTAGTTCTTACATTTGTATATAAAAAACATGCTAAGATTGACACATGTGGATGGTGAATTATGTGTACTTAGCACTTACTTTTGTAAACCGTTTTAATGGCTTATAGGAATGTTTCAGAGCTTTTGTGGTAAATCTTGGTGATATGCTGGAACAATGGAGCAACTGTATCTTCAGGTATAAGCATCATCCTGGTTTATATGGTGGTTTTGCATAGATTGACTTTTGAGATGAAAGGATAAGCTTCATTTTATGTTAATTAATGAAAGTTCTCGAAGAAGATGAATATTATGAGTTTAAGACTGATGCTTCCTCTAGAGAAATTAACATCATGCTTGAAATAAAGCTTACATCTATTTGACTATTTTAAGTAATAACAAAGAGACTCAAAGTCAAATTGAAACAGGTAAATTGTTGACTAAAGATAATTCAAGGAATCCAAGAAGTTCTATCCTCTATTCGGGCTTGGAGCAAATGTTGCCTTGATTTTCTCGGGACGTACAGTGAAGTGCTTCTCAAATATGCGGAAGCATTTAGGTCCGAGAGTCGATGGATGGGCCATTCCTTTTATAAACAGTAGTGAGTGAAATTGGCATTTATTCAAAAAAATTACATTGGTTACCTTTTTACCTTTGATAATGAAAAAAAGATGTTATGTTTAAGAATTCTGACAACTTACAGTAGCTGCATTATTTCAACATATATAGCTACTTTCTTCAGTCTTGCACCATGAATGGCATGCTTACTATTCAATATATGTTGAACACTCTAGGAAGGACCTCAATATGATGTTGCATAATTAGAACTATATAATTGTGGGAATGGTTTTTATAACCTAGCTTGACTAAGTTTATAACCTTGGCTAATAGCCTAATAGTATTTTTTTTTTCTGAATCTTTTGTTTAATGTAGTTGTAGATCAGTTAGGAAGATTGTAAATCTAGATGATTACATTGCTTTGGCATGTGCTGGACTTAAAGCAGATGTTCGCGTTCTCATAAATAAGGCACGGGTCGAGTGCCAGGGCCATAAGCTTACTGTTGAAGATCCAATGACCGTAGTGTATATCACACGATATACTGCAGGTCTTCAACAAAAATACACAAAGTGGAGGTGTCAGGCCATCTGGGCTCTCAACTTTGATTGTGGGATTTGATGCCTATACTAATGTTCCATCACTATATCAGAAAATCCTTCAGGAACGTTTTCTGCTTGGAAAGCTAATGCCACTGGCCGAAACTCTAATTCGACGAGAAAATTTTTGGAAAAGAACTACAAGGAAACCTCTAAGCAAGATGATGCATGTTATTTGATGTCGATACAATGATCTTGATAGTATCTCTAATGTGAGTCCTTTTACATCATTTGTTGTTTTCTTAATCTTGCAGCTGGTAGTAAGTTACTAATATAACATCATTGGGGTGTTATTTGCATACAACAACGAGTTTCCTAACATGGATACTAAACTATCTGAGTGATGATCCCAAACACTTAGATGCTGTTAAGGTAAGATTCTATGCCCCTCACACACTAGAATTCACTATTTGGTTGTAATCCACAATGCGAAACAACCCTTTCACACACTAGAACTAACTATTAGTAATCTATACTTAAGCAATTTAAGTACATAAATACTACATTCATGTAAATTTCAATTAGTAATCCATCTTTAAGGTGTTAAGTACGGTGTTATTGAATAATGCATTCAACATAGGCAGGCTGATCAGGTATTTAAAAAGTATGTGTTTCAAACACTCAAACTTAGTCTTGCAAAATCTGTTTAGCTATAACACGTCAAATATAGGTCATATTTCATTCTTACACACTCAATACTATGTACCATGTTTGAATTATTGTCACTGTTATGTAACGTCAATTTCGCACTTTAGTTAACAACTTACCTATGTGATGCCCCTAATCTACGACAACCTCCAATGTCAATGACATGTTAGCCTCAAATGGATGGCATGATAGGTCCATCTCTCATGTGGTTAATGGAGTCCAGACTCCCATGTTACTTCGCTCCCATGCTAATGAACTTTTGAAACGGTAAGTTTCATTTGAAATATTACCTTTCATGTTACTTGAATGCCAAGTGAGGAAGTGATTGCACAATAGTTTAACACACGACTTGCCAAAATTGACAAATGGTTGTTCAATTATCACCAATATGGTATTAGTTTATGTTTAAAAAAATTTAAGAAAAGAGGAGCTTGACGTACATTTTAATTATTTTTTTGTATTTTAAAAAAAGAAGATTTGTTTTGTTATTTTTAAATTTTTAGTAAATTTTATGGTGTTAGTTAACGGGAAATTATTTTTAAGGATGTCGAGTTTATTTAATTTTTTATGGTATTAGTTTACGTTTAAAAATTTAAGGAAAAGGCAAGCTTGACGTACATTTTAATTGTTTTTTGGTAAGCAAAAGAAAAAATATACATAAGAATGAAAAAAAAAAAAAAAAAAAAAAAAAAAAACATTTCAGAACCATACATACAAAAATGTTTAGCTTAGTAAATTACAACTGATGTTTAGCTTGACGTACATTTTTTAGCTTAGTATCACGAGGGGTTGACAAGGTTCATAAATGGTTTACAAAAGGTTTGCCAGATCCATATTCCGTAGCCAAAATTTATGGCTATTTTTTCAAAAGGAATTTGTAAACCAAACAATAATTTTGAAGTGGGTTTACACCATATTCCGTAACCACACAAATCAGCGTGAAACTTCAAATGTTGTTGATCTATAGATTGGTGATGTTGGTTCATGTAAACCAAGTACACATTTTCTATAGATTGATGATGGGTTAATACTATATATAATGGTTTAACATTTAACAATTCTCGTAACGATTTAACATTTTAGTGATGATCGAGATAGTGAAAAATATTTTAGTAGTAAGGATTAGTATCGTGACAAGTGAATAAGTGACATGATTCTATTTCAAAGGGGACCATTATTCCTTGAACCTAACTGTAAAATCACGATCCAAGTGAATAAGTGACATGATTCTATTTCAAACGTTTTCGTCCTTCTTCGTACGTTTTCAAACATTTTTATATGTTTTCGTCCGTTTTTATATGTTTTCTAACATTTTCATACTTTTTTATCCGTTTTTATGCATATTCTTACGAACAAAAACATATGAAAACATATAAAAATGGGCAAAACATATGAAAACATAAAAACCGTATAAACATGGATGAAAACGTATAAAAACGAACAAAACGTAATAAAACGTATAAAACAGACAAAAACGTATGAAAAGTAAAAACCGTATAAAAACCGACGAAAACGTATAAAAACGAACAAAAACGTAAGAAAACGTATAGAAACAGGCAAAAATGTATGAAAACGTAAAAACCGTATAAAAACTAACGAAAACGGATAAAAACGAAAAGAAACATATGAAAACGTAAGAAAACGTATAGAAACGGGCAAAAACATATGAAACGTATAAAAACGGCTAAAAACGTGTTAAAACGGACACAAAAGTATAAAACGGATAAAAATGTAAGAATACATCTAAAAACATATAAAAACGTATAAAACGCTTGAAAACGTATAAAAATGAACGAAGACGTTTAAAAACGAACAAAACGTAAAAACGAGCGACGGCGTATAAAATGGATAAAAACGTATGAAAACAATAAAAAGGACTAATGGCAGAAAAAGATGACTAACGGTCGTTAGTCAAAAAGACTAATGGTGCAAAGAGATGACGCAAAAACGTATGATAATGAAACAAAATTTGAAAGTTGGATGGGTATAGTGGTTTTTTTTTTTTTTAAACAAATGAGAAAGTAAGATTTTCTTACATGCCATTAACCCTTTGTTTAAAAGTAAAAGTACGCCTATTTTATATAGGAAGTAAGATAACTAAAGTTGAGCCATAAGATTATAAAATGAATTTGATAGTTTCATAAAAAAGGTTAATCTTTTGTTAGTTTTGATCATAATCAGTCAAAAAAGTTAAATCTTCATTGGCTAGAATATATAAGTGGTATGGTTGGTACAATATTTTTAGCTTACTATCCTTGGTAACTAAAAAATTACTTTCTCACGTTCCAATACATAGTACGGAGTAGCATTTGTTGAAACTTGCAGCTTCCCAATAGTCTCTTTCAATGTATATTTACTTCAAAGTTTCATTTTTCTTTCTTATATGGTCACCAACAAAATTTTAAACCACCACCATAAACCCACAACAATGTCGCCGCCTGTGATTAACCCACCACAACCATCGCCACATCTGGTCAACCCACTGACGCCACCACATCTTCACCTTATATTTCATAGTCACCTTAACACCACCACAACCACCTAGCTTCAAAATTCATCACCACTCGTGTCACCACCACACTGCCGACAAACCACCATTGTCACTTTCGGCAAAACACCACTCAAGCCACTGCCTCCCGTGTCACCACAACCACACACTACCGCATCCCGTGTCACCACCATCTGAAACCACTGACATGGTATATTTAACTCATCACGAACACAACTATCAAATCTGAAAATGTTACAAACACATCATGCGGCGGTGTTTTCGGTAGTGTTGTGGTTTCCGGGTGGTGGTTTCCGGTAGTGGTGGTAGTTGGAGGCAGCGGCGTTTGGTGATTACGAGACCAACCAATCATTTTTTACAAACGAATTACACCAAAAATCGTCTATGTTAGATCTGATGTGAAGATGGTGGTTGTTGTATCGGTTCTGTAGTTTTTTCACGTAAAAAATAAAGTATTGTGCATAGTTCCACCTAAAGAAGCAAAGAATCTGTTGCACTTTTGTTGAGACTTTGGATCCTTCCCCAATAGAACTAGACATAGTTTTTTATAAAAGTTTAATGCACAAGGTACAACTAATAATGGAGTGTGAATACTAATTTAGTGGAGTTTAAACCCACTCAGCCGTTTTAAAAGTCCAATAAAATAGATAACGTGACACCAAGAGGCTTTTGACGTGGCATATGAATGTGTTAAATATGTATAAACCAAACGAACCTTTTGACGTGGTAACATGATGAAAGAAAACCTCTTCTATTTGATTTAGTTTAGACTAGCGGGTTAACCCGTGCGTTGTGACGGGAGTGCGTTGCCCTCGATCATTTTATTCACGGGAATGAATTTGCTAATTTTTTTTTTTTTTTTTTTTTTTTTTTCGCACTTTTCATGCGGGTCTGTTCATGCACGGGTAATCGCTCATCCCCAATGAGTTTTAGTATATATATATATAATATGCGCTACTTTGGTAACTAATGTTTAAAGAAATCGGTTTTGTGCTGATATGACATCAATTAATGATGTAGGACTATGACTAGAGCATATTTTGACAATTTTTTATCAAGCCTATCATTCTTCTTTTTACACGACATCAATTTGATTTTCTGAATACAACTTTTAGACACCATCAATCATTTAACTTATATGTATAAACGAGTGTGGGAACCCGCGCGATGCAGCGGGATTGGCTTCAAAGGACTTACTTTGTAGAGACACTTAAACCTTAGGGACTAATTTTGCCAAGTAGCTATAGTTAGCAATTAATTCTAAAGGACTTACTTTGCAACGTCGCTTAAACCTTAGAGACTATTTTTGCCAGATTGCTATAGATAGCAATTAATGTCGCAGGACTAATTTTGCAGCGCCACTTAAACATCATGGACTATTTCTGCCAAGTTGGGAAAGTTTGCAATTTGTGACAACCCGTACTTTCAGGTCATTTCTCGACACCGTTCAGGTCTCATTATTTCAACATTTATAGTAAACTTGGTTTACTTGTTTCAAATTCGCGTAACCTTGGAGGTTTAGCGGCGAATTCATGATCATGACATCACGTACATTTCATATGGACTATGATTAGTCTACATTTCATTGACATCATGTGCATCTCATTGATTCATTCACGACATTTCATTTCACCTTCAACGCGTAATTTTTATATTTAATAAACTTTATCGCGTGAGTTTTATTTTGTATATTTAACCCGTTACTTTCAAAAATGATCCCGAGGTATTTTTAAACTTATATTTAGTTCATAAAAACTATATTTTTAGTTTTCCTAGTGTTTCAAATTTATTTGGTACTTAAATTATTAAAGTTTAATTATTACGTCGTTTTCTTAAAAATTTGACGATAATTATTTTATCACTCAATTTTCACAAGGAAAGTATTTTTACAATTTTTATCACCTCAATACAATCTATTTTGATCTAATAACAACTTACTTGCACCAAGTATTACCAATTACTACACAAGTTAATAATAATTATACTTTACTACACTTTTCTTTACAAGTCTTACAAAATATATATGCAAGTAAAGTTTAAAAAAAAAAAAAAAAAGATATTATTGGTGGACAAACACCCCAAAATCCGGCCCTATGGATTGCCAATAAATGAGTGTTGAAAAATTTATTTGATTGTATAAGATCACACTCCAAGTTCTTTTATTCATTCTTACCTCTCAAATAATTCACCTAGTTAAAAGTATTTCTCTTCTTGTTTCTTTGGCTTCCATAACCGGTTCTAGCATCAAGACTCCAAGGGATCAAGATTTTTATCAAGTTCAAGCAAATCAATCTAGTATATACTCTATATAAGGTTTTGAAATAAAAACCAAGAGTATTTAGGCTAATCCTTGTTACCTACACCTCTTCATTTTCACTAGTAAGCATATTCTTATCATTTTTATGTTTCCTCTTCATTTTCATATGTTTCTTTTCATTTTTGGAGCTATTGTGCATGTTATGTGATTTATACCATTTTCTTATGATTTTTGAGTTATATATATACATATGGTCATCCTATAATTATTCCCATGGTAATCTTTGGTCTTGATGGTGATTAGGAACCCATGACACCCTAAGAAGGTGTATGGTAGGATTAGATTAGCTTTGGAGTTGATTTGAAGGGATTAGAATAGGTTTTGTCCGAGAAAAACTATTTTCGATAACTATATTTTACGTTCTGTCCTTAATTCGGATTTCTGGAAAAACCAACAGTTGATACGACATTTTGGCCTTGATATTTAGAAAATATACTTTAAAACGAATCCGTGGCCTTTTGAACGGATAAAAACGGAGTTATAACGAAGCCGTGGTGAATTTTTAAAGTTTGACGACGAAATGTTTATTTTCTGAAAATTTCAGCTTGCTGTTTGTAGTATTTTCGGGTCAAAAACGAGCCTTAAGCTTCACAAATTATTTCGACTTATCAAAAATATATTAGTTTACTTGATACGAAGCTAAGGACATATTTTACGAGAAAACGGATTTGAAACGACGAATATATGCACGTTTTATAAAGTTGCCGTAACTATTATTTTCCGAAAATCCATATTACTTGTACGTTACAAGTATTTCACTAGTCATAACGTCCATGTTTGCGGCTATTTTAACCATGATGTGAAACTTTTATAACGAAATGTCTTCTAGTAAAATCAAGTTCACCGGCCATATTTTTCAAAACAAAAAGCCGTTTGTCAATCGGAGTTATAGTAAATTATTTACGGATGTTCAAACTTGGCCGAAACTCATTTTCTGCACACCATTAGCAAAAACCACCATCTTTAACCCTTAATATCTTTATGATCGAGACCTTTTGGACGAAAACTCCTGAACTGAAACTTTTAGATATCGATACAAACTTTCCAAAACAGTCGAGTTCGTTCTCTAACGATCGACGTACACCATTTTACGACTACTTTTCCGGAGCCATTTTTGTTAATTTCATGATTTTTCCGACGACATTGTTTTGCGACGAAAAGTGGTAATTTCACTAAAAATCATTATAAAACCATTATAGGATGACATTTTGACGTAAAAACATGTAAAGTCATTTTGAAGGTCAAGACGTCAAAGCAGTATTTTCGACGACGAGTAATATTTTCAAACCCGTAAATGGTATAAATAACATACTGAAGTGCATGCATAACATTACATTGCAACTCATGACGATCATATCCTTCACAATAGGTCAAGATTAACGATCACATTACATCTCGGTGTACTCACTTTTGTCTTCGCATCATTCCACCAGTGAGTTCCATAGCCCCTATTTTTACTTGTTTTCATAAATGTTTTGGGGAGATACATGCTCAATTATTTTCATAACTATCATGATTATTTGAAACTACATGTTTAATCGAATCGAATGTTTAGTCATGCAAAGTATGATATTACCATACGTAGTATTTCCATGGTATATTCATTGGACCGATGGTCTTGGTATATTCATTGGATGATGGTCTTGGTATATTCATTGGATCGATGGTCTTGGTATATTCATTAGACCGATGGTCTTGGTACATTCATTGACCGATGGTCTTGGTACATTCATTGAACCGATGGTCGAGGTATAATCATTGCACTAATGGTCATGGAACAATTTGATACCGCATTTAATTAGGTGTTATATTAAGTAACTATGGATACATTAAGTTAGGCACTATTTTGTGAACTCATTTGACGATTTGGACTTGAACATAAACTATGTCACATTTTGGCAATGGGTTGTGAACACACAGTTGCAAGTTTTGTATGGGCGGAACTTGAACCGAGTGGATTTTCAATGCCTTTCTTCGCATAAACGATTTTAAAGGCTTTACATTTCTTCATAAACTCTATGAACTCACTCAACCTTTGTGTTGACACTTTTAGCATGTTTTATCTCGGTATCTAAGGTATTCACTTCATGGCATGCATTTGGACACTTCATGGAGTCGTGATGACGCGTCTCACTGGGTTTTACGTGCTTTTAAAACATCGTTTGAATTGTAACAAACTTATTTCCGCAAGTTGATTTTCATTTGGGACCTACTTTGTAAACTCGATTATTTTATTAAATCAAACGATGTGTTTTCCAAACGACACTTTAGGTCGCTCAATATAACTGTGATTGTGATGCTATGACAATAATCCCTGTGAATTCCATTCCACGCAAAAGCAGTAATTTGGGGTGTGACACAATTAATGTTTGCTACAGGACTTACCTTGCAACGCCGCTTAAACCTTAGGGACTATTTTTGCCAGATTGCTATAGATAGCAATTAATGCCGCATGACTAATTTTGCAACGCAACTTAAACATCAGGGACTATTTCTGACAAGTTGGGAAAGTTTGCATTTAATGTGTTGGCTTGTTACTGTTTTCTTCCCCGCCTTTTAGTATATATATAAAATTTAACCGTAACAATTATGTCGTATGGTTGACATGTATTTTTGAAAAGTTATGCTTTTTTTAACGAAACAATTATGTCATATGGTTGACATGTATTTTTGAAAAGTTATGCTTTTTTTAACGAAGAGAGGACTAAATTTGTCTAAAGAAAAGCTAGAATCAAAATGTACAATTTAAACCTAGTATCACAAACCGGTGGAGCAACGTGGATTGTTGAACACGTAAGGACCAAACATGCTTTAAGGCCCAAAGAAAACCATACAAGAAGCTTATTAGTTTAATAAGCTCGATTCAACGCGCGATACCCACACGCTTTTTCGCTTTTCTAAAAGCAAAGAAGTTCAAGGCATAACAAAAGAGAACACGGTGTAATAATTTATAAGCACGTTATAAAGCCATATTTTATGCCTATAATAGCGCCACGGTTGCACCGGTCCTCCGTGTTATGAGCGTTTCGCCATTGAGACAACAATCATTTCTTTTCTCATTTTTTGAGTGTAAGTAAAATAAAAGTTGTGGTTCACGTGCACGTATAACTTGGGTTATATTGGGGATTTTTTGGTTGTGTTTTGAAAAAAATTTATAAAGTAAAAACTGACGTGTCCGGATATCTATCATATCGTATAACACCGCTACACCAAATGCTCTAACAAACTACAAAATCTAATTTTTATTCGGAAAAATTGAGAAAATGTTATTATTTTAAGAATAGCAGATTAAGTAATGCAAAATTGTTCAATCTAATAAAAATTTAATATTATTGAAAAAAATGGTAACAAACTTGACTCAACAATAGTAAATATATAAACCGGACAAAGTGCACGGTTAAAGTTGACACGGGGTTCGAAAGGCTCAGATTCTCAAGTGGTTCATAAATGGTTTACAAAAGGTTTATGAGGGGTAGCAGGGGTTCACGAATGGTTTATAAGAGATTCACGAGGGGTTGAAAAGGTTCATAAATGGTTTACAAAAGGTTTGCCAGATCCATAATCTGCCTAGTACGGCATTACTGACAAAAAGACTAAAATACCCCTCCACATAAAGAAATCCCCAGCCTCAACTTTAGAATATTTTGTGCATGTGTGCCCGGACATATTTTAAGTCACATACTTTAAAAATGTCATCACCAATGAAATTGTCTATCTTTTTAAAATGTCCCCCCTTTTATGTTAGAAGCGGATTATTTGGGAACATAAGATTTCGTAACAACACGTACCAAATACGTTGATCAGATAAATATGTGACTCATCTTTAAAAAGCAACTATCCTAGTTTTGACCAAGGGACACTAGTGACAAGGTTTCTCGAAATCTATTGTAGCACCGTGCCCTCCCAATAGTTATATTAGTGACGATTAATGAATAATGATATCATGTGTTCGAGACACTCTTGTTAACTATTTTGAAGTCGATTATGTTACCTTTTGTGATGCTTAAAGGATGTTTGGGATTGCTTGTTTTTTTCTTTCTTTTTTAATAATCGGTTTTTTTAAGTAAAAAAGACACTTTTTAATACAAATATTGTCTGCTTTTATGCTTTAAAGCAAAAGCAGATGAATAGTTTTTCATAAGCAGATTATGAGCAATTTATTTCGTATTTTTTGGTATTGAATTAATGTAACTTTTTACTCACATTTAATCTAAAGTATTTTATAAAAGAACCTGATCGAAAAATTATATTAAAGTTATTGTTTTTAAATATACATTGATTTTTTATACAGTGGGATTACAAATGTTCTTTTAACAAGTAAATTATTTTTAGACTAAAATACACCGTTGGTCCCTAAACTTGTCTCGGAGGATCGCGATGGGACGAAACCGGGCATATTCATCGTCGGGGGTCCCTATTTCAAGATTTTCACTCGCTACAAGTCCTTTTGACCATTTGCCGTTAGTCAAGGACATCTCAAAGCGTTACATTTGTCTTTAGTCCAAGGGCAATTTTGACATTTTACCACTGTCCATTAATTACCGTACAACCCACTTGTTTAACCATCGGCTGCCACAAGTAATACCTCTCTAATAAAAGGAACATTTTATCACCACTCATCCTTTATTTTCCTAACAACTAAAATCCTATCTTCTTCACCGACGGTAAAATCGAAAAATGGTGGTGTGTTCATGCAATGAAGGGCCGTCATTAGAACATCTTTGAATAACATGAACCCCTAGGAGGTTCTATGCCTGTCCAAGACAGGTTGGGACAGTTAATTTTATTTCATACTGTATTAAAGTTTGCATGTAGTGGTTGACCTTAAAATGTGTTGATTATGATAGTCTATCTGGTTTATAATAATTGTGATTTTATACAAGTGGGTTTAGTTTGTGTTTATGAGGCAAGTAGATGCTAACATATTGATTATCAATTATAGGCTACAACATGTCCATTCATAGGGTGGTACGATTCACCCATCGAAAGGAGAGCAAGAGATGTGATCATCTACTTGCAGAGAACAATCTACAGGAATGAGGCGGCATTACAAGAATACGAAGCCGCCTCGTTTTCGAGACTATGGAGGCGGTCAACGCTGGTGACCGGCAAGCGAGCTAGAGGTCGCTTTACTGCAGCCTTGGCCGATCTCCTTGTTGAGAAGGAGAAAGTTTGCCGTCTCGTGAACCTTTGTGTGTTGTCTTGGATGGTAATCTTCTTGGTATTTCTATGGTTCTTCTCGGGTTTAGATAGGTCGGTTTTAGTGTTTTGAATCGGTGGTAGATGGTGCGGTTGTGTTTAAGAAGTTTTAGAGTACGTTGACTAAGAATAGTCTTTTGGTGTATAATGTTTGGTCCTTGTACAGTGTTAATATATTTCTTTTGTGCTTTGGTCCTTATACTCTGTTGCCTTTGCCCCAAGAATATATATATCACTTGCCACACAAATGGTCAAACTCATTACAGAGATACGAGTTTCAAAGATGGACGAATGATGAGAGATTGATGAACAGACACCTCTTTCGAGTATCAACTTAAACTTGATGTATGGTGTTGTTCATCCATCTTTCATCCTTCATTCATGTTTGTGATGATAGAATAACCGTATCTAACTCGAAACCCAGATCCAAGTATCAAAGATGGATGATTGATCAGTGATGGATGAACAGACACCATTTCTGAGTAGCAACATAAACTTGATATGGTGTTGTTCATCCATCTCTGATCCTTCATTAGTGTTTGTGATAATAGAATAACAGTAACCAAACTCAAAACACAAATCCAAGTTCAACAGATCCAAGAACCATAGAGAACCATAGACATATGAAATCTCAAGGATGGATGACCAGACACCACTTTTGAGTATCAACATAAACTCCATATGGTATTGTCCATCCATCTTTGATCCGTCATTAGTGTTTGTGATAATACAATAACAGTAACCAACTCAAAACACATATGTATGAAGACTCTAAAACAATACAATAAAAATACAATTAAACCCATACACTAAAATGACATGATTTCATACATAACGCAATGGATATATTTCCAAATGCATAACATTTTGGAGTCTACAAAGTTCATAAACATACATTGTTTAAACACAAAGAAATATTGTTTAGGGAATACATATTCGATGGATAACATTGGCTTTCATATGCTTAACCAAAGAATTTTTGTGGTGAAGAAAGCTTTCTTGCTATAATCTTGGTCTTAGTCCGAATTGCTTTGGAGACCCACCGAGCGAGATCAACTTGACTTCAGATTGAGAATGGACCACACTTGGTTGATCATTACCGCATAGTTGTCACCGTAACCTTTGCCTTCTTCTTTGATGTAACTTTGGTTTGGGATGAACTGTTTTTGAGATTGTTGTGTAGTGCCTTGACTTCTGTAACACCTCCTTGCCCAAGACATGCTTTCTTGTTGTGACCAAGATTGCCACAAATACCACAAACCACACTCTTACCGGACTATGACAAGTTCTTGATTTTTCACAATTATCATTTTCAATAAAAGCCCGGTTCTTTTCTTTCGTGGCCTACCTAATGGTTTATGATGTTTAGGTGGAAGAATGGTTGTAGGCACCGTGACTTATACCAATGCTCATAACCGTTTATTGGTCGGATGTGGTGTTTGTAAGTTTCTTCCCAAGTCTTAAGCAAGTAACATGGATGAACCCATGATTCAACAGATCCTATTTGCATTCCATTCAACCTCATACACCGGTGGGTAGCAAGATGTTTACATGGCATGCTGTAAGCTCCCATCTTCTACATGTACAAGCCCTAGCTTCAACATTCACAACACACTTGTCTCCCCATCCACCGACCTCATACTTTTCTCCTTCAACCCGTAAGCGGTGTACTTATAAGCCTCTTTCTTGATTGCATCTAACATGAGTGTTGCCTTTGGTGTTAATGTTAAGCACATTTTTGAATCACATTCACAACGTTCACTATTCTTTTCATACTACTCTAATGTATTCCAGCAATAATGATCGGTTGGTGCCTACCTCCCACTAGTTTCCCATTGAACACCTCACACATGTTATTAAGTAGCACATCGAATGAGCCCTCCCTACAACTTGTTTGGTTAGGTTCCTTAAAATGTCGTAGAACAAAAGATGTACAAGTAGACATAGATTTGGTTAGGTACCGAAAAATGCGACCTTGACCAATGAGTTGGTGGTATCTTACTTAACCAAGCATGGGCGGGTTCGCTAAAACTCTTGAATTCGGCATGGTCGCCTCAAATTGTTGGACGGTTGTTGTCACGCACATCTCCACAAATGTTCCTTGTATGCTTTAGCATTCCATTGCAATTTCATATTATCATGGATGTGCTTCAAACAATATCGTGTTCAAGACTAGGAATATACGCTAATTGGAATGATACCGCACAAATAAACATCAATTCCTTACTAATACAATTTGCATATAAGGAAAATACAAGTGATTCTAATCAACAAAATGGTAACATCACCTTTTGCTGTCACGATAAAAGTGTAGTTTGAGTTTCGTTTGCAAGTCAAGATCATCTCTTAGACATTCAAGAAACCAAATCCATGAGTCTTGCTTTCACCTCTGAAACGCAGTATGCTGTGGTATATTCCATTGTTGTTTGTCTATACCGATCTATTTGTTAGAAGTCGGCGAGAAAAGGACCCTCATAAAAGCACCATCTAACCCCAACAACTCTCTTTGACAAGCTTTGTATCCTTCCTTCAATGCGCCTAAGCATACATACATTCTCTTGAAAACTCGGTTGGACTTGTTGCATCATTGCGGTTTGTACACTTATCCTAACTGTTGTATCGGGTTAGTTTTCGCAACTCTTCAACATAGTCTCTTAAAAGGGTGTACTTCGCTTATGATCACCCCTAATCTCATTTCTCGCCTTTGTTTTTGCCTTAACGCTTTTGCATAGACACGAATTTCAAACTGTTCAGGTGATCTTGAACAACCACGATTGGAATATCCGGATTGACTTGAACTTGGTCAACTATTTGCTTGAAAGAAACTTGTAGTCACAAGCTTTAATGTCTCTTGATTGCAAACATCCGTGTTCATCCTTGAAAGTTCGAACAATCCATACATCTTTATCGTATTTTGGCTACATACAACAACCATGGACACTGTTACTTGCTCCTTGCGCTTTCGCAAATACACATCCCTACCGTTAGGCCTCTAGTTATCGGATGATGCGCTCCCGTCATTCTTAACAGTCAAGCTTTATCACACAAGCCCGCCACTTGTGAATGGCGCTTAATCGTAACAAGCTTAAAAGCGGCTCAGAACATTAATGCAATGAAGATCCGAGGAGTATAGTGTTTCCGGTCGTTATGTCCCGACAAGCTATGCAATGGATTATCAAACTTTTAGTGATCGCGAGATTTGAAGCGGAAAGGAGAATTTGAGATGATTATAACTACGTAAAAAGCCAACAAATAATAACGGCTTAAATGCAAATTAAAGGAGATTAAAAGACTAAAACTATTAAATAAACGCTATCACTATATTTAAAATGATGTTTTGTTTTATGTTTTTATAAAACTGAAATTAAAATCTACGCGACGTACAAATAAAAACGTGAAACTTATACAATATTAACCCTAAAAATATGAAAATACATTTTTACAAACCTAATGATGAAAGAAAATATTTAGAAAAAGAAAATTATTTTTATAACTAATTATTTAATTATTATTAATTAAAAACTATTTTAACTATTAAATATTAATCTAAAATACAAGATATTAGGAAATAAAGCTTGAAAAATAAAATTAAGACTTAGAAAAATCTAAAATATCAAAATAGAATTTTCAAAACTATTTTTATATTTTTCTGATTATTTTTCTATTTTTATGAATTAAAAACTATTTAAAACTAATTAAATGGCTTAAAAATACAAATTAAACTAAGAAAATCTAGAAAAATACTTTTTGTCTTTTTATATTTATCTAAACTTAAGAAAAATGAAAAATTATTTTTTTGAACCTTTTCTTAATTTTTTGTATTTAAAGCTAATTAAAAAGACTTAAAAACTAATTTAAATTAAGAAAAATAGCAAACAAGCTTGGAAAAATCTGAAAATTTCAGGAAAAGTCTAAAATGGTATTAGGAATATAAAAAAAATGGAAAAACAAGTGCTTATGTGCAAGATATTGAAACTGATGTAGCAAGTGCTTATAAATAAGCACTTTAATAAGCCAAATGGAGTCCAAAAGCCACCAACCCAAAACAGAAGCTACTATAAGCTAAAAGAACTGAAATGCAACAAGATTCAACAAGCCATAACCTCTGGAATACAATTGACCAAGATTTGATGATTTGAGCAAATGAACTAAAACAGTTAAGGGTGCCTACTTTGGACAAGGAATTAAGCACTCAAATAAGCGAAAACCTAAAATCAACAGATGGAACTTGAACTAGACCTGGCTAGGAACATGCAACCCAAAGACCAAGCTTAGACAAGCTATTGTGACCTCAATGCAGGATCGCAAGATCCGCACAAGACCAGTCAGATCGGTGCCGCATGAGGCACTTAAGCCTAATTTGACAAGCCGGTTTGAGCTTGTAGAAAAATTACAAAATCGCTAAAATAGCCATAAGAAATTAGACCAGGATGACTTTTAAAATCACTAGTTTCATTGAAATTGGCTAAGAAATGAGTTCAATAAAATTCCTCCTATCTTGTGGCGGTATTATGCATTTGACTTTTTAACAAAACTAAAAAGTTGACTTTTCCGAGCTTTGATCCAGATTTAATGACGTAATATGATGTAATATGATGAAACAAGGTTAATGCAAGCTATATCTAAGTACTTTAAACATAAAACAAGATTTTGAATGTTCAAAATCCAACAGTTAAGCAAGTTGGATGATTTATGGAGTTTTGACTTTGAGGGTTAGCAGCACGAATTAATGATGATATGAGCTAATATGGACTTAACAAACATGAAGTAACAAGTAACTACCTCGCACTAATTTATGACATGTAATAAAGCTAAACCAAACACCCTTTAATGATCCGCTACAACTAAAATACTTAAACTCCTAAACCGACTTAGCCCGGTGATCAAACTAAACTTACATGACCTAAACACAACTATATAAACATGTTAAAACCAGAGGAGACCACGTAAACAGATACAAGCTTACTATGTAAATTAGACTAAAATGAAAAGTTAGAAAGTTACTCATAACACTATGGCTTGGTGTCATTGAAGCTAAACATTACCCAATATCAATATATCAAACCATTTCCAACCCAAAACCAAATCACGCAACACCATTATCCATTTCAATTCCAATTTGCTCCAAGTTTGACTATTATTGACCATGAACCAAAAGGCTTAAAACTGTTTCCAAGGCTTGTCCAAAGCTTAAATAAGTTTAAATTCACTAGTTTGAAGGAGAAAAGAAGCTAATGGAAGCTTTAACATAGGAGCATGAATTTGCAAATTCCAACAGTGAACACCAACATGTGAAATATAAATGAGACTTTGAATTAAACCTTAAAACTGGATTGCACTTGTTAAACAACTGAGTTTGATACATATGAGCTTGAAATTACAACTTTTAATCTAAACTACAACATTTTATTGAAAACGACATAAAAAACTTAAAACTAACTAACTAGCTTCTTCTTCTCTCTTCCTTCCTTTTATACCCAAGCTTGCTTCTCTCTCTCTCGAGATAATCCCACCTCGATTATGACCCTTGGATGGCTTGGATTGATATTGGCCATAGATCACTTTTGGCGGAAACTTGGATTTAACAGTTGGGTTGATATTGAGTGTGGGGTGAAGAAGAGTTAATGATTTTGGATGTAGTGTTTGGAGGGGGGAGGGTGATGATGATAAGGTGAGGAGGGTTGGTGTGATGAGTGTTCGCGACTTAGTTGGGGAGAAGGGTTTGGCGCCAAAGGAGTTTTGACCAAGGCTTTGTTGGTTTGATAATAATAGGGAGGTCAAATGGTGAAAGGGTCCAAAAGGGATTGGCGAGGTCCAAAATTTGTGACAAGTCCAAATGAGATAAAAGGGTTAATAATCATAAGGACCTTTTGTAAATTCGAAAATTGAGGACTATTCGCCATTTCATCAAAGCTGTTCCAAGGAATAAAAGTGACACTCTTAAAAGTATAAGGACCAAACATGCCATTTTGCAATTTTCGAGGACCATTTCGCCAAATTTCAAAGTTGGAGGACCAAACTTGTAATTTTCTCAAACTTTTGATATTTTTCACCAAAGGACTAAATTTGACAAGTTATGATATTAAAAGGACCTTTGGTGATTTTTCTTTGAAATTTTGAGTCATGGACTATTTTTGACAATTTTAGAAACTTGGGGACTGAAGCGCCAATTATGCAAACTTTGCTCATTTTTCATCGATTTTGAACATTTTGCATCCGAAACATATAAAATGCAATTTTGAGATATTTTCGGATTTTGATGCATTTCGAGCATTTTAAACGTTTTGCGATTCAGATTGATTAAAAATGATGAGTATTTACACACTCATCAATCCCCACACTAAACTATTGCTAGTCCCTAGCAATCTTTTGAGAAAAACTTAATGGATTTGAATCTCTTTACCAAAAGCCATTACTTACGGAGTAGCCAAATGTTTCAGTTCAAGTAAGAACCATGGTACATCGATAACCATGTGATTTTGAGCAAACCACCGACTTTCAACGAATTTGATTTTGTCTTTACCGAAGCCGTTTGCTCGGACTAGCCAACTCTTAGATAAATTATCAATATTATCTTTGGTGAGTGATTACCAATTATGGATTTTCCATTGCCTTTACCACAAGCCATAAACTTGCGGGCTAGCCAACTCTTCACTTTTTAGGATATGGTGGTGAATACCATACAATTTTGGGCAAATTGCAAGTCGTCAACGGATTTGATATATCTTTACCAAGAGCCGTTTGCTCTGGATTAGCCAATCCTTTTGTTTATTAGACAAAGCGGATGATAACCAATTGAGAAAGTGTAAAACACTCCAAAAAAAAAAAAAAAAATTTGGCCAAAACGGGAATTAAGCGGTATAATTACATGATAAAATTCGTGAGAATTCCCCACACTTAGAAATGAATATTGCCCTCAATATTCAAAGCACGCGGTTATGCCGAAACAAAGAACATAAAAGGAAATACTACTACCATTATTTAGAAAGATTTTTTTTTTTTTTTTTTTTTTTTTTTGCATGAAAACTTATATATATATAATATGTGGGCAACTCCCCACACTAGGGTGGTACACACGGGTGAAAACCCATGTTAAGCTCTTGTTTTTGATTACCGAGTCGCTAGCTTGACTCGACCCAATTCATTGGTTCATGGGGAAGCAAAGTGGAAGAAACAATCTCCATCGGACTTTCATTCAAGATGTTTGGACAAACATTTGAAGCACGTGAAAGTTCCACACCGATGAGATATACATAGAACCGGCTCAAAATGATAAATGAAAATGCCGGGATCAAAGATAGTGTCTTCATTCCCGAAGGAGTGAAGATGAAGAGAAATCACAAGATATTTGAGGAAAGGAAGAAAGGTCTTGATAACAATCAAGATCCATTCTTCATCCTCAAATGTAGACATATCGGGAGGAAGGGTGAAGGTAGTATCATCAATAAGCAAACTCATACGATAGAGTATACCTTCCTCCGAGCTAATATCATCCTCAAGATCAAAGTGGAAATGATCATGTTCCGGAGGAGATATGTCATGAGAGAGTTCACCGGAGAACTCTTCATGAAGAGAATCATTCACCTGAGGTGAAATTGTGAACTCTTGTTCCATTGTGGGCTCATCACTATCCTCGATCGAGTATCAAAGAGTGGATTCTCGAAATTAAAGTGAATTCGAGTCGAATTCAAATAGAGGATTGGTGAAAGTAGCTTTGAATGTTTCGGGAACAAAGTGATCAACATTCTCATTGGATTGTTAGGATAAGAAGTGAGTGAGCGATCATTATCAATGAGACTTTCGGTCTCTCCCGGATCGGCTTCAAATCAAAGAGTGGATTGATGTGAGTGAGTTCACCGGAGAACTCCTCAAGAAGGGATCGACATCAGTTGTGGAAGTGATGCCTCAACATACTCGATGTTTCCAAAGGAAGCACAATCGTCGCTAAAATCGGAGAAAGTTTCAAATGATCATTTGAACACTCAAGAGGGAAGAAGAATCACACATATGGTCAAAGTTCCCCGTGACTCTCGAGATTGGGACAAGGTCCTCAACACTAGACTTTATGAATTCGTCCGATTCCTTTTCGTGAACAGTGTCAAGATGCTCGTCCCCATGTTCGAGAGAGTGAGTGGGAGCTTGGTGTGATAGCGATTGTTTGAGATGAAATCTCAAGCTCTGGAATATCAACTGACCGAGGAGTTGAGAAGTATTATCTTTAAAAGGATAAAACTCTCTCGTCATCATCATACAGAGCTGCCTTAAGAAATTGGGAGCGTCTTAGAGCGCATGCTCTAGGACTAATAATTCTTCCCTCGATTGGCGGGCCTCTCGCTCTTGACAAGCAATTCTCCCATGGTCTTTTCACCACTCACTTGATTCTTAAAGTTACTAATCATATCATCAAGTGTTTTCATTGCGGTTTCAAAATCGTGGGAGATTTCTTGAGATAACGGCTCGGTGGAGTTTGAACCGTATGGTCTTGTGGAGGTTGGAAATTATCAAACATGTGAGAGTCATGATTGTTACAAGGCGGGTTCCCTATTTGACAATCGAGTGAAATGGGGACCTCCACAGTTCACAACAAGAATCTTGGTGAGTGCGGACTAGTGAATCATATGGATTTTGGTTATAACCAAAGTTTCGAGCATCATTGGAAAACTGTTCATAGACAAACGTGTTTCGGATTGACACTCAAATCCTTGGTGAGGACCTCCACAAAATTCACAATGATAGTGTTGATCATATGAAGATAAGTCGGGTTGTGGTGGGTAATTGGAAAAGTTTGAGGGTCGTTAAATGAGTTCGGATTAGGATCATAATCAAATGAATTCCTCGAACCACAAAACAAACAACTCCGTTATGGATATCATTACCACATTGTACACAGTACACCAACGATGTGGTGAACCAAAGAGAGGCTCACCACAACCGACACAAGGAATAAGCGATTGCATTTGAGAGTTATGAAGAGGAATCGGTTTATTCAAAGAATCAACAAAACCAACATGGTGATCCGAATGAATATTAAGTCTCGAAGAACATTTTGAAAAATCCGGAGGTGGGACAAGTGGTGTGCTCGAGAGCTAGCAATTTCCACCACTTCCGTTATGGTCTCGGTTACGGTTCTTGAGAAGCGTGAAGATTAAGCAAGTCATTCTTGCTAGTCACCGGTCTGAATTACGCATGTTTGCTTTTAACCGAATCGTGAAAGTTTAGAATCAATTCTAGGCGGCTTAGGAGCAATTGAGGGTTTAGAGCTTTGGATAACCGTAGGTTGGATGTATTGGCACTCCCATTATCAAAAGGAAGTACCGGTCCTTTGTCACCCCGGTTTCTCGCTCCATTTCCTACGCAGAATGAATGGATCATCACGAACAAACAATTCTTGACATTTGTGTAAAAGTCTAAAGTTTTCAACCGTCCCGAATTAGCCCTAGAGATTCCATGAGAATAGAAGAGGTTAGAATCAAATGGATAGAGGGTAAAGGGATAAAGAATTAAAAAGGGTAAGAGGGTAAAGATGGATATTTTGGTATTTTGAAAACATTTTGTAAAACAAAGAATGAAAATCTTTTTGGATTTTGATTTTATAAGAAAATATAAACACATACAAAGATGGTATAAACAAAGAGTGAATATCCAAATCACTAATCGCTAGACGGAAGATAATCACCACTGACTCCGGCCGTGGCGCCAAAAATTTGATGCGCTCGAACAGTCGAGCTTTATCACACAAGCCCGCCACTGTGAATGGCGGACCGTAACAAGCTTAAAGCGGCTCGAGAACGAATGCAATGAAGATCTGAGGAGTATAGTGTTTCCCCGGGTCGTTATGTCCCAGCGAGCTATGCAATGGATTATCAAACGTTTAGTGATCGCGAGATTTGAACGGGAAAGGAGAATTTGAGATGATTATAACTACAGAAAAAAAGCCAACAAATAATAACGGCTTAAATGCAAATTAAAGGAGATTAAAAAGATTAAAACTATTAAATAAACGCTATTACTATATTTAAAATGATGTTTTTGTTTTTATGTTTTTATAAAACTGAAATTAAAATCTACGTGACGTACAAATAAAAACGTGAAACTTATACAATATTAACCCTAAAAATATAAAAAATACATTTTTACAAACCTAATGATGAAAGAAAATATTTAGAAAAAGAAAATTATTTTTATAACTAATTATTTAATTATTATTAATTAAAAACTATTTTAACTATTAAATATTAATCTAAAATACAAGATATTAGGAAATAAAGCTTGAAAAATAAAATTAAGACTTAGAAAAATCTAAAATATCAAAATAGAATTTTCAAAACTATTTTTATATTTTTCGATTATTTTCTATTTTTATGAATTAAAAACTATTAAAAACTAATTAAATGGCTTAAAAATACAAATTAAACTAAGAAAAATCTAGAAAAATACTTTTTGTCTTTTATATTTATCTAAACTTAATAAAAATGAAAAATTATTTTTTTGAACCTTTTCTTAATTTTTTGTATTTAAAGCTAATTAAAAAGACTTAAAAACTAATATAAATTAAGAAAAATAGCAAACAAGCTTGGAAAAATCTGAAAATTTCAGGAAAAGTCTAAAATGATATTAGGAATATAAGAAAAATGGAAAAACAAGTGCTTATGTGCAAGATATTGAAACTGATGTAGCAAGTGCTTATAAATAAGCACTTTAATAAGCCAAATGGAGTCCAAAAGCCACCAACCCAAAACAGAAGCTACTATAAGCTAAAAGAACTGAAATGCAACAAGATTCAACAAGCCATAACCTCTGGAATACAATTGACCAAGATTTGATGATTTGAGCAAATGAACTAAAACAGTTAAGGGGTGCCTACTTTGGACAAGGAATTAAGCACTCAAATAAGCTGAGAACAGAAAATCAACAGATGGAACTTGAACTAGACCTGGCTAGGAACATGCAACCCAAAGACCAAGCTTAGACAAGCTATTGTGACCTCTGTGCAAGGATCGCAAGATCTGACAAGACGGTCTCGATCGATTGCCACTTGCAGAGCACTTAAGCCTAATTTGACAAGCCGGTTTGAGCTTGTAGAAAAAATTACAAAAATCTGCTAAAATAGCCATAAGAAATTAGACCAGGATGACTTTTTAAAATCACTAGTTTCATTGAAATTGGCTAAGAAATGAGTTCAATAAAATTCCTCCTATCTTGGCCAAAACTGGTATTATGCAATTTGACTTTTTTAACAAAACTAAAAAGCTGACTTTTCTGAGCTTTGATCCAGATTTAATGACAGAATATGATGTAATATGATGAAACAAGGTTAATGCAAGCTATATCTAAGTACTTTAAACATAAAACAAGATTTTGAATGTTCAAAAATCCAACAGTTAAGCAAGTTGGACAGATTTATGGGAGTTTTGACTTTGAGGGTTAGCAGGCACGAATTAATGACAGATATGAGCTAATATGGACTTAACAAACATGAAGTAACAAGTAACTACCTCTGCACTAATTTATGACA
Source organism: Chrysanthemum lavandulifolium (assembly GCA_022545495.1). Classification (NCBI taxonomy): domain Eukaryota; kingdom Viridiplantae; phylum Streptophyta; class Magnoliopsida; order Asterales; family Asteraceae; genus Chrysanthemum; species Chrysanthemum lavandulifolium. The sequence continues at coordinate 150,086,567 of CM040241.1, read as the reverse complement.
CATGTAATAAAGCTAAACCAAACACCCTTTTAATGATCCGCTAGCAACTAAAATACTTAAACTCCTAAACCGACTTAGCCCGGTGATCAAACTAAACTTACATGACCTAAACACAACTATATAAACATGTTAAAACTAGAGGAGACCACGAAGCAGATACAAGCTTACTATGTAAATTAGACTAAAAATGAAAAGTTAGAAAGTTACTCATAACCGATCCGGTGGTGTCACGAGGCTAAACCGGACCCAATATCAATATATCAAACCATTTCCAACCCAAACCAAATCCGCAACACCATTATCCATTTCAATTCCAATTTGCTCTAACATTGACTATTATTGACCATGAACCAAAAGGCTTAAAACTGTTTCCAAGGCTTGTCCAAAGCTTAAATAAGTTTAAATTCACTAGTTTGAAGGAGAAAAGAAGCTAATGGAAGCTTTAACATAGGAGCATGAATTTGCAAATTCCAACAGTGAACACCAACATGTGAAATATAAATGAGACTTTGAATTAAACCTTAAAACTGGATTGCACTTGTTAAACAACTGAGTTTGATACATATGAGCTTGAAATTACAACTTTTAATCTAAACTACAACATTTTATTGAAAAACGACATAAAAAAAACTTAAAAACTAACTAACTAGCTTCTCCTTCTCTCTTCCTTCCTTTTTATACCCAAGCTTGCTTCTCTCTCCTCTCTTGAGATAATCCCACCTCTGATTATGACCCTTGGATCAGTTGGATTGATATTGGCCATAGATCACTTTTGGCGGGAAACTTGGATTTAACAGTTGGGTTGATATTGAGTGTGGGAGAGGTGAAGAGTTAATGATTTTGGATGTAGTGTTTGGAGGGGGGACAGGTTTGTGATAAGGTGAGGAGGGTTGTGTGTAGCAGGAGTGTTTGCAGAAAGCAAGTGGGGGAGAAGGGGTTTGGCGCCAAAGGGAGTTTTGACCAAGGCTTTGACTAGTGATAATAATAGGGGAGGTCAAATGGTGAAAGGGTCCAAAAGGGATTAAGGCAGGGTCCAAAATTGGTGGCAGGGTCCAAATGAGATAAAGGGGGTTAATAATCCAAGGGGCCTTTGTGTAAATTCTGAAAATTGAGGGACTATTACTGCCATTTCATCAAAGCTGCTCCAAGGACTAAAAGTGACACTCTCAAAAAGTATAAGGACCAAACATGCCATTTTGCAATTTTCCAGGGGCCATTTCTGCCAAATTTCAAAGTTGGAGGACCAAACTTGTAATTTTCTCAAACTTTTGATATTTTTCACCAAATGACTAAATTTGACAAGTTATGATATTAAAAGGACCTTTGGTGATTTTTCTTTTGAAATTTTGAGTCATGGACTATTTTTGACAATTTTAGAAACTTGGGGGACTGAAACTGCCAATTATGCAAACTTTGCTCATTTTTCATCAGATTTTGAACATTTTGCATCTGAAACATATAAAATGCAATTTTGAGATATTTTCAGTGTTTTGATGCATTTCTGAGCATTTTTAAACGTTTTGCAGTTCAGATTGATTAAAATGATGAGTATTTACACACTCATCATCGGACCATTTTCCTCTTTGGGACTTTCCCGACCACGAACCTTGGTTATTCCACAAACAGTATTTGTCCGAGACACCTAACCCTAATTCTCATTTGTCATTCTTAATTAGTTGCAATTTCCTCCTAGTCTTTATTGAAAGCATGTAGATCCTATCTTTCACTTCTTTGCGGTTACAAAACTTTGACCACGAAAAAATATATTTAAGTCATCTGTTTGTGCTACCTCACTTAACTTTTGTTTCTTGTATGCCCTCAATTTGTTCCTCCTAATAACATACTCATCCTCATTCTCGTAACCACTTGCAAAATCATTATCATCTAACAAATCCAACTCATTTTCTTAAAAATCATGTGGTAGTCGGGTGGTGGTACTGTAGATGGTAAATCAGTAGTCTCGGTCACTTTGAGCAGATTAACATCAAAATCAGGCTCCTCAAAAGTATTAGCCTCATCAACAACCGTGTTTCCATCACCATTGTTCTCAATATCATCATCGTCACTCATATAAGTGTCATCTCACTCACATTGTCATCACTTACGCCTTCATCGATTTCACTAACGCATGCATTTACCTTTTGGATATGATCCACGAGGATTACATGTTTCCTCCTCATGATGACCAAACTCTTGATCATTTTGAGATACCTCTTGAGGACTATCTATTTGGATATGCTCAATATGTTTATCTATATGCTTGTTGACATCACCGCAACATCTTGATGATGATGACCTCTGGTGGAAACAAGGGTTGTGTTTCGGCATCGACTAGATTGTACCAATGTATTGACTTCCAAAGGTTGATCAGAACCTCACATAAGTCCTCTACCACGGACTTATTAACAATGTTTTCTAAGAACAATTTCTTTGAGCAATATGGAACAATAGCAAGAGTCGCCTTTTTCTTTGTTGCATCCACATCAAGAATAATCGTCCTAATTGACTTTGGTGACATTTGATCAACGTCTAATGTTGTCTTACCATTTTCAACATAAACCTCTATCATCTTATGGTCATCAACAATGATACCGATCGGCATCATAACACGGGTCCGGTGGAACGAAGGCCCATCGACGGGAACAGTTCTGATGGGTTAAGTGGCTAGAGCGATATTTGGCAACAAGATCCCATCCATCCGAAATTCAAGGAGAAGTTATTGCAAGTCTATTTTTCTTACGAATTTGTTTCCTTTTAAAATTGTGTTTCTTTATCCTTAAGTTTAGGGATTTTAGGGATTTAGGTTTATTTGTTTTCTTATTTAAACTCCTTGGATGGTTGGTTAATTATTGATTAATAAAGTTTCTTTGTTAAAGCGTATTCTGCGTTTCTTTGTCTTGCTTTCGGTTGGTCGGGAGCGACCGACGATTCAAAGAACTTGGTTGGCCAAGTGTTAATCGCCGCTAGGTTTGATCCTAGGTTATCTTTGTTCTTGCACATCCCTATCAAGTGGTATCACGACCAAACGTATCTCACCATATCTCACGAACCCGACCCGTGATGTTGAGATCAAGCGACTTATAACCGGATTCGGAGTTAGAAATCAATCCTTTTAATCGCTATGAACGACAGTTTGAAAACACACCATCTCCATCACACCCAGGCGGCACATCAGACGACGACTTTGAAATTTTTTTTCACAATCAACATCCACCAACTCCTCCAGCCCATCGTCACCGCCGTGCTCCTCCACAACCACACCAGCCCGCTGATCCACTCCGATCCCTAGGTCTTCGTCACTGAGGTTCCCGAGTTCGCTGGCAACCTACAACCTGATGATTTTCTTGACTGGTTACTTACAGTCGAGCGAATTTTTGATCTTCGCGACATTCCAGATAATTTAAAGGTCAAATTAGTTGCTATAAAGTTAAAAAAATATGCTTCGTTATGGTGGGAAAACATCCAAAAACAGCGCCATCGCGACGGGAAACACAAAGTCGCTTCATGGGATAAGATGAAACGACTCTTGCGTGCCAAGTTTCTTCCGGTCACCTTCAAACAGGATGCGTATATCGAATACCACAACCTTAGACACGGTACTTTATCAGTCTCCGCTCTTATCACCGAATTTGAACGAATGCGTTTACGTTGTGGAGCTGAAGAAGACGAAGAACAACTTATCGCGCGCTTTCTCGGAATACTCCGACCAGACATTGCCGATACCGTTTCGTTGATGCAATATTACTCTTTTTCGGATGTGTGCAGGTTAGCTTTGAGGGTCGAACAACAGAACACTCGAAAAAGCAAGACAATTGCCCGGTTCCAACCTTCTAATCGCACACCAACCCAACCACAAATCTCCAATCGACTGGACGGTCAAACCGATACCCAAAGACCCTACTACGGCGTTTGACAACTCCACCCCTTACGTTGTTTTAAATGTCAAGGCTTGGGTCATATCAGCGTGATCGCCGAACAAACAAATTGTTGCTTTCGTCAACGATACAGAACCCCAATTTGACACCGACGGGGAAGAAGAAACCGAGATCCTTTACCCGGACAAAGGTGAAGCACTTGTTGCATGACGCCTGTTGAATACCCTTGTTGCTGATCCGGACGATGACACCACATGGCTTCGAAACAATATCTTCCGCACTAAATGCACCACCAAAGGACGGGTGTGTACAGTCATTATTGACGGTGGCAGCTGTGAAAACATGGTCGCCACCACCATGGTCGACAAACTAGGCCTCCCTACCCAAGACCTCCAGGAACCGTATCAATTAACATGGTTAAAAAAGGGTAATCTCGTCAAGGTAACACAAAAGTGCTTGGTGAACTTCTCGATTGGTACCAAATACACAGATGAGATATGGTGTGAAGTCATCCCGATGGACGCGTGCCATTTGTTACTCGGGAGACCATGGCTATACGACCGGAGGGCAAAACATGATGGGTTTCGAAACACGTATTCCTTCAAAAAAGATGGTCTCCATGTTACATTGGCTCCTCTTAATCCTAGAGACGAAAAACCAGAGATCACACCAGTGACAAAAGCCGATCTTGTCGGCCTCACACGACACTCACCGCCGCATCCCGTGTTCGGTCTAGTTGTCGTCGAAGCGAACACCCCAATTGAAGATGTCCCAGTTGAGGTGATGCCTTTACTTACTGAATTCTTTGATATTTTTCCCGATGATATTCCTGCAGGATTACCACTTATGCGGGAGATACAACATTGCATCGATTTCAATCCTGGTGCAACAATCCCTAACAAAGCAGCTTATCGCATGAACCCAAAAGAGTATAGCGAGTTACACCGACAAGTCACCGAGCTACTGGAAAAGGGTTTAATCCGTGAGAGCATGAGCCCGTGTGCCGTCCCGGCATTACTTGTTCCTAAACCTAATGGCACGTTTCGCATGTGTATTGACAGTCGCGCGGTTAACAAAATTACCATAAAATACCGTTTTCCAATTCCGCGGTTTGATGATCTTTTGGATCATCTCCATGGCGCTACTATTTTTTCCAAGATAGATTTACGAAGCGGCTATCATCAGATACGCCTCCGACCAGGGGATGAATGGAAAACCGCGTTCAAAACACGCGACGGTCTTTATGAATGGATGGTTATGATATTCGGTCTTTCAAATGCGCCTAGCACGTTCATGCATTTAATGAACCATATCTTCAGGTCCCTCATTGGTAAATGTGTTGTCGTTTATTTTGACGACATCTTGGTGTTTAGCAAAAGTTTAGACTCGCACCTCCAGCACCTGCGTGATATCTTTCTCATTTTACGGGCACATAAATTATTTGCTAACAAGACAAAGTGCCACTTTTTGACAACGGAAGTAATTTTCTTGGGTTACTTAGTGTCCGGCAAGGGTATTCGCATGGACACTACCAAGGTGGAGGCCATCACTACCTGGCCAACTCCAAGGTCGTTGCATGATGTCAGAAGTTTCCATGGTTTGGCATCGTTCTATCGCCGTTTTATTCGTGATTTTAGTTCCATCGTTGCTCCTATCACGGATTGCTTAAAAGATTCAAAGTTCATCTGGAGTTCGGAATCGCAACGAGTGTTCGCCAAGCTAAAAAAAGCTGTTACGGAAGCGCCGGTATTAGCTTTGCCCAATTTTGAGCATGTCTTTCAAGTGGAATGCGATGCTTCGGGCCTCGGTATTGGAGGCGTTCTGAGTCAATAAAACCGACCCATCTCTTTTTTTAGCGAGAAATTTAATGACACTCGCAAACGCTACAGCACGTACGATAAGGAATTCTATGCTATTGTCCGAAGTCTCGAATATTGGCGTCACTACTTATTACCAAATGAGTTTATTCTCTATTCCGACCATCAGGCGTTACAGTTCATTCAGGGGCAAGCGAAATTAAAACCTAGACATGCTAAGTGGGTTGAGACACTGCAGGATTTTACTTTTGTCATTCGACACAAAGCGGGGAGTGCAAATACGGTGGCTGACGCCCTGAGCAGGCGACCCGCGTTAACCACCACGTCATCGGTTCATGTGTCGGGTTTTGAGAGTCTACAACCTCTTTATGCTGATGATCCTGATTTTAAGGATTATTGGGAGCAATGCGCAACCACCCCGTTTCGTGACTTTGTTCGACGCGACGGCTTTCTTTTCAAAGGACGTCGCTTGTGTGTCCCACTCTCTTCCGTACGGGAAGCAATAATACTTGAGACACATCAAGGGGGCTTAGCGGGTCATTTTGGCCGCGACAAAACTGTTGGGTTAATTTCCAAACGTTTCTTTTGGCCAATACTTGTTCGGGATGTCCTTAAAGTATTGAACCGTTGTCGCATATGTCGTTTGGCCAAGACTCACCACACTAATCAAGGCCTCTATACCCCGCTTCCAACACCAAGTAGCCCGTGGGAGGACGTCTCACTTGATTTCGTGCTCGGCTTACCATTGACCCAACGAAAAAAAGATTCCATTATGGTGGTTGTCGACAGGTTCTCGAAAATGGCACATTTTGTCCCTTGTTCTAAGTCGTATGATGCATCGCGGTGGCTCGGTTATACTTTCTTTGAAATTGCTACGCGCATGGGGTCCGAAAACAATCACTTCGGATCGGGATGTTAAGTTCGTTAGCCATTTTTGGCGTACTCTGTGGAGGCACTTAGGCGCCAAGTTACAATTCAGTTCCTCTCATCACCCACAAACGGATGGTCAAACTGAGGTTACGAACCGGAGCCTTGGTAATTTGCTTCGTTGTTTAGTTGGCGATAATAAGAAACAGTGGGACCTCGCCCTTCCTCAGGCTGAATTTGCGTACAACAGGTCGTCCCACAATTCAACTGGCCGTAGCCCTTTCTTGGTTGTTTATGGTCGCAATCCTTTCACACCATTGGATCTAGTTCCATTACCTATTGCCGATTCCTATAATGCTGAAGGGGAGGCTAGGGCGGATCAAATCAAACTCTTGCATGAACAAGTTCGGGACCAAATCGTGAAACATAATTTGCAATATCAGGAGCGTGCCAACAAGCATCGAAAACGCGTTGTGTTTGAAGAAGGTGACTTAGTCTGGATATTTCTACGCAAGGCGCGCTTTCCCTCGGGATGCTATGGGAAATTGCAGGATCGCGCGGATGGCCCATTTCGTGTTTTGCGACGTATCAATGACAATGCCTATAAGATTGATTTGCCTGGTCATTATGGTGTGTCTGCCACTTTTAATGTTGCTGATCTCGCTCCGTACACAGATGATGATGCTTTTGGAGGTGACTCGGGGACGAGTCGTTTTTTAGAGGGGGAGGATGATACCGATCGGCATCATAACACGGGTCCGGTGGAACGAAGGCCCATCGACGGGAACAGTTCTGATGGGTTAAGTGGCTAGAGCGATGTTGGCAACAAGATCCCATCCATCCGAAATTCAAGGAGAAGTTATTGCAAGTCTATTTTTATTACGAATTTGTTTCCTTTTAAAATTGTGTTTCTTTATCCTTAAGTTTAGGATTTAGGTTTATTTGTTTTCTTATTTAAACTCCTTGGATGGTTGGTTAATTATTGATTAATAAAGTTTCTTTGTTAAAAGCGTATTCATGCGTTTCTTTGTCTTGCTCGGTTGGCGGGAAGCGGCCAAGCGATTCAAACAACTTGGTTGGCCAAGTGTTAATCGCCGCTAGGTTTCGATCCTAGGTTATCTTTGTTCTTGCACATCCCTATCAAACAAGATCTTTCAATATTTCTAAATTAGCACTCTCACTTAAGCTATACAAACCATCATCTAAATTACTACCGGGCTTAACAAAGTAATAGTAATTTTTGAACCGAGCTCATAACCCAATTCATACATAAGCACATCCGACTCTTCAACCGACACACTATCAACATCAACCAAATCAACTAAACTTTCCATACCTCCAACGTATATTCTACCTGGGCCGATTAAAGACACCATTGTGATGAACCCTCATACTAAACATTTTAGATCTACCACACGAAAATATGTCAATATATGTTTGAAGCATTCTATAAACTTAATTGAAACAATAAATACCACAATTACAAATTCCAATGATCGTAATCAACAAAAAAAAAAGATGCAGTATTTCTTCTTAGCGGAGTCGTATAGGACGGTATCATCAACTGGATAACCTGTTGTCTTCTTACTTTCCATAGGGTAAACTCCATGTTTCGGTTTATGATCGATAAGCAGGGGTTTTGTGACATCTGATTAGGGTTTGTGAATTCGATAATTCTTGTAACGAAAGTTAAGGACGATTGATGTCTGAGACTATGTGTTTATTAGGCGGAAGAGGTTACATTACGTGCCAATAATTAAGAAATTTTTAATTGAAATATGGAAATGTCAAAATTACCCTTGGACTAAAGACAAATGTAGCGCTTGAGATGTCCTTGACTAACGGCAAATGGTCAAAGGGACATGGCAGTGAAAACCTTGAAATAGGGACCCCGACGATGAATATGCCGGTTTCGTCCCATCGCGATCCTCCACTACAAGTTTAGGGACAAACGGTGTATTTTAGTCTTATTTTTAAGTAGAAGAAAATAATAATAAGCGGTCTCAAATCCCCTTCATAGAGTTAAAAAAAATTAAAAACCAAAGCATACAAAACCTTATATAGTTTGTTAAGGTGCATAGTCCGGACTATTTTTCAAATAGCGTACTGTATATATGGTAAAAGTAATTTTCAGACAATTTAAAGGGTAAATGTCAATTTATGAGTTATTGCGATGTAACCAATGTTTTGAAACTCGGGTTCGAAATCGATTCGGTCGAGTAATCGGTCATCGGGCCGACCGGTTTGTCAATAACAAAAATAATAATAAAAATAACCGGGTCAACCGGTTCGATTCTTCAGGTCGATTCGAGTCAACTTTGGTTTTATAAAAAATTTGAAAAAATCAAACCCGCGGGTTTAGAGAACCGGTTGACCAAGTCACTCAAAACTCGACAGTATAACCGTAACCGATTTTAAACCGGGTTTTACCGCTTTGTTGCGAAACCGAACCGACCCGAGTTTCAAAATAATTGGATATAACTAGGGGTGAAAACGAGCTGAGCCTGTCAGAGCTCGAGCTCAACTCGTTTAAGTTTTAAAAGGCTCGAGCTCGAGCTCGGCTCGTTTCGAGCCTTAAATTTTAAGCTCGAGCTCGGCTCGTGGTAAATTGTATAGGCTCGGGCTAGGCTCGAGCTCGACTCGTTTATAAGATTTGGTCATGAAAAAGTTAAAGCTTGGCTCGAGCTCGAGCTCGGCTCGTAATATATCTTTATTGGACTCGTTAGTAAGCTCGAGCTCGGCTCGTATATATGTTTAATACTTAAAATATCATAATGTCGTTTAGGCTCGTGAGCTCAAACGAGTTTTGTATGTAAAGCTCGAGCTCGAGCTCGATTAATAAACGAGCTACAATTTAGACTCGAGCTTGGGCTCGAGCTCGTTTAAGCTCGGTTCATTCGAGCTTTTTACCGATCCGATCCCAAGCTTTTCACGAGCGACTCGGCTCATTTCCACCCTAGATATAACCTTACGAAAATAGAGTTTTTAATACTTCCTTGAAAAAGTGTAGTAACTTTTCAAAAGATCCAAAAGTCTAACGTGCATCTTCTTGTGCAACGACGCAGCTTTTAAGAAGCACTCCATTCATAACACCATAACACCAATAACAGTCGCGTCGCCGCCGCATCGCCTTTAACATTTAACATTAACATCCCCAAAAACACTCCCAACCATAACATCCAATAACATCAATAACATTCCAACAATTTACAAAACAACCCCTCATTTAGGGCATAAATGAAAAAAAAAAAAAAAAAAAAAAAAAAAAGCAAATAGCAGGCGTTAGCCCTGTAACGCCCAAGGACTAACGCCGTTATAACGCAGGAGGCCCAAGGGTATAACGCGCAAAACGGCGTTATTTCGATCCATAACGGCGTTAACCCGTTATGGATGTGAATGCTCTAAGCATTCAACACATATTTGTTAAATCATCTTTTTTCATACATCCAAATAATTTAGTCGAACAAAAGTATGATAGTTATTAAGTTGACAGCGCAATAGAACAAATATGTACGTGAGCATAAGACTATGATAATGATGACCGCAAGCGATCGCGGTTATGGTGTCATAAAACTCGAATAAAATTGTTCGGGTAAGGTTCAACACGTTCAAAAATATATTCGGGTCAACATGAATGACCCGATTTCTAAACAAGATTCAGGTTTAAATATATATCTTATTCGGGTTCGGCTCAACGCGAGATTAAAATTTATTCTTTCTAATTTTTTGTAAACACCAAAATTGCATAATTCTTAAAAATGATCTAGACACAAACCCGAGTTGATTCGACCCGAACACAGGTGACCCGAGTTTTAAACACGGTCGGGTTCGGGTATGTTTTTTGTGCCTTGACCCGAATTGACCCGACCCGACTGACCTAAATCCGACCGGGTAAACCCCCAATAACACCCCTAAGGCCCTAACGGCGGTCACCCCCATCACCTTAACGCCAACTCGGCTTTTTCTTTCTATGACAAAACACATAATCAAATGTTTGTAGTAATACGACTGCAGTTACAACAAAAGACATACCTAAAAAAGAAAAATTACGCACACATACACACTTTCAATTTGAATGGTCACTTGACGCGCCCATAACTTTTATTTTTAAGAGGGGTACATTGTTTGATTTTTTAAATTAAGATAGAAATCGAAGGTTTTTACATTGTTTGATTTTAAAGGGGTCAATTTGATATTGTAATGTGGTGCATTTTATTAAATAAAATGGTTCTAATTTTTTTTTCACTAAAAATTGATATTTTTTAACGAATAATGAAAGGCACCGCCACTCCCTAACTATTATGTAGTTTCGCCCCGATGCAAAATATAAGTTTAGTATATAAAATAGTGACAAAAATAAAAGAAAATCGTATATATTCCTCCAAAGTGAATAATTGCGTATATATTTTTTCTGAGTTTTTACGCAAATAGTCTGATGATTTTTATGCATGTTTTGGATATATATGCAATTTTACATTTTCGAAAAGATATATATGCAAAAGCACCAAAAATAAAGTGTCGGCTCCAACTTTATTGTAGTGTTTAGTTGGGTTTATATGAAATTGTTTTTTATTATAAACCCCAAAATACATATTTAGCCCCTAAACTATTATATATTTTTCAAAACCTTGGCAACTTGTCGACCAAGAAATGATAATGGACACGTTTGGAAGCGTTTTGTTAGGTCATGGAGGGGCCCCGCGAGTGGTGGGGAAGAAATGGGACACGCGCCACAAATATTTTATTTTGGCACTTGGATTTCACTCGCTGGCTAGCAAAATATATGATAGTATCAACTATCAAGTTATGAGATGGAATTGATAGCAGCGGCGGATCCGAGAAGTAAGAGCAGGATATCTCGAAGGTGTTTATCAGTTCGGTTATCGGGTTCTTCGATTTATTCGGTTAAAATATTTTTTTGAGTGTAACCGAGAAACAAACCGAACTGAGCCAAATTAAAATTGATTAAACTAAACTGAGTAACTGAAAACCGAATTGAAATATTTGGTTCTTGGTTATAAAAGTTAAAAATATGAAAAAAAAGAAGATAAAAAACTGTATTTTCCGTCAACAATGCAAATGAACGAGGGGTTTGCCAAACTCAAGAGGTGCCCGTAGGAACACCTTTTCCCAATTTGCAGAAACTTTAAATTTTCTCCGAAGCTTCTCATCTTTTTTACTAACATCACACATTTTTCTAATTGATACTATTAAACAAGTGCTACTATATAATCTCACAATCTTTTTTTTAAAAGTAAATTTATGTGGCAATGGTAACATATATTAATAAAACACTACAAAGAATTAAAGAAACATGATTTTCTCATGTCAAGTTACTGGCAACTCAATCTAAGGCCGCCCGTATTGGAGTCGTGAGTGGCTCGGTGAGCATCAAATGTCACGCGTGAATGGCGTGACCCCCTACACTCCATCCTACTAACGCGTGAAGAAGATGAAATCCGGCTCACAATGGTGAGCGAGTGACATTTCGGGTTGTGTGAAAATCCCCCAAGCGGATATAAAATTGAAAAGTTATAAATCCTTTCCTCTCTACTATTCTCTTTACCTGTAAAATACCATTTAAACATAAATTTTTTTAAACACAGCTTATTTATATACCCTATACCAAAAGACAACTACTATATACCAAAATTCTTATGAATTGTTCGCTCCCATATACTAATTGAGAACGATAGCGTTTGTCAGCAAGTGATTATCGACTTAGCCGTGCAATTTCAATGCAAATACAACTAAATATGATACGAGGAAAACTAACCACAAATGCAATGACATTCCGCAGAAAACCATGCTTTGTTTGAGACTTTTTTAGAAGAAAAATCTTGAAAAGATTACGAGATGCATAAGTTTAGAAAGCAGAACAAATACAAGATCAAATCAATACCGAATTTGTATGGCTAAATGTGAAATACAAATGGGACAATTGTCTTTTAGTTTTCTTACTGTAATTTGTATTTTTAATTAAATGAATGAAATTTAGTTTGTTTAATTTCGTACATGTACATCTATGCAACGAATATATATAATTACCCCGACGAACTTTTCCCTATACATACCCTTTGGTACCCTCATTTTGTTTCTTCACACACAACTTCTTTTTAAACTCTCTCACACAACTTCATTTTAAACTCTCACACACACAACTTCGTTTTAAGCTCTCTCTGCACTATCATCTCACAAACTATGGCTACTAAACCAAATGATGTGAGTCTAACTATCCTTATGTGACTACGGGAAGAACTTGATGTTGAGATCGCACTGTAGGAATAAGTGTTGAACTTGTTTCCTCACTTTCTTGATCGAATTCGTAGCCGTAAGCATGAAATAATCAGGGTGGGTTCGCTGCCATATCATCTGCTTAGTGACTACGGTTTGTACACTTTGGAAAGGATGATTGGAGCTCATATGAGAAACACAACCAACTTGATGTCGGCTAGAACGAATTGCTTCGAAGCATTAGTGAGAAACATGAATTTATTAACAACTACTTAGAATGTAAAGGCTTAGGTTTTTTATTTCCAATGTAATGTTTACGTTTTTTATTTCGTACGTGTACACTTTTAATATTCCGTGTATCATTTTTATTTAATGAATTATATTTTTAGTTTTTAATAAAAAAAAAAAGAAAAGGTTGATAGGTGAAGGTGGTGTGACTTATAAGTGTGAATTGTGAGAGTGAGTGAGGGTAAAAATATATAAAGAGAAACTTGATGTAACGCTGATATGTCCGGTGAAGTTGAGTTTTTTCTACTGATAAAGGTAGTCTAAAAGGCACTCGTATGAAAACAAGTAACAACCAAACACCTAAAATCATGAATGTTCATATAAAAATGTACAAAAAAGGTTTATCTCTAGCAGAAAAAAGCGTAAGATTTGAGATTATAATGATTATTCTTTAAAGGAAAATACGACACCCACAAAAAAAATCTACAAAATTAGTCACAAAATGAAGTGTGCGAGAGTGAACGGCTGAATCAGTGACAAAAGAGAGAAACTATTACAAAGTATACTAATCAGGAAGTGATACCTCATTTTGTGGACCATTTATGGATAGTTTTTTTGTGAGTGTCTAATTGATAGAAAACTAGCAGGCGGTGCAAAGTTGATGAAAAGAAAGTTAAAAGACAAAAATATCAACTCAATAAGAAAGACTACATTATTTTACCCTTGAAATATATATGAAAGACCGACCCTATAGTTTGTTTACTTTGGATGAAAACCAAATACGATTGATTGTCTCATCGTCAAAAGTTCTAAACATTTTGAGATGGCATTTTCATGTTCGTTTGTTATTATACGTTCGTTCATTAATAAGATGTCCCCTCACATAAATAACAAAAATATTCTAATATGATAAACTACTCTTTCTCATGCTCCAATAATTTAATATTGCATATATAATTCATGCATAGCTAGCGAGTAATGTAATGTACTAGCAACCAGTTGGAATGGTAAATAGACGTAGGCAGCAATGCAAATCACATAACCAAGTAGTGTTGCATATATTTTATTATACATTTCAGTTTATACATAAACACCCACTACAACAATCGGATGGATGATGATGAGGCTTTCACGAATCGAGATGTCTCGGGAAAAGGCTTGCAGGGACATATCGTGAAGCCTCGATATTTCCGTGAAAGCCAGGATTGTTGTAGCGACCATCTTGTTCGATGAACACACAACCAAGTCTCAAGATTTCGAAAATTCAAAAGAAAGAATTTTACAACGTTGTGATTACCGCGGCTTGGAGTATTTGAAGGTTCCGAAATGAGACGGTTTTTGACGTTGACAAGCCTAAGAAGGCCTTGATCTTCGATTTCATCGTATCTCAACCTTTATTTTGGATGTCTAATAGGAATAAAATGTTGAGATGTAATTGGATAGGTTTCTTACAAAACCCTATGATGGTGTTAAACTCTTTGTAATTCTTTGTGTTGTGGCTCTAGCTCCTTGTTAGAGCTTGGTTATAAAAGTTGTTGTTCGAAAGAAAATTCTACCTTCTCTACTAGTAATACTTTGTAGTTTAATCAATGTCTAGCGTTGTAATGCTAAGACTACTACACACCATCTTCCTCTCTTATTACACTCTAATGAATAAGCTCTATATGCTCAATATGCATCATACTGACTTGATCGTTGAAGGGGGTTCCTTCGGGCTCAGCCCGAGGATCTCTCTATCGATCTTTCTTTATCTTTTCAGCATTGTTACCGAAGACCCTAAGGTCAAAGTCAAAACGAGCTAGACGGTCGCCTCAACATCTTGACGAATTCGGATTTTGGCAACATCATTCACGAAGGTTTTAAACAAACAGACGTAAATAAATTCATAAAAAGAAGGCATACAATATTTAAACTCCTATATAGCATTTCCCTTTTGTTTTGTTTGTTAGTCTTAATATGCCTATTTTATTACAAGTATATCCTAAGAACATATATATTCGTACATGCATAAATAAACATACACTAACGAACTTTGACGAGCATATTATCATACGTTCACAAAAGTAAGTAAATGAACAAGGCTTTATGCTCGTTTATTTAAGTAAACCAGTTAAAGATCTCAATCTATCTCCTTAAGCTCTTCCAATTTTACAATCTCATTAAGTAAAAAGGAGTCAATCCTTCGTAGTATCTTAAAAGGAATAGGATCTTAAGTACGATATCGATCTTATCATAAGACAATAACATTTGAATCCGATTCGATCATATTTTCTTTATGTTAACTAACTTCGGAGTAATAAATTATGGATGAATGAATTTTATTAAAGTAAAACAACAAAAGCAAATGTGGATTGTTATAAATGTTTTATAAGGATAAAACATACAGATTTTAGATTGAAGGATCTAGTGTCCTTAACCCCCGGTTACATATTCTGGTATTTTAAAGCATTACGTCTTGCATTTTCGTATTATTATAACTTTCAAAACTCTAATTTTTTAATAAATTTGTTATACAATCAGCTTTGAATACTAATTAATAGACGAATAGGAGTTTTAAACATTTAAGTATTATCTTCCGGTCTTGATCCGATGATCATCTGACCTTGCAAAAATAAAAAGAATCCATAGTAAGATCTTGATCTTAATGGCCGGTTAGTCTTGCCTTATCTGATTTATCCAAAACCAGCGTATATCATTTCCGGTTTATAAAGACGTGCTATTAATTTGGATTCTCTATCGCGATTCTATCAAGTGCCACAAATTGCAATAGTCTTTTTTTAATGGCACACAAACCATATAAATAAAGTTACTTATTGGACTGCTACTTACTTAACAATGATCGTTTAATGGCACAAAAATTTAGCTTAATCGCAAAATACATTTTGTATATTAGACGAGTAAATGAATAAGCCTTAACATGTTCATGTTACTCAGTAAGGATAAATCTTAAACTGAAATGTATACGACTTAACTACGGTATATTGGCGTAAATTTTTGAAACCTTCACCTCATAATATTAACTATGAAAGTTCGAACACGAGGCCTCTTGTTAGGATATCAAAACGCTTGCTTGATATCCATCACACGCATCTGCCATGGTTTTATCTTATAAATTATGGGACAAATATAACTTGATTTTAGATTTAACCAAAATAAGAAAAACAATTTGGAGGCTAGAGCTATATATAGCAAGATTAACAATAGTTCATAAAGATCTAGTATATTTTTATATAAGCCACTAACTAAAAATGGCAAGATGTATTATTCATCGTCTTTGCAAACTTCGTGCTGGTATATATCTGCGTTCTTTGAGTTTTGTTTCAAAAGAAAAAGAAAGAGAATGACAAGAATTTAAAATTTTATTCTGTTTAAAAAAAATTTATCAGAAACATAAAAGAAATGCTAAGAAAACTCCTATCCTTTTCCAACAAAAAAATTATGTCCATATAAGCGGATTTGAAAAGAAATAAAACAACACCCAAACTATTGTTAATTGTTGACGTATGGTCCGGACTGGGCCAGGAATGGGTCAGGCCCGGCATCAGCGGCCCACTCTACACCTAAACCCTAATCCATGCCTATATATACATGACAGGTTATCTCTAACCCTAAGATATATTGGCTACGGCTCCGGGTCCACTCCTAACGGGTTCTCTTTGTTGACAGGTCTACTAGGGCTCGAGAAGACGACTAACGCCCAAGGAGAGTCGTTGAATCCAATCCGCGCGATTATGCATCAATCAGTTGGCGCCATCCGCCGCATTGTGTGGTCGAGATGGCTTGATGTGACAATGGGCGAGAACTTTCCCGATTAACGAGGCATTACCTATTCACTGGATGTCTAGATACATTGCACCTACGGGTAGGTGTATGGCTTCTTGGATACGTTTCAAATGCGTTACTTGTTTTTGGACTACGGTCATTAGTCTAGCATCCAGCTACGCATCGCGCATACTAGGCTGGGGACATGATGACGTATAGTGCGGTATCGGTCATAAACCCGACCACAACCCAATACTAACAAGCCCGTGCGACTTGGGCCACTTTCAATAACGGTTTGGGCTCGAGGCCCAAGCCCAAATCTATTTATGGATTAGATACATGATATCTTCTAAAATAAGAAGATAATCATTCCAACCGACTTTGGCGGGATACGCGAAGGTTGGGGAACACGGAACCAACAAGGATTCCGTGCGTATATAAGGGAATCATATCCTCGTTTAAGTGTACGATCTCATAACCCTAAAACTCCTTAAACCCTAAACCGATTACTCACTCTCACGGGAGGATAATCGTGGGAGACAATCCACGGTAAGCCTAACGGTGTTTCTTGTCTCTTAGTGCGCAGGTCTCAAGCGCAATTCTCAATTAGTACGAGAACAGGAGCTCCAAATCGAGAACGTCCAACTTTTGTATCAACAATTACAATGATACTACTCTTGTTTTTGTAACTTATGTGTTGAGAAGTAGAAAACATTAATTGTCATCTCAAAACTGGATTTGATTTTCTCACCGAATGTTGTATACGAAGTCAGATGTGGTTGATTCAACAACAATTTTATTTAGTGTTATGGCTTAGGTTGATTAATTAAATAGGTTGTGTTACATACTTAGGCCTTGTTTGTTTTTTCAAAGAATCTCTTTTTTCCTCTTATGTCTGCAGGTGCGCAGACAATTTCTTTGAAGACCGTTTGTTTTTTTTCAGACATAAGAGGGTAAAATCACTTCTTTCCTCTTCTACTATGCAGACATAAATTTCTCTTTTTCCACTTTTTCAATCACTTATTTTTCCACTTCTTTCAAAAAAAGAAGAAAATGGAAGAAGTACTTCAATAGCATAAAAATAAGCGGTCTTTTTTTGCAGATGAAGTGCTTAAATGTACCTCTTCTTCTGCAGACATGGTTTGCAGATGAAGAGGTAAAAGTTTTGAAAAAACAAATGACACCTTACATGCGATGAAATTAGTAGCTTAAGATTACATTTTGATGTAATATGCTTAAAATTAGTAGCTAAAGAGCAGCGCTTAACTTTATACGAATATATAAATAAAGATGAAAACTTATGAAATTTATAGTATCAAGGGTCTAATGGCAATTTAAAAATTGTATATCTATTTGCAAATGATCTAACTAATAAAATGGGTAAATATGACAATATGATAACTTAATTGGGTATACATGGGATTTTAACTTTTGGTTGAGTAAATATGACATTTTAAGGTTTATATTGGGTATATATGGAATTAACCCAAAAATGAACATGTAGTATCCTTGCCCACAAAAGGATGAGGTGTAAGGTGAGTGAGTCACCTACTTGCCATCCAGCCTTAAAATAACCACTAAGAGCAATAGGTATGGTAACGTCACCTTCGGCGTTATGCTGAGGTGGACAATTTTGATCCGTTGTTATTACACAGCATGCTGACGTTATGGAGCTGCGTTGCGGAGGGTGTTGCCATGGCAACGTACGTTGAAAGGGAGAAAAGACAAAAACAAAAGAGTTAATTGCATTCTTGGTCTCTGTGGTATGACCAAATTGCAGATTTGTTCCCTAAAACATTAAAATTGCACTGGACGTCCTTAATTTGAAGTTTTCGTTGCATTTTTTGTCCATGTGGTATGGCTAAATTGCATATTTGGTCCCTGTGGTATGGCCAAATTGCAGATTTGGTCCCTAAAATTTTAAATTCGTTTGGGCCCAAGGGACCAAACCTGAGACAGAAAGTTTAAAATGGGGACGTTCAGTGCACTTTCAAAGTTTTAGGGACTAAATCTGCAATTTGGCCAAACCACAGGAACCAAAAATGCAATTAACTCAAAAAAATTACAAAACCACCCTCCATACGATTTTAAATTAGTTGTTTTTGTGTTTGTGTAGCATTTGTGTTATTGGTTGGTGTGTTTTTCACTCTGTGTGTGTAATGTGTGTAGGTATAGATGGATGGGGAAGATGATATATAAATAAACTTTGAAGTTTAAGTTACTTCTTGTGGTAGTATAGTTTTAACATTTTTGTGCTTATGGTTTTGGCATTAGTGTTTTTATTTTATTTTATTTATTTATTTTTTTTTTTTAAGTTAAAATAAAAAATTTATTTAGTTTTTTTTATGTGGTAGTTTTTATAATTCGTAACGTTTTTTATTTATATTGTAAATTTTAAGTTTATTAATGAAATATTAGGTTGTTGAATGAATGAAATAGTTAAGGGGTTAATTTGTATATTGTATATTTTTTAAAAGTAGGCCCTAAAAGGTGGTGTTGATGTTGTGTTATAATAAAGAGTATTTTTTGTGTTAATGTTGTAATGTTAAAGCTGATATAACGCTGACGCGTTGCGGTGTTATTTCATAACTCAAGTATCGTACCTATTGCTATAAAAGAGCAAAAAAAAAGAGTGAAAAAAAGGCGAAACGCTTAAAAACAACCTTATAAGAGGATATATATTCTTATCTATACTATATTATAATGCATGTAAAAGCTAAACCTCATTCTAAGCCTAACTCCTAACCAAAAATTAAGAGAATGAACTTCAATCATGAGATGACATTTGTCACTTCTTAACAAACTCCAAGCCTAACTCTTAACCACTAAAAATTATGATAATAAGCTCCAATTATAAAGCGACATGTGACACTTCTCAACTAAAAAATCATCTTTATTTTCAAATTGAAATATCTTTTTATCTACTTATTTTTTTTATAATATAATTTCACCATATTTTGTTAAAATTTTATGCTCTTTAATTCAACATCTATTTTGATATAATCTTATGAGTTTTTAGTTTTTATATTTTTAGTGGGTTTATTTTATTTTAATTCAAATTTTTACAACTTTAACCTTTATTTCAGTCAATACAATCTTGATTCATCAAAATCATATACTTTTGGGGGAGAGTTTTGACGGGTAAGAGATTGTGAGGGTATTTCTATATGCGGGAATAATGATGTCACGGGAAAGCTAAGGGTAACCCAAACAAACACATACAACTAACACATACATTCGAAGTGTTGTGAAACGAATTCACTAAACGGGTAAGTAAACATATATAAGTATACTTATCGCCGCCGCTATGCGCGAGTATCCGACTAATCACAAATAACACATATAATAAAACACGACACTGATTTTTATAAAATGAACTATTCTAGTAAAAATATTGTTACATTTAAGATTAATGTTGATGCATAATCTGGCGTGATGGATTCAACGACTCTCCTTGGGCCGTTAGTCGTCTTCTCGAGCCCTAGTAGACCACAACAAAGAGAACCCGTTAGAGTGGACCGGAGCCGAGTGATATATCTTAGGGTTAGAGATAACTTTGTCATGTATATATAGGCATGGATTAGGGTTTAGGTGTAGAGTGGGCACGATGCCGGGCTGACCCATTCTGGCCCGGTCCGGACCATCGTCAACAAGCCCCCAAGTCTAGTATGAGATAGCACATGGCTATGTTATGCTAGACTTAAGTTCGATGGCCGCGTGGGTGAAAGTGGAACCGCGTCTGTCGCATCACGGGTGAGGCGTGCCGCTTTGTACCGATGGCGACGCAACATGGTGCGACGAAGGCGTGCTACATGTGCAAGTGCTGTCTTCGCGACAAAGAGGTGCGACGAAGGCGTGCTTCTGCGCATAAGTGTCTTGTTGTCTTGGCGACAAAGATGTCTGACGGAAGGCGTGCTTCCGCGCATAAGTGTGACAAACACCGATCGGTCTTGCGACAAAATGTCTTGTTGTCGCAAGTCTTTACAACCAACAGAGGACGTCTCCCTGCGGCTGCTTCCAATCTGCTGCGTGATGCGTCGGAAGCGATGGTAGGATGTACCGGTAGCCCCAAGTTTGATGGTGCTACTCGTGTAGGAGCATTAAACTTATTTATCTGCGAAAAACACTCAATGTAAAGATTAAAAGTATAAAACCTAATGAAGTTAAGCAATAAGCAACACATAGCATATATAACATGTTGCACATAGCATGAAAAGATAAAACCTATCGTGAGGTTGTACAAACGACATAAACAATTGTTTGTATAAAATAAAACCTATCGTGAGATTTTTTTTTTTTTTTTTAAATGTATAAAATAAAAACTCGGATGGATGTACCGTGACCGCGACTCAATGAGCCTTGAGATAGATTTATCGTAACCACATAGACTCGAACGTTTCGGATGATCGCAGATGTTTATACCACGGCCTTTGGTCGGTCGCATCATGGCGATTGACTAGCATCGTGGTTTTCGGCGTCACGCGTTCTGCGAAGATCTCGAACGCACGGTCTTACGCGGGTAGATTTATCGCGATGCGCTATTCGGAGCGAACAAGCGTACCAACCGTAAAAAGCGATTCGCGCGAATTTATCGCGGCTAAAAGATAAAATAGCTCCGATCATGCGGGCTTTTCTTAGATCCGATCGTGCGGATTAAAAGATAAAATAGATCCGATCGTGCGGATGTTTTAAAATAGTATCTTATGTAAAGATTTAGTGTCAATAAAACTAGTCTTCTTTGCTACATCGTAGGAATAAAACACATTATAAGCCAATTAAAAATAATTAGATGACCACTTCGTTTTACCAATGGCGGTAGACCCACGTCACATGACCATCATGTTGCAAAACCAATGAATTAGTAATGACAATGGGACGATGGCGGCGAGACTTGATGAATGGGCCATACATGATTATCAATTGAAACGATAATTCAAATAATAAAGTTTGCTCGTAGCAAAATTATACGCATATGAAGAATGCAAAGGTTTTAGGGTTACCGACTTTAGGAATTTATCTCTGCTTTTCGGTAATCGGAGAACACGAAACATAGTTTATTCGTGGTCCCACGGATGGCGCCACTTGTTGATACAAAAGTTGGACGTTCCTGATTTGGAGCTCCGGTTCTCGTACCAATTGAGAATTCTTGCCGAGACTGCGACTAAGAGACAAGAAACACCGTTAGGCTTACAGTGGGATTGTCTCCCGATTATCCTCCCGCGAGAGTGAGTAATCGGTTTAGGGTTTAAGGAGTTTTAGGGTTATGAGATCGTACCTTAAGCGAGGGATATGATTCCTTATATATCACGGAATCCTTGTTGGTTCCGTGTTCCCCAACCTTCGCGTATCCCGCTAAAGTCGGTTGGGAATGATTATCTTCTTATTTTAGAAGATATCATGTATCTAATCCATAAATAGATTTGGGCTTGGGCCTTCGTGAGCCCAAACCGTTATTGAAAGTGGCCCAGGTCGTACCGGGCTTGTTAGTATTGGGTTGTGGTCGGGTTTATGACCCGATACCAGACTATACGTCATCAGTAATATCATTTTAACGCACCAAATCATACTTTCCATATGGGATATAACTACTTGTGGGATAACAACTTGAGTAATACGGATCTTCAAGCGAACCATTGCAACATGTCACGCAAGTTTAAGCAGGTAAGGTAAAGAGGAAAATTTGTCATATTTTTATTATTAGGGGTATAACTGGAAATTTACTGATGTAAATCCATTTTCAAATGTTTTAAACAATGAAATGGGTATATATGAGAATATGATGTTTAAATTGGGTATATATGACATTTTAATTTTTGGTTAGGTAAATATGGCATTTAAAGGTTTATATTGGGTATATATGGAATTAACCTTTCATTTTTTATTAAAATACCCACTCTATACAAATATACTTCACTAAATACTCCACATACACTCACAAATCAAATAAAAAATAATAAAACAAAACAAGAGGGCCCACATCACACCCAATGCAACTAGGTGACTCAGTCACCATAAGTAGTCTTGGTTTGCGAGATTCACACGCGAGTTTTCTGTCTGGCATGGTTGGTGCGTGACTTTGCCAGTCACTGAATTGTGTTTTCACACTCTTGCCGTTTAATCTAACCGAATTTTATGCTTAAAAATATCATTTGGATATGACATTTTTGGATTTAGAAATTTAATTATTCAAATTTCATTTTTGTTGTTTCTAAAGTTTCATAGAGGTTTGATTTTAGTTTTTATCACTTTAAATTTAAGGTTATATCATAAACATCAATTTTTTGGTTCGAGGTCAACAGGGCACGAGGTTGAATCGTATATTGAAGTTACGTTGTGGTACATATATTACTATTATTTAATTGCAGTTAGGGGTGTTATTCGGGTTGACCGGTCAGGTTCGGGTCAACTCGGGTCCGGTCAATCGGGTCAAGTTATAAAAAGCATACCTGAACCTGATCTTGTTTAGAGCTCGGGTAACCTCGGGTCGGGTCGATTCGGGTCAACTCGGGTCGCGTCAATTCGGGTTTGGGGTCAACCCGAGTATTTTACATTATAAAAGTGTTGTTGAGCCAAGGGTTAGTCGGTCAAGGCTAAAAACATACCGAACCCGCCTTGTTTAGAACTCGGGTTGACCGATTGACCGAATATATATTTGAACCGATTGACCGGACCGATTGCGCGGGCCGGGTTGGGTTGGTCACCGAATGACACCCCTAGTTGCAGTAGTGGAACTTGACCATTTATTTTGGGAGGCCGAATCGAATTTTTTTTGTAACCTCAACTAAATTACCCATAAAACATATAATATTTACACTAGTTGTCGCAAATTTTAAAGAGGCCGGGACCCTCCGCCTCTAAAAAGTTCCGCCCTGCGTAGTTGTATCTTTCCATGTACATATTGTTGACTCTATCATGATTCAGTACAAAAAATAGCTGAATAAGTATTTGATCAAACAAGTTCACATTTGAAATTATGTTAATTGGTTGGTGGAAAAGTTAAATTCATGTGTTATTTTAGGCCGCAAATGAGAAAGCTACATTTAAATCTAAGGCCATAAGGTTTATGAAAGTTTATAAAATTATGAAGAAGTCTAAAAACTTGTAAACTATAATGAACATTTATTTCAAGCTTATTTGGCATGAAGAAGTCTAAAATACTAACCTTTTCATAATTTAATGCATTTGAATTATATGAAATGTTTATAAAACTTAAAAATGTTTATACATAATGGGGATAGGTTTATAATAATAAGGTTTACAAATTAATGATATAACACAATTATAAATCTTAGAAAGCTTTACCACAGTGAATACTCTTAGAAAGAGGTCTCATGCCAATATAAAAAGAAACAACTAATCCTGGTATTTCTTGTTGGTTTAATGGACAATAAATTAATAGACGTGTGTTAGGATTGAACTCGAGACCACGGGATTGCACACTTTACGTATGAGAATTAAAGTTAATAATTAAATGTAATGGTTATATTTATTTATTAATTAAACGAAATAACTATAACGGACGTTAAGTAATTAGTTGTTGGACTAACGGTCGTTAAATATAATTGGGAAGGACTAAAGATGAAATTGAAGATCGAGAAGGTTCTAGAATCCCTTGTGGGAGTACATGGCCGATCGTCCATATGGTTTCCATAAACCAATCCATAGTCAACTTGTTCACCAAGTTACTTTGGGTATAAATACAAAACCGTGTTTGTAATTTATCTCTTGTACTCATTATGCTAAAACCTAAATAGTTTTGTGTGTGTTTTTGCATAATTCGGTTCACAACACCTTATGGGTGTTGATCCAAAGCTTTTCCAAACTCAAGTTATTTTGTTGGATTAAAACTAGCATTCCTTTAATTCGGTATAGAGCGTGTGTCAGACAAGAAAGTGGTCTTAACACATTATTGTTAGTATTCTTGGATTGAATTACAAAGCAGTGAGGGTAATTCACATAATTCTATAAACCCTAATTAGGGTTCATCAAATTCTAGTTTTGTGGATTTGATTCTTGTTAAACTAGAATCAAGAAAGTGACGATATTCTTGTTTATGTTAATTAATTATTCGTTAATCTTTCCTATACGCTTCGCGTATGTCTTTGATGTTTATTGTTTATATTTATGATTGTCATATTATATAATTCCAACATTTCTAACTAGTGCTCTTTTCTTGAAATAAAACCGAAACTGTTATTTGGACTACGTATGAAACAATTGTTACCTCAACGACACACATTTTAGGGCCCGTTTGGTTTGTTGTTAGGAATGACAATAGGTATCGGATTTGGAATGATAATGGGTATAAAAAGTGTATCATTCACGATTGTTTATGTTTGGTTGATAAAATATGGTATGAAAAAGTGTATAGATATTTGAATTTTGTAGTGGAAAAAGAGAGGCGCGGGAATGGATTTCATAGAAACCAAATTGGTGTGTAATGAATCTATGACTATGATATACCCATTTTATTACCGGGCCCACAACATAAAACAAACCAAACACCCACTATGACTTCTCATTCCCATTTATGGGAACCAAACAGGCCCTTAGCTTTATGCGGAACAGTAAAACATACTCGTGGTCTCTTGTGTTTATTAATGAGTTAAATTAAATTATAAAGTATAGACTGGACTTTTGAATGGGCTACATATTTTATCTATCAAGTAAAAGCCTGTATTAGGATTGGAGCCCTGTACAGATGGACCATAATGAACTGATTCAAACCAGGCCCAAATCCGGCCTTCTTCCAAAATATAATGGACAAATGCTTCCAACTGGACTTTGATTTTACTGATAATTTAAAATGATATCAACATTCCCAATGTAAAAAACAACAAATTGTATACTGACTTGCTCATTGGATATGATTTCTTGGAATAAAATCAACAAAAAGGTCACAAACTTTTAGTTAAATAATTATATTATTGTGTGTTTACTCAAAAGGTCATGCAATATCATGCATTTCTGATTTCCCAACACTTAATCAAAGGAACTACAAATTACTCCGTATATAAACCTGTTTATTTGACAAAATTTATTGGAATGCCAAGAAACTTTTGGTTAATTTCAAACAAAGATGTTTCCCCTAATATTTCGGGCAAACAATCATATGGATTAAATCTTACCAGAATTGATAGAGATTTTGCCACGAAATTTTGCACTCCACGCAAAGACAATAGCAAAGGTTGAGTTTAATAAAGTTGTGTTGCTAAAAAAAAAAACGGTGGAAGAATCAGGTCCAAAAGCCATCAAGTTCATTCTATGAAAACACCGAAAATCGTAGACCCAAAAATTAAGAACTAAGTTCACTTTAGAAAAATCTGTAATTTTGGCATAATTTTACACTACGCGAGATAAATCCATGAAGTTCTCGTGCATCTATTATTTAGGTTCAAAATCTAGTTTTTGTTTTGAAATTGGCTTTGTAAGAAGACCAAGTTTGCACGATAAACATGTTTTTGATAGACAACTCACAATATGAATCTTAGAACTCCAAGTTTAATACTTTGTTTATGACTATCAAAATAGTATAATTCGCTCTGTCTTCTAGTCCCAGTGATTTTTCCAATCTCAAATTCTAATACAAAATATAACATTTAAGTTCATCAAATTTAGTTACCATTAGATAAAAAGTAAAATACCAAAACCAACCATCTAACTACTCATTTTACGAAACTGAACCAAAATAATTATATTTATCAAAATCGACCATAAGTGTCGGTTTATAGTGGTCCACTCATAAGATTTATTAATAAAATAAAAAGAGTGGGGCACCTTTCATCTTTTACTTTGAAAGTTGGGCACTGATATGTCATTTTCATCTAGCATTCATAGTTTCACACCATTTTTAAAAATTAAAACCTTTGAAACTCATCTCATATTCGGATCCTACAACATTCAACTACTCAACATCTTTAATCTCTATTTTCACCACCATCTTCCATCTTCATTTGCACAGATAAAGATGTCACACAAGTTACACAACCACTACAACTAAAGATGTCACACCTGATATGTCCTTCGATCTTCAACTTCACTACGCCCCGCACCGCCTTGGCTCAATAGCTCGCCCCTGCCCTCGCCCAGCCCTCGCCTTTCCCCAATAGCTCGCCCCTGCCCTCGCCCAGCCCTCGCCTTGGCTCAATACTCGCCCCATACTAGCCTAGCAATCGGGTGATACACGTGTACGGTTAAAAAATAATCTACTAATCAATCTGGATGGATAATATTTGAAAGTTCATTTTGAAAAAATTTATGGACGAGGTTCATATCGATAAAGTACTAAGGTAAATAGTTCATTTTAGAAATTCTCTCTTAGATAAATGTCTCTAGCAATTTTATGAACATATGATACACAATACTCATGGTAACCAAAACATCAGACTAGGTTGGTAACAAGTTAACTTGAGGTTTCCTTTCTTAGTAATATAGGTCTCATTAAAATTAGGGTGACCAACCTTTATTCTGAGATACTCCATAAGAGCATGGGGTGTCGATCTCGTTGCTTCTCGCCAATTCCCACATGGCATCTCGCCATTGCAATTTGTTCCTCGCCACGACACCAGGTGGCTTCGCCACTTGTGGTTTCGCCAGTCCAACGACGAGGAAGAAGACAAAGAGGTTTATGATTATATGTGTTTGTGTTTGTGTTATTTATGTGTTTGTGAGGGTGGGTGGGGCCCAAATGAAGAGAAGTGAGTAAGTTGTGATTGGGGGTATATTTTAGTTAGTGCGTTGGAGTGATGTGAAGGTGATGTGGCACACGTGGGGCCCAAATGAAGAGGTTTGGGCAACCCACGACACCCCTTGCTCTAAGAAATAAAACTTTTACCGGAGGGCCAAAGTACAAAAGCTTTTCCAACATGTTATATGAAAAATGATTTAAGTAAAAAAGTAATATTTATGATATGATGTAAAAAGCATTGGGGCCACTACCCCTTTTGACTCAACAATTCTCTATTCATGTCGATAACATTAACCACTTATATGTATAGAGTAAGGATCAAATAAAAAATAAAAGTAAAATGAGAAATATGAGAAATAACTACAGCCGCACATTTCAGATGCACCTACAAAAAAAAGATGCATCTCCCATGAAATTCTCCTTCTATATTTGAAATGTGCGGCTGAAAACATTTCTTATTCTTCTTATTTTTATTTTTCTTTTTACCGGATCCATTCCCTATGTGTATTAGCCATGTGTTGACTAGCAATTGGTGGCAAGTTTTGTAAGTAGATAACGCTTTCAACAAAAAAAAATTTGTTAAAGTTTTAATTTGATTTAAAAAAAACGCTGCTAGGGTTAAATATGGTACCTATTATATTGACATGTACATTTTTGCATTGTAAAGAGTTTTCCATATAAGTGAAAATCAATGTTGAAAGTTGTTATTATTAGAAAACTTTTTATGGCCATTTTGAAATGTGTTCTTTTTTACAGTATTTTACTACATCTGTCAATCACAAATTTTACAAAGAGCATATGTCATTTAAAAAGTAAAATCGTAATTAATTACTTGCAGTTAAAAGTAAAGAACCAATGTACAAGCTCACATGCAGTACTGAAAACACATGTTGTTATAGGGAAAATTTGTTTTTTTTTTAACAAAGATTACATTCCATATCACTCTCACAAATGGAGTAAGATACACTGTGACGTATTACATCGAACATAAAGGCAAAATCGAAACCAACTTGCCAAACAAAATACACGAGGTAACAAGTAAAGCCAAAAGAAAGCATACACTAATAGTTGTGACAGACTACAATGAACACCATACTGAGGTGGGGGAATCACCAAGGTGAAACTTTCGGTGACACACAACCATATGAAGATGTAGCGTAAGCAAAAGTACATAAAGATCGGATAACATACATAGAAGATAAAACAAATCATCCTAAAAGGAGCTCGGAAAGAAACCCAACAGATCTGAATCCAACCAAAGCTACGGAAGAAATTGTCGAAGCGGACCAACAGATCTGGCGAGACGAGCAATGACAACCACGGCAATGAGGAGATGGCGGATCGTGAGAAAGTCTTTTATTATGAGAAAAAAAAGTATAAGAAAAAGATCCGGACGGCCGGTCGAAACCGACCGCCGGAAAAAGAGATGTGTTGGGTGGATTTGATGTAGAGAGAGGTTTGAGGTTCACAATCAACATTCCAACTGCATCTGTTTTGGTTCTATGTGCACATGTATCTTCAATACATGTAACTAATTTAAAAAAATAAAATACATCAATTTTGAGGTATGCCAAATTGCCAATATTTTATCTCATCTAGCCTTAATAAGCTACAGTAAAAGAATACACTAAAACAAAAAAGATTCAAAATTTGAGTATTCCATGATCTCTAGTTTAAGTATTATACTATCACAACAAATAAATATATAAACAAAAATTTAAAACGTGCATCAAGAAAATATGCAACTTAGAGATAGTCTGAGAGATTGGTATAGTCTCATATGTATATTTTTTTAGTTTTATTTTATATTTTAGAAAGACATCCAGTGTTTATAGAAACTAAGAAATAACAAGATACTCTAACTTACAATGATCCTTGGTAACCTCAACTCAAACTACACCGACTATATATAAAACCAAAACACGCTTACATTGATCATACGGAACAAACAATTCAAGGATAACCCTCCGTAATCCAACCCAACACAACACGTACGTAACCACTTGTGTACGTAACCACTTGTGTATACGTTCATTGTTGGTGTGTGTACATGAGCCACTGAACTAGGACCCCGTGAACTTACTTTGCTAAAACATTTCCAAAATAAAACAAGACGAGCATGCTTAATAATCAAACTCTCTGGGCATAACACAATTCTAGGCAGTACGTAAAATTAACCAAAATCGTCCTACCTTTCACCCAGAGATGGAACTAGAGAGGTTCCCGCGGGTGCCGAGAACCCTACGGATTTTTAAAGTATGGTGTTAATTTTTGAAAAAATAAAATAAAATAAAACAAAAAACAAATACACCCAATCTAGCGAAATATGTTTCTATATTACGGTTAAATCAATTTTGTGCAGCCGATCATGTTTGTTTGTTTCTGATTTCAATGGTCACATATAGTTAATTAACTACCAAGACAAGCAGTTTAGCTGACAATTTCAAATAGTTACACATGTCAAAGAGGTTTAAAGGACAAAAACAACCCTCAAGAAAACGAGTTCATGGATCCATGCAAACATTCAAACTTCAAACTTTGACTCATTCATTCTGTTTTGTTTTTGTCAAGGTTTCTCTCCATATATAAGAGCCACGACAAAACTTCATCCAATAACAAATTAAATAACCAACAAACCCTTACACACTAACACCTACTCCATTCTTTTTTCTCCCCTTGGAGTTTTCTTAACCACTTTTTTTACAAGATTGCAAGCTGAATTTGTTATACATCATGGCAGCCATTAATCAAGTTTCATACTTTATGTGTTCTTCATCTTCATCTTCTTCTTCGTCTCGTAGAGATGTATCAAGAGCTTCTATTCAGTTCCCAAAGGTTCAAACAAATAGTCTAATTAGTACTACTACCAACATCCAAAAGATTCAATCAAACATAGGTTTGGTTGAAGAAATGAACTTTGGAAGAATCTCACCCAAGAGTCACCCCAAAAACCCTAAAGTGTCTCCTGATGTTATGGAGAAGCTTTACGCGATACTTGAGGCAGTTTCGGATCGAGTAGAGATGCACAAAAACATTGGAGAACAGAGGAATAACTGGAACAGCTGGTTGTTAACATCTATAAACACCATTACTCTTTCAGCTGTAACCATGACTGGTATTGCATCTGCTATAACTAGTATCCCTGATGCACCTTTGGAAGCACTTAAGCTTTCATCTACGTTCTTGTATTTTGCAGCCACTGGGATGCTGATTATCATGAACAAGATCCAACCTTCACAACTCACTGAAGAACAACGAAACGCTACAAGATTGTTCAAGCAACTTGAAAGCGAGATCAAGACGAAAGTAGCTATAGGAAATCCTACTCTTAGTTATGTAAATGAAGCCATGAATAAGGTTTTAGCCTTAGACAGAGCTTACCCTCTTCCTTTACTTGGTGTCATGCTTGAAAAGTTTCCAGCCAAAACTGAGCCCGCGGTTTGGTGGCCCAAAAAACGCAGGACATCAGCCAAAGGGAAAGATGATAATAATGGTTGGAGTATACAATTAGAAGAGGAGATGCAAGAGATTACTAGGATTTTGGAGGTAAAAGATAAAGATGATTACTTGAGATTAGGCGATAAAGCCTTGAAACTCAACAAAGCTTTAGCCATAGCTGGTCCTTTACTAACCGGCCTAGGAGCCGTTGGTTCAGCCTTTGTTGCATCCTCACCTCATAGCTCTTGGGCCATGGTACTTGGAGTCATGGGAGGTGCGATGGGAAGCGTTGTGAACACCATACAACATGGTGGGCAGGTAGGCATGGTGTTTGAAATGTATCGAAGCAATGCCGGTTTCTTTAAGATGATGCAAGAATCCATTGAATCAAACTTGAATGAAAGAGATGTGGATAGTAGAGCAAATGGTGAGGTGTTTGAGATGAAGGTTGCATTGCAGCTTGGTAGAAGCTTATCTGAGTTGCGAGATGTTGCGGGTTCATCTTCAAGATTAGGCAATGACATTCAAGAGTTTGGAAGCAAGCTTTTCTGATTAACCAAATTAACTTTTATGATAGTTAGAGAACTAGATCACTTGGTATTAAAAACATTCATGATTTGTATAAATTGTTTAAATCATGGACATGTAAATTTGTTTAACGCTTTAATTATCAAGATCTAATGTTCTAGTTGATTAACTCCTTGATGATAATACAATCTTTGCTTTTGGTTCTCTTTTAATGAAAATTTGGTTGCTAGCTTCTTGCAAGTTCTTTGTTATAATCTAGCTCATGTTCAAGCTAAAATATTATCTTTTAACCACTTTAAATTATTATTGGCAGATAGTAAGTGCTTGCTGATATGAATTTGTTATACCATCCTTATAATCCATTTAAATAAATTACACAACATATCGTGATAATCAAGAAACATGCATGAGTTGGACATATATTGTTAAATTATTCTTCACATGGCTATTTTTTTAAGTATGATTTAGCAACTGTAAAAAATTCGGAGTTATTGAATGGTCCAAAACTATAAGTGACAAATGGGTTTTCCAACGCTCAATACGATAAACTATAAATTACAACTATATAGCATGCTTTTCCAATGCTTAACATGACAAACTATATAGTCACTCGCTTATTTTTTATAATCTCTTGAAACAAAATCTACAAAAATGTTAAAAACTTTTATTAGAAATAATCGTATTAGCTGTTTACACAAAAAAATAATGAATGGACATATTTCCCAAATGATTCTGTCTATTACAATCAGGGATGAGCACGGGCCGAAAACAGGACTGAACCGACCAAAACCATACCGGACCAAAAACCGATTTGACCCAAAACGCCGGACTGAGAACCGGAACGAAATGTTCGGTCTAGGTCTAGGTGCAGGTAGTTCAGTCCGGTCCTAATTAAAAAACTTACTTACCATATGTTTGTAACATGTTGCACTCTTTCGTTTATGCTTTGTGACAGTAGGAGATTGATTATATTGAATCATCAAACATACGCGCACATTGTTATATACAATTACAAGGGAATTAGGCATTCATACATGAGAAGATTGGATCATTAAGCATTTAAGCTAGCTAGGCTAAATTGAAACTAGAAATATGTCGTTCAGTTGCTTCTATTAAAGATCCATGAGTGAAGAGTGTGAAATCACTTTGATTTCTTCACAAACTAAGCACATTCATCTTTGTAAGTTATAACTCAGAAGCACAACCGGTTTCGATATATATCTCCATAAAACCCACTTGGTAAAATTAATAGATTAATAAAGTTTTGTTAAAAATGAAAGTAACACAAAGGTCGATCTATCTTCAATTCGATTTGATTTTTTCCAAATTATATATATAAAAAAAGTTCAACGTGAAAGCTCTAGCCATGAAGTCAAAACACTAAAATATGGGTTAATATATATGTTAATTATCTGTATCTAAAACTCAATTAAATAAACACATAGTAAAATCTGGTATAAGTCAAACTTGGTCAGGTTAAGAAACAGTAATCCCAATTTAACGATCCTTTGACTAGTTTTAATGCATGCACTACTACACCAAGAGGCTACTGCAGACTTCGTCAAAATTAAGCCAAAAATAGTCAGCCAGTCACAAATTTGCAGCTCAAGAACTTGGGTCTTTAAGGACAGTCATCGAATATGTCATGATGATGAATTAATTTCTTGGTTATGTACTTTTGTAGCTAGTTTTACGTTAGTAAATTAAACACCGATGCATGCATGTGATTTTATTTTAAGTCAGTAGGAATTTGGAGAAAAACTGTACGTACATGATGTAAAATAATTTATTAGTCGATTATGACTAGAATTTGAACAAGTCTTAAATATATGCAATATTCATATCCATGCATGCGTGTGTAACAATCTAACTTGTTTTAAAAATATATGGGTTCATTGTCATCACACGCTCATATATATGCATGTGTATATTAGTTAAAATCTTGTTCACAATTGAAGTAACGTACATAATTTTTTATTTAAAACTTGGTCTAAGTCAAAAAAGGACAGGTTAAAATTAAGAATTGAAATAGTCCATGCATCCAAATAGCCTCATGTCAACACACCATCCATTTATTCAACAATTGAATATATTGACCACTTGAATTCAATTCCCACTCCATATATCCAAAAATATACATGCATAAAACACTTCTTCTTTTGTTTCGAGCTCGATAACATTATACAACGCTTTATATAAGATCAAAGAATAAGCATATACCGACATACCATGCATATGGCAGCTATTAAGCACCCTTTAGGTTTTATGCATTCAGATACACCATCTACTTCTTCATTCCCTTTGTCTTCCCGCAGAAATATTATAACGGCTTCGATCCATTTACCCAAGATTAACATGAGTAATCTTGGTGTTTTTGCCCCAAAAATGGCATCAAATATAGATTATGTGGAAGAAATGAAAAACTTTTCAAGATTAACACCAAATAATCCTACCTCAAACCCTAGAGTGTATCGAGATCATGAAGTGACGGAGAAGCTTTATGTGATACTTGAGGCTGTTTCGGATTGAGTTGAGATGCATAAGAACATTGGAGAGCAAAGGAATGCATGGAATAACTTGATGTTAACATCTATCAATACCATTACTCTTTCGGCTGCAACCATGGCTGGCATCGCTGCAACTGCTACTACCATACCTGGTGCGCCTTTGGAAGTCCTAAAGATCACATCTAGTTTCTTGTATTTGGCAGCCACCGGGATGCTGATTATCATGAACAAGATCCAACCTTCACAACTCACTGAGGAACAACGAAACGCTTCGAGATTGTTTAAGCAACTTGAAAGCGAGATGAAGACGAAAATAGCTATAGGAAACCCTACTCTTAGTTATGTAAATGAAGCTATGAATAAGGTTTTAGCCTTAGATAGAGCTTACCCTCTTCCTTTACTTGGTGTCATGCTTGAAAAGTTTCCAGCCAAGACTGAACCCGCGGTTTGGTGGCCTGAAACACGTAGGACATCGGCTAAAGGGAAAAACGATAACAATGGTTGGAGTGTGTTGTTAGAAGAAGAGATGCAAGAGATTATTAGGGTTTTGGAGGTAAAAGATAAAGATGATTACTTAAGGTTAGGCGATAAGGCCTTGAAACTCAACAAAGCTTTAGCCATAGTTGGTCCTCTACTAACCAGCTTAGGAGCCGTTGGATCAGCGTTTCTTGCATCCACTCCTCACAATTCTTGGGTTGCGGCACTTGGAGTCATGGGTGGTGCGATGGCAAGCGCCGTGAACACTGTACAACATGGTGGTCAAGTAGGGATGGTGTTTGAAATGTATCGAAGCAATGCCGGTTTCTTTAAGATGATGCAGGAATCCATTGAATCAAACTTGAATGAAAAAGATGTGCAGAGTAGAGAAAATGGTGAAGTGTTTGAGATGAAGGTTGCATTGCAGCTTGGTAGAAGCTTATCTGAGTTACGAGATGTTGCGGCTTCATCTACAAGATTAGGCAATAAAATTGAAGAGTTTGGAAGCAAGCTTTTCTGATTAACTAATTTAACTTTATGATAGTTTAGAAAACATGATCTCTTGATAACTTTATTCGTGATTTTTGATAATAAAATCTTTGCTTGATGATAATAAAATCTTTGTCAACACACCATCCATTTATTCAACAATTGAATATATTGACCACTTAAATTCAATTCCCACTCCATATATAAACTCACAAATCTGTCTAACCATATCATATCCAAAAATATACATGCATAAAACCCCTCCACAACCAAAGTAAACACATCAGGATTCTCATATATACGTACTTCTTCTTTTGTTTCGAGCTCGATAACATTATACAACGCTTTATATAAGATCAAAGAATAAGCATATACCGACATATGCATATGGCAGCTATTAAGCAACCTATAGGTTTTATGCATTCAGATACACCATCTACTTCTTCATTCCCTTTGTCTTCACGTAGAAATATTATAACGGCTTCGATCCATTTACCCACACTACACCAATTTGGACTTTTTGCAACGAAATATTTTTAGTGACAACACATGTTGTCACTACAAGTCCACTAAACGACAAAAATTTAACAATTTGGGTTCCAAGTTTGACCAAACTTTTTTGTGACAACATGTTGTCACAAAAGAATCACTACACGACAAAATAGCGGCATTCCATGTTTAGAATTTTGACCAGTTTTTTTTTGTGACAACATTTGTGTTCTATAGCGACAACGGTGTTGTCACTACAGAAATACTAATCTTTGACTTTGACTTATTTTTGTTGTGACAACATAGTTGTCGCTATAGATTCCATGACGAACAAATTTTAGGAGGGAAAAATACCGCCAAAACTGTTGCGACTACATTTGTTGTCCCTATACGTTTTGTGACAAATAATTTAGTCAAAGTCAACAAAAAGATTTGATGGTTGGAGGGAAATTTCCCGCCGTGCTTTTAGGGACAACATGTTGTCACTAAAAGTGTTGTCACTAAAGAATTAGACATTTAAAAAATAATTATTATAAATTCTTTTAAAATTTTGTAAAATAATTTTTATAAACAATTTAAAAATGATTGAAATTTATATAAATTCATTTAAAATTTTATAAATTAATAAATTAAAATCGAATAACGTGTAAATTAATAAATTAAAATTGAAATTTATTTATTATGTACGTTAATATCGAGTCCTCGAAATGCAGAGTGCTCAAATTGCATCAAATTGAATCATAGGATAATGGTACTCGATAAAATGCTAGAAATGTATAGGCATCCCAGAACCACACAGTTCAGTTAGCTACCCTATTTCACGACCTTTATAATGACATGGACAATCTTAGTTTGGAGTAATTCGTATGCTTTAATGTTTAAACTTTATCAATCTGTAATGTAATTCGTATGCTTTAATGTTTTAAACTTTTATCGATCTGTAATGTAATTCGTACGCCTAAATTTTATCTACATGTAATGTAATTCGATTTGTAATGCAATTCGATTTGTAATGTAATTCATATGTATTTACACTTGGTATTTAACATTAATCATCGGCTTGTTATATCCATATCCAAACACCCCTTTAAACAGCAGGGTATTTCTGCAAATTTTCAACACTACAGACAGATGTTGGCTGGTGATAGTGAAAGAAAGTTATCAAAAGTCGATTAACTGGGAATGAGGATAACAAATCTTGAACCTTCGTTTGCTTGTCAAGTTGTTTCGTTTACTTGTGAGGATAGAGCAGATCTGGTGGGAAGTTTTGGTGCCATTTTTTTGGTAGGAAATTTTGGCACCTCGAGTCATTTTGTTTAACACTGTATTTCGAAAGTAAACCTTTTATTTAAAACATGCAAGAGTTCTCAAACACATTTCATACAGACTCAAACAAAATAACTTGACAAGCAAAAGAGAACACTGTTTTTAGCATGAGTTCTCATACACGTTTCTTACAAACTCGAACGACACAACTTAATACACGACAAAGACCATAACAAATAGATGATTAATGTCAAATACCAAGTGTAAAATACATACGAATTACATTACAAAGTAGATTACATACAAATCGAATTAGATTAAAGCATACGAATTACTCCAAACCAAGATTGTCCATTTGATTATAAAGGTCGTGAAATAGGGCAGCTGAACTCACTGTGTGGTTGTTGGGATGCCTATACATTTCTAGCATTCTCTCAAGTACCATTACCTTGTGATTCAATTTGATGCAGTTTGCGCACTCTGCATTCCAAGGACTCGATGTTGAAGGTCCTGCAAAGTAATTTGATGCAATTGGAGTTGGAGCCGTTGAAGCTCCAAGAGAATCAATCATTAAACGGAGTCGTTCCTCCTTCCATAAAAAAAATCACATCCATGATCCTCTCGTCCCGGTCGATAAAGAGTATGATAACGCTCAAATTGTGCATGTTTTTAGTAGCGTTATCCGTGTTTTTATGTATGTTATTTGGTTATAATCATATGCTTTTGTTGCTTAATCGTATCAAAGTCGTTTGCTAGTTCATTTGTAGCCAAGTGCGGAAAGTGGAGAAAAAGGCGGAAAAAGAAGTAAAATCGAAGATTTCTCCATATATGAAGAATTCCGACCAAAGCAAGACTTGTGGAGTATATTCGAGAAGATAAAGTCATCAAGTTAGTGGTCCAAAGACTCAAGAATAAAGTTCAAGAAGGAAAGCGAGAAAGAAATGAAGAAAAGAAGCTTAAGCGAAGATATATTGGAAGACTCGTTGTTCCGACACACCTTCACCATTTTGGCCATAACTTTTGCATACGGACTCCGTTTGACCCCGGTTCGTGGCCACGGAAAGCTAAGAGAAAGATCTACAACTTTGCTGTTTATGACTTTTGTGATTTTGCTCCAACCGATCGGTCGAGCCCGTAACGGATCCGGTTGGAGACTAGTCGACAAGACCAACCGATTCGGTTGGAGCTCAACCGGATCGGTTGGAGGTCTGTTCGACCATTTTCCATTACTAAGGTTCCAAACTTGTTCCAAATGATTCTAGGTCCTTCCTACATGTCTTCTAGTCCTTCCAAGCTCCTTGGTGACCAAGAAATGCATTTATAACCCCTAGCCTTGGAAGTAGTATAAATAGAGGCCTTTGCAACCTCATTTCACACACCACAACTTGAGATCTTCTCTCACACCTATCTTACCACCACTACTACTCTCTCAAAGCCTAAATTCGTCCATTAAGTTCCGAAACTTTGGAGGTCCAAGAAGTCATCATTTGGAGGTCAAACCATCAAAAGTCATCACCAATACTTGAGGCATCATTACTACATCATTTGTAATCTCATTTCAATCATTGTAAGACCTTTAATCATGTTTTCTAATGTTCAAAGTTACGAGTTTATGTTTATGTTTGCTATGAGTGGCTAGTTTCTTTATGCACTTGCTTAAATGATGTTGATTATCATATGATTAGTTAGTGATTGTGTTAACATGTTTTAATTCAATTTCAAGTTGATTCTAAGATCCAATTGTGCTAAAGTTTCATAGTGACATTTGTTAATCAAGTTTGGCTAATTGATAGTAATCGTTGGGGTCGAAAGAACTTATTGTTATTCAACTAGTCATAATCATTTTGTCTATGGATGATTGTTTTACCCATTATTCTTGATTATACAAAGGAACTAAGGTGTGGTTGTAATAGAAACGCTTTTGATTATCAAATTGGATTGGTTGGAAACATCTAAATGGTCGTAAGATTAGTTGTTGAGAATCAATTGTAGCCTTTGTCTATGATCGGTTACCTTTTGTATTGACCATTTCTTAAGCAATTTGATGAACAAGTGGATGTTTTGTGTTTAAGTTTATGTATGTAGACTTATGAAACTTGAATTGATCTTGAATTGATTGGTTAGACTTAATGCTTGTTTTATAAACTAAACTCTTGATCAAAGTTTAACTTGTAAGAACAATAGATTAGTACACCAACTAATTATCATAACCAACATGTTAAGAGGTTAACACAATCACATTAATCTATGATATGAAACTAGTTTAAGCAAGTGTAGTTTTAATCATCGAATTTCATTATATCTATTTGCTTTATTATATGTTTTGGATAGACTCCGTTAATTCAAACTTGTGTTTAGATTCACTCAAATCCTATGACGATCCGACTTACCTTCATAATCTTGCTATAACGGACGAGTATACTTGCTCGTATGTGTTATTAGTAATATTGGTAATTCACCTTTTATAAATTTAAAACTTGTACCAACCGGGCACATCAAGTTTTTGGCGCGCTGCGGGATTTGATTGTGTTTCAACAAGTTTTGAATTTCCCTAAGTCGATTCAACCAAAAAAAAAAAATTTTCTCGAAACCTTAACGGATCCGGTTGCCCTCAACCGAATCGGTTACGATTTTGTCCATCAATCAATCTGGTCTAACCGATCGGTCGCATCCATAACCGATCCGGTTACCTACTCGACCCATAAAAGCTGTTTTCGTTGTTTGTCCGTGTGTTTAGATATTGCACGGATTCTCTAGGACATTGTATGAACACTCGGCGTGAGGAATAGAACCAATTACACCTCTTACCAACCCGAACGATTGATTCGAAGAAGAAGAAGAACACTTTTCATACCATTGGAAAATCGTGTACCAAGAGTACCAAACCCACCATTTGATAACCTCATTGAAGCCAAAGTTGTTTACAACCCTTTCACCAATTTACCTTTTTCCATGGCGGACGATCAACCCATGTGGGGAACCAACCGAACCGTAGCACCAACCCCCCGAAAGTGCTATTGTTGCTATTAACCTTGGTGACAACTTCACCGTGAAGGGACATCACCTTTCTATGATCAAAGACCGACAATTCGATGGCGCGTGCGTGGCGATCCGCATAAGCACATTGCGAATTCATCGAAATTTGCGGCATGTTTCGTTATGGCGACACCGATGTCAATGCCATCAAACTCAAACTTTTCCCATCATCACTCGCGGAGATGCTAAAGTATGGTACAATGAATTAACCCGGGAATCATCAATACTTGGGAGGAGATGAGGCAAGCTTTTGTGAGCCGATTCTTTCCACCGCCATGTTTGATCGATTAATGGGAGAAATTCGTGCTTTCAACCAAAACCCAAACGAATCACTTGTCGAAGCTTGGCTTGAATGAAAGATTTGCCGTAGTTGTCATGGACATGGGCTATCAAAGGAACCATTATCCAAATCTTTTACCATGGACTAGATGAAATCTCTCAAGGCATCCTTGATCTTTGGAGGAATTTTCTCTATAAGACTCCCAACGATGCACATCAATTGCTCGAAGATCGAGTACTTCTCAAACTTGATTGGTCCAAAGATTCCAAAACTAAACCTCTCAGAAAAACCGTTGCTTTTGTCGAAAACACCGATACCTCAAAACTCATGGAGAAGATGGGCGTTAACCTCAAAAATCGACTCGCGATACAAAGATATCAAAGATGAAATGAAGGAAATGCGAGGCGGATGCAACAATTGTGGAGAAATCATCCATCGTCCGAGTGCGACGATAAACCTATGGGTGGACCGAAGGAAGGAGAAGCGAGTTATGATCAAGGAGGATACCGTGGAGGAGGATATCGTAGTAATTATTACGGTCGAAATGCGGAAATTGGCAAGATCGCCGACCAAGGGATGACAACCGTGATTCTCAACCCGGCGACGATCCACCACCACAAAATCCCGACAAAAGATGGAAGAAAGCGAATTCGAGAAAACCATGAGAGAATTCGTGGGCGCTCAAAAATCGCAAATGATTTTATCAAAATCAATTTTCAATCTCAAAGCCAAAGTTGAGCAAGGACGGAAAAATCATCAAGCATCTATCCAAGATCTTGAAAACAAGTTTAGCGATTTTCGACCAACATTCCTCTAGACCATCGGTTCATTGCCAAGTAATACCCAATCCAACCCAAAACCATCAAATGATAAGGCGTACCAGTCCACCACAAACAAGAAATGAATATGTCAATGCTATCTTCACAAGAAGTGGTCTATCGAGCGATTCCAATCGAAAACCGTTGTTTCCGCGGTGAAGCAACATCAATACCGATCATGCCTCATTGATCGAGAAATTGGAAGCTCTCTCAACAAACATCGATACCCAATTCATAAGCATACGGAGGAGATGATGGAGCTGCGAAATAATCACCAAGCTTCAAACCACGATCTTTGAGGATGACACGCCGATGTGTGATCCCATGGGCGAACCACGCCCAACATGAAGGATATCACGGAGGATATCACGGCGGATATTATGACCGAATTCGAAATTCGTACTCCTTTCCATACCACAACCCAACCCAAACATATCCTCGATATCGACCATGGAATACAATACCACATCCATCACAACATTTCAATACACCTAAAACCTCACGGAGGAGATGATGAGAGAATGGATGGCGGTCAAACAAAAGCCAATGAGAATATGGCGAACACATTGGTTGAATTGGAACATAAAGTCGATCAAGGAAGAAGGAACCAACAAGCGATAAGCCAAGACTTGGAGAGGAGGATAGAAAGATTAAGTAAGGAGCAGAAAGTCCATCACGTTGAATCTCTTCCTTACACCACTGATTCCAACTCGAGACATGAATTTGTCTACAAACCAACCTCAATTCAATACGAGAGCGATAAGGGTGAGGATGAATTTATCGAAGAGGACGAGACCGAGCACATTCCAACCACGCCAAATCTGAACCAAATCATGTCTAACTCACCAACCGTGTTACCTTTTCTTGAGGATTGCACCATGCATATCCCAATGGCGCAATTAAAAGTTCGAATGCAATTTATTTCCAAATCATGTTGGTGATGAGAAGTTCAAAAAATCGGAGGCAAGCTGGAATGGAGAAGCGGAAAGAAAGATAGACAAATGGTGCGAACAACAAAATCCGGTTTCTTTAAATCAAAGCGGTGGGACTAAGCCACCTCCTACATCTCACCTTGAGAATGTGGATGCCATATTCCTTGGGAGTGGAAAATCCAATGACCATCGAAAAATCAAAAGATCCGCACACTGTCCTCTTTTCTAATGAAATTGACCAAGCGTTGAAATAACGAAAAGAGACGTACCATGGTCAAACCAAAAGAATCAAATGTATTCCCATCCATTGTGGAGTACAAACCAAAGATTCCATACCCTCAACGTTTAAGAGTGAAATTCCCCATTTGAACCGTATGGTCAAAGTATCCTAACCGGGAAGATTCGAGTCGGTGATGACTCGGTAATAAATCAAGCGCTTCTCGGGAGGCAACCCGTGTGTTTTGATTTTCTATGGTCACTCCCAAAGTTTAAACCTTGGTTGAACTTAAGTGTGGGGGTGCCATCCTTTTAATAAAACCTTTTGTTTGTTTATAAGATTATGTGCGGTGATGATTTCTCTAGTGGGCGCTTAGAATGAAGAAAGAATTTTAAGCGATAAACTCGTTGACATATCTGGTTTCATCTCTATTTTCCTATTTCTATACTTTGAAGTTCGTTTTCATTGAGGACAATGTCTAACTTAAGTGTGGGGGGTGAATAGGAAAAATTAGAGTTTTCATGCTTAAATTTAAAATTTTGTTTGCCCTTGTGATCTAGTTGTTTTCACACTTTTAGGATTATCTATTAGAATAATGGATCATTCCTTTGGTAAAAGCGGTAATATTTGAAACTTGAGATGTGTTCGATTACTATTGCAATCCATTCGGGATCGATAAACATTTGCTAGCACATATTATACCCTTTCCACTAAATTGTGAGGATTTGAGCCTATTTCTTATTAGCATACATCTTTTATGCTTGGATCTTTTGCTATGAGTGTCTTGGGTGATTTTATTTATTCTAGAACTTGTGCTTGTAAATCATTACCGGACCGCGGTGAGATTGCATTAAATGCGATATAAGTGAATTCGTGTGATAAAGAGGCACCTTAGGATTTAACCCAAATGGCCTTCCATTTTACATCTAATGATATATT
This sequence comes from Chrysanthemum lavandulifolium, assembly GCA_022545495.1. NCBI lineage: Eukaryota > Viridiplantae > Streptophyta > Magnoliopsida > Asterales > Asteraceae > Chrysanthemum > Chrysanthemum lavandulifolium. The sequence continues at coordinate 150,043,681 of CM040241.1, read as the reverse complement.
AGCTAGCCTCATTGGTTAGTTAACCACCCACATGGACCCATTTGTAGTGCTCATTTTAGCACTAGATACCCTAGTTACACCTTACGAGCCATCCTTTTCATTTTGCTTCACCCGGAAAATACAAAAAGATTTTACACTTTAAACCTTAGCCTATCCCGTATCAATGTCTAACAGTTGGTTGCTAGTTACCTGGAAAGTAAAGATTGTTCAAATGATTATGAGTACCACATCCTATGTGATTGATTGAGCCATGCGTTATGTTATGTTAAAAAAATTGTGTTGAAAGTATGGAAATAATAGCCAATGTGCTATGATCGAAGAACAATTGTCATGGCAAAGCAAAAAGCTGTGGAAAGTGGAAAAGAAGAAAGCAAAGCTATAATCGTTTATTTGGTTCGTGGAATGTTTGGTAGCTAGCAACATGGGTATTAGACTTGATTTCATTTTTATTTTAACACCAATTTCATAAACATTCCCATGCCTTATCCATACCCTTAACCCTTAGCCATATCATTATAACCCGAATAAAAGCCCTCTTTAGATGCTTTTACTTGGTGCTCACGCCACATCGGTGGAGTTTTGTTTCTTGTACAAGCTTATGGTAATAATCTAATCATGGTGAGCAATGAGTGTGATTTATCTTGTTACTCCACTAAAATGAGTGATTGAGTGAATTATATTTCGTTCCTTTTTAGTGAGGTGTTACGAAATGTTAATCATGCAAGAAAATCATTGGATATTGTCAAACATCTTGATGTTTCACCTTTATAAAGCATAATTGATGAATCTCTCTCGTATTTATACTTGGTTGATTTGCATCACATTTTCATAATCACGATCTTGTACCGGTGGATGTTTTCCTAGATTTGCTTGAGGGCAAGCAAAGTTTAAGTGTGGGGAATTTGATAACGCTCAAATTGTGCATGTTTTAGTAGCGTTATCCGTGTTTTTATGTATGTTATTTGGTTATAATCATATGCTTTTGTTGCTTAATCGTATCAAAGTCGTTTGCTAGTTCATTTGTAGCCAAGTACGGAAAGTGGAGAAAAGGCGGAAAAAGAAGTAAAAAACGAAGATTTCTCCATATATGAAGAATTCCGACCAAAGCAAGACTTGTGGAGTATATTCGAGAAGATAAAGTCATCAAGTTAGTGGTCCAAAGACTCAAGAATAAAGTTCAAGAAGGAAAGCGAGAAAGAAATGAAGAAAAGAAGCTTAAGCGAAGATATATTGGAAGACTCGTTGTTCCGACACACCTTCACCATTTTGGCCATAACTTTTGCATACGGACTCCGTTTGACCCCGGTTCACGGCCACGGAAAGCTAAGAAAGATCTACAACTTTGCTGTTTATGACTTTTTGTGATTTTGCTCCAACCGATCGGTCGAGCCCATAACCGGATCCGGTTGGAGACTAGTCACAAGACCAACCGATTCGGTTGGAGCTCAACCGGATCGGTTGGAGGTCTGTTCGACCATTTTCCATTACTAAGGTTCCAAACTTGTTCCAAACGATTCTAGGTCCTTCCTACATGTCTTCTAGTCCTTCCAAGCTCCTTGGTGACCAAGAAATGCATTTATAACCCCTAGCCTTGGAAGTAGTATAAATAGAGGCCTTTGCAACCTCATTTCACACACCACAACTTGAGAGATCTTTCTCACACCTATCTTACCACCACTACTACTCTCTCAAAGCCTAAATTCGTCCATTAAGTTCCGAAACTTTGGAGGTCCAAGAAGTCATCATTTGGAGGTCAAACCATCAAGAAGTCATCACCAATACTTGAGGCATCATTACTACATCATTTGTAATCTCATTTCAATCATTGTAAGACCTTTAATCATGTTTTCTAATGTTCAAAGTTACGAGTTTATGTTTATGTTTGCTATGAGTGGCTAGTTTCTTTATGCACTTGCTTAAATGATGTTGATTATCATATGATTAGTTAGTGGTTGTGTTAACATGTTTTAATTCAATTTCAAGTTGATTCTAAGATCCAATTGTGCTAAAGTTTCATAGTGACATTTGTTAATCAAGTTTGGCTAATTGATAGTAATCGTTGGGGTCGAAAGAACTTATTGTTATTCAACTAGTCATAATCATTTTGTCTATGGATGATTGTTTTACCCATTATTCTTGATTATACAAAGGAACTAAGGTGTGGTTGTAATAGAAACGCTTTTGATTATCAAATTGGATTGGTTGGAAACATCTAAATGGTCGTAAGATTAGTTGTTGAGAATCAATTGTAGCCTTTGTCTATGATCGGTTACCTTTTGTATTGACCATTTCTTAAGCAATTTGATGAACAAGTGGATGTTTTGTGTTTAAGTTTATGTATGTAGACTTATGAAACTTGAATTGATCTTGAATTGATTGGTTAAACTTAATGCTTGTTTTATGAACTAAACTCTTGATCAAAGTTTAACTTGTAAGAACAATAGATTAGTACACCAACTAATTATCATAACCAACATGTTAAGAGGTTAACACAATCACATTAATCTATGATATGAAACTAGTTTAAGCAAGTGTAGTTTTTAATCATCGAATTTCATTATATCTATTTGCTTTATTATATGTTTTGGATAGACTCCGTTAATTCAAACTTGTGTTTAGATTCACTCAAATCCTATGACGATCCCGACTTACCTTCATAATCTTGCTATAACGGACGAGTATACTTGCTCGTATGTGTTATTAGTAATATTGGTAATTCACCTTTTATAAATTTAAAACTTGCACCAACCGGGCACATCAGGCGCTAATATTTTGGAAGGAAGTTTTGGTGAGAAATTTTAGTGGAAAGTTGAGTGGATTTTAAGGCAAATTAAAATAGCAATTGCGGTTTACCACATGTAGTATAATTATTATCGTATACTTATTGATATATTCACACAAATACCCGACACTACAAAAACGCATATAAATATAAACGTTAAGAAAAATATATTATAAATCCACTCACAAAATGTATATGAATTTATAAATTTGATTTATTTAGTTGTTTATTCATATTATATTAATTAGATTATATAATAAACCGTTTCGGTTCGGTTTTTGGACGAAAACCGAAACCAAATCGCATTTTTTGGTTTTTTAAAAAGTAAAAACCGAACCATCGGTTTTTAGTCTCAGTTGGTTTTTCCGGTTTTCGGTTTGTTTTGCAAGTCTAAAACTAAAACTAAACCGAATATGGTCGGTTCGGCTCGGTTTTTTGTGACAACAAATGTTGTCACAAAAAGTATACTGTTGTCGCTAAAAGTTTCGTGCCAAAATTTTAGCCAAAGTCAAAAACCCCGCCTAACCTGAGCCAAAAACCCCGCCTAACGTGTCGTGACAACATGTTGCCACGAAAGGTAAAAGATGTTGTTGCTAAAAGTTTGGTACCAAAATCCAGATCTACACATCTACTTCCACACTTATACTTTCTCATTAACTCTTTATCTCATTAAAATTTTGGTACCAAAAATCAGGTAAAAGATGTCTTCTTCCTCTCCTTAGCACCACCGCCGCTCCACCTCACACCACCGCCGACTGCTCCACCACACTAGCACCACCGTGCACCACTTTCTCTTCATCTCTTTCAATTCTTCTATCTTCCTTTCTTTCTATCTTCCTCTTTCTTTCCATCTTTCAAAATGGTATGTGTTTAATATTTGTTTATGTATATTTTGTTAATTTTTATTAATTTATTTTTGTATTTTGTTAAAAGGGTCCTAACCGCTGTTGCTCCACCCTCACACCACCGTCGCCGCTGCTGCTCCACCCTCACACCACCAGCTGTTGAAAGGTAACAATCCTGAGTTTGTCCAATAATTGTTCGATTATTAAATATTGTGAATATTGTGATTGAATGATGAATATTGTGACTGATTGAATGATGAATATTGTGAAACTGTAATTGGTTTGTCGATGTACATTATCAATTCATGATTAATCATATTTATGGCGCAATATATATGTATAAAATGATGAAGATATTTTTGGTTTTTATTACTACATAATGTGTAAATGTGTATAATGTGTTAATGTTTAAATGAGATAATGATGTTTAGGATTATATCTAGTGATTAATTTCGGAAAGTCCTCGTCCGTATGTAATCATCCCATAGGAAACCCGTCCGAAATTAATTTATTAGAAATTAATTTCGGAAAGTCCCCATTTTTGGGACTGCTTTTTGAATGTTTTATCTCATTTAGGATGTGAATGCGTATAACTGATTTTCTATTTGAGAAAAGTTCGACATGTTTCCCCTCACTCCTACGAATATGTCTTTAATGCACATATTTGGGGAGTTGAGGGGAAATGCTGCCGATTTTTTCTCAAATAGTAAATCAATTATACACATTCATATATGAGACGAAACATTCAAAGAGTGGGTTAGGATTGCCTTCCATAGTTGCACTAGGTGAACAAATCGTATTTCCACCTTTGAAAACTTTTACATCATTCATTGTGATATTATGTGAAATTCTGGTATTTGAATGTGTTTGTGTACATTTTGATACTTGTGCTATTTGAATACTTTTGTGTAAATTTTTATTAAATTGTGATACTTGTGTTAATTGTAGTCGCTAAAGGTCGTCACCACAAAACCTCTTGTTTATCACCACAAAACTTTTACCACCAAAAGTACCACTACATTCACCACCACCACAACCCACCACCCGAGCAGTTATGTCGGTTGATAAGGCTTAGATTAGGCGGGGTTTAATGCGTACTGATCCCGAGTTTAAAGCCGGTCTTAACGCCTTCTTCAATAGGTGTATAGAACACGTAAATGATCGGGGATTTTGTCATTGCCCATGTCGGAAGTGTGGGAACTCGAGTATGCTTACACCTATTGATATTAGAAATCACATACATGATAACGGGGTTGAATGGATTTATACTAATTGGGTATATCATGTCGTTATTAAATATTTGTTTTTATACTCATTTTATTTGTTTCATTATTATCATATGCTAATTTGATGTGTTTTTAATGGAATGATGGTAATGGTGCATATCAGACCAATTTAGAGGCAAACATATATACAAAAAGGGAGAATGGAAAACCAGAGCTGCTCAAGCGCAATACGTAAGTAATTCTTATAAAAGTCAACGATAATCTACTGCTGTGAACTTCATAATCTACTGCCCCAAACAACCCCGTTGTTGCAGCAGTAACCAAACAACCCGGCTGCTGCAACAGGGGTGTTTGGTTGCTGTTGCAGCAATAACCAAACAACCCCACTGCTGCAACATGGGTGTTTGGTTGCTGCTGCAAAGTTGATAGATAGTAGAATTTAATGTTGTTTTGTTCATTCTAATTCAGTCTCAGTCTAGTTTCTTCATGTTTTGAGTGTTTAGTTGCATTTTGGAATTTTAAAGTAGTGTTTGGATCTTGCTTAAATTATGTGTTCAAATGTTTTTGGTTAGTTGTATTAGAGTAAATTAATGTTAGTAACTTGTTTTAGAGCTATCTCAGTCATAATTTTCAGTTTCATCAAAATATTTTGTGTTTTTAAGTTTTTTTCCAAATCTGTCTAAAAAGTATATTTTCTCAGTTTTTCACAAGCAGTTTGAGTCATTTTCATTTGTCATAAAAAATTTAAAAAATAAAAATAGCAATTTCAATATCTCTTTTTACTTGTCTCAAAAGGAAAAAAATCAAAAAAATCTTTTACATAGTCTGCTAGAAGCTTAAAGTTGCACATTTGCCCATTTTCTCCCCTTCATTAGTATGTTTTCTGTCCACATACCTTGTTTATAAGCTATTTATCTCTTTTGGCAATGAAAAATATATTCCAACCTACTCATAGAAAAATGCTTATTCCAAACTACTTATAGCAAAAGTTTATAGACGTGATTACATGATGCATTAGAGTTTAATAGATTATGTGCCTACATGTATGTTGGAATCACTCCTAAACAGTATTTCAAGTATTTATATTTCATATGTAATAGGTAGCTTTGTTATGGCCTTTATGTTTGTTTAAGGTCAAGCTTATGTAGAAGGCCCATAAGCTTGATCCAAGCCCAATAAGGAATAGGGAAGGAGAGGAGTGTTGCCCTAGCTCCTTGCCTATAAATACATTGTAATAACCTTCATTTGAAGGTTGGTTGTTCAAGTTATTCTTTCACTCACCTCCTACAGCGTAACGGTTACAATATTGTGTGTGTGTGTGCTTGTTTACTTGTTCAATCGCCTTATCTCTTCTCTTATAAGCTTGTGTTGTAAAACTAGTGACCTAACGATGGTATCAATCGCCAAATAGTTGGGTGTACTCGTTTGTTTTGAAGTTTTGGTTTTGGGTCTTACGCGTAAAGATAACACAATCTTTGAGTGCGCTTAAAAACTAATTTTTACACTTTTGAATCCAAGATTCTTGTACTTTCAACGTTATTAGGTGTTAAACTATTGGTTTTGGCAAAAGTTTGGAACTTTACGTGTTTTTCCTTGTTTTTAAGCTTGTTTTTGCACGCAAGTGTTATCCCACGCGTAATCGTTTTAAGTGCTTTGGATCATCAAGTTTCACACTTTTGTGTTATTTTTGTTATTGAAGCTATTTCAACACACAAAAATGGTTTAGAAACACATTGGGATAGAATCAAAGTTACGAGTAATCTTCGCGTAACAAAACCCTAAAATTACGCGTAAGACTTTCCTTGGTTTGATCTTCAATTTTCGGTTTATTCCGTGTTTTCTTACTTGGATAAGTCCGAAAATCGTCGACTTTGGATATCTTTTGCCTTGTGAAGTGTAAAGATCATGAGATAAAACCCAATCTTGCGCAAGCATAAAGCTTACGCGTGAAAATCTTACGCTTAAGATTCATCTTTGCGTAGACTTAGTCCCACGACAAGGTAATCCCTCGCCTAACTTTCTACGCCTAACTTACTCTTTTACGCGTAACTTTAGTCTTTTTCACCGCCACGCGTAAGCTAAATCCTACGCCAGTAACTATTCTTGTTACGCGTAACTTTTGGTGTTTTTACGCATAAGTGCTACTTGGTTCTTGTCATTTCTACGCCTAAGGATACTTCATCAACAAAGGTTAATTCGACTACAAAGATCCATTCTTACTACACAAGTTTATCATCATGTCTCAACCACCATACTCTAACTACTTCCCTCACACTTATAATCATCAACAACAACAACAATTAACTCCACAACATCAACAATGGAATCAACAATAAGCAATTTATCAACAACAATTTAATCAGCAACATACTCCACAACTTGGTGCAATTCCACAACCACAAATGGTTCAACCACCACCAAGTCTTCAAACTCTACCCTACACAAACGATTTCAATCAACATCCATCACGAAGCACTATGAAGGAACCCACTTGGTTTGCAAAGATGTGTGAAGCTTTAGCGACCAACAATCAATTCATGAAGTGGATCACTTGATAGACCTCCAATGCTCACTCCAGAAACTACGATCAATGGGTGATAAGGTTCTTTAGGTTACGTGATCGAAGAAGCCACATGGAAAGTTCTTAAAGAAGGTTATCTTGGAAGGTCCATTTGAGATGCCTACCGTCATTGTACCAGGAGATCCAAGCTGCATTGTTCCACAAGAGATGAACAAACCAACATTGCTATCATTGCGGACTTAAATCCTCTGAACTTCTACACTATGAAGTCGATGAACTTGCAATGGAATACATCCTCTTAGGATTACCAAACCCAATTCTTCGTAGTGTTGATGCTCAAAAGGCGCACAAAAATGTGGGATCATATTCGTCTTCTTATGGAAGGATCATGACTCAATCGGGAGGATTTGGAATCCAAAATTTACTTGGCTTATGAACACTTCATGATTGAACACGAGAGACACTTGAGTCATATCATCACAGATTTTCGGACATCATCAATGATTTGGATAAACACAACATCATCATGCCAAGAATTGCGATGAATACTAAGTTCTGAGTAGTCTTGGTCCGAATGGGAGAAGTATGTCATTTTTCTCCGTCAAGCGAAGAACATGCATCATTCTACTTATGGATTGTTGTACGATTACTTGAAGCCTCATGAAAAGGAAGTTGATCGGGAAAGGATTCTCCGTGCTCAAATTGCTAAACAACACAACCGGACAATCAACAACTTGCCTTGTATGCTCAGCGAATTATCCTCTCAACCAAAGAACTCAACCAACTGCTTCCAACACACCTTCACGGCAACAACCTCAACCTCAACAAAATCAATTGGTCCCATACAAACAACAATGCTCAAGCATATGTCGATTGAAACTCCGAGGAAATCGATCCATTGAAGCATTGCAACAAGGATTTGTGATGATTTGTTGAAACGGAACCACAGACCTTGATAGATCTTGAGCTCGTGGATCGTTATATATGCCTATGTAATCACAAGCACAATAAAGACAATCTCTACTACTAATGTTTATCGTGAATATAAACACAAGTAACAAATAACTAAGAACTTCTTGATCCTCTATGGATCTTTATATTAACTAAAGCGAGTTTTTCCAATCGGTACATAAACCTTTCTAATGTGTTCCTTTTATAGATAAGGAACCCTAAAACTATTGCTAAACCGTTTTCAAGAAGCGTATAATCATAAAACTAAATAAGATATACACAATCACTTCCTAATAAAGCTCATGTATATCCACACTAAATAAACTAAACACGGAATAAACACTTCCAGAATCAAACTAATCACTATTATTCTTGACATAATAAGTCTTCGCAGAATCTACTTCACTTGGAGAAACACTTGGCATTAAGTTCAACATAATCGAGACTTTCACATAATTCCCAACAATCCTCCCTAAACCGGAATTTGACTTGTTAAGTTCCGGTTCTTGATAGATCTTCTGAGACCAGAGGATTGAATACGAACAACGAGAATAAAGAAAGAATCCAAAGAACATCTCTATGATGAAGAAACTCGAACGCCATATCTTTGCGACAACAAATGACAAAAGGTACATCAAAAGCAGTTAGTTTCATACTATTCTCATCACATCCGGTGTGTTAACTCACGTGAGAGGTGAATCATTGAAAATAAATGGATTTGATGTCTCTTACCAATAGCCATCACTCTTTGGAGTAGCCATATGTTTCAGTTAAGTAAACTATGGTACATCGATAACCATCGATTTATTAGCAAATCGGCAACCATATAAACGGATTTGAAATGTCTTTACCATGAGCCGTTTGCTCGGGACTAGTCAATTCTTAGAATTGGTGAATTGAGAACCAAATATGGAATGCCTTTGCCTTTACCACATGCCATATACAAGTGGGCTAGCCAATTCTTGGATTCCAAAAAGGAATAGACCATGGTGAATTGAAAACCATACAACACTCAAGAATAAAACATAGGTGGTTGCATACCCTATGATTTTTAGCAAATCATTCGACTATCAATGATTTGATGTGTCTTTACCAAAGTTGTACCCTTTGGACTAGCTAACTCTTTGACATACCCAAAGTATATCGGTGAGTCAATAACCAAAAATTATACAACAAAACGCAAGAAAAGTTAGATAAAACCAAAACAAATTTTTTTTTTTTTTTTTTTTTTAACTAATAAAATATAAAAATAAATAAATAAATGACCAAAACATGGAAAATAAACCATCAAGCATCAAGAGAAACCAAAGGCAGGTTGTAGTGTCGTGAAATACTAAGCCTCCCTTAGGCGTATGAGGATCCAACATCGCAAAAATGGTTAGAAGACAAATATACAACAACAAGCCTCCCTTAGGCTTATGCCTCCCTCAATCAATGCACACGACAAAGATTATTGTTCTTGGGTACCCGAATGAACCCTTTCTTTGAGTTTTCCAAGAATAACCTTTTGAGGGCTTAACAATTGCCACTCCAACTCCACCATGTGCCATAGTCATATGAGATACATAAGGTGTATATGTTGAAAATAAGAACTAGTAGGTGCAGTATGGCATAAGTCTAGCCTTACTGCTCCACCAACCGGTAATGGCGGTGAAGAATATCCTCCACCGAGGAGCTGAAAAGGCCTATTAAGCTGTCGTGAAACAGATGCATACACCTTTGGCGTATCAAGAGGGGCCGGTTTACTGCCTCACATGTGCACTTTGGGAACAAATGGAGGAATACTAGCAACATTAGTCCATGGGGGTCTAGAAGTCTTATGGCGGAGGAAACACCCATCTTTTCTCATGATAATCAGGTCTTTAATAAGATGGAGTTTACTACCACACACAAAACAAGATTTCTTCTTAAAAGACTTATTCTTAACACAACTTTGTTTATTACATTTAAACTTATCGAAAGCAATTAGAAGCAAAATTGTGTTTAATGAGAATAAATAACTGGCTTTGTTTTGGGCTCGGCAATATTAGGCTCGAGATCGACTACTTTGGACTTGGGTGTGGTCTTGGGTGTGTGCCTAGGTGAGTCGGACTTTTCACTTGAATCACATGAGGCATAGTCGGTGGACTTTAGGTGCGATGACTTGTCACTTTCGTAACAAGAGACGAGTCATTAGTTTTGAGACTAAGGTCGGGCAAGTCACTTGACTTTTTACCATATAGATGGTGTGATCCATCAAAGTCTTCAATTTTGGACGGTCAATAGGCATATGTTCACCTCTAATTGGTCCACGTCTGACATGTAGGTCACCTTCTTTCACAAAATTAGCTAGGCTGTGATGTAGATTTCGTGTGTCATCCCTAGCTTCTAAGCCTACATATTTCTTAAAGCCTAAAGCCAATTGTAGAATTAGAAGCTTGATTGCTATAAATAAAACCATTAACTTATCTCCATTCATTATCCATTCTTTATGCCTAGCAATTTCCTCCTTAAGTTTTTCCTTAAGCTCTAGATTTTCGACTCTACATCCGCTCTTAACTTCTCGCACCATTTTAACTCATTTGTAGCACATTCGAGATCTCTTTCTAAAACACCTATTTTCTCACCATAAGCTATTTCATTCTTTTGCAACCAAACCTTTTGTCTTTCTAGTGTTTTAAAGCCTGTTTATAAGCTTCTACTTCCACATAGCATTCATTATATTTTGGTTCCATAATATCATAAGCTTGTTTCGATTCATTATAACGCTCACTACAACCAAACAAAGCAGTTTTGTACCGAGATGCCCATCAAGGCAATCGATCATGCTATCCTCCAAAATGCGACTGCAATCAACCCACCATTATCGAGAACCATCATTATCGGACTCCTCATGTAGCTTCCAGGTCCACATTGCTATCAAGAGTGACCAATGCGATTGATCCTTTGAAGTTCACGCATCCTTACGATCATGGCGATAAGTAGAGTATCGTACTTCATCACCGACTTTCCTGTCTTTGCATTCTCTAGAAAAGTGACCTATCCGGTGGCATGTGAAGCATTTAACCTTCCTTTATCAAACCTTCTTTGGATCGCGTCCTTTGAAATCAAACCGTCTTCCGACTTTGCGCTCAAAGTCTTGATATCCATGGAAAGCATGGCCACTTGCCATTTCAAATTCATCTCTTCAAAATCAAGTGGGTCCACTTGATCAAAATCCTCATAAGCAGTTCTGCGAGGATCATAATCAAGAAAGAAAGATCCAAGAACATCTTCCATAATTCCACTTGGATCTAGGAAGAGAGCTTGATGAAGGAGCGAGATTAGATGATGATGGATATGAGCTTGGAAAATAGCTTGACTTTGGAGTAGAGGCTCCAACAAATGCGATATGACTTCATGATGAAGATGATCGAAAAGGGCTTCTAACATCATGTTCAAGAGCTTTAAGCTTGTTGTCTGACTCATCAAAGGTCATCATGTCCAAACCACCTTTAGGCTTCCATTCACTCCCCATTTTGCTGGATCCAACCTAAAGGCTTCCAAGGCACGCTTCTGACACAAGGTTTCTGCCATGTCAATGTACTCATTTCCACCATAGTATCTAGCACCGGGATAACCTTCACTGTATTTGTTAGTCATAACAGATCCAACTGCTTGCATCACTGATAGTGAGGTAAAGTTCTCTGATGGGATGAGTTCAAGACCCTTCCATTGGCGAGCTTTTTCGTGCTCAATAATATCGGCAATCTCAGGATCCACAACTTCAAGTGGAGCATTCAATTGCTTTGGCCAAGTGACACCAGGCCTCTCTTTCTCGTACACAGCTTCGCTAGGCAAAGATGTCATGGAATAGATATGTCCGCCATTAAAGAGACGTTGCATAGGCTTATCCGCGTTAGACGAAAGCCTACGAAGAGCCAACGCCATCGCCATTATTTCTCTCTAGCTAATTTTTTTCTCTAGAAGAGATAAGTAACACACGAGTGGTGTCCAAGTATTTGGCGCAATATGTTTTAAAGCTATGCTCATGAAGCCGGGATGGAGGTAAGGACCTCGAAACTTAGAGTTCTGATCATCATTATCCGGCTTTGCTCAGAAATGATGCAACCGACTTAAGATCTTGTGAAACTTATCATAGCCCTTGTGAATTCCTTCCTCTTGAGAGATCCGAAAGTCCCGAAGCTGTTGTCTTAACATCGACTTCTTGGTCTTGGACTCCTCATTCCCACCGAACTTCGCCTTAATCGCTAACCGGATATCTTTGGCATCTTGCATGAAGTGAAAATCACTCAAGTGATCCTCGGGAATAGCTTGCGAAGAATAGTTCGACCTTTGTTTCTCTCTGAATCACAAGAACTCTTGGCAGTTTTGGGAGGAACATTCATCATATTACCGGCTGACATCCGTGGTAGTCCTCTTCAAACTGTTCCCTTCAAAATTACACCGCCATAGATTCCAATCAATGTTGGAGATCCGGTTTGCATCTTCATAGCCCAAAGATCATATTCCTCCTCTTAAGGTAAGGAAACTTAGCATTGCTATTAGACGGACTTAGTTCTTTGCAGATGGGTGGAGTTTTGGTTGTTGGTGAGTTCGATGTCGACATCGAACCGGGCATGATGTTTTGTTATGGTTGTATGGGTGTTTAGAAAAGCTTGTCCTTAGTATCGTAGAGACTCACGAGGCTCGATACCACTTGTTGAAACGAACCACGGACCTTGATAGATCTTGAGCTCGTGGATCGTTATATATGCCTATGTAATCACAAGCACAATAAAGACAATCTCTACTACTAATGTTTATCAGTGAATATAAACACAAGTAACAAATAACTAAGAACTTCTTGATCCTCTATGGATCTTTATATTAACTAAAGCGAGTTTTCCAATCGGTACATAAACCTTTCTAATGTGTTCCTTTATAGATAAGGAACCCTAAAACTATTGCTAAACCGTTTTCCAAAAACGTATAATCATAAAACTAAATAAGATATACACAATCACTTCCTAATAAAGCTCATGTATATCCACACTAAATAAACTAAACACGGAATAAACACTTAGCAGAATCAAACTAATCACTATTATTCTTGACATAATAAGTCTTCATGAGAATCTACTTCACTTCAATGAGAAACACTTGACATTAAGTTCGGCATAATCGACTTTCACATAATTCCCAACATGATTGCTAATGCTTTTGGTCGTTACACCAACAAATCCAACAATCGTATTCGTTCCTCATCTAACACACGGACTCAAGTTGTTGTGAATAATGGACGTGTTGAAGTTGAATCGTGATTATGGTCGTCCGATGAGCGGTGGTCAAGGGTTTAATGTTGTGGGTAGGAATAACAACGAGCTCAAGTGGTGGAGCAGAAATGCTCGAGAATCGGTTAAATGGTCTTAGATGCTACAAGCGCAATGAGAAGGGACACTGCTAATGCATGCCCAAAGCCAAGGACTCGAGGCGTGCTTATTTCAAAGAGGCCTTACTTTTGGCTCTTAAGGATGAAGCCGGTGGATCTCTCACAAACAAAAACGAGCTTTATGGCGATGCAGACTCGGATGATGATATGGAGGACTTGCAGCTAATCATTTGTTATGTTGATGGCTAATATGCATGAGCTACACATGAGTGATTCGAGGCCCAGTGTATGACATCGATGGCTTGTCTCAGTACCCGAACAAACCATCATCATATCTCGAACTAATATCTCGCCAATATCTCGAATCAAGACGGATCGGTGATTCAAAATGAGTCTTCTACATCTTCTTCTCGATGATTTTCAAGTTAACCCTGTGGTTACATTTGACGATCAAGGCGACCTTATGGTCCCCTTTGATAATCAAATTGACTCCGTGGTCGTGCCGAGGATCTAAAGAATGATCATGTTGAGACTCATGTTGAACAAGATGATCTGTTGCCTCATCCGGATTTTGCTCGGTTAATTCAAGACCATAAAATTAAAATGGAGGAATGTTATGCATTAAATCAATCCCTAAAAAGTAAAAATGCCTTTGTTAACCAAGGATTTTGAATGTTTACAAATGCAACTCAACTTTTCAAAACTCAAGAAAACCGTGAAAAAGGTTTTGAAGCCGCTTTACAAAATCTCATCAAAGCGAAAAATATTTAGAGACGGATCGTGATCTAGCCGCCTCGAAGAATGCTTTGTTGTCCGAATTAGAACAATGAAACATGAACATAAAAGCAAATTAACGCTCTCACCTTGGAAAATCAAAAAGCTAAGGTGAGTTGTTAAATTGTCAAAAAGCAGTTCCCGCATACAAAAGCATTCGGCGAATCGGGTAGATGACCTTCTTGAAGAAATCATCGACTTGCAAAACAAACTTAAAGAGTTTAAAAGCATTGTTTACAAACATGGTGAATCCGTAATACTATTGAAAAGTTTACCTTAAAACCCAATCCAAAAGGATTTGGAAAAAATCTAGGCGATTACAAACCTAAGCTTTCACTAAAACATTCAAACCAACTCACGAAGTTTCGGTCTGACATACAAAATTGATAATACTATCATGAGTGTTGTTGAATACCATCGTCAAGAGGAATTAGATGCGAAGGCGAGTCGATCAAAATTAAAAATGTTGTTTACAACAAACCTTTTAATTATAAAACGCGGTCACTTTCGTCACACCAACGGTTCTTCTAACACACCAAGGGTTATCATCAAAACACCGAGTCTTCTATTGTTAATCCCAAAACAGTCTTTGCACAAACTTACGGTCCTTTACCTTCCATTAGTGAAGTAAACTCAAAACGAAAATCGAAAAATCGCCCGATATTTTGACATTTTCATGGTGACCTCAAAATTTTACAACATGAGATAGAATATCGATCCGAAATCAAAGTTGAACAACGAGACATCTTTCGGAAAAATCTTTTACCTAATGTTAAAAACTTGAAAAGTTGTGCAATTGCTCAGGAAAAGGATTTTCATAAGGAACTTGGGGTAATGAAAACGTTTCGAAAAGCGAAACATCTATTACTAACACAAAAGCAAAAAAAAGCGTTGAGAAAAGATGTTGATCGACTATTGGAAGATGTTATCTGTCCGATATCCATAATGTTGTGCTACTACATTCGTTGCCATATGCATCGATCATATCTCTGCGATATTGTTGAAGCTGTTACAAGCTGTTGAGAACACCGATAATGTGCTTCGGATCGAGTCTTTAAAAGGCGAAAATAAACGATTACACACGGAAATTAACAATGCAAACGTCGTCTTCATTGGTGTGAAAAGATATTCACAACCATCAACTCGGTTTTCAAAGAAAATCGCTCAATTGAGTGCTAAATCTTCCGATCCTAAAATTGAGCAAGCTGGATGATCAAAATGTGTCTCGAAAAGTCAAATCTCAAAATATGAACAAGAACTTTTAAAAGTTAAGCAGAATATGGTGTCATATTTGATTTACTCAAAAGACTCGAGATGAAGCATCAAACGAACTTGATCACTATCTTGCTCACACTAGAAGTCATGAATTTTCTTTGGTAATCTTAGTTACGAAAATCAAAATCGATTCACACTATCTCTAAGTTACGGAAATGTTAGGAAAGTATGAACAACTTCCGCCCTCTTGTGATTAAGAGATTAGCACAGTCACACTTAGTAATCGTGAACCTAGAATTCCCACGCCAAATCACAAGTTGCTAATGTGTTTCCCTCATCGAACAGAATAGTTGCATCTTTTCCAAACGTCCGCACTTCAACGCCTAGGAGCACTCAAGCGAAGAATAGGAAGTTGCGACCTAAGAAAAGATCAATAAGGAATGCTAAAGTAGAAGAACACCCTAGGAATCGAATAAAACTCATGTTACTTCCACTATAGATGTTGCGTCTGCAAATGTAATAGAAATAGTGATGTAACGAATGCTAAACCGTTAAGTACCTTTGATATTGGTCGATGCACCTTGTGATATTTGTCAAAGAGTATGAATTCGATTGTCATGACAAATGTGTTGCTAAAGCTATAATCTCTAGATTACGGAATCCTAAGAATCGGAATACCTCTAGGCCCACTAATCATTCTAAGTCGTGGCTGGTAAACCACCTTCTTTAGATTCTAAGGCAACCATTGCTATCACAAGAGCTCCGCTACACCC
This sequence comes from Chrysanthemum lavandulifolium, assembly GCA_022545495.1. Taxonomy (NCBI): domain Eukaryota; kingdom Viridiplantae; phylum Streptophyta; class Magnoliopsida; order Asterales; family Asteraceae; genus Chrysanthemum; species Chrysanthemum lavandulifolium. The sequence continues at coordinate 150,027,244 of CM040241.1, read as the reverse complement.
CTAAGAATCTGATAACACCTAGTGTTTTCACTAAGACTAAAGCAAAGAGTAGTTATAGATGGCGAAATGGATATATAACACACTTGGATTTAAATGGATGCCTAAACTTATCAATGTGTGTATGTCTAATGTACACCTGGAACCCTCTAACATTTCGGGTTCCACATCTACTTCTATTCCATCCGTGTCGCCCGTATTGTAATGGTGATATGAGATCATTCTCGATTGTTGATAGCGGATGTTCCCGACATGACGAGCAATCTTAAAGCATTATCAAACTTTATTGCAAAGTTCATTGGCACTTTGTCGATTCGGAACGATCACCCGCAGACCATCATGGGCTACTGAGATTACGTTAATGGGAACATCGAAATCGCGGGGTTTACTATGTGGAAGGCCTCGGTCACAACTGTTTCATGGGTCAATTTTGTGATGGAGATTTGGAGGTTGCTTTGGGGAGAAAACTTGTTTCATTCGTGATCTACAAGGAAACGATCTTATGTCCGCTCGCGTAATTCCGGCCTCTACACTATCTCTATTCAAGACATGGTTGCTTCCTCTCCCATCCGCTTACTTTCAAAGGCAACATCTACAAAATCACGCTATGGCAACCGCTGCGTCTCTCACATCTAAACTTTCAAACCATCACCAATCTTGCTCGACACAAACTAGTTGAAGGACTCCACGATTAGGTATTCAAAGATCACCTTTGCTCACCGTGAACAAGGAAAAGCACCGTGCTCATTTTCCTTCAAAGGTGGAACACGACTCAAAGATGTGCTTCATCTTCTTCACATGGTTGTGTGGCCCCATGCGCGTGCAAGCGATAAATGGCAAACGCTACATCTTAGTAATCGTTGATGACTACTCGATGGACTTGGGTCTACTTTCTTCGTAGTAAAGACCAAGCTCCACAAATGATCATCACCTTTCTCACAAAGATCTGGTGTTCGATTCGCAACACCGCCGTAATCATCGTAATGGACAAAGGAACCGAATTTGTTAACAAAACCCTTCGTGAATTTTATGAGAAAGTGGAAATGCATCAAACATCTATTGCACGGACACACGAACAAAACGGGTTGTTGAAAGACTAAACCGAACGTTAGTGGAAGCTGCAAGAACAATGTTAATCAATGCTAAACTTCAGTTACTTATGGGCGTGTCGATATCATCGCATGCTATACTCAAAACCGTTCCATGATCACAAAACGCCACAACAAAACACCTTTTGAGCTAGTCCACAACTATAAACCGAACCTCAAACACTTTCATGTATTTGGATCCCTTTGCTATCCAAATAATGATCGTGATGATTTTGGAAAGCTAAAAGCCAAAGGCGATATTGAGTCTTTATTGGATCTCGTGACAATTCTAAAGGTTTCGAATCGGAATCGTCGAACTAAGGAGGTTATGGAAGCGATTCATGTTCATTTCGATGAACTCACGGATATGGCCCGAGTATAATGACTTAGAACCGGTCACAACCGTTTAAACTTCCTCAACCCCATCATCGGTGAAAGCCTTGACTAACTCGTCAACAAATGGAAAGGTTATTTGCTCCTACGTTACGTGACGATATTGATGAACGATGCTCTGGTGTATCCATTGTTTCCATTGCACAACCTGCTAATATTCCATACACGATACACCGCTACAACAACTCATCGTTGAAGATGCACCTACACCAATTGACTCAACACAACAGATTGAACACACCGCTTCCAACAATGATGAACCGGTGATGATATTCGAATGAAGTACCCCACCCGCAGATTTTGATCCAAATCGTTCTTCAACCCGTTTGCCAATGAGATCGCTGCACGGATGTCGAGGAATCTTCAACAAACCATTTGAATCCTCGAATCGCACAACGTATACCAACATCAACCTCTACACATAGATGGACAAAAGACCATCCTCGGCTAACATTATTGGCAACCCGAATCAACCGGTCATTACGAGACAACGTCTTCACTCGGATGGTGAACAACGCATTTATGCACTCACCGTCTCGCCAATCGAACCTAAAGACATTAAGGATGCAATGACAAAGACAACTGGATTGAATCCATGCAAGAAGAACTCAATCAATTCAAACGTCTTGAAGTATGGGAAGCTGGTTGAAAGACCAGCGGGGTCTCGTCATTGGTCTAAAATGGATCTGGAAAAACAAATTGGATCTTTGAAGGAATGTAATCCAAAACAAGTCACGGCTAGTTGCTAAGGGTTATCGTCGGGAAGAAGGATAGACTTTGAAGAATCTTTTGCTCCAGTTGCTCGTCTTGAGGTCGCTCGATATTTCTCGCGTTCGCGGCTCATATGAACATGACGGTCTATCGATGGATGTCAAACGGCGCTTCTAAATGGACAACTTAAAGAAACGGTCTATGTCGCCCAACCGGATGGATTCGTTGATCCCGAGTTCCCGAACCATGTCTACAAACCGAACAAAGCTCTTTATGGTCTCAAACAAGCCCCTCGGGCATGGTACGATAAGCTATCATCTTTCCTCATTGCCAATAATTTCACCAAAGGCTCGAGTTGACCCAACTCTTTTATACAATATCACGGGCACACATCTTAATTGTTCAAATTTACGTGGATGACATCATTTTGGGTCAACACATAAAAGTTTTCAATCGCTTTGCAAAACTCATGAAGAAAAATTTTGAAATGTCCATGATGGGTGAACTTACGTTCTTTCTAGGATTGCAAGTTCATCAATCACCCCGTGGTATTTTCTTGAGTCACCCAAATATGCCCTTGAATTGTTAAACAAATTTGGAATGAATACCGTGATACTTATGCCACACCAATGGCTCACACCAAGAAATTAGATGTTGATTTACATGGGAAATTGGTTGACCCTACCAAATACCGAAGTATTATTGGGTCTCATGTATCTAATAACTAGCGGACCGACATTGTCTTTGCCGCTTATCTATGCTCCCGGTTATCGTCGCGACCAACCGAAACCCACCTCTACGAGGCTAAAAGAATCCTCCGATACATCAAGGGAACCATTAATTTGGGATCCGTATCCGGAAGGATTCTACGGTTTTGAACTAATCGCTTTTCGCACGATCACGCAGGATGCCTAGACTCAAGGAAAAGTACTCTGTGAGCACTACAATTTCTGTGATAAACCGGTGTCTTGGCAATCAAAGAAGTGATCAGACATCACCGCCATCAACTCAAGCGTAATATGTAGCCATGTCCGTGTTGTGCTCAAGTCATTTGGATGAGAACACAACTCAAAGACTATGGTTATGTATTTGATGTAATCTCGATGTATCATGACAATCGGAGTGTTATTGCAATCTCGCGCAAACTCGCCTCAAGACTCAAATCAAAGCACATCGATCACGCTATCATTTCATCAAGGATCATTTGGAATGTGGTACCGCTGAATTATACTTTATGGTACCGATCACCGGCATGGCGATCCGCTCACCAAAGCCTTGCCTCCCCGCTAGGTTTAATGAGTTGGTCCACCGATTGGTATGAGGTGTTTGACTCAAGAGGAACCGGATGACCTCTTAAACCGCCTTTAAAAACCCGTCAAACACCAAAACATCTTTTGTAAATAAATAAAATCTTTCAAAACAAAATACAAAATATAAAACCCGATAAAACAACAAAATATTCTCCTCATCTATTTTCTTTAAACATGGCAAGTACATTTTCTTCCGTCAACACTTTTATCTTTCAAAATTCAGATTTTTCCGATCAAGTGTCGAGGGGAGAAAATAATCCATTAACCGCTTCAAAACATCCGTACTTGCATGCTATCATATCTCGTTGTTTCGCTTTACAAATGGTGGTACATTTCGGCTCTAAGACACTCCTCGGACTTTAATTTACAACCTTTCATTATTTTTCTCAAGTCGAGGAGTGTCGCCAAGGTTCTTTTCTAAAATCTTCATTTGGTAACAATCTTCATTTGGTAACAAAATGGAAGTTAAAAAGCTTTGGATGAAAATGGAAAGGTGGAGGGACCGAACCGCCAAAAGCACAAAGTCATTTTTGATAAAACACCTTCACCTTACTATAACTTTTCACATTCATTACACTCATTTCAAATCCTACGCCTAATATTCAAGATTCAAGTCCGTGTTTTTTGATCATCATATTGTAAGTGTTTTCATAATCTAAACGTAATTACAAGCAATGGTTTTGATTTTCATGTAAACCAACGTTAAAACAAAGATATGAATGATTATGTGCTCTACGCCAGATGCGTATGAACACACAATCAGCTTTGAGTGTTTGTGGTGAAATGGTTAGTGTCAAAACGTTTTAATACATCATTGATTCCATTTTAACCATCAAAATCCACCCGTAAACACGAAAATATGAATTTGAAAAACTAGAGTTTATGAGTCGAATTGGGTATTTTCAAATGAGAAGTGTTGTGGTCTAAAAGATTGTTGGGTTATGTTTATTTCTTGTTGAATTGATCATTTCCATTGTTGAAAACCACCTGTAAACACGAATTGATCATCAATTCGAAACTAGGGTTTAAAGCTTATAAACTTTGGGTATTTTTGATTCACAACAATTTTGATGTTATAACTTGGCCTAATGACTCTACTAACACTCTTGAACTACCGTAATAAATTTGGTGCAAATCCTATGGTTAGAAAACTAACGCTGTAATTCATAACCCTGGGTTTTGACTTACGCTGCATGACTTTCACGCTTAACCGCATATGAATGATTCATACCATGCTTTGTTGATAAAATGAATGATATGTGTTTAACTTTGATGATATGATGATTTATTTCGTGCCTTTGCTACGCTTAAACACTCGTAATCAAGGTCATAAGACTCCTCACGCATAAGGATTACCCCACGCCGTAGTCATGTTATGCGTAAAATAAAACCCACGCGATAACTATTATGCGCAAGGTTCTCATGCTGGGACCACGCGATCCCGTGAAGGATATGCGAAAAGGACCTCTCACGATAAGGTCTACTCACGAGTAAGCCTCACGCGTAAGGTTCTTATACGCCCACGCCGTAAGCTCCCACGCCGAAGGTCCCTTTTTCCCACGCTGCAATATTTCACGCGATAAGAAAGGATCCCACGATGCTTTCGCCACGCCATATGTCGCCATCGCTTACGCCGTAACTTTGTCAATCCCACGCTAAGCCATTTTTGACCTTCATTATGAATTGTTACGTACAAAACTTGTTAATAAACTTATCATAACGTCATTAATCCAATAATGTCACTAATAAACCAAAACGCTTGATATGTTGTGAACAATAAGTGATAACATAAGCTTTAAAACTTAAAGTTAACTAACTCACTTAAACATTTCACATCGCCATTAGACTATTGGACATACAAGTGACTTAGGACTCAGAATAATCATCGACGTTGTACATTAAATAACTAGACAATAAGACCTTCGTTGACTAACATTATGTCTTTCGATATGTTGGTTCTTTTGACTAATATTATTTCGTGATCACGACATGGTCGCCAACCAAACATGGATGCACCAAATGTTCTTCCATTGTCGACATCTACCCTAATGGCTACCCAATGAAGATTGGAAAGAATAATCTCCGAGTTGACTTCAAAGACTCTCACTTGCTCGAGTCTTCATGCTTAATCGCTATTGACATTCTGAGGACTCATCCATATCGTAACATGCTCACACATCTCCGCAATGCCTCGAGATCTATATCCAACAGCCTCGAACACCATGGAAAGGGTCAAAGGAAGGATCGAAGGACAAAGATGACTCAATCACAAAAGAATCACCATCACACCCGCACTTAAGGGTCGTTCTCTTAATTCCTCAAGTCGAACTAGACAAACTTTATGCACACATCTTGAAGAGCTCACTCTCCATTCTTAATCGATATCGGTTATGATGAGGCTACGTGAATAATCACCAAACACTCTCGTGGAGCTCAAGAGTATTCCTCAACCCCGAGAACACTCTACATGATCATCACCAAGTCTATTTCTCGGTCGTGATAAGGCTATGAGCATCCTAAGCTCATAGAACTGCGCAAATATTTTGGGCATTTGTCAACATGAAACACATCGCTATTGAAGCTCGATTTGGGATGACATGATGTCATTTCTCAACAAACTTGGCTCAAAGATTCTCACATCGATATACCAAATTGTTGATCCAGAGCACTTGGACTTCACCCGACATTCCCAAGAGGCTCAATGACCCGCATAATCACGATATGTTGACGGAACCCATTCTCACCGTAGAATCAAGGAAACGCCCACAAAGAAACAAGGGTCAGATTGCGATTTCTTCTAATCAAGATGTCGAAAGCTAGAATCGCATTTAAAGGTATCTCGGAAGCAATGACAAGGCAAAGTTGGTCATCTTGACGAAAAATCTTCGGTACACCTGTAGGAGAACCGTAAAGAGGAAGCGCAGAAGCATAACAAGTAATCGTGGAGTCAAAGGAATGTTCCAAGAAGAAACCTATTCCTAAGAGGAAACCCACCTTAAGAAGAAAGTTCTTCTCGTGAAGCAACTCCGATCCATTCACTTGAACCTCAAAGACAACTTAGGATGAGAGCTCAAGATACCGAGATGATGAAGAAGTTCATTACCTCGAATCGCAACCAAACACACGTCTCTGTCAAAACCCCAAGTCCTCCAACTGTCCAAGAAAAGGGAAGACTCCAACTATTGTACCTTATGATGAGAGCTCAAGAAGAAGAAGAAGAGCAATTATAAATCATACAGAAAAGGTTTCACATATGTCCGACATTCAAAAGGTCACCAATTTGCAAAAGACCAAATGGGGTGGCCCCGAGGATCAAGTGGTGTCGCTTGACCTCACCGTATCCCGATGCGGTTAATCAACCCGATAAGGGATCCGTGCCACCACTCTTCCGCAACAACAACCGTTGAAGACACCATTTTGTATGATTTTGAGAAGCAGAAACCGAGAAAGAAAAGTCTAAGGATGACGAGGATGATTATACAAAGTTTCTTCTAGATGTCCAACTCACTCAAAGGAGAAACCTCAGAACTCCTAACGACATGAAATCTCCTCATGTCTCCTCATCATCGACTCTTCATCTCATTCATCACCACCACCATCAACTAAGTCAACCGATCATCATCCAAACTGCGGAAGAAACCACCAAAGTCTTGGATTTTCAAACACATGCAAGAATTGTGAAAGTCACAAACAAGTTAGAAAGAAGGACATGCTTCAAAGAAAACTTAATTGGTATGTCGAACAAATGCAAGATTACATGATGAGAATGATGAGATGCGGAAAGATAGGAAAGCTATTCAGAGTTCATGAGAAGTCATCGCCGTGGGGAACTAAATGAAATGATTGAAGGTTACACTCAAAAGTACCTTCGTGGATATCGCTCCAAAAGTCCAAAAGGAACGGAAAAGTCGCGAAGAGAACAAACCCACAAGTTTCTTCTCGACACGTCCCCTGCAGACAAAAGAAGTATTTTCCGCATAACTCACCCTAACATCGTAGCATTGGTCAAACATACAATGGCAAAAGAAGTCGATCTCTCCGAATGAAAGTTAATCGCTAAACTAGTAATGCAAATGTCAAAGAGATCCGAACGCTTACTTCAGATGAAGCTAAATTTTTCAAATTCTACTTGACTATCAACTCGTATCATCATGCAAGGAGTCACCACTCAACCCAAAAGACCAAGAGATGACGATGATAAGGATAAGGACTCGTGCACCTAAACGTCGAAGCGCCCGGTCAATCTACATCTATGCCACCTCCTCCACATCGAACTTCGCGACAACAAAAGTCCCTCCACCACGGTCTTCCACCGATAAACCTCGGACGATTCCGAGTTACCACCCTTGACCTCAAAAATGGTGATCACTTTGAGTATACGGGTGGTGACGATGAAGAGGTCCTTGAGCCCCAACAACAACCCTCCTCTCCCAAACAAGTGAAGAAACCCGAATCATCATCAAGGCCTTCTAAAAGCAAGAAAAGACGACTCACCAGATGTCGTATCATGGCTAGATGACGATACAACCGCAGAATTTGAATGGTTCTCCACACTTGTTAACAACACCCCTACCCCAAGAAGGTCAAGAATTGGTAGACGGTAGTACATCGGAGCATGCAAAATCTTGCAAGAACGATCTCCGAAGAAGATGACGAACCGAGTTGAAGCGCATCAAGAATGACGATTCCTTCGTTGAAAATAGCTCGGAAAGTGCAATCGAGGTTGAATATCACCTTGAAAACATTGCTCGAGCCATGTCTAACAACATGGATTGGCTCAACCCGTAGCAAACATCGACTTCACTAAACGGAACAACCCTCCATACTACACCGATGGACCAAACCTCTACCAACAATCGCCAACCGGATGAACCAAGGATTCCTTCGATATTTTTTCAACACGCACTGGAATTTCTTCTCCATGGTGGCGATGGTTCACGAAAATACGCTACATCATTGACTCTTCCATTCCCAAATGCTTGTTACTCAAACCTGCATAGCTATCGAGGAACGTGCAACTCACTTGTTTTCGACAACGCAAGCATACGACCAAGATGCATTGTATGGGATTCATCATTGGCCCGAACGCCAAGAATCTACTACGTGTTGCCGGTTCAAAAGTCTCAACATGAAGTGTATAGCTCAAAGGACATCGCGCCATCAAACACATTGATCTCAAGTCTAAGTGGACTACACATTCTTGAAGAATATCATAGTCAAACGACAAGATGAACAGACTATAAATTCTCAGAGGGTCGACTTTGAGAACTTGTCCTCAACGACATCAAGACTTGTACCTTGCCAAAGTATAGGTCGATGACAATTCTCAATCGAAGTTCAACGTGAGTTTATCAAGTCGGTTCTCATCTTCATTAGACGCATTGTGATCAAAGAACGTGTCGAAGATATCCGATGGCTATTGAATCATATCGAAACGGTAAACCTCACTCCACCACGCCTAGATCTTCCCGACATCAACCAAACACAACTTACGCCATCAAGAAACCTTTCGCATTGTTTACAAGTGAACTCGCAGAACCGCTTAATGGCAGTAGTGAGCTCCACAAATTCGGGATCATACCTTGAAAATGGTTAGGGATGGATTGGCGCATGATTGAAGGATATACGATGAAGGTTGGAAATCTAAGCTACCGGAACTCTCGTGACAGAGGAATGTGAGGCGATCATCAATATGATTGATGAACGGTTGTTCGGCGGATCGCCTCACGACGCTGAGAGCTATGTTGGTGGTAGACCTGTGATAAACATCACCGCTTTCCAACGCCTCACATGCACTCTCGGGAACATCACCGCACTTCGGTACCCTTGAATTGTTTCCTTCATATGATTTTGGATGAATGTTTATATGTAAATGGCTTGTGCACACATAACAGTGTACAACCGTGATTCCAAGAAAGGACCCCGTGGTATGCCTCGGTGCCACAATCCTTATAAAAGGAGCGAAGCTTTATTTTTGAGTAAAACCTATCAAACCTTTCATTTTTCAAGGTTTTGCTCAAAAGACAAGTACTTCCCCATAAGATTTTCAAAACCTCAACCGCTTATATCACTAATCGAGGGGAGTATTTGAATTAAAACTTTGTTCACAAAGTGTTCACAATGGTCACTCTTCCCACAACACTCAAAATGGTCATATTTATTCTCAACCGCTCAAAAATAACATTTTATATGCCATTTTAGGGGAGAAAATTTGTGTGATAAGAAATATGTTGCGTGAATGCAAATGAACTGTACCTCGAGACTTAACCAACGAATTGACGGTACTAAACTGCTTGTAACTCGAAAAGACTTGTCCCGACGGGTAATAATTTCAAGCTAGCTCGCTAGTGATGTAAACGTGTCTCGCAGGACCTCGCCTTAGTAGAAGGTACCATTCGAGAAGCTCTTGATAGACATGAACTCGACGGTATGACAACCTTCGAGGTTTGTCTACACCTTCAAGGTAGTTATTAGAGCTAGTTGTCACCTAAAACCGACAATGTAACTCTTTAACTATTCAACGTAACCGTGTCTCATGGGAGATTGTCTATCTTTAGTGGATCAATTCATAAAGTGCGCTCTTTCCTCACCGTGCATTTAACCATTAAAACTATTAAGCACATGTGGAGGGGAGTATTTATGCAAAAACTTATCTCTCACCGTGGTTCAAACATGTCTTTCATTTACAAACCCTTTGAGATATATTTTTAACTTACAATGGTTATAATGGCAAACATAGGTTAGTCATGGAGTTATAAGGTGACTAAGGTTAGAATAACTGTCCTATGATCCGCCAGAGCCGGGAGGGATCTACCCAAGGACACTACCATTAGTTAGTGTTAGAAGTCCTTAGGAATGATTGTAAAAGGAGAAAATGAGAATCGGAGAAAGAAGGAGTTGAAGAATCAAAAGAAATGTAAAGAAAAGTGGTGAAAAGAAATAGCCCTCCGCATTATTCAACTTAGGCATAACCGGGTTCAACTCATATGCTGTTGTTGTCACTTAGTGACACCGGTATTGAAGATTAAAAGTCATGGACCCAAGTGACGCATGCACTAAACCTTCTTAGCCACTCAAGTTTCTCTCAATGTAGCTTGTTTCATTCTCACAGGAACCCTACATAAACTATTGGCTTTCTTAGATTGTCGGTATTGAAGAAGGAGACCCTCTCCCAGTCTCCGCTCAGAAAACCAAAAGCAGCGCTGAGTCTAGAGCCACGAGATTCATCAAAAGATCTCTTAGGAACACTTGACATTTAATCACTTGTTGATCAACAATAAGGTCTTCAAATGATTGATTGGTTCATATCGAGTCCTTCACGATCTTAGCAATCGTCGAGAACATTTATGAGAGGTCCACATCGCGATCCTCGGTGATTGAATGGAAACTCGCCGTGGTCAACATCAAATGTACCGACGTTAGGTCGCTTGGTAACTCCCGTGGATTACGCGGAGTGTGTCTCAAACGGTCTCATGTCGTGAGGTGATGCTTCGTGTACCTCAAACGACTCATCTCGAATCAGATGTACTTCGATACATCGTTATCTCACTTGGGACTCAGCCTCAGAACGGCCTTTGTAAGAATTAGAGTTGTGTTTTCACACTATGTCGTTAACACTCTCAAGTTCAAACTTGTAAGTGCCGGAACCGCTTATTTCTAACCGCTTGCAATGTTTTTCTTATGGAAGCTCGAGCGGAATGATCGTGTTGATTCTTCTCATGTTCACGCCAACATCATCACTAATGGAAGTTCTATTCAAAAGCAACAACCGTCGAATGATTCTTCGCTCAACCAAAGAATCTACGGGTTAAAGACTTAGAGAACTTCATCAAGATTGAATTCCAACGCCATGAGCGTGTGAGCATGTTGAAGAATGACGGAGACATTGGAACAAACAAGCGCACTGAGATGCATCGATGCGCATAACAACATACTATCACTTTCACCACAAAGAACAAATGATCAAAGAACAAAGTTAAAGATGACGCAAGCTTAACCGTTCAAAGATAACTATCTCTACACTTTGGGAGATTGTTTGTATCAAGGCAATTCCTCTCACAAGAAAGAAGAATGCTGAAGATCGCCACGCCTACTATTACATCAACGCTTTCACCGCTTACATTCATATATACTTGAGGGGAGATTGTTGGAATCACTCCTAAACAAGATTTCAAGTATTTATATTTCATATGTAATAGGTAGCTTTGTTATGGCCTTTATGTTTGTTTAAGGTCAAGCTTATGTAGAAGGCCCATAAGCTTGATCCAAGCCCAATAAGGAATAGGAAGGAGAGGGTGTTGCCCTAGCTCCTTGCCTATAAATACATTGTAATAACCTTCATTTGAAGGTTGGTTGTTCAGTTATTCTTTCACTCACCTCCCACGCAGAATCGGTTACAATATTGTGTGTGTGTGTGCTTGTTTACTTGTTCAATCGCCTTATCTCTTCTCTTATAAGCTTGTGTTGTAAAACTAGTGACCTAACAATGTACACATTATGCTAAATTGGGTCAAAATGAGTAAAATGGGTGTAATATAACGCAAAGTTACTTATTAGCACACGTTTGGGATAATAAGTAACTTTTCGCTTATATTACACCGCTTTCACCCATTTTAGCCGATACATGTACTAATAAGTAACTTTCTTGTTTATTTAAGTCATTTAACCTGTTTTGCCTTTTTATTAAGCAAAAAACCCAACGTTTTTATTTTATTTGGTTTTAAAATAATAAAATAAAAAAATAATAAAATTTTATAATATTTAAATTTTTATTTTTTTAAAATTATAAAAATATAATAAAATTTTATATATAAAATATTTAAATAATTATAATATTATTTATTTTAATTTATTTTATATGGGGGGGTTTATATTTTTAAACAAACCCCCAAATTTTTTTTTCAAACCCAATTTTTAGCCAATTTATAAATGTACTTTAATTTTTAAGGTTTTTAAAATTTTCCCTTTTTGTTTTTAAATTTAAGTCAAATTTTTAAAAATTCCATTTTTAAAACCCAAATTTTAAAAGGGCCCCCTAAAACAAAAAATTGTACAACGCCATTGCTAAAATTTTGGTTTCCAAAAAAAATGGTGAACCGGGGTGGGTAAAAATAAATAAAACCCAGTTTTAAAACCCTTATTTTAAAGGCACCAAAACCCGTTGGGCTAATTTAAAGTTAACTTTTTGGTTTTTCCCGGGCTTAATTATTAAAAATCCGTTTCCAAAACCCATTTTTGGTACGGATAAACATTGTACTTAATAAGTAAAAACTTTCTTTTGTTTAAATTTAAATCATTTAACCCGGCTTGACCCCCATTTTAAGCCAAAATAACGTTTATGTTTTAATGCGGGGAGTTGGTGATATAAAAGCCAAATCCCAATAGCAAACGGCTAAAATTTTAAGCAACTTGGGGTCAAATTAAAATATTAGGAAACCCATTTAGTTATTAAATGAACAAATAAGTTTTGCCTTAATGATTCCTTTCCTTTACTTTTCAGCTTGAAAATTTCCACCGATGCCCGGTTTGGGGCCAAACAGTAAGAACGGCTAAAGGGAAAAGTAACAAGGTTGGGCTGGAGTTAAAGAAGGATGCAAGGATTTTGGGTTTCGGAGGTGATAAAGACATTACTTAAGGTTAGGCGCAAGGCCGAAACTCAACAAAGTTTTAGCCATATGGTCACTAACCGGCTTAGGAGCCGGGTCGTTCTTCATTTTATTATTTTGGGTGGACGGGCAAGGGTGGTGGATGGAAGGGTGAACCCGTACAAATGGTGGTCAATAATGGTGTTTAAATGTTAACAATGTTTTTTTAAATATGAAATATTTCAAATTGAATGAAAGAATTGGGAAATGAAAATGGTGAAATTTGGAAAGGGCATTAGCTTGGTAGATGTTACTAGTTTAATGTTGCGGCCAAAGTTGGCAATGACATTAAGATTTGGAAGCCCTTTTCTGTTAACTAATTTAACTTTATATAGTCAAAAACGACCAAACTTTTTAATTTTGAAAAAAATCAGATACATGTAAATTAGTTCAAGGTTTATCAAACTTTGTTTTTTTAACCTTGTGATAATATAATCTTTGTTTTTTCCAAAGTGGATTTCATAGTTATTTTGATTGGATTCAATTTACTAAATATATAAATTTTATTTAGTAAAATTGAACTACTTGTTTGACAGTTGATCATTTAAAACATAAGCAGAGTATGAAATTGATGTTAATCATCCACCATTTAAATTATCCCAAAATATATATTTTGTCCTAAAATAACATTAGTTCGTAATTTAAGAGGATGTTGTTGACATTGAAAAGTTAATTTTCCATGGCTTAGAGATTTTTAAGATGTTAAGAAACTTGAAAGCGAATCGAATTAAAATATAAGGAAAATGTTAAATGGCATAAAATTTGTTTGATAACTTTTTTTTACTGTAGTTTAATACAAGATAACCTTTCCTGAAAACGAAAATTAAAGACGTCATTGTTGACGTGGAATAAAAAGAAAGGTCAAAATTTTAGTTAAAAATCATTAACTAAAAGTACGCAATGTCAACATTTCTGTTTCCTAACGCTTAACGGAACAAATTACGTGTACTGTAGGGGATCAAACGGGAAATAAATTAAAAGGGGGAAAATAACAAACCTTTAAGATTTCGGAAATTTAAACAAACATAAAGATTGAAATTTTTATTAAATAACTAAATTTTTCTTATTCTTTCATGTCCTTTCCATCAATTAACTTGCTTATTGAAAAACTTAAAATTAATATTTTAACATGATAGAGAATTGCCTTGAAAAATTCATGGATTTTTTTAATAAAATGACAAAAATAGTTTTTGTTTAAGATTTTGTTTTTTAAAACGAAAAAAAATCCCTTTTCTCCATGGGGATCTAGTTAATTTTTATGTACCAAATTTACAAATGGTTTAAATTTTGGGTATAATCGAAACATATCATTTATAACAAACTTTTGTTAAATTGCTGTTAATTATTTTAAACACAAAGGATAAAAGTTTAAATTCCAAGATTTATTTAAAGTTTCATGTTCGTTATAGTATTTAAGCTTAGAGGGTTTAGTGAAACTTAATTCCTATTTAATAAGTCCCTTAATCAGTTCAACTGGTACCCTTTTGTATACTTTTTTTTTGATATTTACCCGATCTTTCTTGTTTACATTTAATATTATTGCTCATTGAATTAATTTCTTGTAAATTGGAATAAAACTTAATTAATATTATTCCCTAATCCGAATAAATTTTATTTCCTCGCTTATACTTTGGACTGGTAAGGGTCAAAATTTTTTAAAAAATTGGGGAAACCTAATCAGATTTTCACTTACAATTAGCCCTAACTTTAAATCTAGGGTAATTTTCTTTTCTTCCACGATTTTCCTGAACTAATTTATTCTTTTCAAACAAAATTTAAGTTTCTTAAAGGTAGATAACATTTGAGCCCCTTGAGTTCAATGGTTTATAGTAGTGCTTTTTACCGTTTTTTTAAATTTAAGGTCTTATTTCTCCGCCTTTGGCTTATTATTATATCCCCGATCTTGAACATGGTTTAATTTTGGGGTTTCCACGGAAACCTATCCATTTTATTTGACCTTCAATAAATGGCACCCATTATTTCTTTAAACTACCAAGAAAATTTAAAATTAAATGGCCATACTTTTGCTTTGGAACCATTAAGTGGGTTTAGAGGTCTTGTGAAATTAACCCTAGTCTTCTAATCAAGGGATACTTGTAACTCTTTTTCTTTCTTAATTTCACCGAACTTTTGGTCTTAATTTAAAACCATGAAATTAATATCTTAAAGATACCATTAAGGGATTTACCATTTAATTTGCATAAAATAAAATTTAGTCAAAGGGGTCCTTCTTGCCATTATTATAACCCTTAATCTTTTGGAAACAATTTGTTGTATGATCAACTTCTCCCCACTTGTGAGGTGAAACATTTTGAAAACTTCGCCTAATCAAGTTAAGCAATTTCTTATTTCATGACCCTTTCCCCTCAAGCAATATTTTAACCAGTCCTTTCCTTGTAAAACCGTTTTTTTCTTAAAAAATTCAAGGTTTATCCGGGAATGTCTAAACCCTCTCCTTTCCTAAAAAGCCCATGGTGGTAAATTTTTTAACAAAAAGGTTATTGGTTGGTTTTAATTGGAACCAATAAAGGACCAAACATAACTCAAATGAAATTAAAAATAAGTTGATGATGTTAGACTTGTTGGTTATTGGGTATTTAAAAGAAATTTTAATGCCTTCAAAAGAATAATGTTTACGAAACTAATTTCACCATAATGGCTGCAACCTCCCCTTTTTTCAAAAACCTGATTATGGTCTTCTAATCAAAATTTATCGCAAGCCAACTTTTTAAAATTTTTTGGAACCCTTTTTAATGTTGTCAATTTAATGTAAATTTAAAAATTTTTAAAACAACCAAAATTATCCAAAATCCCTTGGTTGATTGTCCTTGCAAATCAACAAATTTTAAAATTTTTAATCAATGTTGTTAAATTTCAAATTTGGTTTAAGTTGCACCCAAGACTGTGCCAATTTAAAATTTTGGGATCAAAGGTAATAATACCAATTTTTGGTTTTTTGTTCCCAACAATGAGCCCTGTCTAAATTGTTAGCAAAAGAGTTTGTTGGGTTTAATGAATCTTTTGTATTCGATTTGAAAAGGATTTATTGGTAAACAAAAATGGGTTTATATATGTTTGATAATTCTACATTGTTCTTCTAATAACCCTTCGCTTTAGTTTCTAAAATTTGACAAAATGGCCCATCCCCAATCCAACATATTAAACCCACTTTTAAATTTATATACACCAAACATCAAATTTCGGTATTGTAATGCAATAAACCAGGGAATTTTCAAGGAACATTCAATCTTGGTAACTTGAATGTATGGGGCCTTAAATACTAAATGGTTACAAATATTTTTAACTTTTGATGCTTTTGTAAAAGGGTTTATTGCTTTTGAAGGGATGTTTTGTTTATTGTCAATTTTATCAATTACAAAAATTTGAAACAATTCAAGATTTTTGAATGATTACGTAATTTTCAATAATAAACTTCCATTTTTTCATAAAAGGAATTTTACATCAAACCCTTTTTATACCCACAACAAAATGGTATAAAAGGAAACATAGGCATTCCTTAATGTACTGTCCCTTATGTTTGGGGAAACCCTTAAATCTTTGGTCCTTTTTAAGCCGTGTCAACAAAGTTATTGCCTGGAAGTTTTTCCTTGTTTCATACCCTTCATCTTTCCTTAGATTTTGGGTGCTATGCTATCCACCATTCTCAACTCTCGATAAATTTGGTAGTAGGGAAAATGTCCTTATTGGTTACTCTGGGAAACTTAAACCTCGGCCAAAACAAAAATATCTTTACCCGTAATGTCAAATTTTATGAAATTTTCAAAATGAAAATACTTTGTCAAAACCTTTGTTGAAACTTTTACCAAAAGATTTAAATCACAAAATTTTTTGACTCAAAATAAGTCCCAATGACTAAGGAGATGACATCCATGATGATGGCAGGGTAAGTCATCCTACTAGGATTGACAACCGTTGCAACATCTATAGATGATAATACACACCCGAAATATCACATGAATCACATCCGCTAATGCATCTTCCGATTCTCACGATACACACCGATTCCGAACAAGAAAGGCTTGCCACCACTATCGCTAAGGTCAACCGTAGTCTCTAAGTTCCCAAGAATTTAACGACTTTATTTAGGGAAAAGTCAAATATGGTGGAAAAGGTTGTTAATTACTCTAACCTTAACAAAGATAATTTCGCTTGTTCTAGTCTTAATAAAAGTATTGAACCCACCATTGGAAGCTATCCTTGATAGTAATTGGGCATGAACTCAAATAGGCCTTAAATGAAAACCATGCTGGGATATAACGATCTACCCCAATAGAACTCCTATTGGGTACAAATGGATCTTTAAAATCAAATATAAAGCCAATGGTGAAGTTGATAGATACAAGGCTAGATTAGTTGTTAAAGGTTATAACCAAAGGGAAGGAATAGACTATGATGAAACTTTTTCCCCTGTGAAAATGTTCATCGTTAGATGTCTTATTTTAGTAAAAACAAATGGCCTCTTTTTCAACTTGATGTTAACAATGCTTTTTGTATGGAGATTTGATGAGGATATCTATATGACCATCCCAAGGGTTCTCAGAATGAGAACAATAAAATAAAGTTTGTAAACTTGTCAAGTCTCTATATGGCCAAAACAAGCTCCCTGAAATGGAATGAAAACTTTCGTTGTTTTAAAAGAAAATAACTTTGTCCAATCATAATGATCACCCTTGTTCACCAAAACAGAATAACAAGTTTATTGCTCGCTTGTTTAGGGATGATATAGTTCTTACCGAAACCGATTGATGAGATAAATCTTTTAAAGAGTTTCTAAAATCCAAATTTCATATCAAAGACTGGGAAATCTAAAATATTTTCTTGGCATTGATGTTTATAAACTGGAATGACATTTGTCTTTCTCAAAGAAAATACGCCTTGAACCCTCAAAGAATTTGGTCTTTGGGCAAACCTGTCCACCCTATGGAACCCAACTCGCTTCCATACATTTCCACCGCCGACCCCTTGCTTGTCAACATCACCGGTTATCGGGTTACTTGGGAAACTTATCTATCTCACCCATACAAGACCGACATCTCATACTCCTCCGCACAATATATGCATTCTCCCTTAAAATCTCATCCGAATGTGCCTCAATGTTCGAGATATCTAAAAGGAGCTCCGTGAAAAGGTCTAGGTACAATTTCAAAGAACTCCGAAAATCATCTTGAAAGATATATATTCGATTGGGCCAAATGCAAGAAAACCAAAATCAAGTGTTATTGTGTTTTCTTTAATGATTGTTTAATCTCATGGAAAAGTAAAAACAAAACACTTTTAAAAATCTTCCACGTAAGGAGTATAGATCGTCTACTACGCTTATGAAATCATTTGATTCAAAAATCCTAAAAGATCTAAAAGTTGATATCAATCTTCCCATCTTTTTGTGACAACAAGTCCGCTTACAACTTGTCACAACCCTGCTTTTCATGAAAGATCAAAACACTTTGAAATTGATGTTCACTTCATCGTGGAAAAAATTGCTAGAGGTGTTAAATGAAAAGATTGGTTCTTCAAACCAAACCCAAGACATCCACAAAGAACCTCCTGCCTATCAAGATAAATTTTGTGTGAAAATTGATATTGTTTGATATGTTTTCATCGAAAGGGGAATGTTAAATTTTGGGTGATAACTGGGCAAACATATCATTCTATCAATTGCTAATGGCTTTCAAGTTATGGTTCATTGCGGATTAATTACGTGGGTTAAACTGGACAAAGGATAAAAGATTTAAAGTTCCAAGATGTTCTTTCGCTTTCACTTTCGATGAGTCATTTATAGCTAGGGTCTTAGTGAAACTTAACTCCTATTTAATAAGTCCCTTAATCTAGGGTTAAACACCGAGTGCCTTTGTATCACTTCTTTTTCTTTTCGATCATTTCACCCATCTTGTCTTGTCTTTACAACATGATTATTGTCTCAACATTAATCTAATCTTGAAATCTGGATATATTCTTAATTCAAGCCATTATTTTTTAATCCGAATAAAGGATTTTATCTTTGTTATATACTTCGGTGGTTTCCAAAAAATTGGTTTCCATGCTTTTTTGGTTTAGAGAGTTATCCCACATTATGTTTATAATGTTATGGATTTTGGCATAATAGTTTTAACACTTTTCCAGAAACCCACCCACTAATATAACAAGGACAAAACGGAAAATTATATCTCGCGGTGCAAGAAAAGGTATCTTGGTCAAATGAGATATCAAGAAACATTTTGGAAAAAAATGCAAAACAAATTTTGTTACAAATCTTTTTTTAAAGGAAAAACCCCACCTTAAAAATTAACCAAAAAGAATACAAGGATATGATGAAACCCCATATCTCACCTACAAGGCATAAAGCTTACATCAAGAACTCCATTTTCAAACGAAAACAAACCATTTTGATCAAGGAATAACAAAAAATTATTCATTTGCTTTCCCATGGATTAAAGGATCCTTTTCCCCGAAGATCGTAAACCGTCCATTTCTAGTCAAGATCTTATTTAAACCGGCCACCACCAAATTTAGCCCTCTTAAATGGGTTAGAACCACCTCTTTCTTCCCCAAATTTCCCCTTTGAAAAAAATTAACCTTAGTAGAAGAGGTCAAATCGAATCTAGAGGAGACCAATCCCTTCTTTAAATCACCAAAGGGGTTCTTTGATCAACCCCTTAGGAACCCAACCCATTGTACACCCAATCCACATCATTGTTTCATTCAAGGAATACAAAAGCATCCGAATTCCTATTAAAGCATCAAACCGATTAATGTAGAGACTTTGCCACTCGAACTAGCCACATGAACACTTTTGCATTCCCTTTTTGGTTCAAAGGGTTGGTTGAATTAAATACCCACAAAAAGTTTAAAAAAACCCTCCTGACTTAAGAAACCTTCTTTCCCTTTTCATTATTACCCTTTGAAACCACTTAACCCAGATCAGCAAGGTTCAACAACCGAAAAAAGGTTGACCAAAATCTTACATTTTCAAATAGGTGGTTTCCACCTTTCAACCCTTATCTTCCCCTTTCAACCCAACCCAAAGTAAGGTATTCAAAGAAGTTCCCCAAGATCATGATTTTCAAACATCTCAAACACAGTTCACGATCCCACATTGCTAGTAAAAGACTAAACCTTTCAATTTTATCAATGGGGAGACCCAAGGCCTCATCGAAAACTAAAGAGGTCATGGAATTTAACCCCAGGAGTTGGTAAATCCTCTTTAAGTAAGTGTTCAACGCCAGGTTTAAGAATAATAGGTTTTCTAATCAACCAAGGACCGCTTTTGAACAATAACCCTTTCTTCGAAGAACAAAAAGAACCCTTTCATTCATCTTACCTTTTTAACCAACTTACCCAGACTGCATAAAGAACAACAAAGAAAAGAAGGGCCCCAAAAATCCCTACAAAGTTTTAAACCTTTTCACCTCTTAACCCTTTCACCCCAAAATCCACCCAACCTTATACATCCAACCAAAAAGTTAAAGGCAAAAGGGCACAAATTTAAAAGAACAAAACCCCCCCCCGGGATAAAATAAATTATTTGTAGGACCAACTAAAATCAAGGGTAATATTGAAATCCACCAATTACGTAGGTTCTAAACCCATGCAGAAAACGACAGGAGATTTGCAACCTGAATAAGATTACCAATAGATTAAATCGATCGGAATATTAAGGTTTTAGTCAATTCCGGGACTAAACGATACTCGTTATCTCTTTCATGAGCTTATTAGTTAAAAGTTACTATAAAAGCTTACTCACAAACCGTATCTAAGCTCATTTTAATAGGCCAAAATATACGTAGTAACAAAAATTTGGCACGAGTCAAATTTGGACAGGTTTAGAAATTAAACAGTCCATCCAAACTAAGCGGTCCTTTGACTGTCAAATTAGGCATTCACAAATTTGCAACTGAGTTTTTAGCAACAGTAATCAAATATATATGTCACGGTGATGGATTAATTAATTTCTTGTTTATTTAGATTATATTCATTTATACGTAGCTAGTTTATAATTCAAACATGTCGTAAAGCTGTTGCAAATTGTTAAACCGATTCCATAAACCATTACCCCTAATCATCAGGTAATGGATTACGCCGTCCGAACTGCAACGATTTTTATGATTTCTAAACACGCACCAAGACATGCCCGCAAACCTCGAGTAACGACTGGTTTTAAATATATGTATGGTTTCGTTGTCATCACATGCTCATGCATGTGCATGTTAGCTACAATCTTGTTCACAATTTAAGTGTACGTAAGATTGACCCAACTTAACATATAATTTCTCATTTAAAATTTGGTCTAAGTCAAAAAAGGACAGGTTGATTAAGAATTGAAACAGTCTATCCAAATAGCCTAATGTTACACATCATCTATTTTTCTACTTTTGAATATATTGACCACTTGAATTCCCATTCCATATATAAACACACAAATTTATCTAATTATATCATATCAAAAATCATACGTACACACAAATCTATCTAATTATATCATATCAAAAATCATACGTACTTCTTAACATACATACGTACTTCTTGTTTTGTTTCGAGCTCGATAACAATATACACCGCCTTATATAAGATCAAAGAATAAGCACAATATACCATGCATATGGCAGCTATTAAGCAACCTATAGGTTTTATGCATTCAGATACACCATCTACTTCTTCATTCCCTTTGTCTTCCCGTAGAAATATTATAACGGCTTGATCCATTTACCCAAGATTAACATGAGTAATCTTGGTGTTTTTCCCAAAGATGGCATCAAACATAGATTATGCGGAAGAAATGAAAACTTTCCAAGATTAACTCCAAATAATCCGACCTCAAACCCTAGAGTGTATCAAGGTGACGTAAGTGATGGAGAAGCTTTATATGATACTTGAGGCTGTTTCGGATCGAGTTGAGATGCATAAGAACATTGGAGAGCAAAGGAATGCATGGAATAACTTGATGTTAACATCTATCAACACCATTACTCTTTCAGCAGCAACCATGGCTGGCATTGCTGCAGCTATAACTACCGTACCTGGTGCCCCATTGGAAGTACTTAAGATCACATCTAGTTTAATGTATTTGGCAGCGACAGGAATGTTGATTATCATGAACAAGATCCAACCATCCCAACTAGCTGAAGAGCAAAGAAATGCTACAAGATTGTTTAAGCAACTTGAAAGCGAGATCAAGATGAAAATAGCTGTAGGAAATCCTACTCTTAGTTATGTAAATGAAGCTATGAATAAGGTTTTAGCCTTAGATAGAGCTTACCCTCTTCCTTTACTTGGTGTCATGCTTGAAAAGTTTCCAGCCAAGACTGAACCCGCGGTTTGGTGGCCTGAAACACGTAGGACATCGGCCAAAGGGAAAAACAATAACAATGGCTGGAGTGTTAAGTTAGAAGAAGCTAAGAGATGCAAGAGATTATTAGGGTTTTGGAGGTAAAAGATAAAGACGATTACTTAAGGTTAGGTGACAAGGCCTTAAAACTCAACAAGGGTTTAGCCATAGCTGGTCCTTTACTAACCGGCTTAGGAGCCGTTGGTTCAGCTTTTCTTGCATCTTCTCCTTGGGCCATGGCACTTGAGTCATGGGTGGTGCAATGGCAAGCGTTGTGAACACGGTACAACATGGTGGGCAAGTAGGGATGGTGTTTGAAATGTATCAAGCAATGCCGGTTTCTTTAAGATGATGCAAGAATCCATAGAATCAAACTTGAACGAAAGAGACGTGAGAGTCGGGAGAACGGTGAAGTGTTCGAGATGAAGGTTGCATTGCAGCTTGGTAGAAGCTTATCCGAGTTACGTGATGTTGCAGCTTCATCTGCAAGATTAGGCAATGACATTGAAGAGTTTGGAAGCAAGCTTTTCTAATTTTTGTATATAATTGCTTAGACCAGTATCAATTTCTTCATTAATTTACTCATCTATCTATACATATATATGGGACCAAGACGACACATCATTAATGCCGACTAGCAAACTAATGGTGACATGAAACATCACCGATGACATGGAAATGATTACATGGCACTATTCCCGGTTAAATTAGTAAAATATTGTAAATTGCAAGGTTCGAACTCGGGTCTTGACACCGACTAACAAGTGCTTCAACCATTGGGGCATCACAAGTTGTGATATATATTGCATTCCCAAACAGTTACAATCTTCCCACAAAACAAACAATCAAAACAGACACCCTACACAATCGCTCCAAAATAATTTCCTCTTCAATGCTCCCCATTTCAATCGCATTTCCAAATTCAAATCTCCCAGATAACAAAACGCCTGATTCAAATTAAAAGTGGGGTTCTTATGATTTCCATTCTTCCAAATCAGTGTAAAATCATGTTCATATGATTTTCAGTTATTGAATAACATAATCATGTTCGTATGATTTGTAATTAATATACATGTAAGATTGAACTTTGTTATTTTTTATATTGAATTCCTATTTAATCTTTTATATTGGATCACTTTTGGTGTGATCCTTTTGTGGAAACCAATTTACATATTTTTATTTTTGTCGCAACAGGTTCATATTGATCACATGACACCACTTCTAATATATGAGTGAAGGGTTATAGATGACTATAACGGCTATCGCCTTTAATGGTTCTATGCCGGTAAGAGAAAGAAAAATTGATAACGGTATCATGGTTATAATTTTTTTGTTTTTAGTTTTATATTTTGCAATTAGAGTTGAATACAATTGTTTTGTTTGCTTTTATGTTCTCTCATGTTGGCCTATCGGGTGTTTGGGATTGAACAATTGTCAAGACAACTCATGTGATTATCATTTGATTAAATTAACTCATTCAAATAACTACCCTTATTATCAAGGCATTTGAACTTATAGTATAATCTAAACCTCCTATCATGAATCGATACTGAATTTTTTTGGACAATTTCTATGTGTATATGAATATCAGTGATGTTGTTGGTTGCTACTTTCCAAACACCTAATATATGTACTTGCGCAGAAAAATGATTGTTTGGTTGCAAGCTTACATCATGGTCTTGAAGTGATCGTTAACTGTTGAAAAGGTATGTTCTAGGTCAAATTTTGTGGAGCAGTTTCATGTTTCAAACTTGGATAAGTCTAATGATATACTACAAATGATGGTTCGATATACACTTGGTTCCGTGGATTCACCATTGGTTGATAAATCCATTAATCAGCATTGGTTGATAAATAAGCTTCATAAACGCAGGAACCATAAAGCATAAGAAGTTGCAAAAGTCTCTTAAATTGTTCGCACATCAAGTTGCAAAGTATGCATGTTCGTGTTTGAGATTATACTCATAACCTCTTTCAAATAAATTATGTCTTATTGATCTTATCTAATTGTGTGTGGAGCATGTAATATGTTTTGTGCACCTGAAGTTTTGCATAAACATGATGAACCCAAAATTGATGTGTGTAGTGCAGGCATAATCCTATGCATCTTATTATCCCACGTCCCACCGCTCGGGCAGGTAATATCTGGAAGAACACTATATTGTTGGTTTCATGTGTTACATACATAATAATATGGCTTATGCACTATGCATTTCAATGTCATATTCAGGTGGTTTTACCCATATTCTGAGGGGAAAACTTGACTTCAGTTCTTAACCATGGCCACAAATTTTAGAAATTGCAAAGACTTGATAACAAAGATGCTTGACAAAAGACCACAACAATGAATAAAAGCCCATGAAATCCCAAGTAAGTTGCAATGCCAAAGTAGATTTTTCAAATTTGTTTATTTTGTAATGGGCCTTTTTTTTTTTACTTTTATCAGGTCTGAAAAGAATATGAGAAAATGGTTCAAGTACAGCTTCATTGATAATTGTTCTATAAAATATGCTCGAGACATTTACAGCAGGGCAGGGGGTGTTGGCTTGAATCTTGTAGCTGCTCACACGGTTTTGTCTATATCCTGTGACTTTTATGATTTTTAGTTTAAGTTATAATAATGTCATAATTATTAGATGCACTTTTAAGTAGAATATTGCTTTTCTTTTAGAACATGAGTGACAACTTTTCTTTCAGTTTTAGAAATCACTGTATGTTACAAGCTATACGCCCATCAGCCCACTAAAGATGATACAAACTGCAGGTCTTATTCTATGAGCAAGATTGGAATCCACAGGTGGACAAGCATGCTTTACAATGAGCACATAGGATCGGTCAAATGAATAATGTGATGTCACTAAATTTGGTCACTGACCGGACTAATAGAGGAGGTAAGTCATAACTTATAACAGAACTTCTTAAACTAAACGTTCTTGACTTCTTGCTGCTTTAATATCCATCCTAGGTCATAACCAGTTGTGTGCAGGTAATTCTTGATTCATTTTTCTATGTTGTAGATGTCTAATGTATTGGCATATGAGATAAGATTTGGATATAAAGGAAAAAGAGAAGTAACCCAGAGTTAAAATTCCTAAAATTTATAGGCTAAGTGTGAGATTTAGTATCTTATATGATCACCACTTTAATAATACTTGTCATAGTTATATTAAAGCATTAACTGCTTATGAAGTTCAGAAAGAGAACCAAAGAGGTGTTGGCACGTAAAACTGACCAACCATTTTGTTTAATTTTTTTAACCACTTTTGATCCGTGATATAACCTGTATGACCCGCCTAATTCCTCACCTATAGTTGTCCTCACTGCAGTTCCTTTTGAAGATTTTAGGTTGGTTCACGTTGCACGTAATGTTTGTTATTGAAGCTGCACTCTCTCATATCCACACTTTATAATTTACAATGTTGTTACATACTTGCGTCAAGTTGTCAGATTTTATTCTTAAAAAGGCCTTTTTAAACATCGAGGATATTCAGATGCAGGTGATTCTAAGTTTTGTGTTCTTACTGACAATTTATGCTGATGGAAGCATTTGCTTGGATATTTTACAAAATTAGTGGAGTCATATATATAATGTTGCTGCTATTCTTACTTCTACTCAGGTGATTATTTCACAGTAGTTGTGTCTCTGTGCCTTATGTCATATTATTTATTGTTTATGAATTTGCGAACATTGGTGATAATACCAAAGGGATGCTTGGATGTGTGTTTGGGTGCATTGTGATCTATAAATCATTTTGTTACATGCTAATTGTTGTCTTGTGTGCTTATGAAATTTGTTCTTCTATATGGCAGTCATTGCTCTCTGACCCAAACACAAACTCCCCAGCTAATTCTGTAGCGGCATGAATGTTTAGTGAGATGAAACGTGATTATGATAGAAGAGTGCGATAGGTTGTTGAACAAAGTTGGATTGACTAATCAAGCATGATGTTGTAACGCCTTTCATGACTGTTTGAGTGAGTTTTGTTCCACATTCTTTGCAAAAATTTTGGTCACGCAAAAACTTAGTTACTTATATTTTGTATGTTTGAAGATTCTTTGTTTTGACAAAGATTGGGAATACACAAAGTATACAACAAACATTGTGTACGAAGAAGTTTTATTTTGTTATAAATAAGCACCATGTAATTTATATGTTCTTATACTTTTCATTGTTTTTAACATATAATACATGAATACTTTTTTTGTTTCCAATTTTGTGTCGATATTTGTCGTTATTCACTATTCATTTACGTCCAATTAAACTTCCAAGTAATATATCGAAGTTAGCCGCCCATCCGGACGGGCTATGAAGCTATTGTATATATAGGTATATGAACTTTACATGACATAAAAATGCATGTTAACTAGCTTAAGTTTAAATTTTAACATTGTTCGTACCAAATGGCATGTTGATCATCTCATTAAATATTGTAATCCTTCAAATATAAAGTTGTTCGATTTATTATATTGTAAATTGTATTATATATGCTCTATAGTTTTATTCAGTGATGCTTATTTGTATTACACTGCACCAGTCCGCCAAATCGGCAAGGATCATTTGAGACTTTTGGCGAGAACAAGTATTCGCCAAAGATTTTTAGCGAGAATATGTCATCGCTGAATATTCCTCGTCAATTGCACGTCAATGAAGGTATTAACGAGGAGAATTTCGTGTTTTACCGTCAATGATGTGGGTCCCACTCCAATTCTAAGTCAAAAATTCAAACCGGGCCCACTAGACTTTCTACACTCTAGGTGTGTATACGTATAGTAGTAACAATTTTTTGAGGATCGGACGATGATATTAATGCGTTTAATACTATGGTTTAAATATGTTGATTTGCACGCGTATCTTGCTTTAACCAATTTCTGAGCTACTCCGTAGTTTTATATTCTTACACACGTTTGTTACATTCTTGTGAGTCAAAACCATAACAGAACACTAGATTTGTACGTTGTAAAATATAGGGTTAATAACCTATTAAAGTATTATATTTGTCAAAATGTCAATTTACGTATAACTAAAAAGAACTCTTAGACATTAATGTTGACATTTTTGTATTTTTAAGTATTATGACCATTTTATGACCATTTTACCATTTCGAATTTTTGAAATACTTTTTTTCAAATTTTTTGCAAATTTTTTTTTGAATTTTTTTCAAGTACTTTTTTTAAAATTTTTGTTCCAAATTTTTTTCAAATTCTTTTTTTGAATTTTTTTCTCAAATAATTTTTGTGATATGCGATTTTTATTTTATTTTTAGATTAAAAAATTTCAAATTTTTTCGAATTTCTTTTTAAATATTTTTTGAATGGTAAAATGGTCATAATATCTTAAAGAAAGACAAAATGTCAACATTAATGCCTAAAAGAGTTTTTTGTTTTTTTTTAATTTCTTCAGAATCGCTAATTTTGACAAATATAGTCTTTAATAGGTTATTACCATAAAATATAACTTAACAAATGCACCAAAAACAAAATATAACTTAACAACCAAACTTAGCAGTTTTAATGTATTTGGTGAACAGCTCTAAATAACCAATTAATAACGCGTTTATGTAAATCGAAACTAACTACTCGATCATATATGCAACCAATTATAGGCATCGACCTTAGAACAGTGTTATGCAACAAATCAGACATGTATTATATTGCACCAGGAGGTGTTGTCCGTGCGTTGCGACGGGCTTCAAGCTACATATAGTTTCAAATATGACGATGTATTTCTCATTGACTATAGCTTTTTGTTTATCAGATGGCTTTATCAATTTAGTTATATTGATAAAGTTTAGGGATTAATCAATCATACGTGAGATCACATAATTTGGTAATTTAAATTTGCGTGAAACATAATTTCTAGTTGAGTAGACCATCTTGATTTGAAGTTAGTGTCTTTCTTGAGTCGAAACATAAATTATAACCTTGTTACAAAAATAAATGTATGGTTTTAAATAGTTTGTATAACAGTTTTGCAATAAACATATGTGTGTCGTGTTGTTACTTTTTTATGTTAAAATAAATTTGAGTTAACGGTGAAATTGTATTTGAACCACGGTGGTTAGGAATAGTGCTAACTATTCACAACAATCACTATTTCTAACCATAGTATATTTTACTTCGTAAAACGTTATATAGTCAATTTGTTTCACAACATCTAGTAATCTACAGATGTTTCAAGTGACTAACCAAGACTTGAACCACAATTGTGATAATAGACCTTGAATATTAGGTTTTTTTTTTTTTTTTTTTTTAATGATTTATGGTCTAACGTGACCTGCGTAATTACTCATTTGCTATATCGCATTGGGTGATCACACTGTACCGGTGTGGTTCCCGTGACGCTAGTGGTGACATAGGTGTATGAAATTGAATATATGTTTATTTAGTTTTATAATTTAAGCGTAATACTCCTAAGTAATTAATGGTATCAAAATAGGTATCTGCTTAGTGTTAATTACCATCTCGACTATAGGAATCTCAGTGCGATTATCAATATTATGTTGTACACTTAACATTAGTTTTTGGAGTGTTGAGCACTTGAGCATGATCACATCTAGTACTTTTGTAGTGTACATTTGGTATCATAAGATATAAGAAACCATAGACCATTTACGAAGTTATTAAATCTCGATTAGCTTTTAATCAACAAAGTATATGCTCAAACTCTAATCTTTAAAAACCCATTATTTCTTCTTTGGTAATTTTGAGTGTGACTTTGTAGTAGCTAGCTACTTGTTGATATAGCTCATAATTCCAAATAAGTGGGCATATGTCTCATGAGCTTTTCCAAAATTACATAAGCTCATAAGCCCACTATACGAGCTAGCACAAACACCTTGTGAGAAATCGATATATATGTTGCACGAATGCATGTAAATGATGGTGCTAAATGTATCTTTGTTGCTTTCAGTTGTAAGCTCACTTGGTGTTCTAAATGTATCTTATTGTTTATAATGGTAGTACATATGAAATTTTGCCACGATGTCAATCACCATCCAAAACTCGGCTAGTTATTATGTTTTATGGGTACTCTAGGCTTGTTCGACTTGTCTAAGAATGTCCAAGTGTGTGATTGAGCTAATTTTGCATTAGCATAATTTGTTTGAGTTGTTTGCAGGGCTCGATACAATCGTTGGAGAGAGCTCTCGTAGTATTGGCAGAATCAACACCTTGTCTTGGTTATGCTATGCTCATTCATATATGGCTTAGTTAGTACCGCAGTCATTGTATTCTCATCAATTATTATTTGTTGGCTTAAAGTGAAGCTCTAAAATAGGGCATTTTTATCGAACTTATTGTCGAAAAATCGTTTATATAAAATTTACTTTTTTAGGAATTTTTATGTGAAAATTTTTATTTATTTAAATAATATTTCATTTTCAATCAATAAATGAGACAATCCAGTTAGCAAGGCTTATCTATCAATGTAGCATGTTTTACAAGTATAATTTCTTTTAAAACTTTTAGGTCGGATAAAAAAAAAGGTATTTACATATATTCCCAAGAAAACTTCAATAATTACATATTTTCTCAAAGTATGCCTTAATAGAATTGTACATCGCATTAAAAACTTGCATTTTAAGAAAATATGTAATTTTTGAAGTTTCCTTGGGTATATTAAATTTCTCCTAAAATAATCAATAACGTTAATATCTGAACATTTATTATAACTTAAAAAACTTTTAATATTAAGTCAACTATTTTTAAGCTTATTATCATCAAATGACTTTACAATACTAATAGTATACAAGGATACTTTCATACACTCATGGTAAGCATAATATTTAAATACATATCAATAAACGTAGACTCTTTTGAATGGGTGTTGATATTCACACCATTTTTTTTATACATACATCATAATTGTGCATTGTTGTCTTGTACAGTGTGCATTTCAGTGTTGTACAAAGTGTGGTGTAAGTATAAGAAAAAATGGTGTGACTATCAACCCCTTTTGAATACATGTTCATTATAGAATTTGTGAATAGAAAGTGGCCAATCATATCTCCTCTTATGAATGTGAATAAGCATATAAGTATAAAACTGGATTTGAGTATGGGTTAATAAATTAACAAACAATAGTTATTCAGACAAATATATTAAACTGTAATGATTTACGGTTTTGTGAGAATACACTAATGTATACAAAGTATTATTTCAAACATTATAGCATTAGTTCAATGGGTGGAGCTCTTGTGCTTGAGTCAATTGACTCATGTCCAAGTCCCATTTTTGGCATTTGCATTAGATAAGTACCCGTCTTTGCAAAAATCTATTGGCACACTGGAGAGACTTTGTGGAATATGAGATCGGGGGTTGAGTCTCGGCTCGTCTCACTCCAGGTGGTGCTTCTCTGGGTCAGGAGAGTTGCCGAAGCTAAACCTTGTAAGATGAACAATGGCTGATTCCAAAAAATATCTGAGATCAAGATGTTCTCATCAATCTACATCTTTGTTGGAATACAAAGTATTATTTGAGGTATGGTATTGGTCATGTAGTGTGTAGAGTGGTTGTAAAATACAGAAACGACATTACAATGTCTAACATGCGCTCCACATTTAAATTAGTACCTAATAGAATAGTGACATGTGAATTTGGAGTTAGGATAGAAACTGGGAAAGAGGTTTAACCGAAGAGAAGAACTAGAGGATTATTTTATTTACCTAGTGATTTGATTAAAAGATTTAAAGAAAATGATTTATGAGGTCTAAATAGTCACGAGTGAAAGACACACACACTCTCTCATTTGAATGTGTAAAATAGTAGTAATTTAAATAAAAACGGTTAAGATTTGGGAGTGCAACATATAACCCAGGTGGTCCCACCAAAAGCAACACACCCCCCACCAACCCATCCCATCCCATCTCAATCATCTCATCCATCTATAAATATAGGCTCACTCTGTATCACTTTCACTCACTCTTTATCATCAATTTCACTTTCAACAAAAATGGGGAAATTCGGTAAAAAGAAGAGCGGTACCAAATCTGGACATCACTTTTATGTTGAGGTGGTGACGGTACGTATTTACTTCTGACGTCTTAAATAATTTGTATAAAATAATGTTGTTGAGTTCAAAATATCTGTATGATACGATCTATTTTTTTTTTTAATTTTAATATACGTGCAGAGGAAAAAGGAGAAGCCGTAGAGAAAGAATATCATTCAGGATGCAGTGAAGTCAGTTGAAGAGAAAGAAGGCGGGTTCGAGCGTAAAGTCGGTCACCGAAGAAGTGGAAAACGTAGTCGACAAGCCTAAGAAAGAGCGATGCGTAAGACAACAAAGCGGTGGTGGATGATTTGAATAAACATATCTGACTAAGAAAGAGTTCATGTGTGATGCGAAGACAATCACGATACGAAAGATTTTTGGTGGACTTGCTTCAAATCATCATCACCTGTGAACTCTTTCTTAGTCGGAGTATGTTTCTTCAAATCATCCACCACCGCTTTGGCTGTCTTCTGCTTCGCGCTCTTTCTTAGGCTTGTTGGCTTACGCTTTTCCACTTTGGTGACCACTTTACGCCGTAACCACGCCTTCTTTCTTCAACCGACTTCACCGTGATCCCGAACGATATTCTTTCTCTCGCGGCCTCCTTTTTCTCTCGCACGATATTACAAAAAAAAAAAAAAGAGATCGAATCATACATAATATTTTGAACTCAACAACATTATTTTATACAAAATATTTAAGACGTCGGAAGTAAATACGTACCGTCACCACCTCCACATAAAAGTGTTGTCCAGATTTGGTACCGCTCTTCTTTTTACCCAATTTCCCCATTTTTGTTTTTAATATACCAAATATGTAATTATTCATATTGTTTTTAATATACCAAATATGTAATTATTGAGCTTTTTCTTTAAATCTTTCAATCAAGCTAAAGAAATAATCCTCTAGTTCTTCTCTTCTATTTCTTAAGAAGCTCGCACACGCTTAAATTGGTGTCTTATCCACATACAACCCCTAACATCGTCGTATCATAATACTCATAAGTAATTAATGGTATCAAAATAGGTATGTGCTTATTGTTACCATCTCGACTACAAGAATCTTAGTGCGATTATCAATATAATAATGTACACTTAACATTAGTTTTTGGAGTGTTGAGCATGATCACATCTAGTACTCTTGTAGTGTACAATTGGTATCATAAGATATACGAAACCATAGAAATATCCATTTGCGAAGTTATTAAATCTTGAGTAGCTTTTAATCACCAAAGTAAATGCTCAAACTCCAATCTTTTAAAAACTCATTATTTCTTCTTTGGCAATTTTGAGTGTGACTTTGTAGTAGCTAGTTACTTGTTGATATAGCTCATAATTCCAAATAAGTGGATTTATGTCTCATGAGCTTTTCCAAATTTACATAAGCTCATAAGCCCACTATACGAGCTAGCACAAACACCTTGTGAGAAATCGATATATATGTTGCACGAATGCACGTAAATGATAGTGCTAAATGTATCTTTGTTGCTTTCAAGTTGTAAGCTCACTTGGTGTTCTAAATGTATCTTTTTGTTTATAATGGTAGTACATATGAAATTTTGAACTTTAGCTCTGCCACGATGTCGATCACCATCCAAAACTCGGCAAGTTATTATGTTTTATGGTATTCCAGGCTTGTTCGACTTGTCTAAGAATGTCCAAGTGTGTGATTGAGCTAATTTTGCATTAGCATAATTTGTTTGAGTTGTTTGCAGAGCTCGATACAATCGTTGGAGAGAGCTCTCGTAGTATTGGATCAACACATCGTCCTGGTTCTACTACACTCATTCATATATGACTTACTTAGTACTTCAGTCGTTGTATTGTCATCAATTATTATTTCTTAGCTTTAATTGAAGCTCTAAAATATGGCATTTTATCGAACTTACTGTCGAAAAATCGTTTATATAAATTTTAATTTTCTAGGATTTTTATGCGAAATCTTTGATTTATTTCAATAATATTTCATTTTCAATCAATAAATGAGACAATCCAATTTGCAAGGCTTATCCATCAATGTAGCATGTTTTACCTACATAATTTCTTTTAAAACTTTTAGGTCGGATAAAAAAAATCAATAACGTTAATATCTGAACTATTTTTAAGCTTATAATCATCAAATGACTTTACAATACTAATAAAGAGTAGTATACAAAGGATACTTTCATACATTCATGGTAAGCATCATGTTTAAATACATATAATAAACGTAGACTCTTGTCAAGACATGTTCATTATAGAATTTGTAAATAGAAAGTGGCTAATCATATCTCTTCTCATATGAATGTGAATAAGCATGCGGTATTACTTTTTATTAAGTCTAAAACTTGATTTGAGTATGGTTTAATAAAGGGCAAATGACAAAAAATGCATCGAACTTGACACTTTATGTGATTGTGTGTAGCCAACTATTTTTTTCTTATTGTATGTATTGAACTTTCAAATTTCGATCATTATGTGTATTTCAGGACTATTCGCCATGTAAATGACCATTTTACCCTTCGAATTTGAAAAATTAAGGGTAAAATAGTCACAAAATACACAATGTAGAAAACTAGAAGGGGTTGAATAGTTTACCGATTAAAACTTTGTTTTGAAACTTATTGAAAGATCAATTGATATTGATCTTAAGTATGTTAATGAAATATGGAAATAAAAGGAAAATTTTAAATTAAGTGTTTTAAAGCCAAAGGATAAATTTTTCCAGTCAACTCCATTTTAAAAGCCCTTTTAGGGCCAAAAGGGAAAATCCTTTTTTTTTTTCTTTCCTTTTTAATTTTTTTGTTTTCCCTTAATTAATTTTTCCAAAAAATTTTTTAAATCCTTTTTTTTCTCGTTTTAAAAATTTTTGGTCAAAATTTTTCCCTGAATTTTTTTTTTGGGAATTAAACCCAAAAATTTCCGGGAAATTGTTTTTTTTAAAAAAACCCCCAAAAAAACCAAAAAGTTTATCAAAATTTTTGGTATTTCCCCGCAAAAAAAAAAAAAACCTTTTTTTAAAAAAAAAATTTTTTCAAAGAAGAAAATTAAAAACCCTTGTAATTTGGCAAATTTGTTAAACCCTTTCAAATAAACTTTCAAAAAACCCCCCATTAAAAGGGAAAATGACAAACCAAAAATTTTGTTTTGGGCCCAAATCAAAAAAATTCTTGACTTTTCGAAAAGTCAAATATAAATAATTTCAAGTTCTATATTTTCTCTCCTTTTGTCTCAACAAAAGAAGAGGCTATGTGGAATGTAATGAGCTCGAGCTTATTATCTCCCCTTGTTCAAAGCTCCCCTAAATTGGGTGCTTTAATGGGAAGATACATGGATTGTGAAAATAAAGCTAAAAAAAATTGTTAGTAATAATGATCATTCACAAGCATTTCCAAACACTATGTAATGACACCAACCACATAATAAACAACATTCATTTGTTAAAATTTTTCATGAGTAAAGATCATGAAAAGAGAACACAATGATGTGTTTCTAGTACAAGGAGAAAAAAAAATATCCTAAAAACAAAAACAAATAAAAGACTATTCTAAAAACCATCCTAAAGAGATGGTGGATGGGAAAGAGCGTTGAGGCGCTCAAGAATGTGGTTGAGGATGAACCTCATTTCTTCGTGGAAGTCATGGACCATAATCGGGTCCGTTCCATTTGTTTGACCGTTGCTCACAAGTGGAGCAACCATGCCTTAGTGGGTAGAAAGTTTGCGGAGGTTGTGGTGGTGGAATGGTGGATGTGTTGGTGGTGTTGGGGATGTTTGGAGTGGTCATGATGGATGCAAGCAAAGCACTTTGCATTTGCATTGTCTCACTTAAGTGAGAATCCACCATGCCTTTGAATTGGTGGAGGTTGTGGAGTTCGGCGAATCTCCTCTCTAGTGGGATTGTCATCCCACATGCTCTCCGGAATGTCCTCGATATGAGGAGACATTGATGATGGAAGTGGATGATCCCGTATAAAGGACCATGAATGTCCTTGTGAATGGGGTGGAAAAGAGAGGTCTTGGCCCTAATGGGCGTTTGGGTCAATGGATGACCGAGGTGATTCATGAGCGATTAGCTCAATGGTGCCAAAGGATGGCAATGGTGGTGGATGACTTGGCCTAGAGGCAAGTCTTCCAAGTCCTCTAGGAAAGGATTTGGTGATGTTGGTGGAGTAGAAAATAACTCCATGGGAGTGAGAGTGGAGACCTTGGTGAAGGTGGTGAGGTGTTTTGGATGTTTGGATGGGTGGGTGGAGGTGAAGTAGGTGCTTTTGATGGTGGTGGAGTGGTGATCACAATGTGTGATGAAGTGGGTGTAGCTAAGGTAGGTGTGTATCATCTCTAATGGGAGATGAGATGGTGAGTGGTGAAGATTCGGATGATGAGCTAAGATTAACAAAACAACAAGGCCTTACGCTCATTCTAGCGGTTTTCTTGCAAGGTTTTGGTGATGATTTAGTCATTTTAACTTGGGTTTTGATTTGCTAGATAGTAGTGAGAATGAAGAAGGTGTGAGGATGATCATGGTAAAACCTTTCAATTTATAGAGGTAAGAAATTGTTGAGAAAAGGTTTGATTTGATGTTGAACCATTGAAGAGATGAGGTTCCTAATGATTTGGAAGTGGGTTGAATGCTAGTCATATCACCCAAGTCAATCCATACAAAGAAGATGGAGTGAAGAAGAAAAGATATGCAATAAATGTGTTCTAGTGAGTGGAATTTCCTAATATTGATTACTAACGGTTTGAAGGTACCAAAATTTTGGTTCCTTCCTTTATGCCAAAGGGCTCCTTGGGTGGATTTTCAAATTTTGAATTTTGGTGGGAAATGGATTTCTTACATCCCTTAGTGAATAATACTAGTTCTAATAACAAGTATATACTAGTTAAGATTGATTTATAAGTGATGGAAGATAATTTGGAATCACGAAAGAGTCGAAATTCGAGAAAATTACCGGAGGATCCACGGCACCAAAATCATACACGGACGGAACCCAAAAAGGGTGTCGTCTCGTCCGCTCTGCATGATATGGCGGTACCAAAATTCATAAAGGACGGTACCAAAATAATGGTGCCGTCGATCCGTGGAGTCTTGAAATTTGGATGAATGTTTCTTAAAAGCGAAATTTCGAAACACGAAATTTTTTCTCAAAACACGTTATACTAAATATTTCTAGTTAGGAAAAGTAAATAACACATATGTAAACACAGTGGAGCATAGATTAAGAGCAAGGCTTATTGATTTTCACAATATAGTGAAAATGGGTAAAATTTGATAGCATACTTGTGCTATCCCCCTGCATGAGATTGTTAGCATACACCATTGTTTCAAGTTAGATTATCATCCTACATAATAAAAACAACTAAATAGTATCAAACATTAACGATAATGCATTGTTCCAAACACTCCTTAAAGTACCCTTATTTGTCCAACTTCTTGTAAATCTTGTTCATCATCCTACCAAGGCACTTGAACATTCCCTTAGTTTGCTTGAATTCTGCTGATTCATTCTCAATCTCGGGAAGAGATGTAATACTCTTGAGGTGGAAGACGAGGCTTGGAAGACCATCCTCGGAGCTATTTGATGATGATGATGAAGGAGTTGGAGGTTTAGCTCTTTTGCCTTTAGTCTTAGCAACTCGAGCATCACTCAAAGGCACAAAGATGTGAGGATGAGATCATAGTTAAGGTGCATCCCTTTTGGGGTAGGTGGAATTGGAGCGAAGTTTCTATAGAGACGGGTGAGAAGCATCCCGTATGGAAGAGCAACGGATCCTTGAGTTGGAATATCAATCATTCTCCTAGCTATGTAGTAGGCTAAGTTAAATGGTTGTCGGGTGGATAAGTTGTAAAGCATGTGGCAAAGACAAGCGTTTATGTGATCCCTATTCCCTATGGTGCTAATGACGTTTGCTCTAAGTAACTCCTCCCATTTCTTAAATTCGTGCTTAAGTTCATTGAGCTCCATTCCATATGGATCTCGGTCTACCTCTTTTCCCTTCGGGTTACTCGGGTTGTATCCGTTTTGGGTTAAAAGGTGTTCACGGATGACATCCTTATCGGCTAAACGGGTTATGTAGGGAAGAGAGCGGTCATTGATTGCATCAAGGCGGTGAGTGACCACTTATCCGTGTAGACACAAGTTCCACGGTTGGGAATTCCTAGTACTCTAGCAAAGTCACTTAAAGTGATGGTGTAGTCATTTTGGTTGATTCTAAAGCTAAGACAAAACTCATCATCTTCATCACTAAAACCGGTCACACTAGCATAGAATTCTAATACGAACCTAGGACAAATTGGTTCATCAATGTCAAGAAGACAATCGAATTGAATGGTGGCTAGTTCTTCACGAAGATTGGTATGCTCAAAGAAGGATGAGTGAATGGTTCTACCCTCGTGGAAATACCTTGATTCTAGACCCCTAAATATTTCTACTTGTTCCTTGGTGAGTCATTTGGTTTTGTGGTGTTTGGGAATGTAGTTAAGAGTGTCTTTGTGTTCATAGAATCTTGCGGCTACCATGGTTATTCCTAAGGATAAGAATTAACATGTTAAAAAAATTTTAGATAAGTTTTAATGTTTTTTGATTTTAGTGTGTGCCTATATGAAAACAATTTGGAGTTGCGGTTATCTCGACTCATTTTATGCACAAAATGGTTTTAGTGGAGTGTTTGGCAAATACCATGAGATAACCCAAATGCTCCTAATTCAATGTGGCTACATTTGAATATACCGGAGTGCATATTAGTTATGCAATACCTTTAGTATTCAAGAGCATGCAAGTGATGAAAATTCTAACGTTTCTATTTGTATTAGCAATGAAAAAATGTTTTCCTATAAGTGAAGCTTTTCAAAACTTTTGACATGGGGTGTTTGGTTGTTTGAATAAGGCCTTATATTTATTATCTATCAATTAGTGGGAAACATGATTTTGTTTATGCAATATGATAATGTAGTACCTAATTTGAATGACTAGTTATGCAATTTGCCAATTGAATTCATATTTGATATAAAAGCATACATAAAACCCCATGTAATGATTTGTGATAGTTTTGTGCATAAATAAGAATCCTAGACTCAGAATTAAGAGATGAAATGTAGTTAGGATACTTACAATGATGTTATCTTGATGATTAGTGAGTGGGAAGATGACAATAATGAGCTTGGTTTAAGTTTTACGTTTTGGTAAAGTGGGTTGTGAGGAAGAAGATGTTATGTATAAAATTTGTTTTGTACAGAGACACCACGGACGAAGCGGCACCAAATTTTGGTTCGTCCGTGTTGTCGTTTAGTCTGCCGTGGCTACTGATGGCGAAACAAGACAAAATTGTTTTGGTTTGACTATTCTAATGTTTTAGGCTATGTTTATCCTACATGCTTGGTTCCATTAACCTAAACCAAGTCTAAGAAGATTAAAAGGTTCTCGTTTAAGAGGTTTAGTAAAGATGTCGGCAATGTTGTCTTGAGGATACTTTCTCGATTGAAATGTTTCCTTTTGAACATTGTCGCGAAGAAAGTGATGATGATTTCAATGTGCTTTATGCGAGCATGTTGAGCGGGATTTTCTTTGAGATCGATGGCTCCTTTGTTGTCATAAAGTATCACAATGTCGTTGAGATGAATTCCGTAGTCTCACGAGGGCTTGCTTCATCCAAAGAGCTTGTTGACATGCTTTTCCGGCTGAGACGTATTCGGCTTCAATAGTAGAGATGGCTAAAGCCGTTTGCTTCTTTGCAAACCATGAGGTGAGACAATGTCCAACAAAAGTGCAAATACCACTTGTACTTTTTCTATCGACATAATCACCGGCAT
Organism: Chrysanthemum lavandulifolium; assembly: GCA_022545495.1. NCBI lineage: Eukaryota > Viridiplantae > Streptophyta > Magnoliopsida > Asterales > Asteraceae > Chrysanthemum > Chrysanthemum lavandulifolium. The sequence continues at coordinate 149,987,977 of CM040241.1, read as the reverse complement.
GATCCGAGTCGGCATACACTATGGTTTCTATACCCGTTCCTTTGGGATACCATAATCCTAAACACGTTGTTCCCTTAATATATCTAAAATCCTTTTAATGCTTCTAAGTGTGATGCCTTTGGGTTTTCTTGAAAGCGAGCACATAGACAAACACTAAACATAATGTCGGGTCTACTAGCCGTAAGATAGAGTAGCTACCAATCATTCCTCTATATTTAGTGTTATCTACGGATTCACCTTCTTCGTCCTTGGTGAGTTTAGTGTCCAGAGGACATGGGTGTTTTAGTTGGTTTGGAATCTTCAAAACCAAATTTCTTAAGCATGTATTTTATATATTTAGATTGATTAAAGAAAATACCATCTTCTAGTTGTTTAATTTGAAGTCCTAGAAAGAAGTTTAACTCACCCATCATACTCATTTCAAACTCGTCATGCATGATTTTAGAGAAATCATTACATAGTTCTTGACAAGTTGATCCGAATATAATGTCATCAACGTATATTTGAACAATAATAATTTGCGATTCCTTTTCTTAGTAAAAGAGTATTATCCACTAATCCCATAGTATATTTGTTATCAATAAGAAAAGTCTTAAGGCGGTCGTACCAAGCTTTAGGTGCTTGTTTAAGGCCGTATAGTGCTTTCTTGAGTTTGAAGACATGATGTGGTTTCTCAAAGTCGGTAAAACCGGAGGTTGAGCAACATACACTTCTTCGTTAATAAACCCATTAAGAAAAGCACTTTTAACATCCATTTGAAATAATTTAAAATCATAAGCACATGCATAAGCAAGTAATATTCTAATAGATTCAAGTCTAGCTACCGGTGCATAAGTTTCATCATAGTCAATTCCTTCTTGTTGATTATAACCTTGTGCAACAAGCCTAGCTTTGTTTCTAGATACTATACCATTTTCGTCCATTTTGTTTGAAAGACCCATTTTGTTCCAATTATAGTTTGATCTTTAGGTTTTGGAACTAGTTTCCAAACATCATTTCTAACGAATTGGTTTAATTCTTCTTGCATGGCCATTACCCATGACTCATCTTTTATTGCTTCATTTATGGTTTTGGTTCAATGGTGGATACAAAACAAAAATGATTACTTTGATTTTGAGCTTGTGATCTTAAGGTTCTTTGATTAAGTTTTCCTATGACCTTTTCTAATGGATGACTTTTAGATTCTTTTATGTTGACAATTTCCTTATTTAATGGTTCATCTTCCTTGTTATTATTAATTTGACTTTCAATTATTTGACTTTCAACTAAGTCATCATCTACCAAAGGTGATGTCTTAGAGGAGGTGGACTTTAAGTCAAATGTTATGTTCAACGATTCCTCGACTATCATTGTTTCTTTATTTAGGACAATGTAAGCTTTACTAGTTTGAGAGTAACCAAGAAATACACCTTCATAAGACTTTGGGTCAAACTTGGTGAGATAATCCTTAGTGTTAAGAATAAAACATTTGCAACCAAAGACTTTAAAATATCCTAATGTTGGCTTTTTACCTTTATAAAGTTCATATGGTGTTTTGTTTAGGAAAGGACGTATTAGGACTCTATTTAAAATATATGTAGAAGTGTCGGCGTTACACCAAAACTTTTGAGGAATGTTTTGTTCATTAAGCATTGTTCTACTCATTTCTTGAATTGTTCTATTTTTACGTTCTACTACTCCATTTGATTGAGGTGTTCGTGGAGCGGAAAAGTTATGTGTTATACCATTTGTATCACAAAGTTTCCAAATTGAGTTTCGTTGTCAAATTCACGACCATGATCCGTTCGGATCGACACAATTTGACACCTAGAAGATTTTGAATTTTCTTGCTAAGTATTTCAAATTTATCAAAAGCTTCATTTTGGTTTTCAAAAATAACGTCCAAGTAAACCTTGAGTAATCATCTACTATGACCAAAGTGTATAAGTTGCCTCCATAGCTTCTTATAGCGGATGGTCCAAACAAGTCCATATGTAATAATTCTAGACACTTAGATGTAGATACCATATTTTTAGATTTGTGACTACTATGTGTTTGTTTACCAATTTTGCAAGCGTCGCAAAAGTGTTGGTCATATTTTAGTTTTGGCAAATTCTAACTAACTCTTTTGAAGATAGGTTTTGTATAAGTCTCATATTAGCATGACCTAAGCGTCTATGCCAAAGAGATGAGCTATCGTCTAATGTTGTTAGACAAAGTTTGTCATTATATGTTTTATCTATTTTCATGACGTATATGTTATTTTTCCTAACTCCTTTAGCTATGGTGATACCATCTTTTAGTATTTTACTACCATTTTCATCAAATAGTACTTTATACTTTTTATCGCATAGTTGGCTAATACTAAGTAGATTAAATCTAACCTATCCATGAGCAACATTTTCAATAGTTAGAGTTATGAGCAATCGTACCTTTGCCAATGATTTTGCTTTTGAGATTGCTACCAAAGTGACATTACCTCCGTCATACTCTTGGTATGATGAGAAGAGACTTTGTTGCCGTCGTGTGTCGTGAGCATCCACTATCTTTTATCCATTCATCGGGTTCCAATCCAACTTTCAAACATACCTAAGAAGCGAATAACTCAAACATTTGGTCCCCAATATCTCATGGGTCCGTTTGGGTTAAACATACCATTATTTGATTCATGTATGGAAATGATGGATAAGGGTTCCATGGCATGTAATCTGAGTTTGATATGGTCTAGGAAAGTTTTGATTCCAACCGTTGTGTTGGTAGTTATGTTGAACGTTGTGGTTGCTCTTAGGAAAGGCGTTTGGCAAAAGAAGTTTTATGTCGTTGTTGAGTAGTTTTGATCTAAATTCATTTTTAATAAGTCCTACTCACGATATAATGGTTTGGTTTTAGTTTAACATTATCATTGGTTTTCTTTGTTATTTTAACAAATTGATGCAGTCCGTGTGCGAACATTACATTACTGTTGAAGTACCATGTACCGTTTTGCTACAACGGACGGAACCCTTTTTGGTTCCGTCGTCCGTCTTTGTCTGCTGCCAGATTTTGATGAGAATGTTCGTCCTTTTCGCCGCTTTGTTTTGACTCTTAGAATTAAAACTTCATTAAACCCTAGCCCATTCATGTCTCCTAGTGTTTTATGGATTTTAACTATTTCATCGGCAATAGCGATGTTTTTGTTAAACCTTTTAAACTTAGAATTATTTTCTATTAAAACTTCTTGTGTGAGCTTTAGTTTTCTATTTCAAGATTTAGCTCTTGACATGATTTACAATCATTGTCATTTGCTTTTCCTTTTTCAAGTCGTTTTGCTTTTCTTTTAACTCATATACTTCATTTTCCAAAACTCCTTTTAGTTTTAGAAATTTATTTTAGTTATGATTTTTAGACTTAGCTCGCACAATTGATTATATTGTTTTGCAAGGTGTCATCATCTATGGAAGAATAAGAAGAATCGGAAAGTACCTCATTTGACTCATGTGCCATTAGAGCGATCTCTTCCTTGCTTGATTCTTCATCGTCTTCACTATCACTCCAAGCACCACTTACAAAAGCACGTTGAGTTTTGCTCTTAGGAGGCTTGGGACATTCTCTATGAGATGACTTGCATCACCACATCTAAAACACTTTCTTTCACCTTTGATCTTCTTATCATCCCGATCTTTCGGAATGGCTTCTTTTCTTCTCGAGGTTGTCTTACAAACTTTCCTCTTCTTCTAAAGAACTTCTTGAAATCTCTAACGGCCATGGCATACTCCTCATCTTCACTATCGAACAAGATTCACCATCATCGCTGATTCCGCCTTTGCTTTAAAACAACGGTTTGATCTTCTCCTTTCTTCCTTTGATGATCTCGAATCTTTCTCCATTACCATTTCGTGAACTTTGAGGTTGCCAATTAGCTCGTCTAGTGACATTATTGAGAGATCTTTTGATTCTTCAATAGCGGTCACTTTAGCTCTCCATTTGGGATGGAGTGCTCTAAGAAATTTCGACAAAGTTCTTACTACGAAAAGATTAGTCAAGTGCTTTAAGTGATGTAATGATAGTGTTAAAGCGAGCAAAGCCACAATCAATGGTTTCATCTTGAGGATAACAAATTGTTCATATTGTTGAACAAGAAGATCAATTTTGTTATCCTTGACTTGTGAATTACCTTGATGTGTAACAATTAAGGATTCCCAAATATCTTTGGCGGTTTCACACATAAAAATTCTTTCATATTCTTTTCTAGGTAAAGCATTATAAAGCATCATTTTAGCTTCATTATTTTTAGCAACTAATTTCTTTTGTTCATCAACGGAAATATCCTTTGTTGTAGAACTAAAATCTCCTTTAACAATAATAAACCAAAGATCTATATCTTTTGATTTTACATATGTTTCAAAGCGGTTTTCCAATAGATAAATCCATTGGTTTCAAAGAGTGGTGGTCTTTGCATAGATTGCGCTTCTTTAAAGTTTTCGGAATCCATGGATCGTTTCAAGTTTATAAAATACAAGTTATTTTAGAAATTCTTGAGCAACGAGGCTCGTACCAATGTAGAAAACTAGAAGGGGTTGAATAGTTTACCGATTAAAACTTTGTTTTGAAACTTATTGAAAGATCAATTGATATTGATCTTAAGTATGTTAATGAAATATGCAAGCAATATGTAATAAGTAAGTAAGGAAAGAAATGATCAAACCACAACAAGTTGTTTATAGTGGTTCGCCTACAAGGACTCTTTTTCCTTGCCCTACTCCACCCCCGAGTCTCACACTCGAGAGTTTAACTTCACTAGTCAACAAGCTCCTTTCACCGGTGGAGAAAACCTTTACACTTAAACACACTATTTCAGACACTAAGCTAGATGTCGAGTTCTTTCCAAGGGTACAACTACTCCCACACACAATGTATTTTGAGGACTAAAATACTAACCACTCACACTCACAAGATTATAATGGTTTGATACAACAATGAAGTATGGATCAACACTAGATCATACAACACTAAACAAACAAGACTTCCAACTTCTCGTTGAAACTTGAATATGACTTGATCTTCTTTGCTACAAAGAGATCACTAATATGATATGAAACCGAGTTAGAAAGGTTAGAGAGAAGATATGTATGAGAGTATGTTAGAAAGGGATGAGAAACTACTTGGCTTGGCATTGCTATTTATAGCCAATTTGACGAGAGCGTCGACGGACCGCGGACCCTTAAAAGGGTTCCGCCTGTACCAAATTGGTACCGCTAGTCGACGGTCAAGATATCAAATCTTGCCTAAAGTCAACTCTATCTAAGTAAGATTGTGCAAGATATGAAGAGTACAAATCTTCACAAAATATCTAATGGAATCTTCCAATGATCTCCATGATGTAATACATGATGTCAATATGTTGTATTACAATTAATAGAAATATGCAAATGCTTAAGTAGTGTTTGGTTTTAAGAACCTAACACATTCTACAAACTACTATCATACATAATGATTAGAGTCATATCAAGATGTTACTAATCATAAATGTAAATGCTTGAATGATGAATATATTGTTTGAGAAAGCTTGTTTTAATATCTAATAAACTTGACAAGCTTTAAGCTTTTATAAATTAAATTTACTTTTGTCGTTAACAAAACTTAGGCAAAGATCAAAAATATAAATAACGTTTAATGACGATATTTGTATTAACACACACAATAATCGAATTTTGAAAGTTCAGTACACACAATAAGAAAAAAAATAGTTGGCTACACACAATCATAAAAAGTGTCAAGTTCGATGCATTTTTTTGTCATTTGCCCTTTAATAAATTAACAAACATAGTTATTCAAATTGACAAATAGATTAAATTGTAATGTTTTATGGTTATGTGAGAATACACTAATGTATACAAAGTATTATTTTAACCACCGAAGCATTAGTCTAATGGGTAGAGCTTTCGTGCTTGAGTTAATTGACACATGTTCGAGTCTCATCTTTGGCATTTGCTCAGATAGGTACCAGTCTTCGTAAAACCTATAGGCACACTGGAGAGACTTTGTGGAATAAGAGATCGGGGGTTGAGTCTCGGCTCATCTCACTCCAGGTGGTACTCGTCTGTGCCAGGAGAGTTGCCGAAGCTATACTTTGTAAGGTAAACAATGGCTGGTTTCAAAAGACATTCAGAATCAATGTGTTTCCGCTAATCTATACCTTTTGTGGAATACAAAGTATTATTTTAGGTACGTTATTGTTCATGCAGTGTGTAGACTGTAGAGTGGTTGTAAAATACAGGAACAATAAATGACATTTAATAAATGAGGTAGGCAATTGGAGTAAATGAAAAGTTATATAAATGAGGTATGTAACAGACTTTGTGGAATAAATGAGGTAGGTAATTCGAAATTCGAAGAGTGACTTGGTTTGGGTCGAAATTCGAAATTCGAACGAATGGTGTAACTGATTTAAGACTAGAATTTGTTTATAAAAGGCTGTGTGCAATACAAATGCGACTTGTCAGTGTTCATAAGTTTTATACCTCTAAGCAGGGACGAAGCCAGGGGATTTCCGCGAGTGCTCGGGACCCCTATGAAATTTTTCGATATAGTGTTAAATTTTGAAAAAAACATCAATCTTTTTTAAATACATCTTAAATACATCCGGTCCATCGAAATGTGTTTCTATATTACGGTTCCAAAAAATTTATGCACCATGTCATATTTGGTTTTGGTTACGTCCATGCCTCTAAGTGTCCACAAGTATAGATCGACATATGTCTGAGTCATACTTTTGAAATGGAATGAGTTGAATTAGCAAACCTGGATCGTAACAAACAAAAGTGAATTTAGATGCTCGTATGTTTTAAACCAGTTTCAACACTTTGTTTATTACATTACATTTATGTTAATTAAGATCATTAGGCATCCACGAAACTTTAAAAAAAATTAAGGGTAAATTACAGTGATGGTCTATTTAATATGCATAAACTTACATTTGCCTTCTTTTCACTTTTTTATCAAGATAAATCAAACTCAAGACTTGAGTATAGCTATTGAGTCGAGCTCGAGCTCGAGCTTGACTCGTTTGCAGCCTAAAATACCTGTTGTAAGTCATGTCCAACATAGTATCTCCCATCTCAAAATAACTGTCTATATTGTTATGTTTAGTTGTCCCATAATTAAATATTTACTTGCAATTTCAACCAATTAATGTAATTCGAATTGAGTAAGAATGAATTTTATTGGTTAATACTTTATTAACTTATTTTTCTTAAACTTTATGAAATATAAAAGCGAAAATTTAATTTGACACTCAAATAGTATAATATTTCTGACCATTTTATTTAAATGTTCACTTATTCATAACATCATATCATATCATTTCATGGCCTAAATAAGTGCTCGTTTGCTTACAAGTAGCTAAAAATCACGCAAAACATATAAGTTTGGGCACAATAGGTATGATACCATATTTACCATTTTATTTTAGTGATGGTACATTAATCACATTACTTGTAGAATGTTTTAATAATGGTAACATTTTCTTGTGTTGAAGTGACAATAGTACTCACAAGTCGCAACTAGTATATAAAAGGATGTGTGTAAATGAGGTAGGTTGGAGTTGATGACACATGGAAAGTGATATTGAGTAAATGGTGTTTGTCCTAAAATTAAATGTTTTGAGTAAAAACGAATGGTGTATTTGAATTTTTGACTGTATCGGTATCTTTTTATTTAAGACTAAATTTTTTGTATATAAAAAGATGTGTGTAGCAAATGCGACTTGTTAGTGTCCTTAAGCTTTATACTTTCTAGTATTAAATTAAATCTCATCACTTGTTATAAGCATAAATCTAGACACGTTTGAGTCATCTATACCACTTATAATGCACATTGTACCTTCCTTCCTATTAATTTTTTAAGATTTCTTAATATAAGCAAATACAAGTAAAAGAGCATAAGTTACAACTATGTGAAGCACAAATAAAACTAAAAAAAACATTATTCAACATATACAATTAATACACTATTTAATTTACCCATTCACCAAAATATACAACCATTTAACCACAATGCACAATCTAATCAAGCTACTAAGCCAAACATTTAAAAATAAAGCCATTAGGCTGCCCGCAGTGGTCGGTCGACCGATTCGGTCACCATTGCGTCGACCGAGTCGCCGCCATTGCAACATGAGAGTCGAACTGGGTCGGTCGGCTCCAAAATTGACGAAGGGTTCATCCCCTCGACCGTTAACTCACTCGACTAAAAAACAAAAAAGTGAACCGTTACATTATTGAAAAAACAATTCTAACTTTGTAAGATTTTTTTTTTTTTTTTTATTATTAGCTACCCACCAGTCACTCCCAATTTGAGAATAACAAAGATCTACTGTGACTCAAAAACGAAAAGGAAACTAAACAAGATCTCCGTTATTATTATTTCTAAATTAATTGTTAAAAAAAATATGGCCGCATAACATCACATTATTAGAAAATTCGATCATGCAGTGCATGCATGCATCGTCGCGCATGCTCGCTAAGATTTTATATGCAAGAAATGGTACGAGTCAAATTCATGATCGTGATCGTGACCACCAGAAGTGAATTTAGATGCTTGTATGTTTAAAACCACTATCACTAACAGAAAACAAGTAATACATCTACTAACTTTGTTTTAACTTGTGTTTGAACCTTTCTTTATTACATTACATTTATGTTTATCCGTAGCATCATCGGGCATCGACAAAACTTTAGAAAATTAAAAGTAAATTACAGTGGGAGTCTATTTAATTGGTGTAAACTTACATTTGCAGTCTTTTCATTTTTTTATCGACCTAAATCTAACTCGAGACTTATGTATAGCTATCGAGACTAGCTCGAGTTTGGCTCGTTTGCAACTTAAAATACATGTTGTAACTTGTAAGTCCAGTCTGGCCATGTTCACATTGTTAAGTTTAGTTGTCTCAAAAATAAATATCTACTTTCAGTTTCAACAAATCAAAATGACTAGTTAACCAAACATGAAATTTTATTGGTAAATATTGTATTGAGTTATTGACCCAATTTCTTTAAACTTTGTATAATATAAAAGCGAATATTAAATTTTAGACTATAAGTATTATTTTTCTAACCACTTTATTTGAAGAGAAAATTTTTTAAACGACTCATAAAAACACTATATATTTACCAAACTAAACGTCGCATAAGTTTTTTTTTTAAATGAATTTTGATTCTCATATGTTAGATTCATTTGAGGAAATTTCGCAACTTTCTACACGACGCAATTTTTAAAAGTAGCGACACAAGTTTAAAAACGCGACTCGAACTCACATAACACAAGTTTAACTTCATTTGTGAACACGACCCAAATTATCAAAACACAACAGTTAAACATGACCTTTATTTTTTATGCAAAAGTAAAATGCTGACATTTGAAAGAAAAAAAAAGTGTAAAACGCGACTAAGTAAAATTACGACCCAAAGGCCAAAAGTAAGACTGATGTAAAACACGACTAAGAACTAGATGGGTGGGGATCCTCTCAAGTTACTTGACTCAAGTTGGGGAAATATGAGCCATTGGATTTGATCCAATGGCTCAAATCAAAAGAACTTCTTTTAATTTGAGTCATTGGATCAAATCCAATGTCTCATAATGCACCAACTTGAGTCAAGTTGGGCTTACAACTTGAGAGGATCTTTATCCGAACTAGATACATATGTAAAGTTATTCTATACGCATACAAAGTAGTACATAGAAGAGCATCTTGAGGTGTAGGACAACTGTCCCACATTACTTCCCTTATTTAATTTACCTTTCCTTCTTCATCTTCTTCATATAAACACACATAAAACACACAACCACCATCTATAAATATAGGCTCACTGGCTATCACTTTCACTCATTCTCTATCATCAGTTTCACTTTCAACAAAAATAGGGAAATTCGGTAAAAAGAAGAGCGGTATCAAATCTGGACAACACTTTTATGTGGAGGTGGTGACGGTACGTATTTACTTCCGACGTCTTAAATATTTTGTATAAAATAATGTTGTTGAGTTCAAAATATTATGTATGATTCGATTTTTTTTTTTTTTTTTTAATATACGTGCAGAGGAAAAAGGAGAAGCCGCAGAGAAAGAATATCGTTCAGGATGCAGTGAAGTCAGTTGAAGAGAAAGAAGGCGTGGTTCTGAGCGTAAAGTCGGTCACCGAAGAAGTGGAAAAACGTAAGCCGACAAGCCTAGGAAAGAGCGCGATGCAGAAGACAGTCAAAGCGGTGGTGGATGATTTGAAGAAACATACTCCGGCTAAGAAAGAGTTCACAGGTGATGCAGAAGACAATCACGTATATGAAAGATTTTTTGGTGGACTTGCTTCAAATCATCATCACCTGTGAACTCTTTCTTAGCCGGAGTATGTTTCTTCAAATCACCCACCACCGCTTTGACTGTCTTCTGCATCGCACTCTTTCCATGGCTTGTCGGCTTACGTTTTTCCACTTCTTCGATGAGCGACTTTCGCTCAGAACCACGCCTTCTTTCTCTTCAACTGACTTCACTGCATCCTGAATGATATTCTTTCTCTGCGGCTTCTCCTTTTTCCTCTGCATGTATATTTAAAAAAAAAAAAAAAAAAAAAAAGATCGAATCATACATAATATTTTGATTTCAACAACATTATTTTGTACAAAATATTTAAGACATCTAAGTAAATCGCACCATCACCACCTCGACATAAAAGTGTTGTTCAGATTTGGTACCGCTCTTCTTTTTACCAAATTTCCCCTTTTTTCTTTTTAATATACCAAATATGTAATTATTCATATTGTTTTTAATATACCAAATATGTAATTATTGAGCTTTTTCTTTAAATCTTTCAATCAAGTTAAAGAAATAATTCTCTAGTTCTTCTCTTCTATTTCTTAAGAAGCTCGCACACGCTTAAATGGGTGTCTTATCCCCATACAACCCCTAACAACGTCGTATCATAATACTCCTAAGTAATTAATGGTATCAAAATAGGTATGTGCTTAGTGTTACCATCCCGACTACAAGAATCTCAGTGCGATTATCAATATAATGTTGTACACTTAACATTAGTTTTTGGAGTGTTGAGCATGATCACATCTAGTACTCTTGTAGTGTACAATTGGTATCATAAGATATAAGAAACCATAGAAATATCCATTTGCGAAGTTATTAAATCTTGAGTAGCTTTTAATCACCAAAGTAAATGCTCAAACTCCAATCTTTAAAAACCCATTATTTCTTCTTTGGCAATTTTGAGTGTGACTTTTTAGTAGCTAGTTACTTGTTGATATAGCTCATAATTCCAAATAAGTGGATTTATGTCTCATGAGCTTTTCCAATTTTACATAAGCTCATAAGCCCACTATACGAGCTAGCACAAACACCTTGTGAGAAATCAATATATATGTTGCACAAATGCACGTAAATGATAGTGCTAAATGTATCTTTGTTGCTTTTAAGTTGTAAGCTCACTTGGTGTTCTAAATGTATCTTATTGTTTTAAATGGTAGTACATATGAAATTTTGAACTTTAGCTCTGCCACGATGTCGATCACCATCCAAAACTCGGCTAGTTATTCTGTTTTATGGTATTCCAGGCTTGTTCAACTTGTCTAAGAATGTCCAAGTGTGAGCTAATTTTGCATTAGCATAATTTGTTTGAGCTGTTTGCAAAGCTCGATACAATCGTTGGAGAGAGCTCTCATTCATATATGACTTACTTAGTACTTTAGTCGTTGTATTGTCATCAATTATTATTTCTTAGCTAAAAGTGAAGCTCTAAAATAAGGCATCTTATCGAACTTACTGTTGAAAAATCGTTTATATAAATTTTACTTTTCTAGGATTTTTTTATGCGAAAATTTTTATTTATTTCAATAATATTTAATTTTCAATCAATAAATTAGACGATCCAATTTGCATGGCTTATCCATCAATGTAGCATGTTTTACATGTATAATTTCTTTTAAAACTTTTAGATCGGATAAAAAAATGAATAACGTTAATATCTGAACTATTGTTATGGCTTAAAAAACTTTCAAGGTTAAGTCAACTATTTTTAATGTTATTATCATCCAATGACTTTACAATACTAATAGTATACAAAGGATACTTTCATAAACTCATGGTAAGCATCATATTTAAATACATATTAATAAAGGTAGACTCTTTTCAATACATGTTCATTATAGAATTTGTGAATAGAAAGTGTCTAATCATATCTCTTCTCTTGTGAATGCGAATAAGCATGTTGTATTACTTTTTACCAAGATAATAAATGGGCTTAACTATAAGGATATAAAAAGTGATTTAATGCATAAATGATTTGTATATTTTTATAATTGTACAAGTTATTTATGCATTATGTCACATTTTATGTTCTTTTAGTTAAGTCTGTATATCAAAGCTCTACTTTTTATTATGGCATCTATAAGTCTAAAACTGGATTTGAGTATGGTTTAATAAATTAACATAGTTATTCAAATTGACAAATAGATTAAATTGTAATGTTTTATGGTTTTGTGAGAATACACTAATGTATACAAAGTATTATTTTGAACACTGAATCATTAGTCTAATGGGTGGAGTTCTCGTGTTTGAGTCAATTGACTCAGGTTCAAGTCCTATTTTTGGCATTTGTTTCAGATAGGTACCCGTCTCCGCAAAACTTATGACCGCACTGCGGAGACTTTGTGAAATAAGAGATTAGGGGTCGAGTCTCGGCTCGTCTCACTCCAGGTGGTCTCCTATGGGCCAAGAGAATTGCCGAAGCTATACCTTGTGAGGTAGACAATGGTTGGTTTCAAAAGACATCCAGGATCAGGGTGTTTCCGCCAATTTATACCTTTTGTGAAATACGAAGTATTATTCGAGCTATGTTATTGGTCATGCAGTGTGTAGAGTGGTTGTAAAATACAGGAAGGAGATTACAATGTCTAACATGCGCTCCACATTTAAATTAGTGAGGCGCTCTCGTGTATGATGAAGAAGGCTAGTAACAATAGTCTTTATGATGGTATCCAACTCCCTAACCAGGGTCCTTCGGTTTCCCACCTTCTGTATGCCGATGATTGTTCGTTCTTGGGAGAGTGGTCCATCCAGAACATTAATAAGGTAGCTCGTATTCTCAGGTGTTTCTATTTGTGTTCGGGGCTTAATATTAATATGGGGAAATCGTTTATTTTTGGAGTTGGGGTGGAGGAGGCTGAAGTCAGAAGGGTGGCGGGGGGAGTGTCATGTAGGTCGGGCTCGATCCCTTTGATTATCTTGGTATCCGCATTGGGGGTAATATGAATAGGGTCGCTAATTGGGAGTTTCTGATCGACATTTTTAAGTCTAGACTCTCTAGTTGGAAGGCTTCTTGTCTTTCAATAGGGGGAAGGGTAACTCTGATCAAAGCAGTGCTTGAAAATCTTCCCACATACTACCTTTTGCTTTTTAAAGCTCCGGTCAAGGTCATAGATAATCTCGAGAGGCTGATTAAAAGCTTCCTATGGGGAGGCTCGAATGAAGCCAAGAAGATTCATTGGGTTGGATGGGATCGGGTGGTGTATCCTATTAAGATGGGGGGTCTTGGTCTTAGTAGATTGATGGACTCCAACATAGCTCTGTTGACGAAATGGGTTTGGAGATACATAACAGAAACATGAAGTTTATGGAAGAAAGTTGTTGATGCTATTCATGAATCTAAGAGAAGCTGGATTTCCCTTCCGGTTAAGTCTTCGATTTCGGGGTGTGGTCGAATATTGTTAGGTCTCGTGTCTAAGATCAAAGTGGGTGGGGTTCGGTTGACTCAGTTTTTAAAGGTGAAGTGGGGAGGTAAAGACATTAGGTTTTGGATCGATCCGTGGATTAGTGATAAGGCTTTGAAAGAAGAGTTCCCTCTTCTTTTCAAGTTGGAAAGGAATAAAAAGTGTGTGGTTATTGATAAATTCAATACAGAGTCGGGAAGATTTGTTGGGGGATGGAGGGAAAATGGGGGCGAGGCGTTATCTGATATAGAGGCTGAGAAGGTTCGGTTGGAATCCAAGCTGACAGCGGTCATTTTAAATGATCGAAAAGATAGGTGGAAGTGGTTGGGGAAAGGCAACCAAGGTTTTAGTGCCCGGGCTGTTAAGACGATGCTCAGCAGTGACAGAGATCATAGCAACGGCTTCAAGTTCAAGTGGGTCAAGTGGATTCCGAAGAAATGCAACATTATGATGTGGAGATTAGGCTTGGACAGACTTCCTACGTTGGAAGCTTTGCAAGCTCGCCACTGTTTCTTCGACTCTTTGCTTTGTGAGCATTGTGGTGGTGACAACGAGAGTACCGAACATCTCTTCAGTTCGTGTGAAGTTGCCATGGAAGTTTGGCACCTGGTGAGTCGATGGTGTAAATTATCTCCTCTGTTCCTGTTTGACAGGTTGGACATTTTCAACATCCATAAATCGCTGGGCATTGATAGAAGGAAAAAGGAGATTGTGAAAGGGGTAGCTTTTGTCACTTGTTGGTGCATTTGGAAATCGAGAAACGACAAACGTTTTGGCAATTTGAGGCCTGATGCGCGGAAGATTGTTCAAGACGTTAAATCCCTCAGTTTTTTATGGTTTAGGAATCGGTCTAATCACCGGGTTATAGAGTGGAAGGATTGGTATCATTTTAATTTCTTGTAATCGGGTTGTTGTATAGTTGCTCCATCGGTTTGATGTGAGTGTGTTTGTGAATAAAAGTAAACTTTCAAAAAAAAAAAAAAAAAAAAAAAAAAAAAAAAAAAAACTAATAGAATAGTGACACGTGAATTTGGAGTTAGGATAGAAATTGAGAAAGAGGTTCAATCGAATAAATGAGGTAGGTTGGAGTAAATGAAGTATGGAAAGTTTTATGGAGTAAATTATGTCCCACCTAAAATTAGGGAGGTGATACTCGCACCACCATTTTTGATGCATTCACCACTAATTATGCATTACGGTGTTGTACAGTACAACACTGTAATGCATAATTGGTGGTAGATGCATCAAAAATGGTGGTGTGAATATCAATTCCCAAAATTAAATGTTTGGAGCACAAATTCGAACTTCGAAAAGTGACTTGGTTTGTGTCGAAAACAAGAAACGAATGGTGTAAATGAAGTAGGTTGCGAGAAATGAGGTAGGTTGGAGTAAATGAAGTATGGAAAGTTATATGGACTAAATTATGTCGATCTTAAATTAAGCGATTTATGACTAGAATTTGTTTATAAAAGGCTACTGTAATACTGAATGCGACTTGTTAGTGTTCATAAGTTTTATACCTCTAAGCAAGGACATAGCTAGGGGGTTCCCGCGGGTGCTCGGGACCCCTATGAATTTTTCTTGATATAGTGTTAAATTTTGAAAAAAACATCAATTTTTCTTAAATGCATTTTAAATGCATCCGGTCCATCAAAATGTGTTTTTATATTACAGTTCTAAAAAATTTGTGCACCATGTCATATTTGATTTTGGTGTTTTGGTTCCGTCCATGCCTCTAAGTGTCCACAAGTATATATCGACATATGTCTGAGTCATACTTTTGAAATGGAATGAGTTGAATTAGCAAACCTGGATCGTCACAAACAGAACTGAATTTAGATGCTCGTATGTTTTTAACCAGTTTCAACCCTTTGTTTATTACATTACATTTATGGTTATCAGCATCATCAGGCGTCCACGAAACTTTTGAAAAGGGTAAATTATAGTGGTGGTCTATTTAATACGCATAAACTTACACTTGCCTTCATTTCACTTTTTTATCAGGATAAATCAAACTCGAGACTTGAGTATAGCTATTGAGTCGAGCTCGAGCTCGAGCTCGACTCGTTTGCAGCCTAAAATACCTATTGTAAGTCATGTCCAACATAGTATCTCCATCTCAAAATAAATGTTTATATTGTTATGTTTAGTTGTCCCATAATTAAATATTTACTTGCAATTTCAACCAATTAATGTAATTCTAATTGAGTAAGAATGAAATTTTATTGGTTAATATTTATTTTTTTATTTTTTTAAACTTTGTGAAATATAAAAACGAAAATTTAATTTAAGATTCAAATATTATGATATTTCTAACTATTTTATTTAAATGTTCACTGATTCATAACATCATATCATTTCATGGTACATTAATCACATTTCTTGTACAATGTATAGCTAAAAATCACGCAAAACATATAAGTTTGGGCACACTAGGTATGATACCATATTTACTATTTTATTTTAGTGATGGTACATCATCAATCACATTACTTGTACAATGTTTTAATAATGGTAACATTTTCTTGTGTTATAGTGATTGAGGTGACAATAGTATTCACAAGTCACAACTAGGGGTGTTATTCGGGTTGACCCGGTCGGGTTGGGGTCAACTCGGGTCGGGTCAACTCGGGTCACGCCTTAAAAACATACCGTAACCCGACCTTTTAGAACTCTGGTCAACTTTCGGTCGGTCGATTCGGTTCGGGTCAACCCGAGTATTTTACATTGTAAATGTGTTATTTAGTAGGGTTAGTCGGGTTCGGGTCGGTAAAAATATACCCGAACCCGATCTTGTTAAGCTTCGGGTCATTCGGGTTGACCGATTGACCCGAATATATATTTGAAGCCGACGACCCGTCCGATCGATCGATTTGCCGGTTCGGTTGGCCAGTCGAATGACACCCTAGTAACAACTAGTATATGAAATTTTAAAGAGGGTCATCATGCATTTTGTGTTGAGTCCTTTCATTTTTTGAGAAACACTCAACGTTTTTAAACTTTATGGCTTTATTTGACAAGGAATACCTACCTATTTATTATGGAGTAATTTCCATCAATCAAATATATTCATTGAACAACAACACAATAGTTCATACAAACCTGCCTATTTTTAATCTTTCTTTCATATTTGGATAAAAATATTGATTTTGTGCATCTTTTTTCGATGTCGCTTCTTTCTCAAATATCTAGCCGTGCTCACTACGTCCGATGCTTCAAGTGCGTCAAATACGAACACCAAATATGGTTGATTGTTCCTAGTGACATGTTTGTTCCCTATTTTCATTTTTGTTCTATGATTGCCTTTTCTTGCATTTCTTGTATATCCTTTTTTTTTTTTTTTTTTTAATATTATTATTATTGTTTTGAGGACGATTTTTAGACACGGAATTAAAGATCAAACATGACGGGGACTTTTGTTCTTATTGTGTGTGTCTACTTCGAAAAGGTATTATACATTCAAATCACCATTTAAAAAGATTATATGAAATTAACGCACAAATTCTCATCTCCAGAACGACTGAAATTCCAATATATACCGCAAATGGTTGATGAATTTTATTCTATCCATACTTATATTATAATGCGAATACCCGTGTCTGGCGGCAGCGGTTCCTAGCAGCAGACAATCATATTGTAATACTTTTCATTTTCAAATCTCGTTTTCCTGTAGTGAAATAAGTTTTGACTTTCAACATTCAAGTTTTAACATTTTCGTGACCATTTTTTCATTTTAGATAGTTAAGATAAAACATTTAAGTTGTGCTTCATCAAAATTAAGATAAAAACGATTATGAGTATTGACATATATCACGTATTAAGTAAAAATTATATTTATTTTAAATTGAAATTTTTATCTATTTAATTTTTAATGATTTAATTTCATCATGTGTTTTAAAATTTTGTGAGTGTATTTTTATTCAAATTTTTACAACTTTAACCTTTATTTGAATCAATACAAACTTGATCCGTAGAATTATAACTTTTGGAGTGAGTGTTTGATGGGTAAAAAATTGTGAGGGTCTTTATATATGGGGGAATAATGATGTCACGTAAAAGTTACGAGAAACCCATACAAACACCTACAACAAACACATATACATTCGGAGTATTGTGTAACAAATTCACTAAGCGGATACGAAATTATGGGAGAGTTGGATTAACAATTCATTCACTATATTTATAACATAACTATATTTTTTCGCCACCACTTTACGCGAATATCCGAGTGTCTATCTGAAACCCATGCTCCAAATGAGTCAAAAACCCATACTTCTTGTTACCGGACTAAACGATGACATAAATATTACTCCGTAAATCCTTAAGCCATTAAACAAGTTAAATGAAAACTGAAATACCATTAAGGTTAATCCAAACTAACCCGAACTGCCACGAATTGTGATCTATGGACAAAAATGTAATGCACAGAAATGCAAGTACAAAAATATAGTTAAGTACGAGTATATGTTAAAAGACTTAGTGGAAAGTAGGAGTAAATTTAAATAGATAAAAACATACGTAAAAATTACGAACACCAGATAGCTTAAATCAAATGGTTTCATTGGGAACTAGGGAACTACATAATAATGTTGATACCAAACACAAATGCCAACAATGAGGCTTGCAAAACCGTATCCAGTGTCGTGAATTAGAGGATTCACAAATGTATTAAAACTATGTATATCAAAGAAATAAATGAGGTAGTTGGAGTTAGGATAGAAATAAATGAGGTAGTTGGAGTTAATGAAACATGGAAAGTGAATTTGAGTAAATGGTGTTTGACCCAAAATTAAATGTTTGGAGTAAAAACGAAGGGAGATAATTTGTACACTCTACAAAATAATTGATACACTCAAATTTATTGTATTTGGACTTATACCCTCACATGGTGAAAATGTAAGGATATTTGTGAGTGTACCAATTATTTTATGGAGTGTACAAATCACCTCCCAAAAACGAATGGCGCATTTTGAATTTTTGACTGTATCGGTATTTTTGTATTTAAGACTAAATTTTTTGTATATAAAAAGATGTGTGTAATACAAATGTGACTTGTTAGTGTCCTTAAGTTTTATACTTTCTAGTATTAAATTAAATCTCATCACTTGTTACAAGTATAAATCGAGACACGTCTGAGTCATATTTTTTATATGCAAGAAATGGTACGAGTCGAATTAGCAAAACATGATCGTGATTGTGACCACCAGAAGTGAATTTAGATGCTTGTATGTTTAAAACCAGTATCACTAACAGAAAACATCTATGAACTTTGTTTTAACTTGTGTTTGAACCTTTCTTTATTACATTACATTTATGTTTATCCAGTAGATCATCCAAGATCGACGAAACTTTAAAAATTAAAAGTAAATTACAGTGGGAGTCTATTTAATTGGTGTAAACTTACATTTGCATTCTTTTCATTTTTTTTATCGACCTAAATCTAACTCGAGACTTATGTATAGCTATCGAGACTAGCTCGAGTTAGGCTCATTTGCAAGTTAAAATACATGTTGTAAGTCCAGTCTAACATAATACATTTGTGTCAAATTGAATGTCCACATTGTTATGTTTAGTTGTCTCAAAAATAGACATCTAGTTTCAGTTTCATCAAATCAAAATAATTCTAGCTAAGCAAACATGAAATTTTATTGGTAAATATTTTATTGACGCATTTCTTTAAACTTTGTAAAATATGAAAGCGAATATTAAATTTGAGACGATAAGTATTATTTTTCTAACCACTTTATTTGAAGAGAGTTTTTTTTAAACGACTAATAAACACTACCTATTTATCAAACTAATCATCGCAAAAGTTTTTACGAAAATAAACTTTTGATTCTCATCCGTTAGAGATTCATTTGAGGAAAGAATTTTAATCTTACACTTGTCTTTCACAACTTTCTACACGACGCAATTTTTAAAAGTAACGACACAAGTTTAAAAACGCGACTCGAACTCACATAAGACAAGTTTAACTTCATTTGTAAATGCGACCCAAATTATCAAAACACAACAGTTAAACGTGACCTTAATTTATTAAGCAAAAGTAAAATGCTGACATTTGAAAGAAAAAAAAAAAGTGTAAAACGCGACTAAATAAAATTACGACCAAAAGTAAGACCAAAAGTAAGACTGATGTAAAACACGACTAAGGTGCCGTTTGGTTTGTATCCGGGGTTAGGATTTGATATTGGGTTGAAAGAAAAATATGAAAGAGAAAGATAAGGGCTTTTGAAAATGATGTTTGTTTACTATTTGATATAAATATTAGAGTTAGAAACATATTATTATAATATTGTAAAAGAAAAAATGTTAGAGTGAAAACATGAAATGGGCTCACGAAAATAAAATCTGTCAAAAATCCACTATATGTAGGTAGGAATTGAGGATGCCCAAATTTTCGGATTCAATCATAAATCCAAACCCTACACCCTCCAACCAAATGACAACTTTTAGCCTCATGCCCAAATCCAACCCCCACAACCCCCAACCAAACGGGCCCTAAGAACTAGATGCATATGTAAAGTTGTACCATATGCATAGGAAGTAGTACATAATAGAAGAGCATCTTGATTCTACTGTCCACATTGCTTTGCCTTATTTAATTTTACCTACCGGTTTACATTTTCACCTTCATATACACACATAAAACACACAACCACCACCACCACTTTATACGGCATCTACTCCAGCCATGGACGAAAATGAAGATGATGACAACGACAAGTTGCGATTTACTATTCAAACATGGTGCTCTTTTGTCTTGACAAAGGTGTTGTCGGTGGGTTAGGCTACTTTCATAATCCGCGTAGTCGGAGGGGGAATTAATTGGCTTACCCGCAAAGAAAAACAGGTAATTACTTGTTTAGATTAAACTATAACTGCTATGTTTTTGGATTGTAATTTAGGGATTAGGTTAACCGAGTTTCTTAATTTATCACAAGTTATTATTAGTTTGTTAACAGTTTCTTTGAAATTCATTATAAGATTAAGCACAAATTACTTGTTTAGAGGAGACCAGGGTTCCTAAAAAAGTCGAATATGTAGTTTACTCTCAAGTTTTCAAAGTCAAATCAGTGTCTAAACTGAGTACCGTCACAGTTTTATCAGCAATCATAATAGCTTATTAATAAGCTTTTCAAAGTTAAACAACTGAATTTCTGAGGTCTTTGATGGTCAATGAAAATCTGTTTTCAGTTAACTTGGTCTTTGGAGTTGATTCATTAGCTTAAAAGTTTGCTCAAAAGTGGTGTGTTCAAATCTGCAAGTGATATCAGTCATTTTAATAAGCTCACTAAAAGCTCTTTACAGCTCCTCATAGCTGGATCTTTGGTTTCTAAGCTCTCTGGTAGGCATATTTGTAGTCTAAATCTTGTTTGAACCTTAAGCTTGTAGTAACAAGCCAGTGCACTAGCTTAAAAACAGCAGTTCAGGGAGCTTAAAAACAGCAGTTCAGGGCTGTTGGTTTGATAATTTTGTCATAAGTGCTTGTTTAGATTTTAGCTTTTTGAGCTTGATTTCTGTTTATTCTTGGTTGCATTAGCTTGTCACTATAGTTTTAGTGGTAATTTAGATTAGTTCTAGCTTAAGAGTAGCTTGTGTTATGTTGAAAGCCCATCCAATTAGTTGTTTCTCCTTAGCTCATTTTAATAAGCTCTTATCAGCTTAAATCTGTTTTGCTGGCTTATTTTCACTAGTTAAAATCCATTTCAGTTTCCATAAGTTCATCTTAGCTTATTGATTAATAATCATAAGGGTTTTTGTTTGAATTTATTTGCAGCGTGTGAAGGAGAAGACCCGCAAATCCATCGCGGAGGATGCCGTGAAGGCGTTAAAGAAGGAGGCCGATGATGTCGGGAATATAAGCAAGAGAGAAATACTTGACCGCATCGCGAGCATGGATATGGAGAAAGAGCAGGTTGGTGGGAGGTCGGCGATGAAGAAAACTGTTCGGGATGTGGTTGAAGATCTCAGAAGAGCAGCTCCGAAGCAGCGAGACTTCATCGCTGATGATGACGTCATTCTTAAATGACGTCATCCTTAAATGACGTCATCCTGAGATGAAGATATGATGGTGACCGACCTGGGGTGTTTTGTCTTTGTTTTATGTTGGATTTGGATAGTATGTTCTGGATAATCGCTCGCTC
This sequence comes from Chrysanthemum lavandulifolium, assembly GCA_022545495.1. NCBI lineage: Eukaryota > Viridiplantae > Streptophyta > Magnoliopsida > Asterales > Asteraceae > Chrysanthemum > Chrysanthemum lavandulifolium. Next base: position 149,966,108 of record CM040241.1, on the reverse strand, counting down.
TGTTTGTGTTTATGTTTATGCGTTGGATATGGATAGTATGTCATGGATAATCGCTCTGTTTGTGTTTTGTGCATGGATACTTGGATATTGTTTGATGATCGGACTATTATTAGTTAAGTAGATAATCTGTTTTGATTAATTATTATTATTATTATTATTAGTGTTAGTGTTAGTGTTAGTGTTAGTTAGGATTATTGTTTTAGATGGCTCAAGCCTCAAAGCATTGAGGAGGGTCTCTCTCCTCAAGTCACTTGTGTTGACATGTGATTGTTCAATTGTATCATGGTAGAAAATAAACTAAAATCAAGAAACCCGTTATATATGTATTCGAAGTGTAGTATAGAGCTTTTGATTCTGAATTTTGACATTGGGCGAGTAATATGCTTGTTTTTGTAGATTAGTAGATCCATCCAGTATGGTTATGCTAGCCTTTTATGTGCTTTCTTACCACTAGATTACTAAATTCGCCCAACACTTGGGAGCCTATAATAATGGAATTATATTATCTGTATTGAGCAGCATGAGTTACATTCTGAAGAGCATCACTCTAAAGAGAAAAATGGTGACAGGGGTCAAAACCGGAGGCGTTCTAGGAAACAGAAGTATCAAGGGCCTAGTGGCGCGGGTAAGATATTTACATCTCCGTCTTAAAAATATTGACCTCTCGTTTTTAGAGTGGAAATTTAGGTGGTTTGGTTAACTAGTCAAATTGGGTATTTTTTAGTACGGGCTGGGTCAATAACATCACTTTTCTCCATTACCAAAAGTATCTGAATGTGTTGTATCATCACAACAATAAATATTTCTCTTATATCAACGTAATTCATTTGATAAAGTATTTGAGGAGTTTTTATAACTGAAAGCACACGTAGGTTAGAAGGCAATTATATACACATACCATACAAGAGATTGATACCTTTGACTGTATGTGCAACTTACAAACGGCTTGAAAAAAGTTCAATCTGTTATTTATTGATTCACAATACAAACAGTAGGATAACTTTGACAAGAGCATAGACAATTGTGTATTTCAAATTTATCTATAGGATATTAAGATTTTGGTATGTGAAAAAGATGTCAGGTATATCGGTTTATTTTTCTATCTAGACGTTCATTCTTGGCTAGCTCTATTGTTATTGGATTGGTCTTTGTATATTTCTTTGTAGCTTTTCGATATGCTGACTTTCTTATTGTACTGGATGTTTCAGGCTTCGATGGGGAAAAAGAATAAGAAGGCAGCCCGAAATGCTCAAAAGGAGAAGTGGTTTCCGACCACTTCTCCCAAATCAGTTTTACAAGTGACCGCTTCAGTGACCAACGCAGCAGCCAATGAGGAACTTTCAGTAAGTAAAGAGACAGATACATGTCATCATCTTGATAATGGTGTTAATTTCAAAAAGTTTTCTACAAGAATATTATCAGTCGAGTCTCTCAAATGTGAAGATTGTAGCAAAGACGTGGGTGGCAAGGTGACCAAGAAGGGAAAAAACAAACAGGGAAAAAATAAAGTAAATGGTTCGAAACCCATTATCAAAGACTTGTAGGTATTAGGGATACTTGGTTTGAAAGCGGCAGTGTTAGAACGTTCTCAAGATGATAACAGTACTCTTAAGCATGCTTCTACTTTTGTTGATAACATATTTGGGGGACAAATTTCTAGTACGGTTAGTTGCTTGGAATGTGGGCATGCTTTAGTGGTATATGAGCCGTATTTAGATCTGTCTCTACCTTTACCGACCAAGAAAGTTCCTCCTAAGACGACTGCACTAATTTCTAGATTCAAGAAACAGAAACCTCCTCCACAGATGCAGGGAAGGTTTCGGCCATAATATAAAAAAAATTCAACCTTTGTTCAATATCTTGCAAATATTTCAAGCTCTGAACCCACGAAGGAGATTGAAGAAAATGCTAGATCTTCTGGTGATTCAATACTATCAGAATCTCCTGTCCTTGATTCCGCTGGTGTTATAAATATCTCAACCTCTGAAGCCACAATGTCTATTGAAGAAATCGCTACATCTTCCGGTGATTCTGTACTGTCAAAATTTGATGTGCTTGATTCCACTGGTCATAAAAATGGTTCTGGTCTACTTAACGGAATCAAACATGATGAAACTATCACTATTTCACATAACCCAGACTCATCAGTGATTCAAGATTTTGGAACTAGTAACAAGGTCAAATTGGCTTATGATACCCGAGAAGAACCTTCATATTTTGATGCCTTTGAATGCTTGTATGATGTACCTGAAGTTTATTCTAGGCCTACTGTGAGTCCTTATTCATATGGTTTTAAAGGAAGGGGATACATGGCTACAAGCTACAGTGATTCTGATCCGGATGAAGTTGATGATACTGATTCTTCACTGTCTGTGGAAAAATGTTTGGCTTATTTCAACACCCCTGAGCTTCTCACAAGAAAGAGTGATCAAAGTACCGAAAATGGTGACTTGGCATTGCATAATGGAAAGAGTGGTCAACGTACTGACAATGGTGACTTAGCATTGCATAACGGAAAGAGTGACGATAGCCAGGATATTGAATGCTGTAGTGACAATAGGTCCGCTGATAAATTTGAGAATGAGAATGGCCAGGAAAGGGAATCAGGTAGTGGTGAGGATGAAGAGGTTGATTCTAAGAGGGTGAAAGTGGTAAAGGATGCATCGAAGAGGATTCTGAGTAAAGTACAATATTAGAAGAGAAAGTTACAAGGTAGGTTTGAGAATAAAGTCTAATTACTCACAGTTATTATTAATCAAGCTCTAGTAGTTGGCCCAAGAGGCGAGAACTTAAAAAGAAAAGTTATCATTATTGCTGTTGTTCTTTATCTCGAGTCTATGGATTGCTATATAATTTTAGAGTAGTCCCGACTTGGAGATGGGGATTACAAGAAGTGATATATCGAATAGTTATGCCATTATGTGCTCATTAGAGATATAACAAACTGATTTCTACTTTTCCTTCCATTCTTCAAATTGTATATTCTTTCACTTGGCTCATGGCTACTCCTTTCTTTTTGACCGAGACAGGCTGAGGGCGTCTTTAATCAAAGGATACAGAATTTGGCTCTCACACCGGACAAGGTAACTCCTTTTTCTTCATTGGAATCCTGTAACAACACTTTAACTTTTCTTGATGTTTTTATGTGAACACTTTCTGTTTTGTTTGTAGGTAAGATATGTGATGAAAACCGTGTTTGGAGATCCAAAAAGAGCTCCGCCGCTATTGGAGAAACTTACTCCGAAAGTTGTTTCTTTCATCTGGGAAGGTGCAGGGTCGTTGGTGGACGAGCTTATGCAATGCATCGGGCCTCAAATGGAAGATGGATACTTAAATGAACTGAGGTCTAACATTCGTGCTCGTGATCCATCTTCTTCTGACGATATCCAAGGGTCACTTCGAAAATCTTTGATATGGTAAACAACAGATACTTTAAGCAACTTTAAAGAACAAGTCAAAACGGGTACTTTTTTTATATGATTCACATTGGTTTGGGTCTTGACCCAAACATTTTGTCGATTATATACGGATTTACAAAAAATTTACGATTAAAAATACAACATAAAGTTTTAAATGATTTAGGATGTTTTGTACATTATATATACACTTTGGGTTCCAACTGCGTCTTTAAAAGCAGTTCATTGTTTTACCTCTTTGACCTTTTAGAGATAAAACATAAAACTAAGTTGACTGTGGAAGTTATTGAGCTATGTTTGTTCTTCAGGTTGCGTGATGAGGTCCGAAGTCTTCCTTGTTCACTTAAATGTCGACATGATGCTGCTGCAGACTTGATACACATTTATGCTCACACAAAGTTCTTTTTTAGAGTTCGGGTGAGTCCTTTTCCCTTTAATTGTTTGACTTTGTTTAAATAAGTCATATTCTCATGCTGTCTAAAAAATCATTGTGTAGGAATACGAGACGTAGTATCGCCACCTGATTAAGCAAATGTTTGATTGTGGGTCGTAGGAGTCTGTATTTTGTCTCTACGTGTGTCACTTCTTCCTGTTTTGTACTTGTAAACACCTTATATGGATTACTTGTAAACACCTTAGTCAAGTAACATGTTTTTATATCGTTAGTACATCCACTGAGTAAGCTAGCTACATGCACCGTATGAAACTCAAGCTCCTCTGCGTACCACATCTAAGTAATGTCAGGTAGCAAAACTCGAGTACGTTAGCATTATAAGGCTGTGTAATCGCTGTTTCCTATAAAGGCTTATTGGTTATATTTGTTTCTTATATTTTCCTAGAAATTTTAAGTTTTGTTAGGAAGACATATATAGGACCTGATAAAATAACTCATACCCAACTGTCTGATAAAAAAGCATATTAGCCTACATAACAGTCAACCATATCTAGTCCTGGCATTTCTCCCGACTAGCTAGCTAGTTAAAAAAAGATAAGCTAATTAATGAAGAGCTGCAAGACTGGACTAGATAAATATGATCAGTAAACTATACCTCAACTGGCAAGCAAGAATGTAGTCTCGACAAGCATGGTCGATAATCTTTTCCAGAGATGTAAACTGCAGCAAGGCTTATAGTAACTTCAAAACAAAACACAATGTTCCTAACTGCATCGGCAGGTAGCAAAATCAAACATGTAGACGAGTAATAGCTACCAAACTGTTTTCCAATATAACAGTTAATGATTTCTACTGATATACTCCATTCTAACAAACACCTGGTGTTGGCTACTCGATCTACATGAAAATCTCATTATCAAGTATCTTTTGGAAATAATAACAAAAATCTTATGCGGGTATTTTTGACATCAAGTATCATTTGGAAATACAGTTTCGCACATATATACGTTTTAATATAGTAAGTAGAAGCGCAACGTGCCATGCATGGTCCTTTTAGAATTCAACATTATCAATGGCAGTCGACGTCCTTGTTGAAGGCGAGGTATTCGATTGCCAAGGACTCGGTTATGAAAGCCGCGGCGAGGTTAGGGATGGCGAGAGATGATCCGGATGGCAAAGTTGTTAGCACCCTCACTTTCGTGTATCGAGTATTTGTTGGCCTCATGGGAGTTTTGCTTTTATTATTATTTATTCGATTTGTGAGTTTGTGTCAGGTGTGTTTGTAAAAATGGTTATTTTTAATGATAGTGAAGAAAGTGGTGACTATTGTGCTAAAATGTGAAAGAAGTGATGATGTGCTAAATGACGATGTGAAGATGAGGTAAAAGTGAGAAAAGCACTGACTATTATTGTGTCTAGTCTAAGACAACTAAAGTTGAGCCATAGGATTACAAAATGAATTGATAGTTTAATAAAAGGGTTAATCTTTTGTTAGTTTCGATGTTAGTAAAAAAAAAAAAAAACTCAAATCTTTATTGGCTATAATATATAATAAGTTTAGAAAGTCCAATAAAAATTTAAGCCCAAATAATAGGTAACGTGACAGCAAGAAGCTTTTGACGTAACACAGAAATGTGTTGATCACCAATCCAATGCATCACCAAAATCAACCAATAGGAATACTCTTTTGACCGTCACGCGGATCACAATCCTTTAATCCAACGAACGAAAACACACTCAAACAAACACAAAGGTTATGTCCCACTACTATATAAACACCACTCCACTCTACTAACACACAATCAGTTTTTATGAAAAGTCTCTGAAATCAAGTATTATTATGTGTTATTTCATTTCATGGTTACCACAAATATGTGTATAGCAGGGCCTTCGTAGCTCCACCTTGCATATCACCATTTTAATATTTAGTTGGCTAAAAGTTTGAAAAATCATGGTTACCAAAAATAAAAAAAGTTGAAGGAAATAAAAACATGATAAACATTACTAGTAAAGAACTAAAGATGTAAACCGGACAAACCCGAAAAACCGAAAGGACTAGGTACTGAACCATGCGAAGGTGATTTCACACTTTAAGGCGGGTCATCACAAGAATTTGAACCTTCCGAACCCCCAAGTTTCAAACCTCGTGCAAACGGGTTCTTTGTTTCCCAGCCAACCTCCAAACTGTTACTCGTAATAGTTTTTGACAAAATAACCTAAAAAATAATTGCTTTTGATTTGCGAATTCACTTTTGATATGCGAACTTCAAAAATAACTTTAACTTGTTGCCGGATTTTTAGACTCGTTAAAATTGTGTTTAGTTGTTGATTTAAAAAAAAAAAAAAAAAAAAAAAAAAAAAAAATCTGTTTTTAGATTTCTTGGAAACGAAATGTTTTCTTCTCTAGAAAAGAGTTGAGAATTTGAAAAACCTGTTTAGATTGAGCTATATTTTTCCTTTATGAAAAGATTACATTTTGATGATTGGCGGAGACGATGAGGATGAAAAGTAAAGATGTTATCAATGATGATTAGGGTTAAAATAAGATACTTAAATGATAGATTAAGAAATCTCGTTTTTTTTGTTTTTTGTTAGAGAGAAAAGAATGAAGAATAGTAGATTGAGATTTTCATTTTTTTAGTTATAATTATAATTGTTGAAAAAAATATGACTATCAGATTTTCATTTTTCTTTTCTTTGAAAAATAAATAAAAATCATAAAAATTGAAATATTTTTACCTATTATACAAAAAATGTTTACATACTCTTATCCGTTAACTAATACCTTCCAACAATACAAAAAAAACCATACACATCCCTTAAAAAATTTATTTCATATTAACAGTTCATCAATTAATGATCCACATTAATTTCCTTATATATTATTTACCAGTAACTAATATCTTTATTTCGTTGTTTTTCTTGGTGTTTACCAACTTCCTTAAACATCTAGATTGGGATCTAGCAGAACCATAATCAATTCATTTTTTAGGTAACCATGGTTTTCGACCATTTGGCGTGACCACTTCGAGGTTGTTTGCACATAGCAAAAAATTGAACTCGAGACTTCACACATTTTAGTATGATAGTCACAAGACCTTATGCCACTAGGCCACGCCCCTGAGTGGTTACAATCAATTCATTTTATTATGCAGAGATTAATAGCTTTTAGAATATGTAAACAAATAATTATTAGAACTACGATTTTGTAATATGTTTATACAGTCACAAGACCTTATGCCACTAGGCCACGCCCCTGAGTGGTTACAATCAATTCATTTTATTATGCAGAGATTAATAGCTTTTAGAATATGTAAACAAATAATTATTAGAACTACGATTTTGTAATATGTTTATACAGTCACTCATATAATAAAAAATCGTGCAAATTACGACAAGTCAAGGTTCAGGAAAAGCATATTAATCTCTTGATATATATTTTCAAACACTATTAGTTTCCATTAAATTATTAAATGGTGCTTAATTCATTGAGGCCAATTAAGCAACGTCATCTCGATCAATGCAGTGAGTAAACGCCTAATGCCTAAGTGAACCTCTACTTAAGCGGTCCTAAGCAAGAACTCATAGAACACTGTAAACAACATAAGTCGAACCTATTTATAAAGTATACAATATATGGTTGTGGTTGTATCTTAAATTTATGTTCGTTTTATTCAATAATAATGAAAGTGCAAACACTTACAAATTTTAAAAGAATATCATAAAACAGTTCGATCTTCAAAAAAAAAAAAAAAAAAAACAAGCCCTTAGCGACCCTTAATTAGCAATAGGAAACCCTTTGCGACCCTTTAAAAGCATCGCAACTCCATCAAAAATAAACACCTTCATCAACAATACATTTGGTTCTATGCAATGTCAAACTATGAACCAAGATTAAATTTCAGATCTATTTTTACTTTTGTTTATGATGTAAGAGAGAGATAATATGATATCTGTTTTTACATATTGCTATGATTATTAATGGAAGGATGCCTTTAGCTTTTTTAAAAACAATTTACAAACTACACCCAAAACTATCAACAATACAAAACAAATGACACGTGTTACTTAAAACAAAATATACCCAATTTAGCAAATAAGGAAAAAGCTTTTTTTTATTATAATTTATGTTTTTTATAAACAAAAAAAGGATTTAATTATTGCATAATAAGGAAGATTTAGTTTCTTTGAAATACATATTTCTCCACTCAGAGTTGCGTGTTTAACCAGAATCCCCATTAAGGGTTTTGCTTTATTAACTCACCACAACTAGGATTTAAAAATTTTATTAAAAAAAAAAAAACATCGTAAGTTTACGAGAATTCTAAAAACACATACTCGAGCTATCTTAATCGTGTATCTTGGTTTATAAAATTTTGTTTATAAACTTATTGAAAATAAAACCTTATATAACTACTAACTACGCCATCAAAAAATAATTAAAACGCGAACACACCGTAATATAATTATAATGTAAACTAAGAAATTAATGAAATCAAATTTAAACAATAAATTTTAAGAAGTCCCAACAAAACACTAACACTACTCAAACTCAAGTAGATGGTAGTGAGCCTCCTTAAAAAGCCGCCTTTGAAAACCACCTCTGTAAGGATTCTACCTATCATTATCAAAAGCATATAACCACAACCTTTTTACTTTATTCTTGGTAAACACACAAACATCATCACTTAACAAACAAAGGGTATCAACAACAAAACTCCACTTGTCACCCGAAAATACATACATATTCTCATCACAACGAACATCAAACCTCACCATAAATCCATTCACAGATATTTCAAATTCATCAACATCATCTAAATTTGGTAAAAAAAAAATCAGGTGGAAGCACCTATATACAATAACTAAATAAACATAATTAACAAAAACAAAATACTAATAATAAATGTTAATAATATTATCAAATGTAAAAGATGTTCATGATTAATATTGTTTAGAACAAAATGTTAGAAAGTAGTTACCTCCTTTTAGCCGTTTTATGGATTATGGTAACATCAATTATAGTTCTTAAACGTTTAATTAAACTTTTAATAAATTTTTAGTATATATTTGTTCAACTAAATCCTAAAAATAAAAACCACAAATTATAGTACTTACCTGCTTTTAGCCGTTTATTGGATTATGGTAACATCAATTATAGATTTTAACCGTTTTATTTAACTTTATTTACTTTAAAGTATATATTTGTTCTACTAAATCCTAAAAATAAAACCATTAGTCATACTCCGCCCATCGGACGGTTTGCATAATATATATATATATATATATATATATATATATATATATATATATATATATATATATATATATATATATATATATATATATATATATATATATATATATATAGGAAGGGATCGGTGCGGATTAGATTTTAAGTAGGGATAGCATGGATAATATCACAAAGAATATTCAAAAAAAAAAAAAAATTCAAAAAATCAAAAAATTAAAAAAGAAAGAGGACAACAATTTATTAAGAATAGTCAAAAAAATTCGAAAAAAATCATTTTCATCGTTAAAAGGTATAATGATATTATGAATTTTGTTAATATCACCGTAATTATCGCTTTCTTAATATCACTACTAAGTAAGGCTAGCAAGAGTTTCACTAAGGCTAGCGATAGTTTCACCAAGGTTAGCGTAGTATGTAAACCAGCGTTGATATTAAGTTTTTTCTAATATCAAAGAACTTTTTAAGTAAAATTGTTAATATCGCAGCTTACTTTTTACATGTTTTCTTAATATCAAAGTTAATTTTTAATATCACCGTAACTTTTCTTAATATCGAATAAAAAGACAAGTGATATTAAGTAAAATTGTTAATATCACAAGAGAACTCATAATATCGTTAATATCACTGCAGAGGGACCTATAATCAAAACAAAAGTGCTCATAAAAATCAAAAATAAAAATGAAAGAAGATAAAGATAGAAGGATCGCTCAAAAGGAAAAAAAATCAAAAAATCGCTTATATGGTCAATTGGTAAGTGAATGAAGTAGATCTTGACTTTTTACAAAAGTCAAGATCATACTGAAATGGGCGGTCCAGATCAATCCCACATCCGCACGTAATTAAAAAAATCCGCACTGATCTCATACTATATATATATATATATATATATATATATATATATATATATATATATATATATATATATATATATATATATATATATATATATATATATATATATATATATATATATATATATATATATATATATATATATATATATGAAATTTGTTTATCGATATCCGAAAATAATATACTCGAATGATCAAAATACTCATTTTACGAAGTTACGATAAAATTATAAGTTTTTCTAAACTTTTCCCGAATTTACACTTTTTACCCTCAAGTTACGAAAAGTACGAGTTTAGTCCTCCAAGTTTGAGAAAATGACACTTTATACCGATTATATTTTATAACAAAACTTTCGATTTGATAGTTTTACCCTTGGTAAACTGCTTTACAACTGACCCTCCAAGTTTACTTTTATACGTTTAGACCTCAACTTTTCCAATTTAACACTTTCCACCCAAAAGTTCTTATTACAACTAGTTTAGGCAAATTACAGAACTGGTCCTTGTGGTTTCATACGTGCGTATGCACGTGGGTTTACCCCCTATACTTTTGAATATGACAATAATGGCCCTTAGACTTTTCATGCGAAATATTTTACGTAAAAATAAACCCCTTTATCTTTCGAAAATGTTTCAATTTCAACCCAAGGACTAAAATATTTGCAAATTAGGTCCGAATATATTTTAGAAAAATGAAAACTTTTCATAATAGACACAAGCTTATTTCCAACTTATTTCTTTAGCTTATTAGCTTATTCTTATCATATTGGGCCGCGTTGGGCTTTACTTGGACACGTTGTGGGCTTAATGGGCTTAACGATTGGGCTTTAGGCCCAATAACGCTTTGCGTTGGTTTTTAAAGTAAACGAGAGTTTTCCAAGGTTTCTACTTCTTATTTCGACATGATACGTGCTAATTTAGTCAGTGTCGTGTGTTATATGGGCGTGATCACAAGGTACAATGAGCAAGAGCATGTATCGAAGGTAGTATATTTCATTCTTATACGCATATACATATAGGAATCAACATATCATTTGGTGTGTATAACATTTCTAACGTGTGATACTAGTGAGATAATTAGAGAAACAAGTTTGAAGTAAATTTACAACACTCTTGTACGAGTGGGACGAGGACACAACGAGAGGAAAGGAGCCTAGTACCCTTGTTCTCCTTATAATGTCGTACGAATCGGCACTAACCCAAATGTCTTCATATCCTTGCGTTTGTTTTCCCTTTTTCCTTTCTTGCCCGACTTAACACTAAACGAGAGGTGAGTTTAAGAGAGTATCTTTTAGTGTGAGCTTTGAGTGTGTGAGTTGTGTTAGGATTTAGAAAATCCAGTTGTTAAAGTGTCGGTCACCTCAAGTATATGTAATCGTTAGAAAGCTCGTAGTCGTAGTTGTTTAATGTTAGTTAGTATTTTGTTAAGTAACACCGTGGAGGACGGACGGTCTTTACCCACCGTATGCTCGATCCACACCCGTAGGAGGCGTATTTTGTAAGATACTATAAATACCCTCTACCTCCCAGTGAGGGTTGAAGCTCATAATAAGATTTTTCTTTCTCTCACTAAGCTTCCTAAACCTCTTAACTTTCTCTCTAAACCCTAAGCCATACGCCTATATACTATGGTTTGATGTATTTGTGAAATCCAATATACTACAAATGGTATCAAGAGCCATGGTTTGATCATCTCTCTTACATGTTCTTGGATTTCTAGTGGTTTTATATGGTTTTTGGGTTTGAAAAAGTTTTGTGGTATTTGCATCATTTGGACCATTTCTAGTGTTAAAGTTTTGATTTTGATTGTACTTTTGTGTTTAGAATCATCATAAGTGGTTAGGTTGTGATTTGGATGGCTTGAATCACTGTGGTTGGATTGGTTTTGGATTTAAAAGTGGCATTTTTGTTGTTTTAAAGATTGCGACTTGTGTCTCGTAAAGGTGTTCTGACGAGCGATTTTTCCTTTGTTGGAAGCGATTTGTGTCAGTTTAGAATCGCTTGTTTAAGCGATATGTCAGGCTGTGCGATTTATGCGGAGAAGCGATTTGTCACTTCAAGCGACTTGTTTATTTAAGCGAGTTGTATTTTAAGCGACTTGTCTTGGTTAAGCGATTTGTCATTTAAGAGGTTTGTTGGTTTAAGCGACTTGTATGGTTAGGCGACTTGCTTATTGAAGCGAGTTGATTGTTTAAGCGATTTGTCTTATCAAGCTACTTATCAAGATAAGCGATTTGTTAGTTCGAGCGACTTATCTGTTTTGAGCGATTTGTTGGATGAAGCGACTTGTCACTTTGAGCAATTTGTCTCTTGAGATTTAGTGTTTTCTTCGTGTTACATTCTACGGTTTTCTCTTGATTTAGTAAAATCCGTGAAAGAATCTATTTCCGGTTTAATCAAAGAGTTTTAAAATCCCGTGATAATCGTGAATCATGTCTACCAACGTACCTACTATCATCTCTTATGTTGTCAAGACGCTCTGTTTGCCGATCCGATACTGAATCCACCCATGCTAGATGCAATCGATTATGACTCATGGGCTCAACGAATTAGGTTGTACCGCTGGGTAGAGAAAATGAGGTCAACTTCTCAAATCAATTGATGAAGGACCGCACCAAGTTGAGACTACAAGAGACATACTGAAACTATCTGATGGCTCGGTGACATTAGGATTGGATAGACCAAAACATATGATGAACTTAATCGACAAGGAGAAAAAGAGATATGATGTCGATATTAGGCTTCAAATATTGTACTTGTGGTCTACCAAAGGACATCTACAAGTTAATCAATCACAACTTGAAGCCAAAGCAGTTTGGGACAATGTCAAGATGCTTCTCTCGCTAAGAATTAACTAAAGAAGACAGAGAGTCTCAACTGTATGATGATTTTGAGAACTTGTGATGAACCCATGGGAAAATGTCATCGAATACTATGTGAGGTTCCACAAGCTCGTGAATGACATGAGGAATATCAAAATGACAATGCCAAATATCCATTAAATTCAAAGTTTGTGAACAACATGAATCCGTAATGGCACAAATTTGTCAACGGTCAAACTTAACAAAGGATTGAGGAACACCAATTATGAGCAACAGATGCTTATTTACTACAAAATGAGAAACATGCTTCGTTTGAGCGAATGATCATGGAAAAGTTCAAGACCAATGTCGAGATGCAAGCTCTTCAAATGACTCAACCGCATTCTACACCAATGTAGGGAATACTACCAAAGCATCACAAGTCATATTCATCTGAAATGGTAACCACAAGCTCATTCCCGATCCAGGTATAAGCCTCCCGATGTCAAGCGCCATGGAACACTTTGTCAATCAATCGGCTCTTATGGTCAAGCAAAACTTGAATCTCACCCCATACACCAACAATCATCTCGAACTGCGTCAAATCTTCACAATCATGCTATCGTTAAAGAAGGAAAGATAATGGTGCAAAATGTGCAAGGAAGACAAAATGCATACCTTCCACATAATGAGCAAGGGAATGTTGAGTCGGATATGGAATGTCAGGTCGGATATGGGAATGTTGGCGGTGGTGGTGGATATACGGGTAATCGAATCGTGGAAGGAACATGGCTCAAGGTCAAGTAAAGCCCATTAAATGTTACAACTGTGATGGAGAAGGACACATCGCAAGGAATTGCACTCTTCCAAAACGTCCAAAAATGCAGTACTTCTGTGGATAAGATGTTGTTGGTCCAAGCTTAAGACAGTGGAGCAATGATGAATGAGGAAGAATTGCTATTTCTTGTCAAGGAAATGCCGTAACTTATGATGTTGATGTGGATGAACAACCAAAGGTGGTATGGGTCGAACAATCCCAATGCATTTCAAGTCGCAGATCGTGATGCATTTGATTCAGATGTTGATGATGAACCAACCGCCTGCACCATCTTCATGGCTAATATCTCACCAATGGTAACTCCAAGGGCTTATTCACCTAAACAGCCACTCCTTCCGTGGAATCTATCATCTCGAGGTATTAAAACTATACGATGATGTTGATGTGCAAAAGATGCATGACAAAGTACAATCAATCAAGTTATTGAATCGATATTGAAAATATGGGTAATATCAATGTTGTCCCATATGAGCAATATGTGAAACAAAATGAAAGTGAAATTGTACCAAGCAATGCATCTTCTGCGATCAATGATGACTATGTTTTGATGAATTCAACGCATGTGCCCCTCGATGATTCTATTGTTTCGAACTAAACGCCTATAAAGAACAAGTTGCTATATATGAACAATGTGCTAAGTTCGAATTGACCACCCATGAAGGTGAGATGGATAACCAAATACGTACAATTATTAGAAAAGTAATTTTGGAGAAGAAATGTTAAAACAAGAGTTAAACTCCTTACAAGAAAAGCTTACAAAAACATAAGCAAAAGCAAGAACTTCAAGAAAATGTTAAAGTGTTTAAATAAGAATTTAATGCCAAGGAATCAAAACTTTTGAATGACTTTTCCAATCTAAAACATTGAATAATAAACTTGAAAATAAATCAGACGCATAAGGAACACCATTCGATCGCTTCACATGATCACTAAGCACATAGTCTTAAGCGATAAGCATAGTATTCCCCTAGTAGAGGAGTCAAATCCGAGTATTGTAAAAGGCTAAAGCTTTCCATACGATTGTATATGATGGTAATGAGATCCTCAAGCCTAGGCAAACACCATCATGTATTGGAAGCACGGAAGAGGATAGAAAATTAGAAGATGCCTCTAGGGAGAAATGGATAAGAAGCTACAAGATCCTCGGTTTAAAAAGCAAAACATAACGGTCAAACCCCATGATAACACTAAAGAAAAGTGGATTTGCTCGAACATGTTTAAGCCTCAAACTCAATTAACCCCAAAACAAGTTTTTTAAAAAAGACATGGATAAGCAAAGAGCAAATGTACTTGTTGAAACAAACACTCCCCTTAGGAAAGTGCTCCAGCCATCTTGTGTATCCTCCGAATACACCAATGCATTTAGTTCCTAGAAGTCTTCCCACTAAGAGCAAGACCTTAATCACCAGTATGTTGTTTATCAACTATTCGTTGATTTTGAGAAGACATGTAAGAAGAGAATCACACCTGGGGATAATCAAGGGAGAGGGTTTTGAGCAAACTAAAGAATGCTATTTAATCGAGGTCATACCTTTCTTTAAACAATTAAAAATCAATTTGAGAGTCTTCAAAAGGATAGACTCGAGATTAAAGAAATGGAAAAGGAATTTGATGAAATGATAGTTGAGGTCAATAATTATGAATGGGGAACCGTGGTCCGTGTACTCAATTCAACGAAAGTGATCAAAGACACTTTGTGCGCTTTATTGCTAATCGTTGTATGCACGGTACCCCAACGTTTGCGCTGATCGAATTGAGAGGTCAATCCATAGCGCATGCTCACACAACACATTCATTTATAAAGAAATCATGATAAGTGCATCAACGACTACGATATTTTCACTCCATGCTTCGCTTCATTCCGCCGAAATATCATGAATCAACTAAAGCTTCCGCCACTGGATGAGAAGAAATCATGATCCGTAATGAAGTCCAATAAGTTCCGAGGCAAATATCGTGAGGTGGTATGAAGTCCAATAAGTTCCGAGGCCCAATACTAATTTTATACATTTTATTATAATTTATTTCGTATTTTACAAATTTTACGTATTAGATACGTATTTTAAGATTATCGTGAATGTGGGAATTTTGTTCGATCACAACGGTATATTTATGAACGCTCAGTTGCGTTGGTCATGCATATGCCAAATGATATGCAAACGATATTTAGAAAATTTCATGATAATATAAATCGTGCTTAATTTCGATTAAGGCTTTAAGTACAATGAAATTTTCAGAGCTTACAAAACAAGCGAATCCATATAAATGATATAAGATACGAGCATTATCGGGAAATTGACACTTAATATTCGTGACTATTTGATGTTATCACTCACTCATCCTATCCACACACTCAAAACACTTTCTTATCGAAACTCTCCCTCTCCTCTCTAATTCTCTTGCGACCACAATAACCGAACACCACATCCATCATATTTTTCGCTAAGAACTATGTGGGAAACAGTATACACTTTAATTAAAATAATAAATTGGATTATTATTAAATAATGTAATGTAAAACAAAAACTAAACACGCATGTAAAAGGGTAGAAGCGTAAGATGACTCTATAAAGATAATTAAATGAAAGCACTAAAAGGTCGTGGAACGAGGCTCGTGTTTAACACGATTCCTTAAAACAGATTCGCCGTCTGCTTCCTGTGGTACAACGTTCAAAATCTGTTACAACCGGACCGACTAACTTGCTCGAAAATCACGAAAACCTTGTGTGTTTCGATCAAGAATTCGGAACTCGTCTGGTAAGGAGTGCGTTTTCAATGTGTAAAACAAATGAGACAGATGGCTTTATTTATATTGAAGACTCAACTTGTCCTCCAAGAAAAATATTCCACCATATAGACGAAAATCATATATCAAAACAGATTCGCAAATCTTTAATACATAAACCGATTGCATATCTTTTAAAAACATAAACCGATTTCTATAAACTTACTTGATAAGTTTAAATCTATTCTAAAATAGATTTACGTAAAATTCGGAAAAAGGAAACCGCAGAAAAGATACGCACGTGATGCGAGGCTTCTGAGTCGTGATTCGTGTCCGCAGTCGCATGAGTTGAAGCTTCAACTCATTTTGACCCGAAATCCCATTTTCTGCACCCCTGCCACAAGACGTAGGAGTGGGAGCATAACCAACCTAAAGGAATTTGATAGCCAATACTATGATTTCCTTATAAACAGCATCCACTTCTTGTTTTGGGCGATGTAGGATTCTCCCATTTTCCAAGTTTTATGTTTCAAGTGCCTCACTTTGAGACACGATATCTCATTCATTTCAACTCCATTTTGGACATACTTTAGCTCGCTATGAAGCTCTCATCGAGGAGAATAAAGCTACCAAGAAACATAAATATATATAACATATAACATATATTAAATAGTGTCCAAAATTTGCAAAAACTCATTTTGCAAAACCAATTTTCCAACAAACTATACCACAACTTACACACTCTTGTTTCTATCTTCTAAAACACGAACACCATACACGAATCGAAACACAAGAACCCATGTAGTTTCGCCTTTTTCGCCTTCAAGGTCTATTAAAGGTCTCGGTAGGTATGGTTTTCTTGTTTATTTGTTAAAGATCGATGATGTGTTTGTTTCACACTTGAAAATCTTCAAAGATTTGTACAAAAAGTGAACAAATATGAGATCTTGGCCTTTTAACTGTTAGGGTTTCAATTTTTATGTTCTTCATAAGTTGGGTTTTCATTGTTTATGTGTAGGGTTTGATTTTGATGAATGTTAAGGTTTCAATTGTATAAGATGTTTTATGCTATTTTTACAGCTTGTGGGTGGGGAAGAAGGATAGTGCTGTAAGGGTTTCGTGGTGGTGGTAATGGTTTCGTGGTAATGGCGGTGGTGTTTTGAAATATTTGATTTCAAGGCTTATGTGTTTTGAAATTTCATGAAAACTATAACAGTGGTGGTAGTGATGTTGGGTTTTGTCAAAATTGGGTGTCTGTTTGAATTGTTCATGTTTGTTTGTAAGTCATAAGAAGAAGAGTCAAATCACCACATCAACATGTATGCCGGTTGTGGTTTTTAGATAAGCTCGTAAGGTGTTCGATGAAACACCGAGATAAATATTGTCACTTGAGTGTTCTTATTTCTAGTCATGCTCAAGATGATGATTCTAAAAGTGCTTTTTATGTTTTGTGAAATGGTGAAGGTTTTGTGTCCGAGTGAGTTTGCTTATGCGAGTGTGTTGAGTTGTTGTGGTTTGGAAGTCGGGAGACAAGTGCATGGGCATGCAATGAAAATGTGTTTTGATGGGTTTATGTATGTAGAATGCATTATTAAAATGTATTCAAGTGGTGAGGAGGTGAGTCAGCGTGGAGGGTGTTTGAGTGTTTGGAGTTTTGAAATATTTTGACGTGGAAATCGATGGTTGCGGCGCTCGGAGTGGAGGAAGTGGAGGATGCGGTGGAGCTTACGTTGATGAGACTTGATTGTGATGTTGGGTATGACCATGCAACCCTTCTAGTATTTGATCGTCGTTGTTGATTGTTAAAGGCGATGGTAGTGATGTGATTTGATCATCGTATTTGATCACACCGCCGACCATGGTGGTTGTTGGGTGGGTGTTTGGTTACGGGTTTAGTTTGAAGAGTGTTATTTATATTTTGAATCCTAGACCAAGAAAATATACAATTACAGTCATCAATTAAGGTTATGGGTAAACCTATTTGTCATTTGTTTTGGTTAGAGAACCCATTTATTTGGGTCCAGGACTTGATTGAGCATGTATGTTCGAGTGTAACATAGTGTTATTTGTTGGGTTTGAGGTTCAAAGATTCTAATCTTGACCGTTATTTGCACGATAGAAACATTCAATATGTGTTAGTGGTGGTGTTGGTGGTGGGTGGTGGAGCACCATGAGATGTGCCGACGAGCTTGTGCGTGGGAGTTTTGGAGGGAGCGTGAGTGATTCGCGATTGTTTGAGTTGTTTAAACAGTTAGGTCAAGTGGTTTACATTAGGTATGTGTTTTTAATTTTCTTTAGGTTTGTGTTTTGTAATTTGCTTTTGCTTAAGATCCGAGAAAAATGGAAGTATGTTTTTGGTTTTGGCTATGGATCTTGGTTTTGGTTGTGTATATTCTTGCTAACTGGAAAATGTTTGTGTTTGCACTTATGTTTGTGTTTTGTGTGTAAAATAAAGGTTTTAGTCCAATAATGATGATAATAATAATCAAGGAAATGGCATTTTAGTCATTGTACATCATCACCGAGGGTATTTTAGTCATTTCATGTTTTTAACTAGTCAAACTAACAATCAACAAAATGGACCAAAAGTGTTACGGATCGTCGATTCGTGGATAGGATCCGTTACTTTTGAAACTATTGGACCAAAATCGTTATACCCGTAAACCACAAGGACCAAAATGTACTTAACTCTTATGGTTAAAACATTAGGATGTATAGAATTAAGAGTGGTGGATCTGGTTATAATCAAAAATATGGTAAAGGGTTTAATGTGCGGTAATGGAGGTGTGTGTGTTTGGTTGAATTTGAAAAAAAAGTAGATGAAATATGATAAATTTCTTTTTCGTGATGTTAATTGGTGAATATAATGGTTTTAATGGTTTGTTGTGTTTTGGTGATCCGTGTGTTTGTCTTGGGAATTGGGATTATTACTGTAACAAAACAAAGATAAAGAAGGTATAGAGAATGAAAAAGGAGAGTAAGTGACTAAAAGACAATAATACCATCATGTGCAAGTCACGTGATTTAGTTTTTAACGATCAAACGTAACGTCGTTTGGTCAAAGGACTATGAGTGTTAAAGGTTTGAGTTAGGGACTATATATGCAATAAAAAAGTCAAAGGACTAAATGTCAAAGTCAACGCAAACCACAAGGACCATCCGTGTAATTTACTCGTTGTATTTTTCTTGTTATTTTTTAAATCAAAGGAAATCTTCACTAGGGGCGGGTCAACTCGGTTCGGTGGTCAACCCAAATATGAGTAAATTAGAATAAAATGCTTTTTACTCGTGTAATTAGAATATTTATAAAAATTTTATTAAAAAAAAAAAAAAAATTATTCATGTTAATCGGGTCGACCAAACCCGAGTTATCAAAAAGTTCCAACCCGATATCCGACCCTATTTAGTATTAAGATTACTCGGGTTGGCCCAAATAACTTCCTGTTAATATAAATAAACCGTAAAAATGTTTATTCATATTTAGTGATCTCGTTATGTTTTGTTGATAACAAATATAGAGTTATCATAAGTAAAAGTATAAGAATACATGTTTTTTTTTGCAAAGTATATACATTTGGTCATTTACATATAATGTTGTAATAGATTATGTAATAGGATGGGTAATATCCAAGACCCATGACCCATAACCATAGAGCTAATCCATAACCCATGACCCATTGCATGACATCATGCATTGCATCATGTTGGTATTTATCCATGACCCATGACCCAATGGCCATGACCCAAGACCCATGACCCATTGTCTAGATACAGAGCGATTTTTCTCTTATTTTTCTTACTTTGGCTAGAAACTTTCAACATTTTAGCTTTATCACTAATGAATATGTTACTTAATACTTGTGCTCTCATTGTAATTCATATTTCACATAGTTGTTGTGTAATAGTTATATAAAGGTTTAGTTCTACCTAGTGGAAGAACTTGGTATTTAGCTTTGTACCGAAAAAGTGTAAGCGACGTTGTGAGGCTTCTCCGCCAAGTTGAAGGAGCTTGTTGACATAGTGCTTGAACTCTCGAGTGGGGTACTCGGGAGTGGAGTAGGCAAGGAAGGTGTCCTTGTAGCCGAACCAATATAAATCACTTGTGTCGCTACTTTCTATCCTTTTACTTTACTTGATTTCATTATTTACTTTACTTATCGTTTCATACTATCTATCCATCCATAAGAATTCACATAAGATCAAATCTAAATCTTTGAAACTTAAATTAAAATCGGTAAAACTATTCAACCCTCTTTCTAGTTTTCCACAATTGACATCAAGAGCAAGGTTTACACAAGTTTTAAAGTAAATTGTATTTTAAAAACTTTTCGATCACAATGAGTTTTGAAAGGGCAATCTATGCAACGACCTCCACTACTTAAAACTAATAGTTTTATTTGTTGGAAAAATACATTTGAAATTTATGTGAAATCAAAAGATATTGATCTTTGGTATATTATTGTTGAAGGTGATTTTCAAGCAACTACAAAAGATGATAAAATCGAAAATGAAGAAAACATTTCTCATGATCGTCTCACCGACGACCAAAAGAAAAAGCTTTAAAAATAGTGAGACGAAAATGGTTTTATACAATGCCTTACCTAAAAGGAATTTGAAAGAATTTCTATGCATAAAACCGCTACACACCAAGGAAATCAACAAGTTAAAAACAACATAATTGATTTATTTGTTCAACAATATGAACAATTTTCAATATTGGATGAGGATAGTATCGATAATTCTTTTGCTAGCTTTAATACTATTATTACTTCATTACAAGCACTTGATGAGTCTTTTTCTAGTCGTAATCATGTCGAGATTTCTAAGGCGCTTCCATCAAAGTGGAGACCGAAGGTGACGGCCATCGAAGAATTCAAAGACTTATCAATTCTCACTCGATGAACTCATAGGCAACCTAAAAGTTTATAAACTCATTCTCGGTAAAGACTCGAGCCTCAAAGGAAAAGAAAGAGAAACATAAATCTCTTGATTTAAAGGCCAAGAAAGTCTCAGTGATGAAGAAACTTCATCTTGGAAAGTGATGACGAAGAGTATGCAATGGCGATGCTGCGACTTCAAGAAGTTCTTTCGAGAAAAGAAGATATGTCAAGCAACCTTATGACGACAAGAAAGGGTTGCGGAAAAGAAAAACGACAAGAAAGTGAAGGACTAACACAAGTGTTTCAAATGTGGGATCCAAATCACTTCATTAGTGAATGTCCCAAACGTGATGAACAAAAGGCGTTCGTGAGTGGCTCATAGGAATGAGTGAGGAATGGAAGGAAGAAATTTGTTAGATCGTTGTAGCTCGAGGTTGTTTAGATCTCATATTATCTAGGACACACAATAACGAAAGCGGAATATTCAACTATGAATTAAGTTATTGACAATAAGGTTTTCACATCCAACAAGCTCTCAATTATATTAATAACGTGTTATCTAATCTATAACAATGATCAAACGATCTTGAAAGCTTAAACATATCCTAGATGTTTTCTATGACAAACGTCTAGACACACACACCTTTCTTAGTCGACTACATATTGGAAGACTTAATTAATAAAGCCTACATCCCATGTCCTCTTTATATACTAGAGGATTAGGGTATACAAATCTCTACGGAGGACTAAATAGTAAATCTTCTTTTGCAAGCAAGTCCTTCCATCTTTTTGTAGATTTCCTTCTTGTCACTTTATGTCCTTGATGTTTCATTCTTTATTGTTTTGTATCATCAAATCAATAAACCCAACAATCTTCCCTAGTTGATGATGACAAAACAAACACGGTTCTTGTACGAACTTCCCTGAGCGAAGTAGTCAAGTTGAGATAATTAAATCTCACCATGAATAAAACATTCTTGTCTTCCTTTGTCTTCCCTTTAATCCACGCCACGCCACTCCAACATCTCTTCCCCTTTTGTTATCAACAAATAGAGAATATAAGCGAGAAACTTCCCTTGAGTGGTGCATGAACATCAAATGATTATTTAAATCAGAAGCTCCTTGTAATGATCACTTGAAGAAAACACAATATAACTAATTTGATGAAGAAGTAAAATATCCCAAACTTGTGTCTTATGTCTTGTACTATCCACGTGACGTTGAACTTATACCGACAAAATATAAATAGATCGCAACCTCTTGACAAAATCCTCATCTTCAATGAGACACCGAGCACTACAATGTAACTCCTTTAAGTGATAGTTAACTAGGTCTTCATCCATCCACCCCTTGACCTATGAAAACTAGATTTTCAAGTCTTCGTCAACATTCTTTAAGCACGAGCAGTTATCTACAAAGTGTAACACCCACTTTGAGATATGATAAGAACACAAACCTGTGAAACTCAACTACAACATCAAATAAATGATATTCAACCGTCTTCGTAATCAACTAGTCCAATAAATCCAAATACGAGCTTTTAAAACTTTTAAGAACAACTTCCAATAACTTCTTGTGTGTGTGAACCAATATCCCATGTGTGTTTCGTCAACATCTTCCATTCTCATTCGAAAACCAAAACCATTCGTTGACCGATATCGAATAATACTAGTGGAAACAATTTATATCGGACAAAACAAACAAGACAAATAATAAAACCTTATACAAGTAATACCATAACCTATACCTTCATTCCACTCCAACAATGTTGATCACCAAAACTTGAATTAATATGTACGAGGTAAAAGCCATAGATGTGTAAGTGATCATGCAAATTCTATACCCTTTTATACCTCATTCACCAAACCAATATACATTAATGTAGTTCTGAGATCTGGTACTAATTGAGAACCAATCATTCCTCGTACATCCAAAGATATAATCAATAAGTACCACCGACCCATGGAGACTTTGACCAATGAGAATGTCCATCTACCCATGATATTATTTAAACTTCCATATCACCAAATTACTCACTTTTGCAAGTCGTATGTGAGTCCAATAAGTACAAACTAACCCCACGTGAGTAGCTCATATGTACGAGGTTCAACCAACCAATATCCAAAAACCATGCGCATGTATAATATTTTGCTCCTCACCGTCCAATTCATATGCCCTTATTGCTCCATCAAAGTAGCTACAAACCATAGTAGTTTTAACTTTGAACAATAAAGAGTATTAACCTTACATCATGGAACAAGACGCACATCGCTGGAAACCATACATTAGCGGTGGAAACCGAGAAAGGTAGTAGTGGTAACAAGCGAACACTAGCAGTGGAAACGCCAACCTAGCGAAGAGAACGATATCGTGGAGCGGTGGTATCAAGATAACTAGCGGCGGTACTCGAGATGGAGCAATAGTAACTTGTAAGATCTTAGGGTTACAAAACCCTATGGTATTCAAGGCATGAGCAGTAGCATTCAACACCAACCAATTACCATATTTCAACTCCAATATCACTTCTAACTGTACACCATTCCAAATCGGTTTGATTATCTCACGATGTATATCCGCTTGTTGATCCATGTTGTTTCTTGAGATAACCAATAATTGACCTAGTCTTTGTGTGATCACGCAATAATAACAACAATGAGAACCAATACATGAAGGAGATACCCTTCCACAACTTTAAGAACAATTTAATATTGATTGATCAATATATATTTGAAACACCAGTTGCACCATCGACCAATAAAACTTGTTGCCACAAATCACCAACACATGATAGTTTGTTGTAGGATAAGCCAATCAAATAGAAACAAACTATGTACACTAAACGACAAAGAACAATAAAAGAAACCCTAAAATTTCATAAAAATCAAATATGCAAACCTCTCTCAGAGCGGCTTGACACCTGTAACTTTCACATAAAAGCTCGAATCGACGATCCCTCCGGAGAAAAGTTAGATGGGTATATAGAGAAGCTCCAGAAAATTGTAGCCCGATCCAACGGTTCACGAAAAGTTATGGTCGTTAGAAAAGCGTGTTGCGAGCTTTTACGAATATTTCCGATTCGAATTTTCTTCCTTCTTCACCAAAAACCTTGTACGATCCTAGATATCATGAGCAACCTTGCTCGATACCACTTGTTAGATCGTTGTAGCTCGAGGTTGTTTAGACCTCATATTATCTAGGACACATAATAACAAAAGCGGAATATTCAACTATGAATTAACGTTATTGACAATAAGGTTTTCACATCCAACAAGCTCTCAATTATATTAATAACGTGTTATCTAATCTATAACAATGATCAAACAATCTTGAAAGCTTAAACATATCCTAGACGTTTTATATGACAAGCGCCTAGACATACACACCTTTCTTAGTCGACTACATATTGGAAGACTTAATTATTAAAACCTACACCCCATGTCCTCTTTATATACTAGAGATTGGGTTTACAAATCTCACGAAGGACTTTATAATAAATCTTATTTTGCAAGAAAGTCCTTCAATCTTTTGTAGATTTCCTTCTTGTCACTTTAAGTCCTTTATGTTTCATTCTTTATTGTTTTGTATCATCAAATCAATAAACCCAACAAAATTTGTCTCATGGCAAAAGACTCCAACGAGGTATGTTCTAACTCTATATTATTGTAGTTCATCGTTAGATGATGAATCTTACATCTTGAATATGATAAGCTTTGCAAAATTAGTCTCAAAGTAATTAACAAAACAAGATTTTGAAAAAATGAACTTTTAGGAAAGGAAGTTCTTGAACTAAAAGATAAATTAAAGAGATTAAAAAGGGAAAAGAAGTAGATAGTGAATGCAAGCTTTGTATAGAACTTCAAATGTTAGTTGATCATCTTGGTTCTAAGATTGCTAGAATAAGTACTAATACTCTTGATAAAATACTTGATAGTGCTAAAACGGGTAATAATCAAAAGGGTCTAGGTATTCAGAACACTTTGAAGCTTTGTTTCACCTAATTCGGAAGAGAACAATAGACTTGCAACTATAGCATAAGAAAAGATTCTGATCGTATGCCTTCTAGCACCGCCTCTTTCTTGAGTGGCCATGGGATAAAATTAGATCTCTCAAGACACTCCCGAGCTCTAAAATCAAGAAACTAACCTAAAAAATGATTGAAATTAGATTACGATTACAAAGGCTAAAAATCATCCAAGCGCATCCGATTCTAAAGTCCTTTCCTAAACCACTTCCCGTTCGATTCTTTGAAAGATAGAGAAGGCTTTCTAAATGAGATTGAGTTCCACGAATATGCGAGCTAGAAAGATGCTAGGTTTTCAAAGAATCTCCTAAGAGAAGAAAGATGAAAGACAGTCAATTCATAGAAAAGAATGCATTCGAGAGGATGTTCGATAGATTTTCTCACTTTCTTGAGACGCTACCGCAATCAAACTAAAGTTTCGCCTTGATCGATACGACAACCTTACTAATAGAAAGGGTCAAAATCGCTCAAGCAACCAATCTTACTAATACCGAGTCTATAAACTCATCTCCTTCGTCCTTGCCTTCACACCGCAGAAAGATTCTAAATTTGAGAAATCCTTTTTTCTCTTTCTTCACTCGCTAGGGAAAGATAAAGGATAGATGATTTGAAAATCCCGCTTAGAGATCGCAAAACTATAGTCGAGTAGGAGCCGGAAGAACTCCATTTCTTTTATCTGCGTCAACTAGCGAGATTAAGGAAACACAATTAGTTAACGCAATTGAAAACAAGCTACTTGTAGTCACGAATCCGACGGATCCCTTGAAAAAGAACCGGCTAGTATAAATTTAGGGATCCATGGGTGCATACGAAGAAATGAAATAACGCAACCACATCTTCTAGAACCGATTTTGTTATTATTAACAAAAGAAACCAACCCATGTTCTTGTTAGAAATGTCAAACAACCACCTCCCCTAAAACAAAGTCAAAGTTTTATGAAAAACAAAGGTCCATCGTTTTCTAAACCGAACACAAATATAAAAAGGCCAAACAATGTTTATCCTAAAAGTAACCACCATCAAATGGGATGGAATCCTAATACACAAAATGGTTTTCCATTTCAAAACTTTACACCTTGGAATGCTTTCTCACCATTTTCAGATATGCCTCATATGAATGAAATGTATAACACCAATGGACCCATGAACAAATGGGGACCAAACTTTTGAGTTAATTGTTTCTTAGGTGTGCCTAAAGGTTGACTTGGATCCGGAAGAATGGATCAAGGATAGCGGGTGCACAAGGCATATGACCGTAATAAAGCATTGTTCTCCACATATGAATCCTTCAATGGAGGAAATGTGGTGTTCGAAAATAGCAATAGCAAAATCATCGGTAAAGGTACAATATCTCACAAATCCTTGACCATTAACGACGTATGTCACATAGAAAACCTCAACTTTAGTCTACTAAGTATAGGTCAAATATGTGATAAAAGTGCAACGACTATTTAGGGAAACCGTAGTAAAATCTTGAAAATGGTATTACTATAGGAAGAGGCATTAGAAACCATAGAGTCTATGTCATTAAAATTGAAAATGAACCAAAAGACAAGCTTTGTCTTACCTCTATGGATGATACTTCGAACTTATAGTATCGAAGATTGGGTCACGCCAATATGCGACTTCTTCAATCGCTATCATCCAAATAACTAGTAAGAAACCTACCTAAACTAAAATACGAACATCATTTTTGTGATGCTTGTAACATAGGAAAACAAGTCCATGCTAGTCATAAAGCTAAAAATATGGTTTCTACAACTAAGTGTCTAGAATTACTACATTTGGATTTGTTTGGTCCATCCGCTATCCAAAGTTATAGAGGAAACTTCTATACCTTGGTTATAGTGGATGATTACTCTAGGTATACATGGACTAAATTTTTAAAGAATAAAACTAAAACGTTCAATTACTTTGAAATATTAAGTAAGAAAATCCAAAGACAACTAGGAAGTCCTATTGTGTCAATTAGAACGGATCATGGTCGGGAATTTGATAATGAAGTGCAATTCGGAGCTTTCGTGATGCTAATGGTATTACCCACAATTTCTCGGCCTCGACTCCACAATCAAATGGGGTAGTTGAAAGGAAAAATAGAACCCTACAAGAAATGAGTCGCACCATGATTAATGAGCAATCTATTCCTAAAAATTTTGGTGCAATGTCACGACACATCAACCTATATACTAAATGGAGTCCTAATTATACCATTCTTAGGAAAAACTCCATACGAGTTATTACGAGGCAAAAAGCGTTCGTTAGAACACTTTCGAATCTTTGGTAGTAAATGCTTCATACTTAATACTAAAAATTATTTAACTGAATTCAAAATCAACCGAAAGTATCTTCTTAGGTTATTCTCCAAATAGTAAAGCATACATAATACTAAATAAGAAACCGTAAAAGTTGAAGAATCTTTAAATGTAAAATTTGATGAGAGTCCACCTAAAACTATCCTACCTCTTGTAGGTCTAAAATTTATGGATCTAAGCAGCCTTGTAAGACAATAACTAACTTGGATAAATCCAAACTAATTATGTGAAGAACTCTTTAACAATGAGTACTTGATGCTAACGCGAAATATTAACAACAAGCAAGAAGAACACAATAATTACTAAATAACTTTTTCTATTAATCTCTAAAACTTGATGCATAACAATATAACTTTGGGGTTCCTTTATACTCTTAAGAAACCCTAGAATACAAAATGTGGAAAACTAGAAGGGGGTTGAATAGTTTTACCAATTAAGACTGTTTTAAAATATTTAGATCGACTTATGTCAATCTATTTGGATGTGTATGTTGGACATTGATAGATAGATATGTAAATATGTAATGGAAAGATAAAGAGTTAGAAACACATAACCACGGCATGAGTGTTTATAGTGGTTCGGCTACATGGACACCTTCTTTGCTTTACTTCACTCCCCGAGTCACCTACTCGAGAGTTCATAATCACTACACAACACCAACCCCTTATGGCGGAGAAGCCTTCACAACGTCGCCTACTCTTTTTCCAAGATTAGGCTAGACACCGGTTCTTACACAAGGTAGAACCACACCTATCACAACGTCGCCTACCCTTTATCCGGATTAGGCTAGATACCGAGTTCCATTACAATGGAGGAACTACTACCCAACACAACATAACACCTATCCCAAAGGAGACCCACCTTATTACAACATCATCAAGGGTGTGAATATCCTTGGATACAACCTATCTCTATTTGAACGTCGATGCACCTCATCGATTATACACCCTTGGCATATTTCATTATTGCCACTTGACTTGACTTCTAGGCATCCTTCACTAATGCCTTTGTCTTGACTCCTTTGGCATTCTTCACTAATGCCTTTGACACGGACGTTAAAACCTTTCACTAATGCTTTCCTCTTGACTCTTTCGGCATCCTTCACTAATGCCTTTGACATGGACGCTTGGCACCTTTCACTAATGCTTTCGTCTTGACTCTTTCGGCATCGCTCACTAATGCCTTTGACACAATACTTCTATGGAGGAAGAAAGAATTATCAACAAGAGAACCTCAAGAGTCTTGATGATGACGAAGCATGGCAACTCATAGACTTGAGCTTGCTCGACTTCAAGAGGTGGTGATCTTGCCTTTAAGAGTAACCTAGAGATTCACACAAAAAAAACACAAACTACATAGAGATCCTTAGGATCCGAGGTTAGAAGGTTTACAATACTAGGAGAAAGTATGTGTGGGAGTGGCAACCGAAAAGAAAATCAATCGGTTGCATACAAAAACTCTTAATCCAAAACTTGAGCAAATCGGATGATGAAAATGTCTTTGAAGTGTCAAATTTCAAAATATGAACAAGAAATTTCAAAAGTTAAAAGGAATATGGTGTCATATTTGATTTACTCAAAAGACTTGTGCTCAAGCGTCAAAAGATGTTGATGATCATCTTGCATATACCAAAGATATTTTACTGACTAAATGGACTCATACGATGATTAATGGCAAACGCTACATCTTGGTAATTGTAGATGACTACCAAGATGGACTTGGGTTTATTTTCTTCAAGTAAAGATCAAGCTCCACAGATGATCATCACCTTTCTCATGAAAATTCAAGTTCACTCGAACACGATCGAGAAATCGAATGCATAAAGGAATTGAATTTGTGAATCAAACTCTTCGTGCATATTATGAGAAAGTGGGAATTGAGCATCAAACATCAATTGCACGAACATCGAACAAAACGGAGTTGTTGAAAGACTAAACCATACGTTATTGGAAGTCGCAAGAACAATGTTAATTAATGCTAAACTTCAGATTACTTGTGGGTCAAGCCGTGTCAATCGCATGCTACACTCGTAACTGCTCAATGATTACGAACGCCACAACAAAACACCTTATGAGCTTATCCACAACCATAAACCGAATCTCAAACACTTTCATGTATTTGGATCCCTTTGTTACCTAAATAATGATCGTGATGACTTTGGTAAGCTCAAAGCCAAAGTCGACATTGGAGTCTTTGTTGGATACGTGAAAACTATAAGGGTTACCGGATCCGAATCGCCATACAAGGAGATTATGGAAACGATTCATGCAAATTTCGATGAGCTTACGAAATGGCTTCGAGCAAAACAACTTGAAACCGGTCATAACCGCTCAAACTTCCCCAAACCCCATCATCACCGAACCAAGCCTCCACCACTCACAACAAATGGAACAATGTTTATTTGCTCCTCGTTTAGTGATGATATTGATCAACGTGCTCAGATTTATCAACCGCTCACCGCTTCAACCCGATAATAATCCAATACCGATACACTGCAACAACAACTATCATTGAGAAGCACCACCAATTGATTCTACAACAACAATCGAACAAACGGCATCCAATGACGCCGAACCACCTAATGATCTTTCGAACAATGAAGTACCCCACCGCAGATTATGATCTAAATGCTTTCTTCAATCTGTTTGCTAATGACACGCCACACCGATGTTGCGTAATCATCCACAAGCCATTTGAATCCTCCTAATTTACGTAATGTATATCAACACCAACCCTCCATACATCATTGGACTAAAGACCATCCTCTTGTGAACATTATTGAAACCCGAATCAACCAACAGAATTCAGACAACGCTTCAGACCGACGGTGAACATTGCATTTATGCACTTACCGTCCGCCAAGCCGAACCAAAAATATTAAGGAAGCCATGACATATGACAACCGGATTGAATCCATGCAAGAAGAACTTAATCGGTTTAAACGTCTTGAAGTATGGGAATTGGTTGAAAACCAACCGAGGTCTATGTTATTGATCTAAAATGGATTTATAAAACAAATTAGATGTCAAGGTACGGTTATCGTAAATAAGTCACGTCTGGTGGCTAAGGGTTATCGACATGAAGAAGGGATTGACTACGAGGAATCAATCACACGGTTGCTAGACTTGAGGTCGTTCGGATCTTTCGGCATTCGGCTCACATGAACATCACGGTCTTTCGGATGGACGCCAAAACCGTTTTCTAAATGGAAAACCGAAAAGAAACGGTCTATGTTAGTCAACCGAAGGATTTGTTGATCGAGTTCCCTAATCACGCCTACAAACCGAACAAGGCTCTCTACGGTCTCAAACAAGCCCCTCGGTGTGGTATGATAAGTTGTCATCCTTTCTTATCTCTCATAATTTCATAAAAGGATCGGTCGACCCTACACTATTCATACAATATCACGGGCACACATTATAATCGTTCAAATTTATGTAGATGACATCATTTTGGGTCAACACATCTAAAGTACTCAAACGCTTTTCAAAACTTATGAAAAACATCTTGAAATGTCCATGATGGGTGAACTTACGTTCTTCCTAGGATCGCAAGTTCATCAATCTCCCGTGGTATTTTCTTGAGTCACCCAAATATGCTATTGAAAATTTAAACAAAAATGGAAT
Source organism: Chrysanthemum lavandulifolium (assembly GCA_022545495.1). Lineage (NCBI taxonomy): Eukaryota > Viridiplantae > Streptophyta > Magnoliopsida > Asterales > Asteraceae > Chrysanthemum > Chrysanthemum lavandulifolium. The sequence continues at coordinate 149,934,990 of CM040241.1, read as the reverse complement.
GCAAAACTGTGATACCTATGCCGCACCAATGGTACATACCAAGAAACTGGAAGCTGATTTGCATGGGAAATTGGTTGACCCTACCAAATACCAAAGTATCATTGGGTCTCTCATGTATCTAATGACCGAAGAGACATGATATTGTCTTCATCAGATATCTTTGCTCCGCTATCGGTCGCGACCAATCTGAAACTCACCTCTCTAAGGCTAAAAGAATTCTCCGATACATCAAGGGAATCATTAACTTATGGATCCGTATCCGAAGGATTCTCGGTTTTGAACTAATAGCTTATTCGTAGACATCGATCACGCAGTTGCTTAGATTCTCGGAAAAGTACTTCAGAGCTCTATAATTTCTTGGTGATAAACCGGTGTCATGGCAATCGAAGAAGCGGATTGTACATCATTGTCCTCAGCGAGGTAATATGTAGCCATGTCGGCGTGTTGTGCTCAAGTCATTTGGATGAGAACACAACTCAAAGACTATGGTTACGTATTTGACAGAATCCCGATGTACTGCGACAATCGAAGTGCTATTGCGATCTCGTGCAACTCTGTTCAACATTCGAAATCAAAGCACATCAATCTTCGATATCAATTCATCAAGGATCATGTGGAAAAGGGTACCGTTGAATTATATTTTGTGGGTACTAAATACCAACTGGCAGACCGTGATGGATCTAGGACACTCTCCTTGTGTCAATGATATTTTGTATAATATTATCAAGCAAGCGGAATTTACTTAAGTAATACTTAGAAGACGAATTATATGATGTATGAGAATAAACACAAGTTAACACAAAACTCAAGCTCCAATATTATTAATGAAATAATACGAGTGATCTAGACTTATCACTAGGGTTACACCTTGAAGCTTTCAGTAGGTAATCTTGTAATGTAATACGACCTAAGACAATAACCTAGGATCTCCTTTTATACAACAAGGAGTCCTTTACAAGATAAGTATAAAGTTAACATAATAGAATATACACACAATCTATTCTATAGTTATCTAGACGTTAAACCTTATCATATTCTAATAGCAAGTGGTAATAAAGAACTTGCGTTGGGAATATATTTCCTTTGCTAGTGTTAAACCAAGCGATGTAAACCATCATCGTCTGTGGTAATGGATTATTCCCAACAATCCTCCCTAAACTTATGATTTCTCTGCAAATCAATAAGTTTCTTCAATATGCATTAACTTCAAGGATTTGGGAATTCAATCAAACACTTCACTTCTTTTCTCTTAAATTTTGTATAGCTCTTGAACACCGATCTTGAAGCCTTTGTAATAATGCTCGACCTTCTCATTATCTTCATTGACTCTTATGTGTAAGCTTAACATTCTTGTAAGAGCTCCGACTCTAAGTGGATATTCTTTCTCGGCAAGCATGAAAAGTCTTCCATTAGTGTAGAGACATGATGAACTTCACATGAATCATAATAAAACCATTTTGTACCAAGACATGTGAATAAGTTTTTCCAATAGTCATCATCAAGATTTGGTTCAAAAGCCTTCTAAGATTCACCCATAACTCCATCTCCTTTGTATCTTTGAGATCTTGAGCATTAAACCTTTCTTGAACTAATTTCCATAGTGTATTAAGGTCATCTCTGTAAAAGCTTTAATAAGATCTTCAAATGTTATGAAAGATGAAGTTTCTCCTCCCAACCTTGTAATCTTCCATGTTGAAGCAAGATTGCTAGCGAGTAAACTTCCCAATCAATGATAGGATGTCGAATTTGTAGTGGTTTCGGATTAAAATCTCTGTCTTCAATCACAATCATTCCAATCATCTCGTTTCTTGATGAACTTCTCAAGAGAAATCTCCTTCTCAAGAGACTTTGTATAATCTTCATCAACCTTAGTCTTCTTAATAGTTTGAGAATCACCGACTTTGGCCTTTCTCTTCAATCTAGGAAATATTCTTTATTCTTCTTCGTAACCCATTGGAATAAAAGATTTATCTTGTTTCACGCTCGTAGTAAGCCCTTTCAACTTGATCATCGACATTCCTTTAAATTGATGCCTTTTCGGTACCAACATGACAACAATAAGTCTTCATATATGCAAGTATTTGTGCCTTGGTTGGTTGTCTTTGTTTCTTCCGATTCTTCTTGATCGAATCGATTACATTATCAAGTGCTTGATTGTTCTTCATTATGATAAAACTTTAACCGAGCGTTCTTTGTTCCTCGATTAAGGATGCATCAAGAACTAGGTCAATTGCCTTTTTCTTGATTTTCGGATTATTAGCTACCGTAAACCGAATATCTTCTTCAAGAGGAACATAGCTAAACTCGGAGCTTTTTCTTTCATAATTGTAGGTTGAGCAAAGGAAATGGAATCAAGATCTTCCATTCTCGTCCAATCTTTTAGCTTCCAAAAAGCTTGCAACTTCTAGTTCTTGCAATCTTTTCTTTTCAAGAACTTTCTCAAAGAATTTGATCTTACGCTATCTTCTTAGCAATTTCTCTATCAAGATCAATCGAACTTGTCTTTTCTTTGAAGTTTTTCTTTCAAAGTTGTCAGACATCTTCCATAACCGCTTTACCTTTGTCGGTCTTCAATTTATCAAATTCTTCACTTGCAAGTGGCAATATTTGGCTCAGCGGTGGAAATAAAATCGATGGTAAAATCAGTTGCAGCTTGGAAAATGTCTTGATCTTCAAGTTGCTCTCCATGAGTTTCACTTCTTTTGCTCCTTTACTTGTATCTCCTTCATCTTCAAAATCAATTTTCCTCCCTCATTGTCGAACCTGCTTTCCTCCCTGCTTGGAGGAATTTCCCAACTGGATCACCGAATCACCATTAGAAGGTGAGGATGAAGATGAAATCACCATCTTTGTAGTTTTCATGTGCTTTTTCAACCTCTCTGATCTCTTCCTTTAAGGTCCGAATCTATGTCTTTAATAATTGAACATCCTTGGCATGATTCTTCTTAACAAGCCAAGTCTTTTGTAGAAACTCAACTCGCTTTGCTAATTTGGTACACAAAACCATCAATTCCATTTGGTTGCCATCGCCTCAAGACTTCCAACCGTGTTACTGCTGGGAGAGGTTAATCATGGGGCAAAGGTCCGATTCCTCCATAGTAGGACTATGTGGAAGTCTAGAACCACCAACGCTTGTTCCTAGACCAAAAGGTTCGTAAACTTGTTGTGTTGTCATGAGAGGAGTTGACTGTTTAGGCATTCGCCATAGGTTCTTGAAACTGGTGGGGTATAATCAATGTTAGGAACATTAATTATGAGTGTGTTATGTTCGATGAAATTTTAGCAAGCATTTTGGGTAGGAGAGGTGTAAAAATCATATTGCCATCTTTATTCAAATTTTGAAAACTTTAGGCTTTAGGCAACTCGATTTGATAAGCAGAGTGTGAGGTTGCGTTGAAATTCATTAAGCACAACTTGCACAAACCTTGGATACATTAAAATTTTGGTTTTACTTTGTACATTGCCTCTCATACTTGTAAAATATAATGTGACCATTAAAATCCTATCGTAAACTAGACAAACCAAAGGATAAGCCATGGTTGAACTAAATTGCTCATAAGATGTTTTCTTAGGACTAAGGTAATGTAACATAGTATGAATCAAAAATCTCCAATGGGGACAAAAACCACTCTTTTTGAAAGTAGCCTTTTTGTCAGTGGTATCATACCCCATGGATGATAAAGTATCATGAATTTCAGACATAGGTAATGTGATGAGACCATTGAGATCATCCAAGTGAAGTACTCTCCTCAAGGATGCCTCAGTAACATCAATGGTTACCCCATCTACAGTGGCTCTAAGAGCATCCACTGTTTCATGTGCATCTCCAATTTCAAGTGTTATGGACCGAGTAAGTCCAAAACTGCTTGATTTGAGAGATATAGATTGGGGTTTGAAAAGCAAAGCATACCTTATATGAGTGGTATGAAGAAAATCCACAATCGATGAAAAACAGGCCACTCTTCTTGTTAGACTTTTGTAGGTAGGCCACTAGGTTGTGCTCATCTCGCAAAGTTCAAAGAAGCCATAGAAACTTTTGATGAAAAATATTATTACGTCAAGAAGAATTGAAAGAATGACTAGCCAATTGAGAGAAAAATATATATAGGGTTAGGGTTTAGAATTGATGCTAAGTAAAATTATCTTTAGAAAGTAGTTATAATATAGAAAGAAGATAATTTACTTAAAATATTAACCTCATATATATGACTATCGATGGTTACTTTCAACGGCTAGTAAAAATTAATTACCGACATAATCGGTTATAACGGCTAGAACTACAGTGGTAAAATAACACCGTCGGTGGAAGCGTGAACTAGCAATGGTAATTTTTCACAAAAATTTCAAAGAGCATTTTTAAATAAAAACTTGAAAACTAGATCGCTCTTTATCATAGTTTTTAGCAAACTACCAACTATCAACGGATTTGATATGTCTTTACCATGAGTCGCTTGCTATGGACTAGCCAACTCTTAATCATAAAGAATATGGTGAGTTGATAACCATATAGTTTTGGTAAACTATCAACCATAAATGGATTTGTTATGTCTTTACCAAGAGTCGTTTGCTCGGACTAGTTGATTCTTATGTGTATTAGACATGGTGAATCAAGAACCATTTATTGTGTATCTTAGATATACACCTTTTAACTCCAAAACTCTTATCAAGACTTGGTTATGTATCTTTAAAAGATAAGAATAACCAACTTGATACATACCAAAGGTAACTTAAACCAAACCATTGTCCAAGTAAAATATCTTCCAAAGTCAAACCAATAATATCTATATTTACTCCTTAACCTACCAAAGTAAGGAAAAGGTAAATATCTTCATTAAATAACCCTTCAACCGACTTTGTCTATATAAGGAGACTTGGCTTAAGGTAAACTTAATCAACTTTCATTCAAACACAATAACCCTAAAACCATAATCATGAGCAATCCCTCCAACACAATCAACATCTCTTCTGACTCAGAAGAAGAGTATGTAATCGAATCGTAATCATCTTCGTAGTATCGTGATGGTTTGGATACTTTCCACTAGAGTGGGTCTTCATCCAAAAGATATACCAAAGAAATCGCTAGTTTAAAGCTCAGTAGCTAAGCTCGCAAAATCTATTGAGTTCTACTCCGATACATCGATGATGATGATGCAAATGATGAAACCTATTCTCTTGCTAAAGAATTGCCAAAAGCTCTTTCAATAGCACTGGAAATAGCTATCTCCAATATGAAGCAGATATCCAATCCAACAAGGCCTGAAATGCTACCAAAACCTCCTCCACAGATTCTTGGGCTTCCATGTCCAAGAATGCAATCCACCTTTGAGAACAAGAGAAAGAGAGCCCAGAAGAATAAACATGAGTATGTGGGCAAGGGCAAGAGACCAATGGAATAGCTGAATTCAGATGAAGAATATGCTAGGTTTCAGTCTTTTGTGTTTAGTTTACTAGGAGTACTCTTGATTGTAATGAATTATTTGCTAGTAATGAAGTTCCTCTGTTTTTCCTTTTTCCACTGAAAGCATCTTACCACTGGTTGCAATAGAGTTCCCACTGTAACCAAATGTCAGCTGAATCATCAGTGGATAACATAGATAGGGTCTAAATAACCTAGAGCAACGATTCATCAAAGAGTAACAATTTGTAAACAAGGAATTCTTCAAACTGCAAAGTCACTAATCATTAATACTGGAATCACTATTGTGTTGGAAATGGCTAATATATTGAAAGAATTAAGCATAGCAGTGGCTATACTCAATAAAGTCAACACTTAAGCATTGATACATTTTCCAAGAATACATGACTCCAATTTACTCCTCAACTACCTACACCTTCCCCTCATTAACTTCTTGAATCCAACTTAATATATATTAAACAGATCATTTAACACAAACCACTCAAATCACATACTCCATAACTTTCACTCTCAAAGCAACACCATGAGTCAATCAAGTCCAATCAATCTTTCTTCAAGCAGTTCATCTGATAGTTCCTGGGATGATTTTGTTTTGAAAAACCCTGGGAGAGTTGAAAAAGAGGAGTATGAGAAGGTTGTATCCAAGAAGAGAAAGCGATCACTTGCTCTTTCAAACCCTTTTTCTCGCTGGACCTTCATCACTACAACCGAGCCTCGGGATGCAACAACAAAGAAGATAACTCGTAGATCGCCCTATGTTTCTCCATATGTCACAGATGATGAGACCTCCGGAAGAGTCCAGAGTGTTCCTCCTCTTGCGGTAGCTCCTTCCGAAGAGCGCAATCATCACCTCTCTACCATTTCTACCAAGACCACCATCGCCAGCCTTCATCATCCTCACCACCCTTGGTATAGTGGTGATGGGTTTAGCAAGCCCTAGGGTGTATGATTGGATTAACATGCGTGGAGCTCCTAAGGTGATGCCAAGCTGGGGCTTTCCCAAGAAGCCATAAAGGATGAATGATGGGTAGGAAGAGGATGGGTTAGGAAACATGTGTTTGGGGTTGGTTGTTGATAGTTGTAGTCAGTTGATGCAGTGATGTTTGTACTGCTCCTCATGGATGTAGTTTTACTGCACTTTCAGTACAGTTTTGTAATAAAAATAATAATCCATGTTTTCTTTTATCATTAGTGTTCCGCATCACACATCTCAATCCACTAACTTCATTAACAAAACCGACAGACACGTCTATTAGTATGCACAAAATCAAAAGAAAAGACTTTTGCCACCATGTGCATTGAACACCCATAATATGTAAATACAAGATCAAATCATTTAGTCCTTGGATGTTCCCGCACATAAGAGTAAAGAGTTAGTTTTTTTGGGGACCCAAGCCATGATTGACTTGGATCCGCCGTGTATCAATATAATTGTATCTATCAAAGGTCATTGATACACCATTGGGATTGGTTGTAGAGGTGTTTCCTTTAGGTTTCCATTCCCAACGTGGCCGAGGCCTTCACAAGATTTCCCATGTCCCCACTTTTCTTGTTCAAAGCCCTTGCAGTGGTAACTTTTGAATGAGCAGTGAAACCGGGTTTCTTTTTAGGTACCCATTGTTGGTTATTGTTAACCTTTTAGCTTGAAAGGTCCTTTTTCTTGTTTGTGCAGATTTTACAAAGCTTGTTTTGGTATTTGCACTTTAACGAGTGACTTAAGGTGAGCATTGTTAATGCTTTTGCAGTGGCAAATGTTTTGAGGCCATTTCTAAGTTGAGCGACTCTTGGGACCATGTTGCAATTAGAACTAGGGTGTACATTATGTTGATATCATTAGACTCCACCCTTTTATTCCCATAGACTACCCTTCTCCCAACATGATAGTCACAATAAGCATGTAAATGATCAAAACTACCACGATATAGCATGCCTTATTGTTCATAACAAAATCACTACCTAGTTGTTGAGATTTAACATGATTCCAACTTCTCTGGTTACCCCTAGGAGTCAGAGGCTTGTTCCTATACATCTCAAAGATACCTTACAGCTTGGTCTAGGTTTATTAACTAGTTTCCTAGGTTCCTCAGTAACAAAGATTAACAACTTTTGGGATAGTAATCTCTACATTCTTTTAACACTCTCATCTACAACGGATGAGTCGCTAGCACTCTCAAAACATCATTATCAAGCTTACTCTCTTCCTCACTCTTCACAACCGTGTCTTTTAAAGGACCATATTCTCTTTCAAGATCCTTAAAATCCTCTATACCTGTATGAGCTAAATTTATACCGGAGGTAAATGAACATCCCTTAGTGGTGGAGGCGCAGATTATAACCCATACCGACTTAGCTTTATTATATATTTGAGCATTCCAAATTTTATCAATTGGCTCGCATCGATGATAACATGTGTCTATAGTTAAATTGACATTTTCAATTTTCTTTGAAGTTTTCAAGCTCCTTTTGGTATGCTTCATTCACAAGCAGCTTGTATGTTCTACCTCTCTCAAGAAGAATCATATCATCATTATAATTTGACTCATTTTCCGATAGTGCTCTATTTGTTTTTCTAAAGCGCCATGGCTCCCCTAAGATTAGCCACAAGATAATTGGCGATGTATAACTCTTGTCTTTCATTAGAATATAAATCATTAAGTCTTTCAACTTCTTTAGCATGACCCTACATGTTTTAGAGCAACATTCATAATTTTGTACCTTAGAGTCGAGAAAGCCATAAGAGCAACTTCACAGTAAACAAGAGCAAGATCTGTGTGTTCTTCTTCAAGATCATCACCATGAAACTCAATCATAGCTCACACCATCAATAGCCAACATTGCCTTTGGTTCTTCCACAGTTGGTCCCTTCTTTGCTTGTACCATGTAGAGTCATTGTCCTTGACCTTGGTCTTCTACATTCTCTAGCAAAATGTCCAAACTTGTGACAGCTTAAAGCACTCCACTTTCTTCTTATCAAAGCCTGCAGATCATCACCATTAATGTGGATAGGCTTGCCATCTTCTTGTAGAATTTCTTAGCCCTCATGCTAAGAAGAGCTATCTCGCCATTTTATATCTATCTCCTCCAAGTCATCTTCATCGATTTGCTCTATGTCTTCATGAGTTAAGAGAGAGCCATCAACTTGTGTGGAGATAAAAGCATAAAGGTAGGATCTCCAATACTAGCAACCTTCTTCTTTGATCCCGTGGTGGCAATATTTACATTGCCTGGAAACTTTAGAACCTACGGTGGCAATATCATCATCACTTTCATCTTCGTAATCATCATCCAATGATTTGACAACAATGCCAAGCTACTAGAGCTTGTACCAAGTTTCCCGCTTCTTCAACCTTTGTTCAATAAGTATGAAGTTGTTGTAAAGATCATTGAGCTTCATTGTTTCTATGTCTGCTTTGTTTTCCCAGACAAGAACATTGGTTTGAAACTCAAGGCAAACTTCTTAGAAACTTCAAATTGAGGTCTTCCTTTTCTACCTCAATGCCAAACACGATTAGTCGTGTAACAATCTTCTCAAGTTTGGTGAAAATGCTATCAAGTGAGTCATTGCTTGAAGCAGAAGTTTTCATAACTTTGCTTTAACAATGTCTTTTGAGTCTTCTTTGTAGCATCATTACCACCAAACACCGAGAAAATCTCTTCAAACAGTTCGTTAGCAATCTTGAACTTCTTGAATGCAATAATCGGTCTCTAGGAAGAGTCATCGAAGAAGACTTCTAGCTTTAAGATCATTCTTCTTTTGAGCTTTTTCAAGATTTGATTCAGCACGAAACTTTCACAACATCCGTGTCACCAACTTTGAAGTAGTGGTCACAGTTTGAAGGAATCACCAAGTTGAATGATCTCCATAGAGCATAGTCATGTATGAGGAAGTATTGCTCAATCAAGATCATCCACATTTCAAACTCATTAAGCTTAAGCTAGGGAGTCCAGGTGTAGAAGAAGAGTTTGATTGAATGTTTTCCATCTCCATTGAATTGAGTGAGTGAGTCAAGCTAATTCCTTGGATCTTCTAAAACAAAATATCGAACCTTCGCTCGATACCACTGATGGATCTAGGACACTCTCCTGTGTCAATGATATTTTGTATAATATTATCAAGCAAGCGGAATTTACTTAAGTAATACTTAGAAGACGAATTATATGATGTATGAGAATAAACACAAGTTAACACAAAACTCAAGCTCCAATATTATTAATGAAATAATACGAGTGATCTAGACTTATCACTAGGGTTACACCTTGAAGCTTTCGTAGGTAATCTTGTAATGTAATACGTACCTAAGACAATAACCTAGGGTCTCCTTTTATACAACAAGGAGTCCTTTACAAGATAAGTATAAAGTTAACATAATAGAATATACACACAATCTATTCTATACTTATCTAGACGCGTTAAACCTTATCATATTCTAATAGCAGTGGTAATAAAGAACTTGCAGTGGGAATATATTTCCACTGCTAGTGTTAAACCAAGCAGTGTAAACCACTACTGTCCGTGGTAACGGATTATTCCCAATAGACCGTCTCACCAAAGCCTTAGCTCCTGCTAGGTTTACTGAGTTGGTCCACCGGATTGTTATAAGGTGTTTGACTCCAGAGGAACTGGACGAACTTTTAAAACAATCTTAAAACCAGTCAAACACCAAAACCTCTTTTGTAAATATTTTTCAAAAACAAAATACAAAAATATAAAAGTTACAAAATTCAAAAATATTCTTCTATCTTAAATTTCTTTAAACATGGCAAGTACAAATCTTCGGTCAACACTTTACTCTTTCAAATTTCAATATTTTTTTGGTCAAGTGCTGAGGGGGAGAAAGTAAATATTTTCTGTCTCTTAAAACCTTGTACTTGCATGTTACCCAATACCGGTTGTATCTTTGATAATGGTGGACACGTTTCTTGTTTCTTGACACTCCTCATACCCAAATTTGTAAAATTTATCTATTTCTAAAGTCGAGGGGGAGTGTCATTAAAGTTTCTTTCCAAACTTACACTTCATATTTAACCAAAATGGTAACTATGGGCTATGGATGAATATGGTTGAGGTGGAGGGACTAAAGTTGTCAAAAGTCTAAACTATTTTTAACAAAACCTTTCCACCAAATAATCTTTCACATTTAATACACACATTTAATTTTCCAACTACTTCATCCTACGCCTAAGATTTCATCTTCCAATTCGTGCTTTAATCTTCAATTTTGTAAGTGGTTTATGATTCTAGGTGATATTCTAAACATAGGTTTTGATTTATTCGTAAAACCAGCGGTTAGATTTAACCCTAGGCGTGATTTCATGTTCTACGCGTATGCGTATGAACATGTAATCATGTTTGGGTGTTTGTTGTAGAAATTAGTATGTTAAAACGTTGCTAATATCATTCTAAAACTATTTTTAACATGCAAATCCACCCAGAAACATCAATCAATCAGTTTTGAAAATTAGGGTTTATGCGTATGAATTGGGGGTTTTCTATTGTGAGTGTTTCTGTGGAATTAGATGGCTGCATGATGTTTGTTACATGATTAATTGACCATAACCACTCTTGAATCATACCTAGAAACATTAATTTTGTGAAATTGAAAATTAGGGTTTAAGACTCGTATGAATTAGGGTTTTTGATTCTCAAGGTTTTAGATGTTAAAACTTGTTGCAATACAATCACTTTGCCTCTAAGACATACCGAATGAATTTGGTGCCATTTCCATGGTGGATTTCTTACTCGTAAGAATTAAACCCTAGGGTTTAAGTTTTACACATAAGTTAATCCTACGCAGAATCGTGAATGTTTGTGATTCCATGTGAGATTGAAAGTAAATGAACAAAATGTTAATGAATGTGTTATGATGAACTTATTTCGAGTTATTACGCTGTGAAAAATTTAGAATCAAGGTTAAACATGAACTCTACGCATAAAGGATCATCTTACGATAGAAGGTGATGAGTGTCTAAATACTCATCATTTTTGTCTTATTTTGAATGCCAAAACATCCGAAAACACTCATAAATGCATCAAAATGATTAAAATATCACAAACAAGTGTTTTATGTGTTTTAAATGCAAAACATCAAAATCGATGAAAACGATCAAGTTTGCATAATTGGCGCTTTAGTCCCCCAAGTTACAAAAGTTGTCAAAATTAGTCCACAGTAATTCAAAAACTTGTAAAATATCATTTTAGGTCCATGAGATTCAAAAGTTGTCAAAACAAACCCTTTAAAGTTCAAAATCACAAAATGACAACTTTAGTCCCTAAACTTTGAAAATTGTCAAATATAGTCCTTGGTTAATTTAAAAGTGAAAATTATCAAATATTAACCTTGTACTATTTATAAATGACAAGAATGGCCCTTATGATAAACTTTGGAGAAATTACATTTTTGGTCCCTCTAGTTTCAAATTTGGCAGATTTAGTCCCTGGAAGGGTATGAATAGAATTTTATGCAATTGGTCCTTGTACTATTCAAGATTTACAGGTTTAGCCCTTGTGATATGATTAGAAAAGTTTCAATATCAGTCCCTCACTTTGGCTGAATTACACTTTTGGCCCTTGTGCTTATCTAAACCAAACCAGCCCTTTGTTATTTATCCAACCCAGCTGGCCCAAATACATTAACCCGGCCCAAATTTTAAATTCGAGAAAACCGCCTCCACTGTTCACTGTCTCTCCCACCCCTGTATACACCAATACCAGTGGTTTTTAACCACTTGATTTTCACTCCAACTCACCCCAAAACACCTTTCCACCTCCCCCCTCCACCTCCACATCAAACCAAACCCCATTAATGCGGAAAACCTACTCTTTGAAATTTACGCCAAAATCGCCACTTGGCAATTTTGATGATCCGTGAAGATCCAATGGTTGAGGATAGGTGGGATTTGTTCGAGGTCGACACAAAGTCGAAAAGATCTTTATATATCAAGTGGGAAGCAATGTTGTAAAATATCTAGTGAAATTTCAATTTGTTTATGTCAAGTAGTTAAACTTTAATTTCCAAAGGTATGTTTAATCTTTCTAGTGTTGAATTAAGTGTTTTCGATGTATTATAAACCTTTATCAATAAGCAATTCCAGTTTATGTTCATGATTTCGTTTATGCATTTTCAAAAGTTCAAAATCTCAAATTGTTTGAAAGTTGTTTGTAGTGGATAATAAGGACTTATAAGCTAATATAAGCTCCTCGTAAAGTTTATTAAAGCTTTTAGATACCTTAAAACTCGCTTAGTATCAAAAAGGAAAAAATACCAAAAATACATCAAAAATAGTGGAAAAATCAAAAGTCTGTGAAAATGAAGATCAAGACATTGGAGCAGGGTTAATAAAGGATTGCCTTGGGTTTAGAGCTTCATGGGAAGCAATAGGTGTGATCTTTGAGCCTAAGTCCTCAGTTTGTGCTTGAATCAGTTGTAAGCCTTTATAAGTGTTTTTTGCATATTACTGTGTAAGTAGCTTATAAGCTTAAATTTCTGTGTCTTATTGTTTATTAGTGTTAGTTAAGTTAAATTAAACAATAAAACCAGTTGTTAGTTCATTAAAATTTGTAGTTCATATAAATTTCATTTTAACAGGTAAAATAGCATATAGATCATTAGTGAGTTTTATGTTGCTATCTCTGTTGTTTCATGCTTCTTTAGCCTTAATGTATGATAATACAAGGTCTGTACTCAGTTTAATGGTTTTAATCTTGGATTTGCTTTGAAAAATTTCAAAACAGCATCATAAATGGTTGTTTGGATCTGCCAAGTTAACTGTGATATAGCTTGTTTTTGTTGTTGTTTGTTCTTACTTCATGTTACATTAGGCCCTAATATCTTAGTCAAGTCATAAAAACCTAGTCCTAGTTTAGTTAAAAGTCAAAATAACTTATAAGCTTAAATTGCTAGTTAACTGTTAAACCAATAGATTGCAAATCTTATCATATTAACTCATAACTTGATAATCTAACTTATAATCACCTTATCATAGCTTATAATAACATGTTCAAATCCATAAAATTTGATCACAAGTTCATAAAGGTCAAACTTTCATTTTGTTCAAAAAGTCAAAAGTGCCACAATGCACCGCTTTTACTAGTTTCAATCACAAGCTCCTCTGAGCTTATTAGTTGTCCATAACTTGTGATTTTTGGTTCTTTGGAAAGCCAATCTAACCATCTTGGAGTTCCAACTTTAGCTTTTCAATTTCTAGCTTGTTTACCGTGTCGCAAGTGATTTGTTTGTTGTCCCATTTCGTGTTTCATAACCGATCGCTGGTTTTAAGCTTTTTTAAGCCCTCATAAGCTCCAGTGGTACCCATGTGTAAGCTTTGGATTTTGGATAGCTCACCAACCCATCTTGTTAAGCCAAGTGCTTATTTTCAATTTATAGCTTATTACGATTGCTTAATATGTAGCTTAAAAGTACCCAGACCTTAAACAGTTCTGTGCAAAAATTCAGATAAGCTAGTGCTTATTTATTGCTTGTTCAGTGCTTATTCCTAGTTTCTGTGATCATTTAGTCTTCATTTTAGCTTATTATAAGTATTTAGCTTATTTTCATTTTTTCATTTTGCTTATTAAGTAGCTTATAAGCCATTTGGCTTGACTCTTTAGCTTATTTCCATTTTCTTGCCACTGTTGAGAAAATAAGCTCATACTGAGCTTATTAATCAGTTTTGTAAAAAGTCATAGTTATAAAAATTGCTTAATTACTTGTGCTTAATAGTTTGCAAAAGAAAATCAAAAAATAAAATGTTTTTGCAAAAGGTGGGAGGCGTGCTCGAACCGAGACCTCCACCTTAGGAGAGTGATAGTGGTGTACACGGAACCATTGCGCCTTGGGTCTTTGATCATCATCTCTTGCACTAAATAATCTCTTATATACGCTTTGTCGGTTTAGCTTATTAAGTTTATTTAGCTTATTTCGAGCTTATTTAAAGTAGCCTTTTCAAGTTTTGTAATTTTCATAAATTGGTATTGTGATAAAATATTTTTACAAAAGTTTGATTTTTCTAATTAGTTTTAGTATTTTAAACATTTAATTAGTGTAAAACTTATTTAATTCATAATAAAAATATAAAAGTCTAAAAATATAAATCTTTTTCTAAAATTTTCTTTTGTCATATAGCACGAAAAATTGTTTTTACACTTGTAGGACTTTATTTCATAAAATTTACGCTTTTGCTTATGCACTGCGTAATTTTTAGACTTAACGACGTTTTGTTTTAGACCACGTTTTAGATATTTTGAGTTTACGTTTTAGTTTAAATAGTTTATTTAAGTTATTTTATTTTATAAAATCACAAAACATCATTGTAAAAATAGTGATAGCGTTTATTTAATATATTTTAACTTTTTAATTTTCTTAATTTGCATTTAAGTCATTTGTAATTTGTAGATCTTTTCTTTAGGTAATTTTCATCAATATCCCACCGATCACTATCCTTAGTGATTATTCTATCATCTGATCAAGTGTTTATACACCAATTCATCCTCCGTGGGACTTAACGACCCAGGAATCCACTATATTCCTCTGATCTTAATTGCATTAGTGTTTGAGCTATTTTAAGTTTGTTACGGTTGACCATTCACAAGTGGTTAGCTTGTGTAATTAAACTTGACGGTTTTGCACCAATCAGAAGGTTACACGTAAGAGAAATCTTACACGTAACTCTTACGCGTAAGGTTCTACAAGGGGACTACGCCAGAACTTGAGTCTCACGCATAAGGTTCACTCTTACAGTAAACCTTATGCATAAGCTCCAACATACGCCACGCGTAAGCCTTATGCCAAGACCTCTTTCCCACGCAGAAGAGGAGTTCCTACGCATAAGCTTATGCTTACGCGTATGGTCAATCTGCTTACGCATAAGCTTGCAATTTCTACGCTTAAGCCTTATTTTTAACCTTAATTATGAATTGTTACGTACATACTTGTAAATAAATAAATCATAACATATCAAAACCAAAATGTCACTAATAAGCTATAATGGTTAATATGTTGTGAAATGAGTGAAAATTTGGACTTTAAAACTAATAAACTCACGAAACTTATCACGACTACTTTGGACTATTGGACAAACAAGTGACGCTGGACTCGTAACATTCATCAACATAACATATTCAATAATTGGACAATAAAATCAACTTTTGACTAACGTAATGTCTTTTGATATGTTGGTTCTTTTGGCTCAATATCTTTCAGATCATAATATGGACGTCACGATGGAAAACGTTAACGCACCATATGTACTCACGATGGAAGACATTTTCCCTGATGGTTACAAGATGAAGATTGGAAAGAACAATCTCAAAGTGGATTTTGATAACTTCACGTGCTATGAGTCTTCGTGTCATATTGCTGTGGACATACTTAAGACTCATCCATACAAGAACATGCTCACAAATTCTCGCAACAAGAGCAGAGATCTACATTCATCGGCCTGCACACTATGAAGAAGGCCGATGGTAAAGATGTTGTTACGGTGACACTCAACAACAAACAAGTCACCATCATTGTTGAGGACTTGAGAGCAATTCTTCTTCTTCCACCATCCACTCGATAATTATGTTGCTACTCCTTCGTAAGAGACTACTCTCCAATTCATGGTCAATATTGGCTATGATGAAGTCACGGATCATCACTAAACATTCTTCAATGGATCTAAAGAACATTCCTCGACCATGGAGAACTCTATACATCATGACCGCCAAACTGCATTTCGGACGTGATAGTGGTTATGAGCATCCTAAGCTCATGGAACTACAAATATTTTGGGGCATGGTCAACATGATGCACATCGACTTCGAAGTCGATTTGGGATGACATGATGTCATATCTCGTGAAACCCGCACCAAGATCCCTACATCGGATATACTAAATTGTTGATCCAAAGAATACCGAGAATAATCTAGACATTACCTTGAGACTCGATGACCCCAACCATCACTCCGAAGTTTTGAGCCTACATTAAACGTTGTCCGATTCAAAGACTCAACAACAAAGAAACAAGGTGTTGTATTGCCGCACTACCTTCTCTCGATGACATAAAGAATCTTCAATCATACAAAAGATATCAAGAAGTCAGAGATCGTGAAAAGTTGGCTTCATTGATGAAAAGTCTTAGTTGTACCAAGAAGAAGACAAGGAGATCGGGCGGTGTTGGAAGTGCAAGAAGCATGGGGTACCGAAAGTATCCAAAGAGGACTCATGTTCTCAAAAGGAAAGTTCCTTTGAAGTTTGCTATCCCTAATCCTAAACCGAACCTAAATTGATGGACGAGGACTCGAGGACACCGATCTGTATGAATAGGTTATCTACTCAAACCGCAGCGAGATGATACAATGATGGTTGCAAAACCTCTAAGTCCTAAACCGACAAGGGTAAAACTCCGCTTGTTGAGCAAGAGGAAGAAGAAATTTTAGAAGAAGAGCCACGGGATGAAGATAAAGATTACCGCAAGAAATTGAAGAATCTCGGGGCTACAACATGTTGCTAAGGAGTTCAATCTTCAACTGGACTCGTGGCCACGGAGGTTCAAGTGGTGGCTCACTTACAACACCGATTATTGATGCGGTTAATCAACCCGATAAGGAACCGGTACCACCACCCACAAATCTAAACAAAAGCGGCATGAGGATGAAATTATCTTCTACTTTGAGGAACTAGAAAAGGAGAAGAATGAAAAGATAAGCGATGACGATGTTGAGGCAAACCGCTAAAGAAAAGTTGAAGAGGAAGCTCAAGGTAAAGCTAAAGCGGAAGAAGAGGCTAGGTTAAGGTCAAGAAAAGGCTAAAGTCGAAAAGAAGCCGATAACTATCTTCTAGATAGTCCCGAACGTAACCATGAACAAACTTCGAGCCACCAAATGACCCGAGCCTTCTCATGACTCATCTTCGCCCCGACTCATCTTCTCATTCATCACCACCACCATCCAAAGAGACCACCACCGGATCCGCATCGGATCTCAGAAGAAACCGACCGATACTTGGGCATCACGCAAAGACAAGGATTGTCAAAGTCTGTCGACAAGCAAAGAAGCAATGTTGTTAACAAGAAACTGAATCGCTTGCGGACGAGTCAATCTACTTCAAGATGTGATCAAAGAGTTTTCGAGAGAAAGGAAACTTCAACAATTTCTAAATAGAGATATCCAAAGGAAATGGACAAGACGATCGGAGAATATACTCACAAGTTTCTTCTCGACACCGTCCCCTCGGAGTGACAAGAGAGATGTTCACCGACAACTCTATCCAAATCTCATGCAATTGGTCAAGCAAACAATGCAATCTACTCTGTAGCAATGAAGATCAATCCAATTGAGCTTACGGTTGTCTCGATGCGAGTTGATTTCCAAGCTTGTGTTACAAGTGTCTAAACGATCCATAACGCTTACTTCGATTTAAGCTAAACTATTTGAGGCATTGCCGGAATATCAACTCAAAACTTCATGCAAAGAGTCGTGGTAAAGGCTAAGCGCCCAAGAGACGATGATGATGCGGATAAGGATTACGAAAGCGAAATGTAAGAAGAAGAATGAATCAAGGGTATGAATGGTTCTCAAAGCTTGTTGATGCAACCCTTAATTACCGGAAGGCCAAGAACCGGTAGATGGTCGAACATTGAGCATGCCAAACTAATTCAGAAAAGTTTAAGGTGAAGAAGATGACAAAAGTAGAGTTGAGACGCATCAAGAACGAAGCTTCTCAACCGCTAAAAGACGACTCGAGCGGTGCAATTGAAGTCGAATATCATCTCGACAACATCGCCCGAGCCATGTCTAACAACATTGATTGGCTCAACCTCAAGCAAACATCGACTTCACCGGACCTGACAAGGCTCCCTACTACACCGACTGGACAAAGCCTCTACCCACCATTGGCCGACCGATCAACCAAGATTCCTACCAATATTTCTTCAACAACGACACGGAATTTGTTCAACATGGTAGCGATGTAAGCAAAAATACGCTACTTCACTCACCTTCCCTTTCCTACAAAGAATCTACTCAAACAATATAGCCATCGAGGAAGAAGACACACACATGTTTATTGACAATGTGGTAAAGTATGACATCAATGCACTGTATGGGATTCATCATTGGCTAGAACGAAGAAGAATCTACTACAGAAGCTGCCAGGTACTCAAATCGAAGAAAGATGTGTACAGTGATGAACGGATCGTTGCTATAATGCATGTTACCCTGTCGTCTAAGTGGGACTATTCATTCCTAAAAACAATCAAAGTCAAACGTCAAGACGAAGAGGAATATGATTTTTCTCAAGCAGATTTTCCGAGATTGTCGCTCAATGACATTGAAGACATGTATCTTGCCAAGGTACAAGGGTGAATGCGACACTTCTCAACGAACATCCAGCTTCAGTACATCAAATCATTTCTAATATTCATCAGAAGCATCATCATCCAGGAACGTGTTGAAGATCTTCAACTTGCCGTGGAATCATATGAGAAACGTGTTAATCTCACACTTCCAAAGCTATATATTCCCGATATCAACCATCTGCCTCAGTACACCATACTTAAGAAACCAACATTCGGGTCGTTTCGCAGTGAACTTCACCGTAATTGCTTCATGGCGCAAGGAGCTTCACAAATTTTGTGATCATACTTTGAAGAAGGTTCTGGATGGAATGGCTTATCGGTTAAAGGAGATTCATGAAGGCATAGGGTCAAGAAAAGGTGGAATTCTAGGAAAGGAGGGATGCGAAGAAGTTCATTACGTGATTGATGAAAGGTTGTTTCGTCGGGATCGGATGAGGATATTGGAGAGTTTCGTGGGTGGACGTTAAAGCATATCTCTAACAAAGCTACCAACATCCGTAAAGAACTCCGGTGTTATTGACGGACTTAGGGTACCCTTGATTTGTTTCTTTCACTATTATTTGGATGTGTGATCTACATTTGACTATGGCTTGTGCACACATAATGATGTACAACCCGCACTTGTAATGAAAGGACCTGTGTACGCATCGGTGCCACAATCCTATAAAAGGAGTGAAAGCTTCTTACTTTTGAGAAAACTAATAAAACTTTGACTTTCAAAGTTTTGCTCAAATGAACAAGTACTTCCCTTTATGATTTTCAAAACCTCAAAGTTAATATTACTTGTTGAGGGGAGTATTTGCTTAAAACTTTGTTCACAAATGATTCTTCGTGGAAATCTTCCCACAAAACTCAAAATGGACATATTCCATATCAAAATTTCGTCAAAAATAACATTTATATGCCATTTTTGAGGGGGAGAAAAATTATGTGATAAGAAATATGTTGAGAATTGCTATTGAATCGTTGTGCTAAAGACTTAACCAATGAATTGACGAGCTCTTAAATGTTAGTAACTCAAAAGACTTGTCCGGGATGGGTAATAATTTCAAGCTAGTTCGCTAGTGATGTAAACGTGTCTCGAAAGGACTTGTCCTAGTAGAATGTACCATTCGAGAAACTCTTGGTAGACATGAACTTTGTGGGTTTGACAACCTTTCGAGGTTTGTCCACACCTTCAAGGTAGTTATTAGAGCTAGTTGTCACCTAAAAGTCGACAATGCGCTCTTTAACTATGCAACGAATCGTGTCTCATGGGAATTGTCTATCTTGAGTTGATCAATTCAAAAGTGCGTGCTTTTCTCACCGTGCGTATTTCATCAAAATACTTAAGCACGTGTGAGGGGAGTATTTATGCAAAATACAAAACTCTTTCGGTGGTTCAAAATGTTTTACTCATAACCACTTTAAGAGATTTTCATGAAAATGGTTTACGGCAACATAGGTTAGTCATGGAGTTATAAGATGACTAAGGTTAGGAATAACAGTCTATGATCCGCTAAAGTCGGAGGATCTACCCAAGGACACCACCAATAGTTAGAATTTAGAAGTCCTTAGGTATGATTATAAAAGGATAAAATGAGAATCGGAGAAAGAAGGAGTTGAAGAATTAAAAGAAACGTAATGAAAAGGGTGAAAAGAAATAGCCCTCCAGATTATTCAACTTAGGCGATACCGGTTCAACTCATATACTCTTGGTTGTCACTAGATGACACCGGTATTGAAGATCAAAGTCGCCATGGACCCAAAGGACGCATGCACTAAACCTTCTTAGCCACTCAAGTTTCTCTCAATGAAGCTTGTTTCATTCTCACAAGGAACCCTACGTAAACTATCGACTTTCTCTTAGAGATTCTTCGGTATTGAAGAAGGAGACCCTCCCTAGTCTCCACCAGAAAACCAAATCGCACTATTGATTCTAGAGCCATGAGATTCATCAAAAGATCTCTTAGGTACACTTGACATTTCATCACTTGTCGCTCAACAATAAGGACGCAAGTGATACATTCTAGAGTCCTTCAGATCTTAGCAATGCTGTCGAGAACATTTATGAGGGGTTAACAACCGTGATCCTCGGTGATTGAATGGAAATTCGCCGTGGTCAACATCAACACGACGGACAAGAGTCACTGTAACTCCTTGTGGGTTACGCTTAGTGTTGTCTCAAACGGTCTGATCGTTGGTGATGCTTGGTGTACCTCAATGACTCACCGAATCGTAGGTGTACTTGCACATCGTGTTATCCTACTTGAGGACTCCGGTTCAGAGCGACCTTTGCTAGAATTAGAGATGTGTTTTCACACTATGTTGTTAACACGCTCAAAGTTCGAACTTGTAAGTCTTTGAAAATCCCGCTAAGGAGATTCCTTTCAAGAATCGAGTCACGAAGATGTGGGTCATTACTTGAACTTGTTCAATGTAATGCCAATCGTCCTTACAAGATTCGGACGGTGATTCGCCCAACCAAGGTGAATGGAATCAAGACATTCATCAAGAGAAAAATTGTAGTAATCAATTATTTATGAAAGATTACAATGATCAATTGGTGTTCAGAATCTGTCATCAAGATGCTACCGATGGATGCTCATGGGAGGAAGAGATCGTACGATTCTCCACATGCTCATACCAACAACATCACAAAAGAAGTTCTCTCAAAATCAAAGGCAACACAAAGTCATAATGATTCTTCATCAAATCAAAGAATCTACAAAGTTATAAAGACTCAAGAACTACTTCACATCCGAATTCATCGTCAAATGAGCGTGTGAGCATGTTGGAGAAAGACGCGAGACGCTTGAGCAACGGTCGGCTCAGAGTGCATACAACAACATACTATCACAACCACCACAAAGAACAAAGAATTTAAGAACAAAGAAATCAAAGACGCCAAAGGTAATACTTCAAAGGAAACAAGATCCCTACACCGGGAGATTGTTCGAATCAAGGCACTTCTTCACACAAGAAAGAAGAATGTCAAGACGCCAAAGCTACTATTACATCCGCACCAACAACTGCTTAAGATTACTTAAGATATCAATTACTAACACTTAGTGGGAGATTGTTGGAATCACTCCTAAACTATTTCTCAAGTGTTAGTAATCAATATGTAATAGTTAGCTTAATTAAGGCTTTTATGTTAGTGATTAAGGCTAGGCTCATGTAGAAAGCCCATGAGCCTATGCAAAAGCCCAATAAGGAAAGGAAGGGACTAGATGTGTTGCCCTAGCTCCCTTCCCCTATAAATAGTCTTGTAACTCTCATTTGAGAGTTGGTTGTTCACTTTTATACAAAACCTATGCCTAAACCTTTTCTATTCATTCGTGTGTTTGTGTTTAAGTGTTCATGCGATCTTTCTCTTCTATATTTCTTCATATTGATGCTTGTGTTGCAAACATGGGAACCTAACAAAGACCATGGTACATTGATAACCATCTTATTTTTATCAAACCAAAGACTATGAAAAGATTTGATTAGTCTTTACCAAAATCTGTACCCTATTGGACTAGTCATGGTTTTCCACTACCTTAACCACAAGTATGAACTTGTGGGCTAACCAACTCTTCATCTACACAAATATGGTGAGTTAAGTATCATACAATTTTTGGCAAATTGTCAGCCATAAACGGATTTGAGTTATCTTTACCAAAGCCGTTTACTCATGGATTAGTCAGTCCTTATATGGGTTAGACATGGTGAACTGATAACCATTATTGTTATAGTGCAAAGCACTCTCACCAAGTGAAACCCCTCAAAATCCATTTATACATTTATCAACTTATAAATATAACACTCAACAGCTTAAGAAAATTCTTCCAAACATTTTTAAAAATTTATTACTGTTGAGCTTTTGATTCAATCAGTTTCAAAAGCTGATAACATGCATTATCTTTTACCTTACCAAGCAGCTTCTTTTCAAGCATTTCTCTGCAAGTCTTATTTGAAAGTGGATAGTCCACTTCTGTTAGCATATAAACTATCAAATTGTCTAATTCCCAACAATGAACCTGACATGTATGGAAGTATCTCCATCTGATTACTTTCTCTTGACTTGCCAGCTTCCATATCTCATTGTCAGCATCTGGTGGCTCAAACATTGTCTTTAGATCTCCCGGAGGACCCTTTCAAACTCCTCCTCGTGTCTTTGATCACCATGCTTTTCCACCATCATTTTATACAATGTCACCGATAAGCTCCCTTGCTCCTAGTTTTAATGATCTAGATCTTTGCTATCTTTGTAGCTCTTGGACCTTCGGAATAGTGCCCATAGTGAATTCTTGGATGGAGGTTCTTCAACCTTGTCCTCCATATAAGCTTCCACTTCCTTCTTTATCTCAGACTTATCCTTCTTTGTAGGCTTCTTACCTTTGGATTTCTTTTGGTTCACTTAATGATAGGTTTTGAGACCTCACTTCTTCCTCCTTCTTTATAGTGCTAGACTTATCGGCACCTTTCTTAGCTTGACTACCTTTGTAGTTTCTTCTTCAAAGAAGCTCTTCACCCTCTGCAATCTTCTTAACCTCTTAAGTCCTCCCGCCTTTTAGCTCCACGAGGTTGAAGACTTATATCTTTCCTTTTGAGCATTGAGGCTTCTAGCTCGAGAATCCATTGGAGCAAAACTCAGATTTGCTCGACCACGCTTCAAACTCGATTTGAGATCTTGACTTTTAGCTTCCTCAATTGAGTTATTTTCCGCCTAGGATGACCTTGACTTTTGATGTAGTTGATCATGTATTCTCTTTGCTCTCCTTAGTCAATGGTATGTTCATCCTTTCCTTTTGTCTCTATTCTCTAAGCAACCTCTTCTTCTCATTGACCATCTCTACCATTCTTCAAGCAAAGTCTTCGCCCAATATCCGGTAGGATGACCCTATTAACTTCAAGTCTTGCTCTTATGTTGTCCCAATCTTCATCGAGTAGAACTTTGCGCATTTTTAACTTGCCTCTCCTTTTCTTTTGCTCCTCAGTTAGTTCTGGTGGAATCTGCAAGTTCTTAGCCAGAAGCTCATCATAATCTTTTGCCTTGCTAGCTTGGCTGCTGCATCATCATCTTCTGCTTGTATTCTTGCAATTTCAGCCATGCTTGCTTCATCTTCCATAATCTGTCTTTTGGTCTTTTTAGGCTCTGAAGATTCTTCCATTATCTCCTTTCCTTTTCTTTGAGTGAACTCCTCACAAGACTTAATAGGAACATTGTCGAACTAACTTCTTCACCACCGGACTTAATCGCCACCACCGTAATTAACTTCAACACCATGATTAACTTCAAAACCAGATTAACTTCCTCCCACCGCACTTAATCTTCTCACCGTAACTTGCAAGATTCTTCTTTTCTTAGTAGGCTTCTTCCGACTAAGATCCTTTACTAATATATCAGCTGCTTTCAATCTTTGAGGACTAATTGTTTCCTTAAAGGACTTTTCCTTTGCTGGTGTTCTGAAAGCCGATCCACCTTCCTTCAAATTCCTCCCCTGTTTGAGTGAATTTTCATCACCTTCTGAGTTAGTGATGTCTATTCCCTTTGATTTGAATTTCCCCTCCAGTCATTTAACCCTCTTAACTAATTTAATCACAGCTTCTGCTTTTGAGTCTCTTTTGACTTCTGAAGATCCTTTTCTAATTTCTCTATTCTTTGTAGCAATTTTGGAACTAGAGAGAGTGGTTCCTCCATTAATAAGGAGCATGGATCTGCAGTAGGAGTGGTGTTGGAGGTTGTGTCCGAGGAATCTGGTGGATCTTCCTCATACACCGGAGGTGAAGGTGGTGGTGGAGTTGGTGTCCTCTGTAGTGGTGGAGTTGGTGTCCTCTGTGCATGCTCGGTTTATCTCGATTACGATAGTGGTTGATCTTGCGCCTCGATGCAAAGAACAACCGATGTACCTATAGGGTTAGCAATAGCAGGAAACAAAGGGTGGCTCGTGAACCCTTCAAATCCTCTTTTCATATTTGCAAAAATCTTTTTAGTAAAAGGAATAGCAATGTATTGTTGCACGCTTGATGTTTCAACATTTAAGATTATCTCGCAAAAATCTTGGGTACATTAAAAACTTTTTCTTTATTAGCATTTGTAACCATGGCATCAAAAATTATTTTGGAAAAGTTAAAGAGTCTACTAGTGGATAGATGCACCAATGCGTAGCAATAGTTCTTCCAAATTGATCCCATCCACCACTTTTAGAACTCAAATAATGCAAAAGATGATGCACAAGGAAAGCGCCATTGAGGTGTAAAGTGACTTTTCCAAAATTAAAAGTTCCATCGTAAAGGTATCCAATATTACCCAAACCCTAAAAGTTCCTCATTAGGCAACACAATGATCCCCGAGGCATCGACCAATTGAAGCTTGCTTCCGGTCGATTCCTCGCTGATAGTATAGTCTAAAGTATCAATTGTTGCCTTTAATGCAATAGTCCCATCATCAAGATTAATGATGAATCGATCGCCAAAAGCGCTTGATTAATGAAGCATAAATGATTGGATTATGAGTAAGGGCATACCGAATATGAGAGCCCTTTAACAAATACACAATTTGCTCAAGCACATGCTTTAGTTAGGTTTCTTGAGAAAACCTACTTGGTTATGCTTATCATTGAACTTGAATTGTGCCATGTTTAAATCAAATTGAAATATTTTAAGTACTGGTAGGTGCAGAACGATTAGAACTTAGTACGGTTAAAGAAAGTTAATCGGTAGAAAAGATTTTACACTTTAAAGATAAAGATGAAGTAAATAAAGGATGGATATAATCAAATATTATCCATATATATACCGTCACCGAAAATTAAGCAATGGCACTATTAAGGCGGTGAAAATCAATTTTCTTTGACCGACTAAACGGTAATAAAAATTGCACTACCGCACTTAAAATAGTCAACAGGACTTAAGTATGACATCACCATTATAAATTCCGAGTAGTAGCACATCCATCAAACATGCCTTTTCATACATCCCTGGAAAAATTAGTCTAAAACCAAGAGAGATACAATAGGTATTTCTTGAAACCGTAATTAAATCAAACTGTCTACCATAATTAATTCTTAGAATAAACGAAAGAAATTATTCAAGCACACCAAAGATATTGTAGCAAACAAAGAAATTACTTCAAAGATGTTCTAAGAATCACCAAATCACACCAACACAAAGATGTTTATAATACTTCCATATAAAAAATCTAACTATTCATAGAGTAGCCCATGCTACCAACAACAAGAATGAACCTCTTTGGGCTTCATCAAATCCTCCAAGTGATCCTTGTTACAAATATATGCTCATAACATTCACCATCAAAGATGCCTCTATCTCCCATGTTCATGTAAGGATGTTCTGCATATCAAAAAGAGAAATTAGTTTCTCTTGGGGGACCCATGCCTGTACAGGCTTGGGTCTGCCTTGTGGACCTTTAGATTTGTTAGTATTAATAAAAACTGATACACCATTATACTTGGAGTCTGATCTAAGACTCCATTTATAACATGCCGAGGCCTTAACAGATCCCCATAACCCTTTGCAAGCACCGATTCAAAAGTGTTTGTCGATATTTGACCAAGGGTCTTCTAATAGATGAATGTGATTTTGCAAAATTTCTTCACGTTGGAAGACATTTACATGTGATGAGGTATTGGTGTATACCGTTGTCTATGTCAATGTAATTAACATTTACATTACCGCTTTAACTTTAGGCGCACTGTAACTAATATTTTGCCTACCAAGATAATTGACACACCAAGATTCACATTTGATCTAACAGATTAACAAATAAACCGCCAAGATAACGAGCAATCGGTCTAGAAACAAATTTATTTGCATGGTTAATCCTGTTTACATTATTCCACACCGGTCTAACAAAACTATGTTCGGTGTTTGCCGCCATCTTCCTTTTAAGTTCAGCCTCCTTAGCCATTCTTTTCTCATGGAAATCACAATCTCTAATTAAATGACTTAGGCTTCCACACACAAAACAACTCTTCTTAGTAAAAGAGTATCCATCCCCAAACTCTCTTTACATTAACCGATTCCAATTCTTTTCATCTACTTTAGGTGTCTGTGTTTAGTCGGGCTTCCTAGGAGTTTGGACACAACTAGGTTTAACTGCTTTCGTTTAGACACAAAATGACAGCTCAACTTGTTGTGATTTGGGCACATAAGGCTTACCTATTAGAACCGGTTTAGAAATCTTTATGGGTTGATTTTAGCTCAAAAGAACATTCAGAGACATTCCCAAGGGATCCATCACTTTCATTAGATTGACATGCAATACTCTTTGGTTTTGTCTTTTAATACATTGGTCTCGGACTTCTTTCCAAAGATCCTTCACCGCCATTAGATTGACGCTAGAAAATTCAATAGAATAGTCTTGAGAAGCAAGTGTCTCGTGGTTTTTCCATTTGCTATAATCAAATAAAACTCATCATATTCTTTTTTCGGTTTAGGAGTATAATCACCATTAAGAGGATGAAGAACACCTTTGTAGTTGTTAGTTTTAGAAAATCTAAGATATACATGTTTTCCTTCAAAATCACTTTTGAACTAACAAAACAGTTTCTTTCATCTCTTCTTCATATCCTAAAACCTCTTTATCCGATTTTATCTCAAACCCTAAACTAATTTTACTTGTTGAGCTCATACCGAATTTATTAACCTCCATGATTTTTATCATTGTTTTGCCATGTGTTGGAATCGCTCCTAACTCGTAAATGGAACGACATTGACGGGATTATATTTTCTATCTTTGTTACCTTAAACACATGGGCTTGTTATGTCAATATCTCATTGTTGTATGTGTTTGGGTATATAAACCCTCCATACTTCCATGGAGGGTGAGTCTCATTAGTGTAAGCTTTCATCTTTCATAAATAAAACACACTAGTTTCTCCCTTATCTCTAGTTTCTTCACTAACTTGAAGATGGCTTTCTTCCATCTTCCAAGACCTCCCGATTCACCAAATCTTCAATACATATGATCCTAACATTGGTATCAAGAGCCGGTTTGTTATTTGTGGTTGATTTTGGTGATGTTTTCTTGTCAAATACTTGTTTTAAAAACTACATTTTGATCTTAATATTTCACAAGTCTTTTGGGTTATGAGATATTTTTACAATTTTTGTATATTTTTGGTCTAAAAGTCTTATCCTTTCATAGTTATATCACATATCTGTTTGTGTTGCAATAAATGCTTATGTATCCTTCCTTTTAAGATTTTTTACCAATATCGTGAAACAAAGGGTCAAATGGTCCTTTTATTTATAGTCAAAGTGGGTCATCTATGCATTTTACCGGGTTTCTCAAGACCGGTTGAAATCTTTGGACGGAAATCGATCGGAAAAAGTAAACAAAGGGTCAAAACCCTTTTTACGCCTAAGGAGCCATCTTGAGATTTTACGCATAATCGTGAAGTTATGCGTAAGAACTGATACTGCGTAAGTGTTGGGTTCAAGAATACCCAAACCCCTAATGTCAAGGATTTGAATAGAAAATACCCTAAGTGTTTATATCGTTAAACACTAACAGTCACTAAGTGCATAGTCTCTCGTGAGCCATCTTCGTGGATACTCAAGATGAGGCGAAGAAGAAGTCTCTCCACCAAGAAGGCGGAACTTAAAGGGTGAAGATCGAGTCAAGAAGAAGATGGTGGATTCGAGAAGTGATGACAATAACTCACTTTGAATCCCTAAGACTCCTCTCCAACTACTTACACTAAAGACAAACCAAGTAGAAGATCAAGGATATGAAGATCAAGAATGAGCGGGACAAGGCGGGATAAGTTTGAATCGATAAGACGAAGTCCTTATCAACCAAAGTCAACTTTCCCAGAATGGCAAAGATCGTGCCTCGGTCATCACCGACCTTAGGAAAGTAGTCTTGTCTCTTACCTAGAATAGTCTTTAGAATGAGACAAAATACATCAATATTTTGTCTTACAGATGATGTCGCTTGTCACTTAGGAAAGAGTTAAAACTCATACATGTATAAATAGCATAAGAGATGGAGTTAAAACTGATATTTGCGGAAATCCAGCTCATAAGACATCTCAGCATGACAGTGTCATCCAAGCAAGGAGAAATTCCAAGCAACCCAAAATCATTGAGTCATCCTCAGTCTCCAAATGCAAAACTAGTGGTAGCACAATGCACTCAACCACTGACCATGAGTCAATTTCCAAATTCAAAGAGACCTTTAAGCCCAAGCCTACTAGTATGTGGGTCAAGAAGAGAAACTAATCATGTCTACTATTTGTGCAGACACGCCAGGAGCCTATTTGGCATCTAGATAGTGGATGCTCGAAGCATGATCATGCGTTAAGGAGTATTCGCACAAATATGTAGAGGAACCAGACCCAAGGTAGTATTTGGTGATAACTCATCATGTCCCACCAAGTTTATGGTTCGGTTCATCGCAATGGAATAGTTTTCTCTAGAATAGCTTATGTCAATGGTCTCAAATACAATCTCATCGATGTCATCAACTATGTGATGCTAAGTACATTGTGTAATTTAATGACAAACAAGGCACCATTTTTAATGCCAACAAATAAGTTATGTTGATAGCTCCTAGAAGAGATGATGTTTATGTCTTAGACATGTCAACTCTCTCTCAAATGGAACTTGTCTCTTTGCCAAAGCCATTGAAACAATCAACTGGCCGTGGCACAAGAGACTTTCACACTTAAATTTCAAAAATATCAACAACTTGGCAAAACAAAACAAGTTCCTTGGCTTACCATCCTTGGTTTTGCAAAAGATAAACCATGCTCGATCTGAGAAAGGCAAACACCAAAGAGCATCTTTCAAAACAAAACAAAATTTCTCAATCAAAGTCGCCTTCACCTCCTACATATGGATCTCTTTGGACGATCGGTCCTAGATCAATCCAAAGATGAGAAGTATACTCTTGTCATTGTTGATGAGCTCTCAAGATACACTTGGGTATACTTTCTTTCCAAAAGAGTCAGCAATGATACTATAATGTCATTCATCGTGAACGTTGAAAACCGTAATGACATTATCAGAAACAAATCGAGGCCGACAATGGTACCGAGTTCGTAAATGATGAGCTTGAGAGCTTTTGTGATGAAAAGGAATCTCCCAAAATTTTCATCTCCTTACACCCCGAACAAAATGGGGTAGTGAAAGGAAAAATAGAACTCTCATTGAGGTGCAAGAACCATGTTAAATGGCTCACTCTCAAAGAATTTCGGTGATCAAGCGATCAAAGCGACTGTTACACTCAAAATAGGTCAATCATTGTCAAAAGACATAACAAAACCCCATATGAGATATTCAAAGGTAGACTTCGACATCACTACTTTCATGTGTTTGGATGTCCTGTGTTTATTCATAACCACAAGGATCATCTAGGCAAGTTTGATGCTAAAGTCGATGATGGATACTTTCTAGGTTACTCACCGATCTCCAAAGCCTTGTGGTATTTAACACAAGGAGACAACATGTTGAGGAAACCTTCATGTCACCTTTGATGAAAGTGTAGAAAGCATCAGTTCACCAACACCTCGGAGGAAATAGGAATTGATAACTCATCAAGATATCCTCCCCGATGAGTATAACACCGAAATCAATTCCTCATACCAAGTCGATGTCGACATCTCATATTATGTCTTGCCTCACAACCCGTCACAACCAACTATCGGTGAATTCATTGATAATCATCGGTCCACAGTGGGATAGGTAACATCGATCCAAATGATCGTGAACCCGTGATTCATGAAACCCAACTCTGAACAAGACATCTCAACAGATGTTCCTAATGATTTTGTGGCTCATGCCCCGAAATCACTCCCGAGTCTCCGAGAACCTCATCAAGCTTAGATCCTTGACCACAAAGTAAGTGGACAAGATCTCGTGACATTGAGCTTGTAAACATCATTGGTGAACCCACCGAGGGCATGCTCACTAGAAGCATGGTCGCTAAGTTAACTGCAGCTTGACCAATGAATGTCTATATGCCGATTACCTATCGATATAGAACCCAAAAGTGTCATTGAGGCTCTAAAACACCCAAGCCGGGTTCGTGCCATGCAAGAAGAACTTCAACAGCTTGATAAAAATAAGGTCATGACCTTGATCAAATGTCCTCGGGATGTCATTGTCATAGGAATGAAGTGGGTTTCGTAAACAAACCGATGAAAACGACACTATCATTAAAAATAAAGCCGGACTTGTAGCCAAAGGTTACATCAACAAGAAGGCATTGACTATGATGAGACATTTGCTCATGTTGCAAGAATGGAAGCCATCGTAATCTTCCTTGCATATGCTACCGCATGAACTTCAAAGTTTACCAAATGGATGTAAAAGTGCATTCCTAAATGGTGAACTCAAGGAAGATGTATATGTTCAACAACCTCCGTGATTTGAGAGTAGTGAATTTCGACTATGTCGCAAGCTTGATAAAGCCCTTTATGGACTGAAATAAGCTCCTGGGGCATGGTATGAAACTCTCTCACCTTCCCGATTCAAAACAAGTTTGTCGAGGAAAGATAGACAACACATTGTTTATCTATAGGACAAAACAAGATGTGATATCTTGGTCCAAGTATATGTTGATGACATCATCTTTGGCTCAACAAACTACACTCTTTGCAAACAGTTTGAAAATCTAATGACAAAGAAGTTTGAAATGAGCATGATGGGTGAACTCACATACTTCCTTGGACTACAAATCGAGCAAACCGATAAAGGAATCTCCATCACCAAGAGAAGTACACAAGAAATCTCTTGAAGAAATATGAGATATCTCGATCGTGCCTCGGTGAAGACACCAATGGTCCCACCTAAAATCTTGGACCCGATCTCACCGGCAAGTCACCAATCAAACCCATTTAAGAGGGATTGTTGGATCATCGATGTATCTAATTGCTTCTGCACTGGACATACAATTCTATGTCCGTCTAATAGCAAGATATATGTCCAATCCCAAAGAATCTCACCTCACTGCAGCCAAAAGAATACTCGGTACAGAAGGAACACCAAGCCTTGGACTCTATTATCCAAAGTGCTCGGGGTTCGATCTCAAAGGTTACTCGATTACGATTATCCCGGCCGCAACATGGATGAAAAAAGTACCTCGTGGTCCTGTCAATTTCTTGGAGGAAACCGGTTTGTTGGAGTGCTAAAAGCAACAATCGGTGGCTATGTCTTTCAAGGCGAGTATGTGGTCTGTTGCAGGATGTTGTGCCAATGTTTTATGGATGAAAAGTCAACTTAGTGACTATGACATCCATTACAAAATGGTACCCATCTTCCGTGACAACACCGGTGCCATTGCAATCTCCAACAACCATGTTCTTCATCAAAGAACCAAACACATTGATATCGATATCACTTCATCGGGGACCACATAATGAAAGGAGACATAGAACTTCATTTCATCCTCATCAATATCAACTTGTTGATATCTTCCCACCTGGATGAACCTACCTTCAAGAGACCGAAGTCGAATTGGGAATGCTTGACATTGAAAGTCAGGTATCTGAAAACCAATCTCAGTGAGTCTTCCTCAAATGGTTCCGCCTCCCTGAAACCTCAAATTAACCCTCTCACTGAATGAGTAAGACTCATTCAGGGACCCTGACTCTTGATATTGAGCATTGAATGAGTAACTAAATGCATCAAGTATTAGTTACTTAAATGTCCTAGGTTGGAAATCACACCAATTAAATATAGGAATATATGTCTTTGTATCTTACTGTCAAGGCTCCCTCACACTTACCTCATCCCACTTGGCATTAAATGCCTCCTCACACACAAAATATCCTGTGGATATTTTATTACTGCAAAAAAGTGCACTTTTACTGTACACTAGAGGTGGCAATCACAACCCATTTAGAGAAAAATAGGTTGCTATGGGTCAAAAATAACAACTTATGGGTTGGATTGGGTTACCCCATTTGCAAAGAATAGGTCAAATGGGTCAACATATGGACAATTGTGAATCAACAAATGGGTCGAATGGGTCAGCAATTGGGTCGAATGGGTCACTTAAGGGTCGGATGATAACTCAACCATCATTAGATGTCGTGTTTTTTATGTTTTTATACGTTTTTATATTTTTTTTCGTCAGTTTTAACATTTTCATCCGTTTTTGCGCGTTTTCGTCATTTTTACGTTTTAAATGCTTTTTAACGTTTTCGTCCGTTTTGTCCGCTTTTTACGTTTTAGTCTGTTTTGCGCGTGCCGTCCGGATTTTTACGTTTCCGCTTTTTACGTTTTCGTCGGTTTTTGCGCGTTTTCGTCATTTTTTTACGTTTTCGTCCGCTTTTTACGTGTTCATCCGTTTTACGCGTTTTGTCCCTTTTTACGTTTTCGTCCGCTTTTTACGTTTCCGTCCGCTTTTTACGTTTACATCCGTTTTGCGGCGTTTTCATCTTTTTTACGCCGTCCGCCTTTTACGTTTCGTCAATTTTTACGTTTACATCCGTTTTGCGCGTTTTCGTCCGTTTTTACGTTTACATCCCTTTACGTTTTCGTCCGCTTTTTACGCTCTCATCCGTTTTTGCGCTTTCATCCTTTTTTACTTTTCGTCCGTTTTATGCGTTTCGTCCCTTTTACGTTCCCGTTCGTTTTACGTTTTCGTCCGTTTTTGCGCGTTTCGTCCCTTTTTACGTTCCGTCCGTTTTACGTTTCGTCCATTTTGCGCGTTTTCATCCGTTTTTACGTTTCGTCCGTTTTTACGTTTCGTCATTTTTACGTTTTCATCTGTTTTGCTGCGTTTTTGTCCGTTTTACGTTTCATCCGTTGTTTTACGCCGTCCGTTTTACGTTTTCGTCCTTTTTTTACGTTTTCGTCCGTCTTTGCTCGTTTTCATCATATTTTTACGTTTTCGTCAGTTTTTTTATGTTTTCGTCAATTTTTTACGTTTTGCGCGTTATTTTTTACGGATGAAAACGTAAATAAACGGACGAGAACGTAAAAAACAGACGAAAACGTAAAAAGACGAAAACACGAAAATGCATTTAAAACGCAAAACGGCGTGACGAGAACGCGCAAAAACGGATGAAAACGTAAAAAATGTATTAAAACGCGTAAAACGGATGAAAATGTAAAAAGGGCAAACGAAGAAAACGGATGAAAACGCTAAAAACGACGAAATGTAAAAACGGACGAAAATGCGCAAAACGGATGAAAACGTAAAAAGCGCAAAACGGACGAAACGTAAAAATGACGAAAACGCGCAAAACATAATGAAAACGAAAAACGGATGAAAACGCGCAAAACGGATGAAAACGTAAAAACGGACGAATACGTGCCAAAATGGATGAAAACGTAAAAAAACGGACGAGAACGTAAAAAAACGGATGAAAACGTAAAAAAACAGAAGAAAACGTAAGAAAACGGACGAAAACGTAAAAAAGACGACGAAAACGTAAAAAAACGGACGAAAATGTAAAAAACGGATGAAAACGGACGAAACATACTATAGTAACATGATTACAGGTGGAAATGTAACGAGTCGACCCGACCCAACCCGACCTAACCCGTTTGACCCATGACCCATTCAACCCATTCTTATAGTATGACCCGTTTGACCCATGACCCATTTGACCCATAAACCATTTGACCCATGACCCAAACCGACCCGACCCGATCCATTTGCCACCTCATCAGACACTACAAGCGCTTCCTTGAAAACGGATTTTATGCGGGTAGTGGAGGGTGGCATTAAATGTGGAAATTCAAAACGTTTTCAAAACCGACTTTACAAATCCACAAGTTTGCACAAACAACCCCTCTCAACACCCTATAAATACCCTCATAAAATCCTTATAACACACACAAAAGATTTACGCTAACAAAACTCATCAAAATCTCTTTTCAAACCCGTAAATCTTTGTGTTCTTCAAATCCTTTCTCGAAAAATCTTCTTTGTAAACCTTTACAAAAGTTTTTCATCACAACTTAAGTGATTCAAAAACTTTTGATTGTTCTTGTCAAGTTATTCTTCTCAAAACCCTAAAACTTTTAATGGAAATGGCAAGAACACAATCTCTTGATTTGCTTCACGGTGGGTAGGTGATCTTAGCAATGTTGAATTTAAAACAAATAATGTCATAGGCAATTTTGAATATCCTCAAACCGTCTCAAACCTATAAGGACATTATGAAATTTTATATAACCCCTTTAAAAAGGCCTTTGTTCGGTGTCCTCGGGAGTTTTGGGCAATGACTAAGGCCTTTGACCGACACCTCTACCGATGAGAATAACCTTAGACCACTCGTGGAATACCTCATCAGTTCGCCTTAACGGGGCAACAATTCACCTGGATTATAAAACTTTTGCACTTCAACAGGTTAGACTATAACAAAGGAGTTTATGTCGCCCATCCCGAACCCTCCACATGAAGGATGGGTTAAAACAAATCGCTTTAGATCCAAATTTTTGGACAAAACCCCAATACTAAAAGTTCATTCCCGTGGCTTGGAGGATCCTATTCACTTTTGTGATTCGGGTCCTCGGCGGAACCACTCATCCATTGAACAAGTTAACTCTATTTAGTTGATGATGGCATCTTGCTCGATGAATGGGTCACTTGTCGACATAGGGAGATCGTTCTGATGATCTCATAACTGTTACTGAGCAAAACTAGGACGAAATGCGTTTCGTATCCTAGGTTTGTCTCTTGTGCTTTGCAAACGCATCGGGTTCAAATTATCCTCGGGAAGAAAATTTTGGTGCTTTACACCGCATCCCGAGCTAATCAAACTTTCAAAAGGACCCATCCCTTGTCACAAATATTGAATTGACGGCCCATATGGTTATTGTAAACAACGAGACGGAATCGGTGTCTCTAACCCTACTCCTATAAAGAAAGGGAAGTCTCGACGGGACTAAGACCAAACCCAAGTCTCGGGGCCACGAGGCTTGGAGCACCGCCAAAAGGCAAAGAAGACCTAAGACCGATTTGACACCCATCGGAGGCCAATCATCATCTACCCAAGGACAACGAAGGACACCGATAAATCATAATCGGTGCCCTTGGTCCCAACTACTACTCCCAAGATCCGGAGGAAACAAACAACCCGCCGGTAGGGGGCGCCTTCCACTTCGCCCGGTGATGACATTAGCAAATCAAAGCCTTTGTGCGAGGGCACCTTGAATGATCCCAAAGACTCGGAGGAACCAAACAAACCGATAGGGATATCACCTTCATCGACTACGCTAAAGGCACCGAAAACCCATCGGTGTCTCGTGGGTCTAAGGGGACAAAGACTCGGAGGAAAGGAACAACCCGCCTATATGGAACCCAAACCCAATCGACTCTGAGAAGGCATTGGGAAACCCCACTAGTGTTTGAGGGTCAACGGGGACAAAGACTTAGAGGAAATATACCACACGATATGGAACCTATCACCACCCCGGTTAAGTGTTGCCGATGTTTGGCTTGCTATTATCTCAAGATGAACTTGTCGACAAAGTGATGATGAAATTTTATCGCTAGGGAAGAAGTGGACGCCGAGGTTGGCGAACAAGAACCTCACCCGATCCACGTGAGCATCTTGAATAACCATTCCACCCGACAATAATGACTCATCTTCCTCCATCGATGAATTCTAAAGATTTGATATCGTTCTTCCACTAACCAAGAGGCAGCTTGTTTAGTGGATCACCAAATCTTCAAGGAAGCTATACTCCGGGTCATTGAAACATTGTGGGAACAACATACCGAGGTGGTGCGATTATGCGAATCCGAAAGCCGAGGTACAAGCTTTTGATGAAAACGTTCGTGAGTGCTGTGGATCGATGTATGACAATATTCACGATCGGATGAAAATTTGGCTAAATTCTTGAAACCTTCGTGGTGTTGGCACAAAGATAGATGAAATCGTGGAATATGTCAAAGAAGACCCAACGCTCAACTCTAAAGTCTTTGGAGGCTCTTGAGGCGCATTTGAAACAATCCTCCACCTCACCGAATCGATCAAACGCCAAATCAGCAAATGTTCGTGGTCTTCATTCTTCATCCATCTCTTCAAGCTACATTGGGCTCTGCACACTCGGTAGCTACTTTGGCTCGTGCATCTTCTTCCTTGGCACGGAATATTGGGCCCCGAATGACCGCTGGAAGTATCTCAGCCAATTTGGAAGCTAAGGTCATCGGAATTCAAACAGATATTTCATATATCAAGGCAATGATCACCGAAATTTATCATGCCTTCAAGGTCAGCAGCCTCTCCCCCTCAACATCAACACCAACTCTTGCCCTCACCGACACTCCCGCAATAGTTGAGGGGAGAATCGCTAAAGAAACTCCTCTTCACACCGAGGGGAGCCAACACCACCGAGTCAGAGCTCCAATATCATCATCACCACCATCCCACTGCACCTATTTCATCGGTACCACCAACAACATCAACAACAACAACACCGCAGCTACACCACCTATCATGACAAAACACCACCCTTGGTTGCATCATCTTCATCAAAGCCAAGACAAAGGGAAGGCCATAATGCAAACACGAGCCTAAACCCGAGCCCGAGAAGATTCCCTAGAAGATCGACGACACCGAATATCGGCTCACACCTCAACGGCTAAGTGCCTATCTTGCTAAAGTAGAAAGGAAACAGAAACTTCTTGAGGAAGAAAGGAAGAGCGGAGAAGCATTGGTAAAATTTGTTCCGAGGAAGTCGAAACATTGGGATAGATGCTAAGAAGCTTGAAAACGGTCAGCAGATGAAGTTCAAGGATGCTCAGCAACAAAAATGGTGAAATGAAAAGCGGTTGGAAGAAAAACAAAAGAACTGCGACCATCAGAAAGCAAGAATTGACCATTATAATTGGACAATGACAAGCGAAGACTAAGCGAGAAGATCATCGATGTCAAAATCATTCCCATGTCTAAACCATCGGAAATGCACGCCTGCTGGGGGATGATAAAGGCATTTCGAGGGTCATAATCCCCTAAAATTCACGACTTTGGGATCATGAACTCGATGAACTCGGTCCAATAATTGAAAAGAAGCAAAACGCGGTGGTTAAGGAGTTGATGAAGATGCTCGATAAAAGGTATGAAAGACTAAGAGATACACCAAAGACAACTGGAATTCACTGCTTTAATCGCACCACAAGGATCTCAACCTCGGTCATCACAGGCAAAAGAAAGAGGGTTGAGTTCCACCGAGATCAAAGTGCGGACTCGAATGCAACAGGAGTGCACGAAGGTGTAAAGTTCGTGAATCTGTATGGTGATTGAAAAGCACGAAGAGGGCTATTCCACATTGATGTCTATGGAAACCCAAGATTTCAAAGGCGGAGTGACATTGATCGAGCGTGTGTAGCTGCAATGTCGAGCTACATACCGGTGGCCTCTCGGATCCAAACTCCAAAGAAACATCGAGGTTACGCCATGACCTGAATGCCAAGATAAGAGAGCACCCTGACAAAGAAACTCTCCTCAAAAAGAAACCTAAGCTTGAAGCACTGGGGATCCATCTCAACTGACATCTTTATCATTTTTCTTTTGTACTAGTGATAGGAACCTTGTAATTAATCAATAAACGATGTATGCTTTTGTTAAAAGATTCAGTGTTCCTTATTATGTTCAATAGTACATTCAGTGTAAGAAGAAGCCATTTGCTCACTTACACTGATCAAACACTTAGGCTATTTGTATATCCAAATAGGGGGAGACTGTTGGGTTTAGTAAATACCCAAACCCCTTATGTTAAGGATGTGAATAGAAAATACCCTAAGTGTTTATATCGTTAAACACTAACAGTCACCGAGTGCATAGTCTCTCGATGAGCCATCTTCAGATACTCAAGATGAGGCGAAGAAGAAGTCTCTCCACTCGAAGAAGGCGGAACTTAAAGGGTGAAGACCGAGTCAAGAAGAAGATGGTGGATTTAGTGGTGATGACAATAACTCACTGAATCCCTAAGACTCTCTCCAACTACTTACATCAAGACAAACCAAGTAGAAGGCGGAAGGATATGAAGATCAAGAATGAGCGAGACAAGGCGGGGATAAGTTTGAATCGAGATAAGGCGTAAGTCCTTATCAACCAAATTCAACTTTCCCTAAATGGCAAAAGATCGGGCCGGTGTCATCACCGACCTTAGGAAAGTAGTCTTGTCTCTTACCTAGAATAGTCTTTGAAAGCGAGACAAAATACATCGAGATTTTGTCTTCGTATGATGTCGGTTGTCACTTAGGAAAGAGTTAAACTCATACATGTATAAATAGCATAAGAGATAGAGTGAAAAGATTAAGCTTATGAATTGTAACAACACAAATACACGCAAGCCATCTTTTCACTCCTCCAAATACAACTTAATCCTTGAGATAGCTCGGTGGGTTCTAAGAGTTGTGCTCGGACTTAGCTTTGAGCTTAGAGAGGAGTCGCCAAACTTTGTCATTTCAATCCCAAGTCATTGCTCAAGTACTTTGGTAACATATTCTTTTGATTGATTTCTAATAAAGAATATGATGTTGAAAATTACTTTGTGTGTTTTACTTATGTTAATTTCACCATTGTTCACCGTTAAATTGTTTTAAGTACTTAATTGTTTTTAAACGATAGTGAATAGGAACAACAAGAAGGTTTTACGATATGCCTATGCTTACAAGATAAGCCTTACGCGAAGACCGAGTTTACGCATAAGGGAGTTTACGATAAGCTCGTTACGATAAGCATCCTTTACGCATAAGCATCGTTTACGGCAGAAGACCGATGTTACGATAAGATCAAAATGTTTAAGCATAAGAAATTGGAGATGTAGAAAAGTATTACGCGTAAACTATTATTGACCTTGACCCATACCAAATATACCAACGACTGATTAACCTTAGATCCAAATTTATCTTCACTGGTCATGAAAGCTATACGAAAAAGAAAACATGAAGATGAATAACTAGTTGACCATGTAACAAATACAAACAGACTTGTGGACTTCAGTTATTCGACATCATAAGTCCAAAGCCAACAAAATAAAAAAAAATCAGCCAATCTACTCATCACTTTCACACTACAAACTCCAACAAATCTAAACTAACTCAATCCCTTCATCAAGACTCGGACTGAATAAGTAATCAAACAAAAGCAAGATCTCAGTTTTCCTTTTTCGTGGTCTCAAATCCATTATAATTCATTCATACGAAAAGGTTATCTTCATAGACCTTTGATACTATCCGAATATTAAGAAAGTAT
Organism: Chrysanthemum lavandulifolium; assembly: GCA_022545495.1. NCBI lineage: Eukaryota > Viridiplantae > Streptophyta > Magnoliopsida > Asterales > Asteraceae > Chrysanthemum > Chrysanthemum lavandulifolium. The sequence goes on along the minus strand of CM040241.1, from coordinate 149,895,078 downwards.
TATAACAATATTGTTATATACTTTACTTGATTCGTTCAAAAGTAAATCAGAAAATAAACAAGATTGTTGTATTCTTGCTTTCTTTCGTTATAAGAAACACAAAACGATTACTCATACTTATCTTACCCGAGACCCCATGGATCTTGAAGAAATTAACGCTCTTCTTGATTCATATCATTCAATAAAATTGAAGAAATAAGGTAGGGTGTTGATTATAATGATTGTGTGTTCGGATATGCAAAGATTATAGGAGATGAGATTTAGGATGAGGAGAGAGCAGATTTTCTTTATCTGTTTTTTTTTAGCGTTTGATTTAAGGTGGGTGAGAGGATTTGACGGTAGGCGCATGTTTTCTTTGTGATATTAGGGTTATGACCTAATTTTTAGGTTATACTGTGAAGAGGTTTTATAACCGGTTCCTTATTTTGATAATGGGTCATGGGCTTTGGCATCCTATCAATGGACTTGGGCCTTGGATTATATTTCGCTAATGAGATGGGTGATTTTAGATCCAAGTTTATTTGCAATATCGTTTGTTTCTCTCATTTGAGATAAATAGATGTAAAAATTTTGTCATCCAACTTTTGTGTTACAAATTCTTGGATACAAATTTTTAAATATTGGATTATGAGTGGTATTTTGGTATGATAAAAATTTCACGAGGATACAATTTTGGCAAGATCGGAAAACCATTATCAAGTTCATTTAAACCGTTAATGAAGGCTAGTTTTGAGCGTTTAACCGCATGATGTGATTGCGGAGTTAATTCTTTATTATTTATTTGAGTATGAAGTGGGATATCACGGATGCGTGTACTTAGTATCTGAAGATATCGGGGTTGGTTGGATGCATGATTCTTCAAGATCCTTGTTCGAGCTTTAACCGTTACGAATGACAAAGACTTGAGTTGTCTAGTTGTACCTGATGTAAGGAGTTACGTTGTTGTGCTCCCAGCGTATAACTATCACTTTTAAGGAGTTACATTGTTGTGCTCAAGTGTCACACTAAGGTATAGATAATTTGAGAAACTTTAAGTTTACCTTTTTTTCGATGGTGTTAAGAAAAAGGTTTCTTCGTCTGACAATAGTGCAAGTTTAAGTCACAAGTTCGGGTTGTACTACTTCAGTCTCAAGTTCATCATATTGGGTTTTCTCCATCGTAGTCACTACAAAAGTGTCGTAATGATAATGGGGTTGGTAAAGTTAGGCGAGAAGAGTATACACGAGTAGATAAGTCTTATCAAGAATTGATTCTCACATGATATTTATGGTACTTCACAATTGTTCAATTACTTGGACATACATGGTTTCGCTATCTCCAATTCATCATCAACATCGTGGTGTATGATTTCGATTCATTGAAAACATCGAGGGAAGAGAGTATAGGTGTTCCTTGCTTCTTTGATGTTTTTGGATTTTTTCGAAAACCGCTTCCTTCATGAATTTCTTCAATCAGGGGGAAGAAATGAGACGATCTGTGGTGAAAATTTCTCAAGTTGGTGTAATCGTCTCACTTTCATAGAGTTATCGTGTGTGAATTTACCTAAATCTGATGTTTTGATGCCTCACACACGGTCATTTTATCGAGTAATTGTAGATTCACTGGTAACTATTATTCCGATGGACCGCAACATTCAGGGGGAAGTCGTTTCATTTCGTCTTTCATGGTTTGTTTGGTGTGAAGCATCTACATATGTGAGAAGATCTTGTTGATTTCTTGCATGTTACCCCCGAACGGATTTTCTGAAATAAGTCAGATTTACCTTGTGTGGTTTACTACTCATCTACAAATTCCGCTGCATATTGAAAACTTCAAAAGTTAGAGGAAAATGTTCACTACATCAAAGTTTGAATCACTAAAGACGGTTGTCGGTTGGGGAAGTCGATTGAAACTTCGCCAAAAGGAAGTGTACTGGAGAAGTCGCTAAAGACATGCGGCATGAATTGGGGAAGTTAATCCAATTTATGCATATTACATCATTGCCTACAAGTGAAGAAAAGCGGTTCTCAAGTCAAGGTACAAGAAAAGACAAAGAGCGTAAACTTTCATCATCCTCAAGACTTGAAGAGCTTATGAAGACCTTTCTTTATTTGTTTTCTATATACGTAGTAAATGTTGTAAGTAATCCCTTATGTCGTCCAATTGGGGGAAGATTGTTGGAATCGCTCCTAACTCGTAAATGGAACAACATTGACGGGATTACATTTTCTATCTTTGTTACCTTAAACACATGCGCTTGTTATGCCAATATTCCATTGTTGTATGTGTTTGGGTATATAAACCCCTCCATACTTCCATGGAGGGGTGAGTCTCATTAGTGTAAGCTTTCATCTTTCATAAATAAAACACACTAGTTTCTCCCTTATCTCTCTAGTTTCTCTCACTAACTTGAAGATGGCTTTCTTCCATCTTCCAAGACCTCCCGATTCACCAAATCTTCAACTTCAAAACTTTCACTTTTCAAGAGTATAGGTGTTCCTTGCTTCTTTGATGTTTTTTGGATTTTTTTTATGAAGAAAGGTTTATGCGTAGGATATGTGATAAAATGAACAACCAACTCTCTAATGAGAGTTACAAGATTATTTATAGGAGGGAACTAGGGCAACACACCAAGTTCCCATCCTTTCCTTATTGGGCTTTGCATAGGCTCATGGGCTTTCTACATGAGCCTACCCTCGATTACTAACATGAAAGCCTTAATTAAGCTAACTATTACATATTAATTACTAACACTTGTAATCTAGTTTAGGAGTGATTCCAACAATCTCCCCCTAAGTGTTGGTAATTGATGATTTGAGTGATAACGTTGTAGGGGCTGATGTAATAGTAGCTTTGACTTCTTCTGACATTCTTCTTTCTTGTGAGAAGAAGTGCCTTGATTCCAACAATCTCCCCAGTGTAGGGATTGTTTTTCTTTGAAGTTTTTCAGCTTTGTCATCTTTGATTTCTTTGTTCTTTTGTTCTTTGTTCTTTGTGGTGGTAGTGATAGTATGTTGAGGTTATACGCATCAGTCCGCTTCCGTTGCAAAGGTGTCCACGTCTTTCTTCAACATGCTCACACGCCTATGATGTTGGATTTCAAGATCGATGTAGTTCTCTTGGTCTTTGAACTTTGTAGATTCTTTGACTTTGACGAAGAATCATTACGACTTTGTGTTGCCTTTTGAGAGAACTTCAATTAGTGTTGTTGTTGGTATGAGCATGTGAAGAATCGCACGATCTTTTCCACCCGCTAGCATCCATAAGAAGAAAACATAAAACATGGGTTAGAAATAATCCGGTAACACAAGTTTGAACTTGAGTATGTTAATAGCATAGTGTGAAAACACGACTCTAATTCTCACAAAGGCATTCTCTCGAACTGGAGTCCCACAAGTGAGATAACGCGATATCTGATATACCTACGATTCGGTGAGTCGTTGAGGTACATCAAGCATCACCCCATGATCAGACCTTTTGAGACACACTAAGCGTAATCCACGAGGAGTTTCAAGTGACTCTTGTGAGGGTCATTTGATGTTGACTCTGGCGGGAGTTTCCATTTAATCACCGAGGATCACATATGTGAACCTCTCATAAATGTTCTTGACATTGCTAAGATCGTGAAGGACTCTAGAATATATCACTTGCATCCTTATTGTTGAGCGAAAAGTGATGAATTGTTAAGTGTTCCTAAGAGATCTTTTGATGAATCTCGTGGCTCTAGACTCAATAGTGCGCTTTGGTTTTCTGGCGGAGACTATGGAGAGGGTCTCCTTCTTCAATACCAGTGATCTCTAAGAGAACCGATAGTTTACGTAGGGTTCCTGTGAGAATGAAACAAGCTTCATTGAGAGAAACTTGAGTGGATAAGAAGGTTTAGTGCATGCGCCATTGGGTCCATGACGACTTTAATCTTCAATACCGGTGTCATCAAGTGACAACCAAGAGTATATGAATTGAACCCGGTGTCCGCCCTAAGTTGAATAATTTGGAGGGCTATTTCTTTTCACCCTTTTCTTTACTTTTCTTTTAATTCTTCAACTCCTTCTTTCTCCGATTCTCATTTCTCCTTTTTATAATCATACCTAAGGACTTCTAATTCTAACTATTGGTGGTGTCCTTGGGTAGATCCCTCCGACTCTGGCGGATCATAGACAGTTATTCTAACCTTAGTCACCTTATAACTCCATGACTAACCTATGTTTCCATAAAACCAATATTCATGAAAGTCTCTCAAAGTGATTATGAATAAAAGCTTTTAGTACCCATCGTTGAGAGTTTAGGATTTTGCGTAAATCGCCTCCACATGTGCTAAGTGTTTTGTGACAAATCTTCACCGTGAGAGAAGAGCATGCACTTTTGAATTGATCAACTCAAGATAGACAATTCCCCGAGAGGCACGGTTACGTTACATAGTTAAAGAGTTACATTGTCAGCTTTTAGGTGACAACTAGCTCTAATAACTACCTTGAAGATGTGGACAACCCCGAATGGTTGTCAAACCCGTCAAAGTTCATGTCTATCAGGAGTTTCTTGAATGGTACAATCTACTCGGATAAGTCTTGGAAGACAAATCTTTTCGATGTATGACAATTCAGATCTCGTCAATTCATGTGTTGAAGTCTTATCACATGAAGATTCAATAGCATTTCACAACATATTTCTTATCACATAATTTTTCTCCCCCTCAAAAATGGCATATAAATGTTATTTTTGGCAAAATTTTGATATCAAATATGTCCATTTCTAGTTTTGTGGGAAGATTACCACGAAGATCAATTTTGTGAACAAAGTTTTAAGCAAATACTCCCCCTCAACAAGTAATATTAACTTTTGAGGTTTTGGAAAATATAAGGGGAAGTACTCCGAAAGTTTGGTCATCCTCCCATATAGATCTTCCAACCGTCCCATCTGATCCCGATGAATCAACCTTTCATCAAACCTAGTGATCAACGAACATCCTTGCGATCCTTAGAATTCCATCTCTTCGTCTGAATAATACCCAACTCAATGTCCTTCAATCGATATGCCAATCCATCTCGAACCATCTGCAGGGTGGCGTCACAGAACTTGTGAATTTCATCAAAAGCCATGAACCAAGTATGATGATTTTCACTTCGGTAGACAAACCCAAAATTTTGTTTATGAATGATTTTGTACTGAGGTTCTTGATTGATTCCATTGAAGTGTAGAAGTGGTGCGGTTATATTGAGTTGTTTTTGGTAATATTCGACCCCGAGGTGGAGATCTTCAACACGCTCTTTGATTTGAAGCGTATGAAAACAAGGAGTGCAGTAATATACTTGATCTGAATTTCGGTTGAGATTCAGGTTGGGGCTGTGTATGTCATGATCCTCACCACCAGTGTATGTAAAGTGATCAATGGTTTCTCCATTGGTGGTGTGGTTTCGAATCATTGGATGGAGTTGCTTTCAATGATTTTGTTGTTGACTTAGTTGTTTCTTTTGTTGATGGAGGTGATGATTGAGATGATGATTTGGGTTTGGTGGAAGTGTCAAAAGTGGTTCAAGACTGCTGAGGTATGTGTGTTGGATTGTCAACTATGTAGTTGTCTAATTCCTTCATTAACTTTTCCTCTTGACTCTAGCGACTTCTTGACCTCTTTTCGCATCATTTCCACGTCGACCACCAAATTATCATCATCGGTGACTCTTTCATCCTTATCATGATCGTAATCTCCTTCGCCGATATTTCCACATCTTCAACATGCTTTTCTTCTTGCGGTTGTTTTAGTTGTTGTTGTGATTGCTTCATTTCAATAGTTGTAGTGACGGTGACACCATGATCCTTACGGGTTGATTAACCGGATCGGATGGGGTAAGAGTTGTTTGCAATGGATCTTCCATAAGTGGAGGACTACTTGCTTGACCTCATGCCCTACCGGGTTGATTAACGAGAAAGGTTGAAGCATGGTATTCCATCCTTTTCGCTTTAATGTCTTATGAAATTGTATTTCCTCATCCATTGAATCATACTCATCATCAAGATGATTTTTGAGCATGAATTTGAATGGATGTTGCAGAAGGATGACCACGACAATTCGCAAGATGATTGAGCATATGAAGTTGTTGAAGACGACGCGAGATTGTTCTTGCCAATTATTTTGTCGTATCCATCCGGGAATGTGTTTGCCATCGAGAGCTCGGTTGGGGCATTGATGTTTGCTTGATTTGCAGCCATTTTGTGATCTAAAGACATTAGACAAAAGATGACATATGGAAACACAATGTGTTTGTTTTGTGACAAGCGGCAATTTAGGGAGTCTATTTTAGGTAACCGTGACACGTTAAACTAAACTAAGCTTTTGCCTTTATCACTATTTTATAAACCATGACTTGATTTTATATCGTCTATTGGTTTTACGGTTTATTCACTATTAAATGAGTTATCGTATGAGTTTTAACTCTATTTGGTTTCGCACTAGAAAAGCCTAAAACGAGAAATATTGTAACTTTTAGACCAGAATCGAAAATTGACAAATAAATAGTCAAAACTCGTGGAAAACGTAATTAACGATGTTAGAAAGTCAAGGAACGTCATGAGGCGCTGGGGACAATATATGAGCTCGGGAATGGGTAAACGAGATAGTTTATGAAAAATTACAGGTTTGGCCCTCCTATTTCTACCTAGCCGGCCACCCCCTCCTCCCATTTTTTATTTTTAAGTCCCTACTCCCTAGCTATATATACCTCACCTCACTTCCACTCTTTATTTCTCTCTCTAACACACACACTAGCACTTTTCTCTCCCTTTCTCTCTAAAACCCTAGACACCACCACCTTGGTGCCGACCACTTTTCCGCCACCACCGCCTGACGACGGCGTCACCCTTACCTACACCACCAAATCAAAGATCTTTTCATCCTCTTTCCATCCATATATAATACGCATACTAAAACCTTCATTAATGATTTCAAATTTAAAGATTAAGATTGATTTTTAGGGTTTCTAGTAGGTTTTGCAATTGGTGCTTGAATAAGGTAAATGGAACATGGGTAGAGCTTTTTAAGCTATGAAAAGCCATGTATGGGCTTATTAGGGTTTTGACCCTATGTCCAAATTTGGGGCTTTTGGGTGAAAAATGGAATTAAGTCTAATTAATGACTAAATAAACAAGTAATTAGTGTTTGGTAAGTGTGTGGTGTATCAATTTGATGGGTTTATGCATTTTAGGTTTAGTTTCATCTTTTGGTTAGAATAGATGATGGGTTTTGTGATTGGTTAATGATTGGAGCTTGAATGATTGGAGTTGGATGTTGTGGAATTGATTTGGAAGTGTTTGGTTGGGTGTGAGATGGTGATGAGCCATCATGACCACGATGGTCATGGCTTGGATGTTGTCTGAGACCCACATGGACCTTGGGTCCGGTCGGGTCATTTTGGTAGCTTGTTGGTTGATGTAGTTGAGGTTTGATGAGACGCGTGGAGCCGAAAAGCTTCTAGGGCTTGTTTGGTTCACGTGGTCTTAATCGACCATGTCATGACCATTAGGGTCATAACATTAGTTTCGGGCATATTTGGTTGATTGATTGGTTGGCGAGATTGTTTTGAGTTGGTTTGGGATTGAATTGCGCTATTATGACTTTTAAATTTGGACTTGATATATATATTGTTGACTTTGAGCTACGTCGGCGTTACTTTGACTTTTTAGTCAATAGTTGACTCAAACAAAGCCATAACATGGACTTTAGTATAATTTGGACTATTGATTGATTAAAATCCGAGAAGTTATGACTCGTGCTTGTGGACTCGAAACGAATAACGATATGAGATTAATATTGGAATTTGACGAAATATATATATAAACATGAAAATGCTAATAGACTATAAAATATAAATAATAAATGGGCTTTTGTACCAAAAATATCGATAACAAGTTTTATCTTGTTATTTACTATTTTTAAATGGAAACTAACGACTAAATTGGAAATGTTTTGTACTAAATAAGTAATTAATGTTTCGAGTACACGTTTATCAATAAATGTCAATTGTGGACATTTAATACTAGTTTAAGTATTTATTTACTTATGTTGTGTGCATGGGTTACGGATAACCTAACGTTAATAGTGTTGATCCACGTGGGTAGCGGACTTATTAGGTTGACGAATCTAATAAGAGCCCGCTAGGATGCGTTGGGAAACCTTATTAATGGGTGAATTATCCTTATGACTCTTTAGGATACGATTGATTTATGGGATAATATGCGACACAAGTAAATAAATGAGTTTATCGAGTTGACGAATTCGATAAGGTCTACTATTTATTCCGAACTTATTGGACTATGGAATTTATCGTTTAGAGGTCTCATTGTGTCGCATTGAGTTATATATTGGTTGTTTGAGAGCATTCATAGCATCATATTGAGTCGATACACCCACATGAGGAATACCAAACACTAGGATTAAATGGTGAAATGAGACATTTTTGGAAATAACGAAATGGAATACACTGGGGTAGATAATGTTGATTTCGAGGAATATATATATTAAATATGGTCTACATTAATAGATTGTGCCGAGTCGATAGTTGTTGTGCCGTGATTACCGTTATCTTCTGCTAGTGTTTATTTGTGCGTTGATTGCTTGAGGTGAGTTTCATAGCCCCACTTTATCTACGTTTTAACTACATTGGGGTGAGAATCATGCTACTGTTTTCGGACCGTGAAAACTATTTGGATTTGCTTATATGCTTGACTGTTTAGATAGATCTGCGGTAGTTGTTGCCTTAGACTAGGGTAGCAATCCTAATTGCTATAATTGTTGCCTAGCTAAGAATAGACTTCTACCTCGACCTAGTCCGAGGTTGGCAATTGTTCTAGATTTTGCCACGACGGTCTTTGGACTAGAGTCATTGGGCCCGAGTAGTCCCACGGATGCGGGACATGTTTTTGGTTGGTGATCCGGGTAGGATCGGTATTTATCTATCTTAGGTCTTGCATAGCAAATCAACTACTCTTGGTCCACTATAATTTTGTTGAACTTAAACCTATGAACTCACCGGTAATGGTGACCTTTTAGCATGATTTCGGTATTTGAAAGATGTTTGGAATACGTGGTTTGTGGAAGCTTGGCAAGAAGGCGGGGTTCAAGGATCATTTCTGACTCTGATAAACTTTGGGGGACCTATTTTATAAAATTATGTTTTGGGCCTAATAATTATACTTTTCGATTAAATGTTCTGAATACTTAAATTTGGGATTGGTTTTGAATGTTAAATGACTATCTTTTTGCTATACTTGTGTGCGATACCAATCCAAAAAGTAACGCCCTGAAAACTTGATTAAGTCTTCATTGCATCGAGATTTGGGGTGTTCTGATTGGTATCAAAGCTCAAGGTTATAGAGAATTAGGTATTTTATAAACCCTAAACTATAACCACTTTTTAAGAAAATTGATCCTCGACCGACGACGCCCGCTTGCTTGTCAAGCTTCTTATTTGAATATGGTATGAACTGCGATTTGAATTATGAGATGATCTGTTAAGGGATATTGTGAACTGATTATGGAAACGTTATGATTTGGAGATATGATTATTGATTTTGGGAAATGAGATATGATTATTGATTTTGGAAAATGAGATGTGATTATCGGGATATTACGAAATTTGATTTGAGAAAACGATATATTGTGATTTTGGAGTTTTGAACTCGATTGATTTGATATGGGATTATGTGATGGAACGGAACTTATGTGTTTTATTTAAAGGCATATTTTGAGTAATGCGGTACCTACACTTTTAAAAGCTTTCATTACGTGATATATGTTTTGGGTTAAGTTGATGCGCTTATTAAAACTAGTTGTTTCGAACACTTATACCTACCCTATGCCATTGTCACAGACTATGCCTTCACTAGCTTTTGATGTGTCCGAGGAGGTCCTTGATGTTGCTAGTTCGCCAAGATTGATTCTCATGACGGTTGCGCAGGTGATCCTTATGAGATTGCCGTCACACTAGTTCATCATCATCGAGATCGTCCTAGCTCATTTAGGTAGCTCACTTTACATCGGTCTTAAGCGAGCACAGACTCCTAGGCTTGCTTATAGCACCGCCCGCATGTCCGTGAGACCACCATCATCACCTATCCGCTTAGCAAGATCACCATGTCCTAAGAGGCCTAGATCTTCTAGTGTACCACCTCGGGATTTACTGCAGAGACTCCGACTCATGGACTCTCCCCTTATGGATGAGGCGAGGAGGAGCATGAGATTGAGGAGCAAGTATGTAGATAAGGATGAGGATCCTCGGGAGGAGGATGATGAGGATATCGGAAGGGGTACTCCTCCATTCAGAGTCCTGCACATTCTCCAGGACGTGTTCTCCTTTGCTCGAGCCTAAGTCCCTGGACTGACCTTTAGACATCGACTCAAGACCTTACTCACCTTATATAGGTAGCCCGTTAGGATCCGAGATACCATCGAGACCTGTTTGAGCCCGGGAGTATGGTGAGGCAGGTCGATGTGGGAGAGGATTACATCGCAGGTACTAGGCTTAGTCGGTTGACGGATCGTTTGGTTTGAGTGTCTAGGGCTAGTATAGAGGATCGAGAGTTGATATAGACCGAGTCGGGAGGACTAGGGTTTTGCGTGAGGGTATGTCGAAGCTCCGGGGGCGGGTTGGGGACTCGCCGAGTTGGTTCATGACGACTCGTGATCTTGATAGGCGATTTGGCGTAGGATTGGTGAGTTGGAGAGAGGTCGCGGAGCTTAAGAGTGATCGTGACTCGGCGTGTTGAGTTAGAATCTTTGTGGAGAGGTTGGCGATGTTAGGAGATCGGTTAGTGGTATTCGTAGACGTGGCTAGATAGTATTAGATTCATGGTTTTGTACCATCTTGAAACCGAGTATTACTTGGTTCGAGATGTAGGGTTATCCTAGTTGTCTTACTAGTATCGTCGTTAGGATCATTTTTGATTTCTTCGTATCCTTCCATGTATCTCCACTTTTGAAACCTATGAGTTATGGTTATTGGAGCGTGCATCCTTAGTTATGATTCGGTATTTGATTGTTTCGCTTTGATATAGCGTTATCCTGCTGGCCTTGAGTATGTATTGGGCATTATTGGGTGATCCTTGGAACCCAACTCTATCTTTAGAGCGTGGTGTGAACTTATGAACTGTTCTTCTTGCCTTCAAAATGATGGCAACAAGGCGAAACTCGCTTAGCAACAACCGAGCAGCTCCTGCTGTTGTTGCCTCGGTCGTCGAGGTCGCCGTCGGCCCCACCACACCATTGCTGAGAACCCAAACACCGATAACCCGGTGTAGAGAACCCGAATGTGAACGACCATGCCGAGAATGGTCTGTTCCACAAAACCCTCCACCGTGAACCCGGCCCATGTTGACCCGATTAGTGGCACAAACGTGTCATTGAGCGCTAAGTGAGACTAATCTCTAACACCTTTAGTGGAACCCCAATCTTTGAATCGAACTCGAGGTTGTACCTACAAAGAGTTCCGATTCGTGGTCCCATTGAGTTTGGAGGAACTGAGGGAGTAGTTTACCTGACTAGGTGGTTAGAGAAAACTAAATCTGTGTTTGCTGTTAGTAATTGTGAGTAGGATTGTAAGGTTAAGTATGCAACATATACCTTGAAGGAAGAAGCGTTAACCTGGTGGAACAATTATCACATATCAATAGGAATTGATGTAGCTTATAGTATGACTTGGACTCAGTTTAAGACTCTCCTGATCAAGACTTACTGTCCTAGGAATGAAGTTAAGAAGTTAGAGAGTGAGTTCTGGAACCATAAGGTTAAGGGTACTGACATGGCGACTTATACTCGTCGTTTCCAATAGTTATCATTTCTTTGCCCTGATATGATTCGCACTGAAGAACTTAGGATTGAGAGGTATACTGATGGATTGCCTATAGCTACTCGAAATGATGTCATCGCTGCAAATCCAGTTAATTTGCATGAGGCAATTATTGTGGCTCATCGTTTGATGGACTCTTATGTACCAGAAGTAGGAGACAAGGGTAAGAATGATAGGAGTGATAAGAGGAAGAGGAATGAAGGATATTAGTTTTCACTTACACATCAAACCAAAACACCAAGTTGGCGTATAAATGGAATTCTAGAAAGAGAAAGTTAGAGGTTTAGGGAACTTAGTGAGAGAAAGTGAAAGATATTATTATGAGCTCCAACTCTCTACCTTGGGAGGTAGAGAGTATTTATAGTCTTACATAAACGCCACACAACGGGTGTGGATCGGGCATACGGTGGGTAAAGACCCGTCCGTCCTCCACGGTGTTACTTAACTAACTACTACTTAGCTTGAAATAACTACGACTACGAGCTTTCTAGCGATTACATATACTTGAGGTGACCGACTCTTTAATACACGGAATTTCTAATTCTAACAATCTCCCAAGGAGGTCGCCTCAATCATGTACTAAAATTACATTGAATACAAACGGATATTACATTAAAATTGTTCTTGCATTCTTGATGTAGTACTTTGCTCTGAAGCTCGTAGTCATTTGTTGGGTTTTAGGTTCCTTGTATGATGAATTACTTTAAGTAATGGAACCGCGGACAAGCTTGAAGATAGCCACGGACGTAAGAAGAGTAACCATCGATGAAGATAACCGCGGCTAGTAGTATTGAGTAATCACGATAGTATTGTAAGTAATCGCTAGTTCTATAGAGTCGGTTAGTTTATTGTATCAGATAAATATGGATAAGATATTTATCTTGTAGGTTACGTATTGTATATTGTATAGGACTCCTTATCCTATAAAAGGAGGTCCTTGGCTAGGTTAGATATACGTGTATTTTATATCTAAAGTCGTTTTCACTTCAAGGTTGCAAAACCCTAATACTGTAAGAGTATTCGTATTAATAAATAATATTGAGGTATTGAAAGTTAATCGTTCTTCTTCTTAAGATCAAGTGTTAAATTCGCGTAATACTTGATAAGCTTTTGTTACTAGTCGGTTTCTATATTAGATCGTTTGCTCATTGGGATCAACAAGTGGTATCGAGCTTGTGATCTAGAAGCTGCTATCAAGAAGAAGTCTCATTAATTTGTACTCGAGGAAGTTAAGATGTCCAAGAAACTCATATGGTGATCGCTTCAAGGTTCCATGCTCGAACATGGTGAATATCAAATCGGAGGATGTGAATGAGGCAATACATTCGCATGATTGATTATGCTCTATGGGATGTTGTTGAAAAGGAGATACTCTTCCTTTGAAGGGTGAGGATGGTAAGGAGATTACCATTGTTAGTGAACCCGATAAAGCTAAGAGGAAAATGGAGATCAAAGCTCACGATCTTCTCCATGGGAATACCTAATGAATTTGCATTGGACTTTGATCAAGATGAGTCGGCTAAAGAACTATTGGATGCTCTTGAATTAAGGTTTCTTTGGTAATGAAGCTACCAAGAAGTCAAGGATGAACATGCTTAAGCATCAGTTTGAAACCTTCACTTGCTCAAAGTGGAGAAAAGATTGATGGCACATACAATAGGCTTCAAAACTCATTAGTCAATCAAGGCGATGGGTTACAAGTTCCTTCAAGAAGATATTAATTTGAAGTTCATAAGGAGTTTATCATCGATTGGGCTATTCATACAATTGTGTGGAGAAATAAGGCGGACTTTGCTACAATGACTCTAGACAATCTCTTCAATAACTTGAAGGTTTATGAGTCCGAGAATAACTTTTCCAACTCGTCTTCTTCTAATCAAAACATTGCTTTTGTATCCACAAATCACAAAAGCTCACAAGATATATCCATCACGCCTATGGTATAACCACGGCTATTGCAAACAATACCATCTTGTTAGTGATAATGTTAGTGATGGTGCAATTTGTGCTTTTCTCACGATTTAACTACTAGTGTTGATGTTTTGAATCAAGATCTAGATCAAATTGATCGATGATCTTGATGAAATTAACCTTCAATGGCAAATAAATCTGCCGACTCTCCGAGCAAGGAAGTTTCGAGAAGGACTGTGATAAGGTTTTAAAAGGTACCTTTTGAGGGTCATTTAAGCCCTTATTCGATCACTTTTGTATCCGTTATTGCTTAATATCGTTCCTTTTCACTTTTAGGTCTCTTGAAGGCAAAATCTTGGAATGATGCTTATTTGGACGAAAAGCGCGAATATCGAAGAAAATGGCCAAAGTCGAATCGAGACACTCAAAGTCTTTGAAACATAAAGCGACGGCGTCTTTGCATATCTGCGACGCCGTCGGTAAGGCATTTTGCGACGGCTCGAGGCGAAATTGCATGTTTTCAAGGGACGACGTCGTTCTAAAGGAATAGGCCGTCGCTACTCGACGGCCTAGATGCGCGCAAGCGGCGCAGAAGTCAAGGGCGTCACGGTCATAAGGTGACGCCGTCGCAAGGTTTACGTGGCCAAGGCGAAACCCTAATGACGGCGACACGACGCGCCACGAAACATAAGGTGACGCCGTCGCAGATGTAATCTTATATATAGAATCCGAATTTTTCGGGTTTTGTGTGTAGTCTTTTGGGTAAAACCTAAAACCGAACCAAGGCTTTCTTGTGCGATATTTTAGGGTTCTAAACCCTATTATACATCAAGATAAGTATTTACTTCATTAATTTAATTATGTCTTTGATTATTTGTGTGTATGCTTGCATGTTCTCCATGTCCAAGCTAATTTATTTGTGTGTTTGCTTAGGAATATGAAACTTAATTATTGAATATTGATTGGTTGATACTTATCTTAGTTGACTAATGATCTAGAGTGCGCTAGATTATTCGTTGTGTACTTAATGCTTGACTTTTCTTTGTGAACTTTAGAATATAATTATCTAGGTAATTGTAGGATAAAGTATTCAAGGACAACCGTAGAGTAGGCGTCTATAAATCACTAGAGGATTTGTAAACAAGACCCTTTGGTAATTTCAAAGAGTTAGGAAACAAGCACGCCCTATAGCCTTAGAATCACAACGCAACTAGGAATAAGGACGTGACAAATCAACCATCAATAGGAGATAATTAAGGAGTAGTAAAACCTAAGTAAACACATCTTTAAACTATCATACAGTACACATCAATTAGACATAGACTATCACAACCTTAGCTTAGATAATTAGATAATAGTAGAGTAATCGGTAGCAATACCAACCCCCAAATCCAATACCGAGATTCGTACCTTTTCAATTTCTAAAAACATAAAAAGATAAAAATAATCTTCCTCAACCTCAACCTTAGCGTAGTAACTTCTCACTAGCATTCCTATTCCCTAGAGAACGATATCAATACCCGTGGCTTACCCTAATTACTACACTACAACGATTAGGTTCCTTTGCCTGGGGTGTTATAAAACTTGCTCGAAGAAAAGGAAGTTTCCTTGACCCCGAGCGGCGTGTAGCGTTATCAAGTTTTTAGGCGCGCATTGGGAATAGAATAGCTAGTTAGTAGTCCACCTCGTTTAGGTTTCTTTGCTTGATTCCTATCAAGTAAACTTTTTCTCATTATTAGCTTTCTTGTAGTCTATCCCCTTCTTTGTGTTTGTGTTCAGTAAAACCCTTTTCATTTGTCGCTATGGCAAGTGAAGTTGCATTTGAATCATTAACAAATGAGGAACAATTGAATTTTGCGATTGGTTTAGTTTTATTGTTACGATAAATTTGTGAGTGATCTTAAAGATATCCAAAAGAACAAGGGTGTAAGATTGGATGGATTTGATATATTTTGTGTTTGTGTAGCTTCTATTCAACGATCGTTGTCAAGATCAACTCCTTTTAGTGACACCATCTTTAGAATTTTTGGAAAAGCCTCCTATGCATAAACCTTGGTTGTTACAACTTGAGGAAATGGATAAGAAGGATTTGTCGACCTTAGGAATCATGATCAAAAGACCTAGTTTTAAGAACATGAAACCTAAACCCAAACATGATTGTGAGATGGTTGAAGCTAAAGTACCTAGTTGCATGTGTGGGATAGATTTCAAACATTTAGGAGATCTAGATATAATGGAGAAAAGGTGGAAACTCCAAGCCCACAAGCCCTACCATCACTTGAGGAACACACATCATTTATGACTTACCGGAAGAAGTAGAAGAGACTATAGGAGCCCCAATTGATAGAGAACCTTTGGACCAAACGCCACTAGAGAATGTAGGTTTAGATGCTTGTTGTCGTGACTCTCTCTTAGTCCTAGGGAAGTTCCTAATTTTGATGAACCGGAGCCTCAACCAAAACCTTACCCAATGTTCCGTCTTTAGATGTGAATCTTGGAATTGAATTAGGCCCCAATCCATCCATCAAAATAAATAGTCCGGGTAGTTGCTTGATAAAGGTGGTAGATTCTAGGCCATGTAGAGTGGAAGCTAATATAGGAGTAACCCATGACCTTATACACTTATATCACCCATTCATGGTTGATAACAAGAAACACTATGGGTTTAAACCGGGTTTATTAGGTCAAGATGGATCCTTAACAAAGAATCTTTTGAAGTTGATAGAAGATGATCCATTTTTAGGAGGGAGATTTGATTCACCCGCTACACCAATAGACTTAGGTAAGGTTATAATGAATAGAGCACACTCCTTTGAGCATATAAATCACCCATCACCCTCTCCTCACGTAGCAAATTTCCACCCTATGGGTGTGTATTGCTACTATCACCCGCACTTAAACTTAAGTGTAGGAAAAACTTCCCCTTTATCTGTTAAATAAGGGTAGAGTCAGGCTCGTGACTCGAACAAAAACAAGCGCTTCTTGGGAGGCAACCCATGTGTATTTGTTTTCATTTTCATTTAGGTGTCGTATATCTTTTATTAATTGTTTATTCTCATGTTTAAATTTGTAAAAATGCTTTATTTTGTTTTTAACCTCGTCTTAATTACATATAAAGGTATTTTACATAAAGGATAAGTGTAGGGAGGATTACACACGTTTTCATAAAAGCGTGAACATGAGAATAACAATTAATTAAAAGATATATATGTTTGTTTGTTCGAGTCAAATGCTTGTATCGAGTCATAATGGATGTTTTTGCGAAATTTTTCCAGATTCTAAAGATGTAAATTTTCCGAATTTTTTCGTAAAATCGAGACCGCTTTTTGTCGTAATAACTTTGTGGCGTCGAGATTGCAACTGACGGCGTCGGGAAGGAATAAAACATCGACTTACTTTTCTCGTTTTCGAGCTACTTGTAAAATTTTGGAATTTTCGGATCTTAACTTTCAAAACAAATTACGTAAACATCCATTCCACAAGCATTATATCCTAGTTTAAATCGAGTCTTATGTATATTATTACCGCCGATTTTCGCGAAGGTTTCGTTTGTTTTCTTCTAGTGTGCGAGGTTTAGTTTGTCAAGAAGAAGTTACACAAGTTTGGAAGGAGCCTTTCACGCAAAAACTCTTCTTGGAAAAGATTTAACCACCACTTTTTACGGATCCTACCGAGCTAATCGGGGAGTATTAGTTTCTTTCGTTTTAATTACCTTCTATTATCATAACTTTGATACTTCGGGAACATTGGGGACAATGTTCGGTTTAAGTGTAGGAGGAAAATAAGCGGAACTTTGAAACTATGCTTATCCTTGTTGCTTGCTTTGTCCAAGTGTATTTGTGTAATAAACCATGAGAAAATGTAGGTTAGGGTAATTTTAGCCAAATTTAAATTTTTTCATGACATATAGGAGTGGGCCATTAGTCTTAACAAAAGCGTCTCATGGATAGGAAGTTGCATGACTAGCACAAAACCCTTTACCACCTAAATTCCACCCAAAATGTGAGGATCGCCCTTAGATTAGTAGGAATTAAAGCATTCATCTTTAATGCTTAGAGTGTGAACCGGTAGTATATTAGATTCTAGAACTTGTTTTGTGATGCATTCCGAGATCGCTAGTGAGACTACACTTGTGTAGTTAGGAATAACTAAATGATAAGAGGCATTAGGATAACCCTTGTTTAATATTGTAATATAATTACTTCTTCCACCTCGGTTGAGTAATTCCCCCACACCTGCGTTGTACTCATCTTTAGTACACGATACCCCTAGTTAACCCCTCAGAGCCTATCCTTTTCGCGGTTCTCGTGATGTTTCGGTTTTTCCGGAATATCAATGAAGAGCATTGTTTTACACCCCACCCCCAAATATACACCCAAATCGCCTTAGCCTACCCTTTATTGCACTCACTTTTAGTGCAAATTTATGTTATCACCTAAAACCCTTAGTTCAATTATCTGGTTGCTTGCATGAGTTGCTAAGTCGAGTCATATCCTTTGTATACAGTTTTGGGATGATTGGGATTCATGGGAAAAGTTAAAGTTTATGAAATATAGGGAAGAGAACGTTAAACTCAAATTCCCTTTGTTTGCATAATAATGTACTCCAAGTGTTTTGATCTTTTCAATTCGGGTCAAATTAGTGTTAGAGTAATAAAACTCAAGTGTAGGGATATGTCTATAAATCCCTATCATTTTGATGTACCGTAGAGGATGGTAGAGTAAAAGTGTATGAAAAAAAAAAAAAAAAAAAAAAAAAAAAAAAAAAATACGGGCTACCATCCTACATCTATCTTTTAAATTATGTTTGTTTATTTTCGTTGCCTAGAGTTTTAGAGTGTCGAGTCTTGGCTTAGCAACGCCATTCTTCGTATACTTGCAACATAGAGATTTTGACTATCCACCACTAAATAGCCTATCCCACCAAACCCTTCATTTCCCTACCGTAAGCCTAACGTTACAACCCTTTAAAAGACCTCTTTGATAGTCTTTCCTAGGTGCTTACGCCAAAGCAACGGAGGTTTGATCTATTCTCAAGCCTATGGTAATCTATGTACTAGGACCGGTTAATGAGTGTTTATCTTCCATTTTCGATTTGTTATATTTCATATATACACCCGAGAGAGATGTGAGTATCCAAACACCCCATGTAAGGTGCTAGTATGTAATTTCCGTGCTTGTTATGACTTTTTCGGGGCTTATATGTGTTGTGGACCGTTTTGAATGGATGCTTCATGACCCCTAACTTATAAATTAATTGGCTAAAAGCACATTTGCTTGAGGACAAGCAAATACCAAGTGTAGGGATATTTGATAAGGTTTTAAAGGTACCTTTTGAGGGGTCATTTAAGCCCTTATTCGATCACTTTTGTATCCGTTATTGCTTAATATCGTTCCTTTTCACTTTTAGGTCTCTTGAAGGCAAAATCTTTGGAATGATGCTTATTTGGACGAAAAGCGCGAATATCGAAGAAAATGGCCAAAGTCGAATCGAGACACTCAAAGTCTTTGAAACATAAGGCGGCGGCGTCTTGCATATCTGCGACGCCGTCGGTAAGGCATTTTTGACGGCTCGAGGCGAAATTGCATGTTTTCAAGGGACGACGTCGGGTTCTAAAGGAATAGGCCGTCGCTACTCGGACGGCCTAGATGCGCCCAAGGCGGCGTCAGGTGAAGGGACGGCGTCACGGTCATAAGGTGACGCCGTCGCAAGGTTTACGTGGCCAAGGCGAAACCCTAATGGCGGCGACACGGCGGCGCCACGAAACATAAGGTGACGCCGTCGCAGATGTAATCTTATATATAGAATCCGAATTTTTCGGTTTTTGTGTGTAGTCTTTTGGAGTAAAACCTAAAACCGAACCAAGGCTTTCTTGTGCGATATTTTAGGGTTCTAAACCCTATTATACATCAAGATAAGTATTTACTTCATTAATTTAATTATGTCTTTGATTATTTGTGTGTATGCTTGCATGTTCTCCATGTCAAGCTAATTTATTTGTGTGTTTGCTTAGGAATATGAAACTTAATTATTGAATATTGATTGGTTGATACTTATCTTAGTTGACTAATGATCTAGAGTGCGCTAGATTATTCGTTGTGTACTTAATGCTTGACTTTTCTTTGTGAACTTTAGAATATAATTATCTAGGTAATTGTAGGATAAAGTATTCAAGGACAACCGTAGAGTAGGCGTCTATAAATCACTAGAGGATTTGTAAACAAGACCCTTTGGTAATTTCAAAGAGTTAGGAAACAAGCACGCCCTATAGCCTTAGAATCACAACGCAACTAGGAATAAGGACGTGACAAATCAACCATCAATAGGAGATAATTAAGGAGTAGTAAAACCTAAGTAAACATATCTTTAAACTATCATACGAGTACACATCAATTAGACATAGACTATCACAACCTTAGCTTAGATAATTAGATAATAGTAGAGTAATCGGTAGCAATACCAACCCCAAATCCAATACCCAAGATTCGTACCTTTTCAATTTCTAAAAACATAAAAGATAAAAATAATCTTCCTCAACCTCAACCTTAGCGTAGTAACTTCTCACTAGCATTCCTATTCCCCAGAGAGCGATATCAATACCCGTGGCACCCTAATTACTACACTACAACGATTAGGTTCACCGCCTAGGGTGTTATAAAACTTGCTCGAAGAAAAGGAAGTTTCCTTGACCCCGAACGACGCGTGTGGCGTTATCGACCGGAAGACATGTTAGGTATGATGGTCAAAGGAGAGCTGGATTCGACAAAAGCAAGATGGAGTGCTTTAACGCAAGAAGAAAGGTCATTTTGCGAGGGAATGTCGAGCTCTAAAAGACTTGAGGGTATTAAGAAGACAACAGAAGAACCTACTAGTTCTTGACTTTGGTTGCTCGGGATGGACTTGGTGATTATGATTGGGTGATCAGTTGAAGAAGGTCCAAATGCGGCTTTTCTTGCTAGTGAAGCTTCAAAAGAGCATAACTTTGCTCTAATGGCCTATGCTTCATCTTCCGGTTTAGATTCGAGGTATCTAATGATTCTAAAGCATCTACTTGTTCTTTTAAATCATGTTACGATATCTTAGAGTCTCAAAAGGCTATCACCGAGAGTATGAGAAAAGAAGTAGAGATTGACTCTAGATAATTTAGGATATAGAGTTGGTTTAGAGGTGTGGAAGAGAAGCTAAAATTACGTATTAAATGTGAGTTTGAGTATGTAGAAAAGATTAATATACTAGGTGGTGAAATTGATCTTAAAAAGAGAGATTAAAATGCTTAAAGATAGACTAGCGAAGCGAAGAAGTGTAAAAGTTAAGGCCCTAGAGGAAAAGAAAAACATATTGTTAGGGTTGCTAAATTACAATATGCTTCGATCTTGTACAGAAACCAATTGGTCAAAAGCGCTTAGAGATGGTACGGTATAGGATACAATGATATGCCACCACCTCCTTTAATGAAACATGCACCACCGTTAAAGAACTGTCATTTAGTAGTGAATTCGGTTTAATAAACTGTTGAAGAAGTAAATAAGATGAATTACCTAAGATAAGTTCGATAAGTTATCTGGTGCTCCCATAATTGAAGATTGGGAATCGATTCGAGGATGTTAGTCTTGAATCAACTAAGTCCGAAAAGATAGAGCCGTTAAGAAAGTTGATTCTAAGCAAGTCAATTTGTACCTAGATTTGGAGCTAAAGTTACCAAGAGAGTTGTAGAGTACAGAGAAATTCCTAGGGAACATATGAAACAATTTAAACCTAGGGAAATCAAAGAAACTTAAATGGTTTAATCTCTAGCATTAGGTGATGAGTTTCAATGTAAATAAGGCTTGTTTTGTGTGTGGTAGTTTTGACCATTTACGAGGAATTGTGATAAAAGCAGACCACAAGTTTGGAATCAATGGAGGAGGTGAATCATAAAACTTTTCAAATAAAACACACCTCATCCTAAAAGAAACATGATTCCAAGAGCGGTCTTGATGAGGAATGGGAATACAAAATCTATTGTCACCGCTACACAAAATGGATTCAACCACGGCTAAGCAAAATGTAAACGCTGCTAAGCAATGTCAAACCACCGATAAGCCAAAATCACCACCGATTCAAAAGAAGTTTTAAAAATTCCAAAGGTGATAAGCGTCACGTTGGTTGGAAATCATTTTATGTCATTAAGGCCTCAAAGAAGTTGGCAATGGAAGCCTAAGACAAAGGTTTTACCATATGTCAGCTGTGCATCAATGGACCTAACAAAATTTGAATATTTTGATGCAGGCGCAGACCAAGTCAAGATCTTGACTTGGGTCCAAAAGAGGAACTAATCTTTGAAATCTTATATGCAGGCAATCTTCAAACCGAGCTAAAAGATAAAGGAGTATTTGATAGTGGTTGCTCGGGCACATGACTTGGGATGGAAGCAATTTGGAAGATTTTGAAGCTTATGATGGAGGATATGTGGCATTTGGCAATGATCCAAAGGAGGAAAGATTCTGGCGAGGCACAATCGTAATGGGAAGCTAGACTTTGAGAAGGTCTATTTTGTACAGTGGACTAAAGTACAATTTATTGAGTGTTTCTCAAATGTGTGATAAGAAAAAGCTGGGTACTTTTTGGGAAACGAGAGTGTGGTGTTATCTCCCGAGTTTAAGATGCCCGATGAGAAGTTTATACAACTTAGGGTACCTAGGAAGGAAAATATATACTGTTTTGATCTTAAAATGTTCTTCCTAATAGGTCCTTATGTTTGTTTGCTAAAGCATCATTGATGAGTCAATATTGTGGCATAGAAGGCTAGGTCATCTTAATTACAAAACAATCAATAAACCGGTAAAAGGAAACTTAGTGAGAGGGTTACCTTCAAAGGTTTTTGAGTGTAAGGAATTGTGTGTGGCTGTCAAAAGGAAAACAACATAGAGCCTCTTGTAAGACCAAATGTAAACACCATATCTCAACCATCGCTTATGCTTCATATGGACTTATTTGGACCAACCTTTGTTAGAAGCTTGAACCATAAGCAGATTGCCTAGTTATCACCGATGATTATAGTAGATTTTCTTGGGTATACTTTTTGGCTACTAAGAGTGAGACTAGTGAGATTCTTAAGAGTTTCATTACAAAGATAGAAAATCTAGTAAGTCATAAGGTCAAAGTAATCGATGTGATAATGGAACTAAGTTTAAGAATAATGTGATGAATCGTTTGTGTAGATAAAGGTATTGAAAGACGGTTTAGTGTTGCTAGAACACCACAACATAATGGTGTAGCCGAGAGGAAAATAGAACACTAATTGAGGTCGCAAGGACTATGTTGTCGAATCTAAGTTACCAACTACCTTTTGAAATTTGAAGTCAGAGGAATTGCATGTTATGTGCAAAATGTAGTAAGGTAGTGAAGCCTCATAACAAGACCCCTATGAGTCAGTTACATGGTAGGAAGCCAATGATTGCATTCCTAAAACCTTTTGGGTGTCCTGTTACCATTTTGAATACCATATACTACCTAGGCAAGTTTTCGGAGAAAGCGGATGATGGATACTTTTAGGCTATTCCACTAATAGTAAAGCCTTTAGAGTATACAATAGGAGGACTAGAATTGTTGAAGAGAACCTACATGTTCAATTCGTTGAAAAGACTCTAGTGTTGAGACCAAAGGACCAGATCGGTTGTTTAACATTGATATGCTAACCAAATCTATGAATTATGAGCCTATCATTGTAGGAACATCCACTAATCTTGATGCGAGTTTCTGAAAGGATTCAAGTAGATAAATCTTCAAATGAAGTGATTCTCCAATGAGTTCTATTTGGTTGAAAAGTGGAAAACTGCATCTTGTTCCTTCCATCATTCACAACAAGGTCCCTCCGATGATGATATACATATCTTGGAAGCAAAGTTGATCGTCATCAAGATAAAGATGAGTTGGTGCAAGATAACTCGATGTCGGTAGAAGAAATTGAAAAGAAGAAAGCGCCCGCAAGCACGGATAAGCCTACTGTAAGTGCTGATAGGTCATCTGTAAATGCTGACAAGCCATCTTCTACCACTGATAGTTCAAGTACTATTCCTGCTGCAAGCACTGATGATAGTACTTTCGTTGGACCTTATCCAAAGCCACTATATTCTAATGAGGAGTATCCACATGATCCTGATATGCCTGAATTAATTGAGATGGATACTCCTACTGATGATGAAGACATGGATGATTTCTTCAATGCTAATTTGACTAATTTGGACACTGTTATTAATGAAAGTCCAATTACCTCTACCAGAATTCACAAAATTCATCCCAAGGAACTGATTCTTGGAAATTTGAATACTCCAGTTCAAACAAGAAGCAGGATAAAGAATTCGAACCCTTTCACGAACATGGGTTCTTTGCAAGATCTCTTCACAAAAAAACAAATACAAAGATCGCAAATTTGCTTGTTTGCTTGTTTTCTATCTCAAAAGGAGCCCAAGAGAATAGAAGAAGCTATAATGAAGAGGATGGGTAGAATCAATGCAAGAGGAGCTTCTTCATTCAAACTTCAAGAATTTTGGACATTGGTTGATCTTCCAAATGGGAAGAGGGCTATTGGTACTAAATGGGTATTCAGAAACAAAAGGGATGAAAGAGGAATTGTAGTGAGGAACAAGTCAAGATTGGTTGCTCAAGGATACACACAAACTGAGGGTTTGGACTATGATGAAGTATTTGCACCAGTTGCAAGGATAGAGGCTATTAGATTGTTTTTGGCTTATGCTTCATTCAAGAATTTTGTTGTGTATCAGATGGATGTTAAAAGTGCATTTTTGTATGGCACTATTGATGAGGAGGTATATGTTTGTCAACCTCCGGTTTTGAAGATCCCGATCATCGACAAGGTTTACAGGTGAGGAAGGCTATGTATGGACTGCATCGGGCTCCTAGGGCTTGGTATGAATGCCTATCTACTTATTTGATGGACAATGGGTTTAAGAGAGGACTGATTGACAAAACTTTGTTCATTAGAAAGCACAAAGATGATATTTTACTTGTTCGGGTTTATGTAGATGACATCATCTTTGGGTCTACAAACAAGGAGCTATCAGAGATTTTGAGAAACTTATGCATGATAAGTTTCGGATGAGTTCTATGGGAGAACTCACTTTCTTTTTGGACTCTGAGTTCAACAAAGGACTGATGGTATTTTCATTAGTCAAGACAAATATGTAGCAGATGTGTTGAAGAAATTTGGGTTTCAAGATGTAAAAGTGCAAGTACACCTATGGAGACTCGAAACCTATGCTACGGATGATGGGAGTCCCAAAGTTGATCTGAAGTTGTACGGATCCATGATTGGATCTTTGATGTATCTGACCGCATCTAGGCCGACATTATGTTCTCGATGCCTGTGTGTGCAAGATTTCAAGTAACACCCAATATCTCACACATGAATGTTGTTAAGAGGATCTTTAGGTATTTGAAAGGCCATCCTAAATTGGGCCTTTGGTACTCTAAGGATTCTCCTTTTGATTTGTGGCCTACATCGACGGTGACTATCTTTGGAGCTAGTCTGGATAGGAAGTCTACCACTGGAGGATGTCGGTTCTTGGGAAGCAGATTAATTTCTTGGCGTGTAAAAGCAAACTATTGTGGCAAATTCTACAACCGAGGTGAATATGTGGTGCTTTGCTAGTTCTTTGTGGTCAAGTTCTATGGATTCGAATCAATTCTTGGATTTTGGGTATAATTTTATGCATACTAAGATTTACATTGATAATAACGATACAATTTGCATTATCAAAATCTGTTTTACATTCTAGAACTAAACATATTGAGATAAGACATCATTTTATTAGAGATTGTAATGAGAAAAGATTGATTCAAATGGTAAAATCCATACCGATTTCAATGTTCTTGATCTTCTCACAAAAGCTTTTGATGTGGGAGGTTTGAGTATCTTGTTGTTAGTATTGGAATGCTACTTCTCTAATTTACTCAAATTGTTTTGTACAAGCTTGTAAAAGTATTGGACTGTTATTATGTAATCTTATGTATTGGTATCTCTTTTATATCCACTGATAGTGTTGTTTCTAACCACTGATAAGTGTTGCTGCTAACCACTGATAGAATTGGTCTATCCTCTGCTAGTTGTTCTGTGTTTTCTCTAATCATTGTGCAGGAAAATGCTAAATCATTATAGAGATGCAAGAAGTATTGAAATTTCATTGTTCATTCAACAAAAGCAGGTTTCGACTACGACACAATGAAACTTCAAGTCTTTGAATAACGACTACAACTATACATGATTTTCTCCTAATATTTCCACTACTACTATCCTTGCCGATATCGTTTGAATGTTGGATATGCATTTATCATATGCAAACGAAGCGACTAAGGATCAAAATGGAAAGGATGGATTGATGCAAGCGAAGAAGTCGAAGTCGATATTGGCGGATAGATGGTCGATATGATAATCTACTTGTGCTCCATCTACTCCTACCACCATTCGAGAACTTACTCCATCTTCCCTTTTCCTTCACGGTTACGATGTGTGAAGAAGTACCATGACTTGGTACTCTTAGACCAAGAACCACCTCTCTGTTACTAGGGAGTGGTGGGTTTCTTGCTCGAGGTCTTGGATGGGGGTTAGAGGTTGAAGGTTTGATGTTTGAAGGTCTCTTCTTAGAAGAGTCATCAGAGTCTTCTGAAGCATCACTTGGATCCACAACACTATCATCTTCAGATGATGGGAGAAATGGAGATTTTCTTGGTCTTGGTTCTAGTGGAAGCAAATAGGTTAGCCATGGGTTTTCATCTTCACTTGATGATGAAGATGATGAAGAGGATGAGGTGGTGGTTAGATCAACCACTTCTGGTTTGTTCCAACTAGGGTTCCACATTTTAGTTGATTGGGAATTTTGGAGCAATTAGGGTTTTATCTCTTGATTGGTTTGGGCGTTCTATGATATATGGGTGCTTTTTATAAGTGAGGATTAGGGTTACTGAAGTAACTAAGGGGCAGGTTAAATGTGGTTGGAAAGTTAATGAGATTCTTGGGGATTGGACTGAGATATATTCTAGAAGTTGACTATGTTGACTTTACTGTTCTAACATCGGATAGGTCATTTGAAACCACTTCTGGCTATTTCTAACCACTGACAATCATAATCTTTGTCTTTGTGTTTGTTTTGTGTTGTCTTGCGGGAAGAAGGATGTCTTTGCATAAGGAGCTAGTGTGTTTCTTTGCTTATGTTTGTGTTAAAAAAAAAAAAAAAAAAAAAAAAAAAACAATTAGGGTAGTTTGTGTCAATTGTACTCCTTCTTATCTTGTGAGATACCATTCCCATTGGCCTGGATTTGCTTGCTCTAATGATGTTGTGCAGTTAGTAGGAGTGGTTATCTGCATCCACTGATGGAGTATTTCAACTACGGACAGATGTTGTGGAAGCACGGATAGTATGCTTATCTGTTTTGATACTTCAGGGGTTGTTTTTGACACTTTGGCAAAGTATATTTTACTTATCAAATCACGGATGGATCACTTTCGCTAAACTCATAACCACTTCTACTTCTATCCTTAAACCCTAATCACTTTTATTGATTTCTTCACAAACCCACCTTATTCACATCATTAATGGATTCACGAAAATGCCCGAGACGTACTCCACTTCACATAATCTTGTTGCTCTTACCAAAGATGCTCGCTCAAGGGTTTCATCAAATGATTGATTTCCTTACTCATAGTTCGATCCATTTTGCTTTAACAGTTGAACCTACCATTTTTAAAGCCTATATTCGCAGCTTTGGAAGAATGCTAAAATTGAAGCGGTTAATGGATTGGAGGTTTTTAGTACTAGGGTGGATGAGCATGCTATTTCGGTTTCTGAGGAGCTTATTAGAAGTTTTGAGGCTTGATGATGCTGATGGGGTTGATAATCTTTCTGATGTTGAGATTGTGGCTGGTTTAGATAGATTAGGATACACATACAGAGGTGAAAAGGTACAATTTTTTAAGAATCTGTTTTCTCAACAATGGAAGTTTTTGATTCACACTTTGTTGATGTGTATGAGTAATAAGACCATGTGTTTTAATGATTTTCCTTCCAAGATTGCTCACGCTATTATTTGTTTGTCGATGGGAGGAAATTTAATTGGTCTAGAATGATTTATGAGGGGTTAGTGCGAGAATATTAGGAAGAATGGAAAGTATTATTTGTATCCTCGATTTGTTCAATTGCTTGTGGCACACCAAATCCGAGGATCCTATTGAACATGTTAGAGTGTATGAAATAAATCGTATGATTCCTCGCGTGTTTGCATATATGAGGAATCGCCACGTAACGTTGTTATTCGAGATGTTCCTTTGTTTCCTCACATGTTAAATTTTCCCACCGATTCGAGGTTCATGAGGTTAGCGAGCGAGGGCACTCGCTTCCTCGGGCTAGTGCTAGTGGTTTTGGTTAATGAGGTGTCACACGTGTGGAGGTGACATGATTGGAAGGGCTTCCACCACCGATTCATGCTTAGATGCTTTGGTCGGGATAGTGGAAACATCAATAAGACCCAACCTTTGGCAACTCCTAATGTGGAAAGTTCTTTAGAGCTTAACACGGTGGAGGTATCCCTAGCCAACCGGTCGCTATAGGGTGCATAGATGATCGAGCTAGGTGCTGGTGCTATGTCTTTTATATCCAAGGATTCACCGCTCGGAGCAGCTTCACTGACTCAAGTGATGAGGATAGATTGGAACCTAATGATGAATTGACGGTTGATGATTATGTACATGACGACTTTTTCGATGATCCACTCTCGGACCGGTTAACACAGTCGAAGTGGGAGGATATTCTTGAACGTATAAATGAATTGACTGGTTCGGTGTTCTAAAATGGAGGATAAGATTTCTAGTCTACAGGAGGTCACCGTGCTTGTGGTAAAACTATTCGAGATTAAAGCATCGGGTCTTGGTTTTGGAAAGAGTGAAAAGACACGGTCTTCTTTGTTTTGAAAGCTTTATGGCGTATGAAAAGAAGGTGAACTCTTCTTCTACTCGAATGTGGATGATGTATCCAAGCAGGGAGGAGTGATGGCATGACTTCGGGAGGTGGGAATGTATCTGTGGTGTTACTATGGATGAAGATGTTGTGAGTGGAGATCAAGAATTTGTAGTTTCGATAAAGCTGGGAATCTTGTTCTTGAAGAATTGAGGAATGTTGACATAGTACGTAACACATCCATCGATGGTATATCTAAAACCCGGTTAGTACTTTTGTAACCACCGATGTTGTTTGATTTGGCTATTGTTTCATCTCTTGTCATACCCATCATTGTTACAACTACTTCTCTGTTGTTACCATTATTTACGAATTACCATCTAAGTCTAAAGAACTAGAGAAAGAGGCAAGCACATTGATTAATCTGAGCAAAACTTCATCTATACCTACATCAATTATTGCACGCTTTATCTATTCACCATCGCTACTAAAGCAAAGGTAAATCAAAAGTTTGGTTATTGGTGAACCTTTGAAGAAGAAAATGATCAAATCTAATGTTGGAAAAGGCAAAAAGTAGTAATCAAGTTCAAAACAAAGCGTAACAAGAGGCTTATGATAAAGAGCTTGCAAGAGTATGGAAGAGGAGGATAGAGCGGCTTTGGAAAAGAGAAAGAATGATGAAGAAGAAGCTAGTCGAAGATATTAGCTATATGGTATGAATCTCAAAATTATCTTAAAGCTTGAATTGATCAATGATGAATATACAAGACAAGAATGGGCTTTATTCGATGATGAAGAAAAGGCTAGACTTACGGGAATGTTGGCAAAGAAGGTTAGTAGAGGAAAGAAGAAAATTGTAAGAAAGAAACCTCCTTCTATTGCTCGGTTGAGGAATGTTTTGATGAGGATTGTCAAGAATTACGATATATATGTTTCGATAATCTTAGTACTGTTCATTTAAAAGAATGGTGGAAATCTATGAGAGATGTATGAGAATTAATAATGATGATTTTCATCCGATGGATTCTCAAAAGAAAAGAGTGGGAAAAAGATCATGATGCATGGATGGAGAGTAAACGAAAAAGAAAATCTGGGTTAAGGAGACATCCGATTCTAAGAAGTTGAAAGTTGTTTGCTGAAGTGAATCAAATTATTTCTTATGAGTTTAATCTTTTAGATGGCAGTGAAGGAGTTTGGAAAATTCAAAGACTCAATAATGATGTTTCTGAGTATAATAAATTTTCTCAAATGCTTCAATATTTTGATAGAGATGATTTGATGAATCTTTGGGTACTTTATAAGAAGAATTTTGGTGAAGTACATCCTGATGATTATCATGAGAGGCTGATGTATCATAATTTGAAGATTCTATTTGAGCCTACTCATGATGAACCAGAATGGCAAGGACTCTACAATGGTCAAGTTACTCGTTGGTTTTTATATCAAACTTGTGGAGTTCATGTCTTAAGCATTTCAGACGATTATTTATATGCTTGTAGAAGGTGAGTATCCTAAATCGAATAATCATCCGGCAATAATTACTCGGATGTTGAAGCCGTGTTGTTTCAAGATGTTATTATCCTATGATAGTCAAGCTTATGACTTGTCAAGAAGTATGAGAAGATACTTAAAAGTAAGTGTTTGGCTACATCCTCCACATCGATGTTTTGAGCTTAAAAGAAACTTGAAAATTTTGTTGGAATTTGTCAAGTTTAGGGAGGATTGTTGGGTTTTAGGTTCCTTGTATGATGAATTACTTTAAGTAATGGAACGCGGACAAGCTTGAAGATAGCCACGGACGTAAGAAGAGTAACCATCGATGAAGATAACCGCGGCTAGTAGTATTGAGTAGCTCACGATAGTATTGTAAGCACCGCTAGTTCTATAGAGTCGGTTAGTTTATTGTATCGAGATAAATATGGAAAAGATATTTATCTTGTAGGTTACGTATTGTATATTGTATGGGACTCCTTATCCTATAAAAGGAGGTCCTTGGCTAGGTTAGATATACGTGTATTTTATATCTAAAGTCGTTTTCACTTCAAGGTTGCAAAACCCTAATCTGTAAGAGTATTCGTATTAATAAATAATATTGAGGTGTTGAAAGTTAACTGTTCTTCTTCTTAAGATCAAGTGTTAAATTCGCGTAATACTTGATAAGCTTTTGTTACTAGTCAGTTTCTATATTAGATCGTTTGCTCAACTGGGATCAACATCATTGATTCTTCTCATTGCATGTTTGGTTAATCCAAGTGGAGGTCTTTTACTGATCCACGTGATAATAGTTTTGAGCCGACTTTTGAGATCATCACTATAAAAATCTCCGAGACATCCATTGTGGTATTGGAATTTTGTGATGTTGTGACATTCGGACCGACATGCTCACATTTCGGATCATGATATCTTCTCATCGAGTAGCGGAAGCTTTCGTTGATTCATGATATTAGCGGCAGAAAGCGAAGCATGGAGTGAAAATATCGAGTCATTGATGCACTTATCATGATTTCTTGAGAGATGAATGTATCGTGTGAGCATGCGGCTATGGATTGATTGCTTCATTTCGATCACCGCAAACGTCGGGGTACCTGCATACAACGATTAGCAATAAAGCGTACAAAGTGTCTTTGACCACTTTAGTTGAATTAGGTACACGCCCACGGTTCCCCATTGATCGATACATGTCTTGCACTGTGATCGTATAATTCGAAGAATTTCCTTGACAGGGTTTCGCAATGCTCTAATTGTTCTCAAACCGAACGTCTCAAAGAAGACAACACGAAGTGAGTGAACCGGTAATTTAAGTCCAGCGATTGATGAAAAGAGATTTGAAAACAATCGTGTATTGCTCAATAGAAATTGTTTTTGCAATACAACGAAGGTTTTATTGAAAATCAATTATCAATCATAAAACACCTTTGATTTGAAAAATTAGTACACGGTCGATGTGCTAAAGAAAAGAGTTATTAAGCACAAAGACCGGTTTTCAAAGGTATCCGTCAATCCATAACTCGAACCAAGATTGATTCAAGAGATTGAATCGCCCCATTGTTTATGTTCGGTTGTCACATGGTTGATCTATATAATAGATCTCACATGCCACCTACCAGAGCTTGTTTGATGTTGGCTCGAGAAGGTTTTCCATCTTCACTGTGAATATGTTCACATATCACTCGGATGTTCGCAAAACCACAAGGATAATGCGTGGGACTCAAGATATAATCTCTCTTTCCACATTGTGTGAAACAGAGAGTCTTCATTGAAAGTGTCCTAATGAGATTTATTGATGATCTCGTGGCTCTAGACTCAATATGTGCATATTTGGAACTCGTGGGAGACTAGGGAGAGGTCTCCTTCTTCAATATCAACAATCTCTAAGAGAAAGTAGATAGATAATGTCGGTTCCCGTGAGAATGAAACAAGTCCTTTTAAGAGGATCTTGAGTGGTTTGGAAAGTTGAAGTGCGGTGCGTCACTTTGGGTCCATGACGTCATGTCTTCAATACCGATGTTACCATCGTTAGCATATGAATTGAACCGGTTTACGCCTAAGGTTGAATAAATGAGGGCTATTTGTTTTCACCCTTTTCTCATTCAATTCTTTTAATTCTTCAACCCCTTCATTGCTTACCGAGACTTCATAGCTAGAACCTTGTTGGGTTTGTTCCGAGACTAGCTCTATCTCGGTCCGCATTCTTCCCATTTCTCATTTTCTCCTTTTATAATCATACCTAAGGACTTCTACACTAACTAGTGGATTGTCCCTCGGTAGATCCCTCCGGCTTACGGCGGATCATGGAACCAATACCTAACCTTATCATCCTTATATCACCGTACATAAAGTAAAGTTGGTGCATCTATTTGGTATTGTTCATCCGCCATTGGAACCAATTGAAAACCATTTGAAAATCAATCCGGATACTTAAGATGTATTATCAAAGCATTTTGTACTGAATTGTTTTGGATATTTTTAGAATGAGAACTCCCCTCAACATGTGCATCAAATGTTTGAAATCGTTTTGCACACGGAGGCAAGAGGAGAATTAACTTCTTTGATTACCATTTTCTAAAAGATATCAACATCTCATCCCCGATCAAATCAAGTAGATAACGTATTTTGGGAAAGGATGAGGTTTTCATCTTTGCTCCCCTCAATATGTGCCTCAAGGTTTGAAAGGAGTTTTGCACATACTAGAGGAACTGCACATTGAGATAAATGATCACGTTTCAAATCGGTGGTGTAAGATAGATGCTCCCCTCAACATGTGAATGGAAAATTTGAAATCGTTTGTCACATGCGGGAGGATAACATGTACATCCTTGTAAAACCATTTACCGAATCCTTAGTTCAAGTCCAATTTAAATCACAAAATCTCCCGATCACAATTATCAAATCATTTGAGATTTGTGATCTCTTATAGATTTAAATTGATTTTGAAAGCTTTGAGGAGAATTGTGACTTGATTATGAAAGCGTTTTAAGCGATAAGGATCGGATTTTAAAACTTTACTCCATTGATAAAACATGCATGAATATCTTTTGAAAACAATTTAATGCCAAATAACTTTTTAATTTAATTGAAATCATTCTCCCCTCAATCAATGACATAGGTTGTTGATTGAGAGATAGAGATTTTGACAAATAAGTCGATGATTATCAAAAATAGAGACCGAGTTATTTTTTTAAAGCAGTTAGTTTTCAGCAGATAAATGTTTATAGAATCAGAGCATGGAATTTGAAAACATGGTAAAGCATGGCTCTGTTCTTTCTTTGAAAAGCGGGTTACTGCCTGAAATGACAATAAACCATTGTTTCTCTTTCTCCCAATTTTTTTTTTTTAACATTCGAACAACATCTAAAGTCCCGTGTCATTCTTTGAATGACATCTCAAAGACCGTAGATGTTATCGAATCGAGGAAAACATGACAAAAGGACAATATTTTTTTTTTGAATTTTTCAAGATTTTTTTCAAATTTTATGGATTTTTGAAGGTTTTATATTTTTCTATTTGATTTTGAAGGTTTTATAATTTTGTATTTTTGTTTTTCGAATAGATATATACAAGAGATAGATGAAGATAGACCTTTACTCCTCGTCTTCCTCCACGAAGGCGTTTGAGTGTTTCGGTTGAAGGCTTTTCAAGCCAAGGCGTGGAAGAATAAACTCAAAGCGTTCTCTTGGAAGAGCTTTGGTGAAGATGTCGCTAAGCGATATTGAGACCTCACAAAATAGAGTTCCACCACACCTTTTCCACTTGTTCCTCGATGAAATGATGTCGAATGTCGATATGCTTTGCTCTTGAGTGTTGAACATTGTTGCATGAGAGAGCAATAGCACTTTTATTATCACGTACATAGGGATTTTGTTGAATTCAAAGCCATAATCGATAATTGAGATCTCATCCATAAGATTTGAGCACAACAGGATGACATGACTATGTATTCACCTCTGTAGAGGAAATAGAAGTACTCATTTGCTTCTTTGAAGACCGACTCACAAGCTTATCACCCAAGAACCGAGCACCTCCGGATGTACTTGACGAGTATCTTGACACCTGCATGATCGGCATCTGCATAGGTCGTTAGTGACATGCCGGTGTCCTTGGTACCAAAGACCCATATTGATGGTTCCTTGGAGATACCGAAGACCCGTTTAAGCGCTTCAAGGTGCTTTTAGTAGGCTTAGCACGGTATCTAGCACACATGCAAGCAATGAACAAGATGTCCGGTCTACTAGTTGTAAGGTACATCGAGGATCCAATCATACTACGATATTTTGTTTGGTCAATCATGATCCCCGAGTGGTCCTCATCTAGTTTGGTTCGATCAATCATGGGAGTGTCAACAGGTCCTTGAATCAAATCCAAATTTCTTTAAGATCTCGGTTGCATATTTAGATTGATTTATGAAAATGCCTCGGGACTTTGCGAAATTTGTAATCCCAAGAAAATGACATTTGTCCCATCATTGACATTTGAAATTTTGAACTCATTTCATTTGAAAAACGATTACATTCCATTAGAGTCATCGAGGCAAAAATAATATCATCTACATAAATTTGAACATGAATTAAATGTTTGCACGACTTTACGGTGAACAATGTTGGATCAACTGCTCCTTTGCTAAATCCGGTTGATAGAAGAAACTTTGTGATGTATCATACCATGCCCTTGGAGCTTGCTTTAAACCGTAAAGGGCCTTCTTCAAACGATAAACGTGAGTAGGATGCTCTTGATTTACAAATCCTTGAGGTTGGTCGCGTAGATGACTTCTTTAAGGTCTCCGTTCGGAAAGCATCTTCACATCCATCGATAGACTACCATGTTCTTACTAGCGGCATTAGCCGAAAGATTCGATTGCCTCGATTCGAGCAAGCTGGAGCAAAAGATTCTTCAAAGTCAATACCCTCCTCTTGACGGTATCCTTTAGCAACTAATCGAGCCTTGTTCTTCAACACATCACCATGCTCATCAAGTTTCACTTTGAAGATCCATTTAAGAGCAATAATCATAGCACGAGTCTGGAGTGTACTAACTCCCATACATCAAGTCGATCAAACTCATGAATTTCATCTTGCATTGCATTGAACCGACTATCTTCATTCATGGCGGTTTTAACATCTTTTGGTTCGATCTTAGATAGTATGGAGTTGAAGAAGCACCATAAGGCATCGGTAGCAAGTTATTTTCGTGTTGATACGGGACGAGAGGATTTCCAATGATGTTGTCTAGTGGATGATTGTGAGTCCATTTTCTAAGGTGTTCATGTGGTAGTTGTTGAGGACCGAGGTAGCAGTCGATGTCTCACGAAGAAGATGGTTCGATGATGATTCGGGAGCAAATATGTTTTCAAATGGAGCATCTTGAGGGTAGCAAAGGGATTAACTTCATCATTGATGCGAAGCAGTTCCATGATGTATATTTGAAGAATGATGATTTGTTGATGAGGCGAAGGATCGCAGATGGCGCTTCTTGACTTAAAGATATTGAGACCGAGGATTGACTTCATTCACAGAATATAAGAAGCCTCTGTTGTAGGGATCGACACCTCATTAGTACTTGGATCATAAAGTTCATCAAACATAGGATCAAACAATTTCTTTAAATCATCTTGGATGGAGGTACATATGGAGTTTCTTGAGAGGAGTTTGGAACAAGGGATGAACCAATGGGACTGTTTTGAAGTGCGGGTCTGGCTGGATTGTCCAGAGCCATTGACCGGTCACTCATCAAGCGTAACGTGAATTGTTTCCATGATATTTTGGGTTCTTTGTTGTAGATTCGGTATCCCTTTTGTTTGGTGCATATCCTACAAATACTCCAATGTCCGCTTTAGCTCTAAGTTTGCCTAAGTCTTGACCCTCATTAGTTGGATAACATAATGCACCAAACACACGAAGGAAAGAGAGATTAGGTTTTCTGTTGTGGACAAGTTCATATGGAGTTTTTCCATGAGCAAGTGTGAATCGAGAACGATTTTGTGTGTAGCATGCGGTGGCAATAGCTTGACCCGGAGAAACATTGGAACCTTTGAGTAAATCGGCATTGTTCTAGCGGCTTCTACAAGAGTTCGATTTAGTCTTTCAACTACACCGTTACATTGAGGAGTTCATGGAACACTTCTTTGATGGTGATTCCAACGCTTTCATAAAATTCACTTAGTTTTTGTTGACAAACTCGGTTCCATTGTGCATTACGATAATTACGGCGGTTTTGTTAAGTCGAACTCGCAATTTGTTTGATGAGTTTGATGATGATATCGGAGTTTCATCCTTTGTCCTTAAGAACTTGACCCGGTGAATCTAGAGTAATCATCAACCACAACTAACACATATTTCTTCCCAAAGATATTTTGCACCCTCATTGGTCCACATAAATCCATATGAATCATATGAAGAACTTCGTGATGAGTTAGTAGGTTTGGGTTTATGGGCATACTTCTTGCTTTTTCCCAATTGACATCTTGAACAAAGATGATCCTTTTCGTACTTAAGTCTAGGTAAACCTACAACTAAGTCCTTTCTCGGTGAGATCATTGATGGTGCCAAGTTCGGGTGATTGAGACGATGATGCCATAACCATGACTTTGTTTTAGAAGCCTTTGACGACAAGCAAATTGGAGAAGACTTCATCATATCTTCGATAGAGATGGTGTATAGATTTGAACCACGTGAACCTCTTAAAAGTTCCTTACCATCAAGTTCTCTAACGAAGCGGTATGTTTTCGAAGGCTACTTCTAGATCTCGAATCGCGAATTGACAAACAGAGAACAAGTTGTGACCAAGACCTTCTACATAGTAAACCACGGAGATAACACTTTTGCCAACAACATAGTCTCCATAACCCATGATAGCACCGAAATGATCATTCCGAATCTAATCGTCTCCGATGAATTTGCTCACGAAGTTCATGAGCCGTGACCGTCGCATGATCATATGCTTGGAACAACTGAGTCCGTGTACCACGTAATCGATTTGAATGATCTGCAGTTGAACATGCACAAGAATGGATAAGCTGGATAATTGGGATCCCATGCAAGAATGGGTTCCATTTGGTTAGTAACAATGGTTGGAACACCCACATCGAAATAGAAGCATTCATATTAGAAAATAAGGCAATGGAATCATTGTGAATAGATGCGATACTAGTGTCCATATTAGCCACATTCACGGTGTGCTCACTTCTTAAGGAATAGTTCTACCAAGAGGCCTCCATTTTCTAGTGGGCATTGTCGATTAGTCTTATGACCAACGGTAACCAATAATAGCCTATCTTACTAAATGTTCTTCTGTGGGTTTCCTTTGTTTTCTAACTTTCTTCGTTTTGCCTTTTAGCCTTCTTAGCGTGAATTTTAGCATTAACAATATTAACCGGACAATTAACATCATTAGGCAAAATATTAACACCACATTCATGATTAGAAACGAATTCAAGCGAGACATCAATACAAGGTTTGCAAATAGTATCGAATTCGAATTAATTACAAGACGCCTATGGCTAACACTAGAATCAACACGATTCGTTTTATTCGGTTCAAACTTAAAGTTCCTAGATTGTTCTTCTACTCTTTTCCAAAGGCACATTCTTAGCTTGCGAGGTCCTATCATTCCTTGTATTGTCTTGAGACTTTCACTGCTCCCTTTAATGTCACCGATTACTCTGTAGAGGAATGGGAACATTAGTTGGTTTTACTACTCTTTGCATCACCTGTTTAGATGTCTTGGGATCTGAACTACATGCAGGCACACTAAGGTTCACTTTCTTAAAACTAGAAGTCTTGGGATTTGTACTCCTAGAAGGCACGCTTGAGTTCTCTTTCTTAGCATTGACGGATCCGAATCTGAACTACTTAAAGGCACACTAAGGTTCACATTCAAAACATTGGGCATCGAATGAATATCATACTTGGCATTAGGCATCGAGCATGGAATCAAAGGATTAACTCTCTCACCTAATGACTTTGGGCATATTGTGATCAAGCATTCTAGGATTTCTTGAGATCGTTTGGCATATAAGCATGCATGTCCAATTGCATCATCATGAGGTTTCTCTAACTTATCCTCTTCAACAATCTCACGAGACATTCTAGGCAATCCTTAAGGGATGAGAAGTATGTTTGAGCAACAAGTTTGTTGTTCACGAGATGAGGAGGACATATTTCACATACAAAGCATATTTATTACAAGAGTGAACCTTTGATACACCATTCTCCCCATTGGTCATAGGCATTTTCCCTTTTACCGACTCTTGATTCTCAATTTCCTTTTGCAATGAAGCTATTTGTTCGTTATTTTTGTTACGAGTGACCTTTATTGATTCAAATAGTTCATTGAAATGACTTTAACCTTTTCATTTTCTTCTAGAAAACTTTCGTTTCCTTTTGTAATGCATTTACTTGGTTTTGAAGATGAAACGTTTGAGAATTCGAGAATCTAAAGGAGGAGGCATTTGGGAGCTGTCATATTGTTCGTTTGACCCTTTAATTGAGAGATTTGGGCTTTCAAATTTACGATCGTGTTGCAATGAGCTTGAATCATTCATCACGTTTGTTAATTTGAAAAGCGCATCAAACTCGGAGCAT
This sequence comes from Chrysanthemum lavandulifolium, assembly GCA_022545495.1. Lineage (NCBI taxonomy): Eukaryota > Viridiplantae > Streptophyta > Magnoliopsida > Asterales > Asteraceae > Chrysanthemum > Chrysanthemum lavandulifolium. Next base: position 149,856,330 of record CM040241.1, on the reverse strand, counting down.
TTGAGGATGTCTTGATATTTGAAGTTTTGACATTTTCTTTAAGATGTTGATACTTTAGTTGTAAAATGTTTAACCAAATTGTCATGATCATCGGTTCAATTTTCTCGTTTAGTTTAGAATTAGTTTTTCAAGCTCAATGACACGATCATGGGAGACTTTCGAGAAGCAGATAATTCATGAAATTGAGAAGCATTAATAGGACAATTTGTAGCGATGAAGAACACATCTTGAGCAATACATTCGTAAATCAGTTCTCATTTAGTGTATGCAAGTTCTTCCTCTCAATCTCATTATATTTTAGTGCTCGCTCATAGTCACTAACTTCAACTATCATTGCATCAAATTCCTTTTCCATTCCCTTAATATCAAGATGTATCCCCTTTTAAGACTCTCAAAGTGATCTTTTAGAAGTTTAAAGAAAGGCATGACCTCGATTAAATAGCATTCTTTTGTTTGTTCAAAACCCTTTCCCTTGATAATTCCAATGGGTGTGATCCTTTTCTTACAAGTTTTCTCAAAATCAACAAATAGTTGAAAAATAACATATTGACCGATTAAGATCTTGCTTTTAGTAGCAATCGTTCTAGGAACTAGATGCATTGGCGTATTGGGAGGATACACAGTTGCTTTTGGCATTTTCCTAAGGGAGGGTTTGTTACAACAATATTTTCGCTACGCTTATCTAAGTCCATTTTCCGAACACTTGTTCGGGAGTCAACAATGTTTGAGGCTTAAACATGTTCGGGAGATCCAATTCTCCTTTTTGTAGTCATGGGGAGTGATAATTACTTTCTTCTCTTTGCATTTAGGAACATTTAGTTTCTTATTCATCTTCTCCCTAGTAATTTCATCTAATTTCTTATCTTCCTCGGTGCACTCAAGGCAACTAGGTTTTGTCTAGGTTTAAGAATCTCATTGCCATCATAGATCACACTTTGAGTCGCTTTTGCTATCTTCCCGTACTCGGGGTTGGGTTTATCTATAATGGGAACATTATGCTTATCGCTAGAATTCTATGCTTAGTGATCATGTGAGCGATCTGAATGGTGTTTCCTTGTATGTACAACTTGTTTTCAAGTTTGTTTTTCAAAGTTTTCGATTAGAAAAATCTCTCAAGAGTTTTGATTCCTTTGCATTAAATTGTGTTAAGCATTTTCACATTTTCTTGAAGTTCTTGTTTTTGCTTAGCAGTTTTAGAAAGCTTTTCTTGCAAGGAATTTAATTCTTGTTTTAATACTTCTTCTAAAATTACTTTTCTAATGATTGTACGCACTTGGTCATCCATTTCCTGCTCACGAGTGGTCAACTCAAATTTTGCACGTTGTTCATAAATAGCAACACGTTCTTTATAGGCATTTAGTTCGAAATTACGAATCATCGAGGCACATGCGGTGTATTCATCAAAACATAGTCATTGTTGATCGCAGAAGATGCATCACTTGGTACAACTACACTTTCACTTTGTTTCTCATATTGATCATATGGGACAATATTGATATTACCCATATTTTCAACATTTGATTCAAAAGTTTCGATTGATTGTACTTTGTCATGCATCTGTTGCACATCGTCATCGGATAGTTTTAATACCTCCGAGATGAGTTTGTCTTTGGATGAGCCACTTGTGGTGAAGAAGAGACCTTGGGAGAAACCATTGGAGAAATGCTAGCCATAAAAATTGTGTGTGCGATGGGTCCATCATCCACATCAGTCGTATGCATCACAATCACCGACTTGAAAGGCATTCGATGATTGTGACCTATCTCCGAATAGGTCGCTCATCCACATCTCGCATCATAGGTCTTGGCATTGCCTCAAGAAGAAACAACAATTCCTCTTCATCCAAAGTAGCACCATTATCCCGAGCTTGTACAAGCAAAGATCTTATCTCTGGTAATCGGATTCGTGGACGCTTTGGAGATGTGCGTTCCTTGCAATGTGTCCCTCACCACCACGGTTATAACATTTGATCGGCTTAGCTTGACCTTGATTACCATTCCTTCCTCGATTCGATTACCAACATAACCTCTACCGACCCACCTCTTCCTCGATCATACTGTCTTTCCGAACTGGTTGCACCACGATCCTCCCATCTTTTATGAAGAGCTTGATTGTGTGGGTTAGATGTCGCTCGAGGTTTTTGTTGGTTTGTGGGAGAATTCATGTTTTGACTAATCGAAGTGCTAGTTGATTAATGATGTTACCCACGTGTGCATCAAGATCGACTTGTTTGAACATAGGATCGGGAATGAGTTTGTGATTACCATTACCCATGGGTATGACTTGTGAGGCTTTGGTTGTGATTCCGATGTTTGAGTAGAAGGCGGTTGAGTCATTAGACGAGCTTGTCTCTCCTCGGTTGGTTTTGAATTGATTAAGAATCATTTTTCAAACATAGCATGTCTCTCATTCGAAGGAGGAAGGCATAGAGTTGCTCATAATTTGTATTCTTCAATCCTTTAGTGAGCTTCACAGAGGTGACAAACTTATGCCATTCGGGATTCATGTTGTTCACAAATTTTGAGTTCAAATTTGAATGTTAGGCATAGTCATTCGATGTTCCTCATATCATTCACCAACTTATGAAATCTTACATAGTGCTCATAGACACTCTCATCCGGCTTCATCTTGAAGTGTTCAAATTAAATCATAGAGTTGTAATTCTCTATCTTCCATAGTTAATTCGAACCCGAGAGAAGCATCTTGACATTATCCCATACCGCCTTTGCTTCGGTGTTGTGATTGATCGACTTGTAGATGTCTTTAGGAAGACCTTGAAGAACAATGTTAGAAGCCCCGATATCGACATCGAATCTCTTTTCTCCTTATCATCAAGCTCATCATACATCTTTGGTCCGTCCATTCCGTAAATCGAGTTCCATCTTCAAAGAAGATCAAGTACATCTCTAGTCGTCTCAACTCGATATGGTCCTTCATCAATGGATTTGAGAATGTTGACACCATTTTCCTTTCCAAGACAAGACAATCTAATTCGTTGAGCCCAAGAATCGTAGTCGGATTACATCAAGCATGGGTGGACGAGTATCCGAACCATTTGCTTGAACATCCTCGACAGCAATGGAGATGATAGTGGAAACGTTGGTAGACATGTTAACAGATTATACGGGATTTTATAACTCTATGATTAAACGGAAATAGATTCTTTCACGGATTTTACTAAATCAAGAGAAACCGTAAAACAATCACCCAAGTCGCTAGAAGATAATGCACCAAGTCGCTAACACCTAATTCGCTATACCACCAAGTCGCTAAAGTCCCAAGTCGCTAAACAAAGGCAAGTCGCTAAATAGTAACTCGCTAAGCCTCAAGTCGCTAGCAAAATTTGGCGACAATTCGCTAATCAAGTCACTAAAGATTCAAGTCGCTAAATAGCAACTCGCCATCGACCAAGTCGCTAACACTGTCGCTACCCGTAGTGGAGAGTCCACTACTTGTACCGTAAGTCGCTAGGCCTAAGTCGCTAGCTCCAAAAGCGCAACTCGCTACAAAATTGTAAAGCAAGTCGCTACTAAGAAACAAATCCGTAGGTCAAGTCGCTAGCAAGAAAAACACCATAAACATCACTTTTCAATCCAAAACAACCCAACCAAGATGATTCAAGCTACCAAATGAAAACCTAAACACTTGTGATGATTCTAAACGTAAAAGTACTAACAAAATCCAAGCTTTAACACAAGAAATCAACCAAATGATGCACAAACCACTAAACTTTTCAAACTCAAAACCACCGAAAACCACTAGAAATCCAAAGATGTGCAAGATATGATCTAACCTTGGCTCTTGATACCAATTGTAGGATATTAGTTTTCACTTACACATCAAACCAAAACACCAAGTTGGCGATAAATGGAATTCTAGAGAAAGAAAGTTAGAGGTTTAGGGAACTTAGTGAGAGAAAGTGAAAGATATTATTATGAGCTCCAACTCTACCTTGGGAGGTAGAGTATTTATAGTCTTACATAAAACGCCACACAACGGGCATGGATCGTGCATACGGTGGGTAAAGACCCGTCTGTCCTCCACGGTGTTACTTAACTAACTACTACTTAGCTTGAAATAACTACGACTACGAGCTTTAACGATTACATATACTTGAGGTGACCGACTCTTTAATACCGGAATTTCTAATTCCTAACACGTTATAACCGACACCACCATGGACTATACCCGAATGTGTGTAGGAAGTGCTCTAAGGTAGGACACATGGCCAAAGATCGTAGGTCTCGTCCACTTGCCGCACTCAAACCGCACAAGGAGCGGATGGAAGGCCACCGCCACTGCTTTGGACGTGGAAAGAAGGGACACTTTAAGAATGAGTGCCGAGAGTAGTGGATGAGAGGAAATCCCGGTAATGTAGGAGGATTTGCTAACCGATGTGTAGGAAGTAATGGCTTAAACCCCGTGAAGCGTGAGTTTGTGGAAAACCAGGAAACTATGGTGCTAGGAATCACAGAGAGACATGGGAACAAAGCGTGTTTACGCTATTGGGAAGGAAGTCGGTGAGGACCCTAACGTAGTTACGGTATGTTCCTTTTCAATAATCGCTATGCTTCCATACTGTTTGATACTGGTGCGGATATGAGTTTCATATCCACCAATTTTATGCCATTACTAGGAATCTCCTAAACACCTCTAGGGTTTAGTTACGATGTGGAATTAGCCAATGGTAATAGAGAGAAGATAGACACCGTAGTCCGAGGTTGTACCTTAAGTTTCCTAGACCGACCGTTTAGTATAGATTTATTACCTTGGGAAGTTTTGACGTCATTATCAGAATGGATTGGTTATCGAAGAACGGTGCACACATCATCTGTGATGAGAAGATTGTGCGTTTACCGTATGGCGGAAAAGTTCTGAGCATACAAGGAGATCAGAGCGACCGTGGAAGTCCTTCCCGGTTGAGCATCATCTCTTGTATTAAGGCTCAGAAGTATATCGATAGAGGAGGTTGTCTTTGCTTGGCTCGAATCTCTAAAAATAAAAGTGAGGAGAAGAGTGAAAGACACCTCAATGATGTATCCGTCGTTAGAGAATTTCCGGATGTGTTTCCCGACGATTTGCGAGATTCCACCGTCCGACAAGTGGAATTCAAATAGAGTTGATACTGTGTGGCACCGTAGCCGGGCACCTTATCGACTTACTCCAAGAGAATTGGAGGAACTGTCTAAACAGTTGGCGAGTTGTTAGAGAAGGATTCATTCGACCAAGTTCATCACCGTGGGGAGCACCGGTGTTGTTTGTGAAGAAGAAGGATGGATCGTTTCGGATGTGTACCGATTATAGGAATTGAATAAGTCGACAAGAAAGAACCGATATCCGTTACCTAGAATAGATTATCTATTCGACCAACCCAAGGAGCTAGTGTCTTTCTAAGATCGACTTACGATCCGGTTATCACCACTTAGAGTTCGAGAGGAGGATATCCCTAAGACTACGTTTAGGACTCGTTATGGACACTATGAATTCCAAGTGATCTCGTTTGGTTTGACTAACGCCGCCGGTTTTCATGGATCTCATGAACCGAGTGTGTAAGCCATACACGGATAATTTTGTGATAGTATTCATAGGCGATATCTTGATATACTCTAAGAGTAGTGAGGAGCACGAAGAGCATTTGAGGCTCATTTTAGGATTGTTGAGAGAGAGAAGTCAGATGCCAAATTCTCTAAGTGTGAATTTTGGATTCGTCGTGCAATTCTTAGGCCATGTGATAGATAGTCGAGGTGTTCATGTTGACCCAGCTAAGATTAATGCCATAAAGGAATGGGCAGCTCCTAAGAACCCATCAGAAATATGACAGTTTCTAGGGTTAGCAGGCTACTATAGGAGATTCATTGAGGGATTTTATAAGATAGCTAAGTTGTTGACCAAACTAACGCAGAAGGATGTTAAGTATGAATGGGGAGAAAAGGAAGAAGAAGCATTCCAACTTCTAAAGGAGAAGTTGTATAGTGCGCCCATCCTAGCTTTGCCTGAAGAAAGCGAAGATTTTGTCGTGTACTGCGACACTTCGCATAAAGGCTTAGGTGTTGTTTTGATGCAACGTGAGAAGGTGATTGCTTATGCATCCCGACAACTTAAGAAGCATGAGAAAAACTACACCACCCATGACCTTGAGTTAGGTGTTGTAGTGTTTGCTCTTAGGATCTGGAGACATTATCTGTATGGAACCAAGTGTGTAGTATTTACCGACCATAAGAGTTTGAAGCATATCTTAGATCAGAAGGAACTGAACATGAGACAATGTCATTGGTTGGAATTGCTTAGTGATTACGACTGTGAGATTCGTTATCATCCCTGGTAAGGCTAATGTTGTGGGTGATGCACTTAGTCGTAAGGAGGACATTCCGCCTACTTGTTAGATCCTTAGGAATGACCATTGTTTCGCCTCACCGCCTCAAATTTTAGCGACCAAGGAGGCATTGACGGAAGAGAACCGTACTTATGAGAATCTTCATGGAATGGTAGAAAGTGAAAACGGCTTCTTGAGCGTTGCCCGATGGAACTTTATGCTTCGAGACGTAGTGGATACCATTTCATGGTGGAATCCGTGAGTTGATTATGCACGAGTCGCATAAATCAAAATACTCTATTCATCCGAGCCGATAAGATGTATCGTGATCTTAAGAAACTTTATTGGTGGCCTAATATGAAAGCCGATATAGCTCAAGATGTCGGTTGGTGCACGACTTATTCTAAAGTAAAGGCCGAACATCGAAACCATCGGACTCTTAGTTCAACCCAAACTCCCGAAATGGAAATGGGAGCGAATAACCATGGACTTTATCACTAAATTACGAGAACAGGTTAGCGACAATGACGCTTATCCGGGTAATAGTTGATCGTTTAACTAAGTGCGCTCACTTTTAGCCATTAGTGAAATCGATAGTCTTGATAAGCTTGCTCGATTGTATCTTAAGGAGGTAGTATCGCGTCATGGAGTACCGATATCTATCATTTCCGATAGGGATAGTCGTTTTACATCCCACTTTTGGAGATCATTACGAAAAAGATTAGGAAAAAATTTGGATATGAGTACTGCTTACCATCCTCAGACCGATGGTCAAAGCGAGAGAATCATTCAGACTTAAGAAGACATGCTTAGAGAGCCGTGTTATTGATTTTGGCAAAGGTTGGGAGAGACACCTCCTTGGCCGAATTCTCTTACAATAATAGTTATCACTCTAGCATTAAGGCCGCCCATTTGAGGCAATCAGATGGCGAAAATGTCGTTCTCTGTTTGTTGGGTGAAGTTGGCGAGTCAAGTTACAGTCCCAAACTTGTTCTAGAAACCACCGAGAAGATAGTTGATTTGTAATCGGTTGCAAACCGCTCGTGATGAACAAAAGAGTTATGCCGATAAGAGACGTAAACCTTTAGAATTTCAGGTTGGAGATCGTGTTATGCTAAAAGTTTCTCCTTGGAAAGGAGTGATTCGTTTTAAGCGAGGAAAACTCAATCCCGATACATTGGTCCCTTTCCAATCTCGGAAAGAATCGGACCGGTAGTATACCACCCGGAGCTACCATCGAATTGAGCAAAGGTACACAATGTCTTTCATGTTAGTAATCTTAAGAAATGTCTTTCGAGGAAAACATAGTTGTGCCCTTAAGAGATATTCGTATTGATGAGAAATGGAATTGTGTTGAGGAACCAATTGAGATTATGGATCGTGAGATTAAAAGGCTGAAGAATAGCCGTATTCCGATTATTAAGGTTCGTTGGAACTCCGGCATGGACCGGAGTTCACTTGGGAACGTGAGGACGTTTTCCGTAGGAAGTATCCTAAACTTTTCATGACATCAAGCAACTCGGAGTGAAACCCGGACGGGTTTCTTCGAGGTGGGAGGTCGTGACAACTGGCAATTTAGGGAGTCTATTTTAGGTAACCGCATTACGTTAAACTAAACCGAGCTTTGTCTTTATCACTATTTTATAAACCATGACTTGATTTTATATCGTCTATTAGTTTTTACGGTTTATTTCACTATTAAATGAGTTATCGTATGAGTTTTAACTCTATTTGGTAGGCACTATTCGATTCGGCACTAGAAAAGCCTAAAACGAGAAATATTGTAACTTTTAGATCATAACTCGAAAATTGACAAATAAATAGTCAAAACTCGCGGAAAAACGTAAATAACGATGTTAGAAAGTTGAAGGAACGTCGTGAGACGCTCGGGGGACAATATATGAGCTCGGGAATGGGTAAACGAGATAGTTTATGAAAAATTACGGGTTTGGCCCTCTTATTTCTACCTAGCCACCACCTCCTCCTCCCTTTCTTTTATTTTTAAGTCCCTACTCCCTAGCTATATATACCCTCACCTCACCTCACTTCCACTCTTTATTTTCTCTCTAAAACACACACTAGCACTTTCTCTCTCCCTTTCTCTCTAAAACCCTAGCCACCACCACCTTGGCCGCCGGCCACTTTTCCGGCCACCACCGCCACACGACGGTGCGTCACCCCTCACCTCCACCACCAAATCAAAGATCTTTTCATCCTCTTTACATCCATATATAATACACATACTAAAACCTTCATTAACACCCTCAAATTTAAAATTAAGATTCGGAATTTTAGGGTTTCAAGTGGGTTTTGCAATTGGTGCTTGAATAAGGTAAATGGAACATGGTTAGAGCTTGTTTAAGCTATGAAAAGCCACGTATGGGCTTATTAGGGTTTCGACCCTATGTCTAAATTTGGGGCTTTTGGGTGAAACATGGAATTAAGTCTAATTAATGTCTAAATAAACAAGTAATTAGTGTTTGGTAAGTGTGTGGTGTATCAATTTGATGGGTTAATGCATTTTAGGTTTAGTTTCATCTTTTTTGTTAGAATAGATGATGGGTTTTGTGATTGGTTAATGATTGGAGCTTGAATGATTGGATTTGGATGTTGTGGAATTGATTTGGAAGTGTTCGGTTGGGTGTGAGATGGTGTACGAGCCACCATGACCACAATGGTCATGGCTTGGATGTTGTACGAGACCCACATGGACCTTGGGCCCGGGTCTGCTCGTTTCGGTAGCTTGTTGGTTGATGTAGTTGAGGTTTGGATCAGACGCGTGGAGCCGAAAAGCTTCTAGGGCTTGTTTGGTTCACGTGGTCTTAACTGCGACCGTGTCATGACCATTAGGGTCATAACATTGGTTTCGGGCATATTTGGTTGATTGATTGGTTGGCGAGATTGTTTTGAGTTGGTTTGGGATTGAATTGCGCTATTATGACTTTTAAATTTGGACTTGATATATATATTGTTGACTTTGAGCTACGTCGGCGTTACTTTAACTTTTTAGTCAATAGTTGACTCCGACAAAGCCGTAACATGGACTTTAGTATAATTTGGACTATTGATTGATTAAAAGCCGAGAAGTTAAGACTCGTGCTTGTGGACTCGAAACGAATAACGATATGAGATTAATATTGGAATTTGACGAAATATATATATAAACATGAAAATGCTAATAGACTATGAAATATAAATAATAAATGAGCTTTTGTACCAAAAATATCGATAACAAGTTTTATCTTGTTATTTACTATTTTTAAATGGAAACTAACAACTAAATTGGAAATGTTTTGTACTAAATAAGTAATTAATGTTTCGAGTACACGCTTATCAATAAATGTCAATTGTGGACATTTAATACTAGTTTAAGTATTTATTTACTTACGTTGTGTGCATGGGTTACGGATAACCTAACGTTAATAGTGTTGATCCGTGGGTAGCGGACTTATTAGGTTGACGAATCTAATAAGAGCCCGCTAGGATGCGTTGGGAAACCTTATTAATGGGTGAATTATCCTTATGACTCTTTAGGATACGATTGATTTATGGGATAATAAGCGACACGAGTAAATAAATGAGTTTATCGAGTTGACGAATTCGATAAGGTCTACTATTTATTCCGAACTTATTGGACTATGGAGTTTATCGTTTAGATGTCTCATTGTGTCGCATTGAGTTATATATTGGTTGTTTGAGTGCATTCATAGCATCATATTGAGTCGATACACCCACATGAGGAATACCAAACACTAGGATTAAATGGTGAAACGAGACATTTTTGGAAATAACGAAATGGAATACATTGGGGTAGATAATGTTGATTTCGAGGAATATATATTAAATATGGTCTACATTAATAGGTTGTGCCGAGTCGATAGTTGTTGTGCCGTGATTACCGTTATCTTCTGCTAGTGTTTATTTGTGCGTTGATTGGTTGAGGTGAATTTCGTAGCCCCACTTTTATCTACGTTTTAACTACATTGGGGTGAGAATCATGCAACTGTTTTCAGACCGTGAAAACTATTTGGATTTGCTTATATGCTTGACTGTTTAGATAGATGTGCGGTAGTTGTTGCCTTAGACTAGGGTAGCAATTCTAATTGTATAACTGTTGCCTAGCTAAGAATAGACTTCTACCTCAACCTAGTCCGGGGTTGGCAATTGTTCTAGATTTTGCCACGACAGTGCTGGACTAGAGTCGGGCCCGAGTAGTCCCTGGATGCGGGACATGTTTTTGGTTGGTGATCCGAGTAGGATCGGTATTTATCTATCTTAGGTCTTGCATAGCAAATCAACTACTACTTGTCCACTATGATTTTGTTGAACTTAAACCTATGAACTCACCAGCGTAAGCTGACCTTTTAGCATGATTTATCAGGTATTTGAAAGATGTTTGGAATACGTGGTTTGTGGAAGCTTGGCAAGAAGGCGGGGTTCAAGGATCATTTCTGATGATAAACTTTGGGGACCTATTTTATTAAATTATATTTTGGGCCTAATAATTATACTTTTCGATTAAATGTTTTGAATACTTAAATTTGGGATTGGTTTTGAATGCTAAATGACTATCTTTTTGCTATACTTGTATGTGATACCAATCCAAAAAGTAACGCCCCGAAAACTTGATTAAGTCTTCCGATGTACCGAGATTTGGAGGTGTTACAGTTTTAGTCTGATTTATTATCTAATTCCTTGTTTGATGGTAACATGTTTATGTTAGTTACAAGTCCTAAGTCACATTTGTCCAATTGTTTGAAGTTGATGTGATAAGTTACGTGAATGTGTTAATTTTGAAATTTCAAAGTCCAATTTTTTACTTAACACACAACATATTAACATTTGTAAGCTTAAGCATAACATTAGATAATAGTGACTTATGAGTAACATTTAACAAGTAACATATGCATAATAGGCCAAAATAGTGAACAGTGGTTTATGTGTGACAAGGATCCTTATGTGTAAGAAAGGAGCTTATGCGTAAGAGTAAGCTAAAGCGTAAGACCAAGCTTATGCGTAAGAGTTTCTTACGCATAATACAAGTTCAAAGGCTTTAGGCTTACGCGTAAGAAAAAGCTAGATGTTATGCGAAAAGTTTACTCGTAAGAGTAAAGCTTATGCGTAACAAGCCTTGTTTACGAATATCTTTCCAAGATACGCGTAATCCACTGTAGACTTCTTATGCATAACGTGTTAAACATAAACATGAAAACTTGATTGCAGTTTATTCCAAACATCTTATAGATCACAAAACAAGCACAAGAACATATCATATACACACACAAAGACTTAGGCGTAAAATTTCTTAAACCCTAAACCTTAATCTATGCGTAAGATATATAGCTACACAAATCAAACAAGAATATTTCTGGAGTATCCTAGATGTCATATGAATGCAATGGAACAAGATTTAACACATTTCCACCACGTAATCGAAGATTCACGGAGATGAACCCTAAAACCTAAAACTTAAATTCTTACAGTTTAGATGTTTCGGGCTAATTTAAAGGTTCAAATCATGCATATATACTTATTCTAACACTTTCTTGACCACCTAATAATATATCACAGAATAGAAAAACCCTAAATGAGCGCAAGAACCCTAGAATTCAAATTAATGAAATTTAATATTCTGGATGGTTTTGGACAATTGAAACAAGTTTAATAGACACTAAGAAAGGTTTTAACATAGCTCATTTCAATCCAAACACTTTTATGCATAAACACCCAATTTGTTCAAGTGAACAATTTTCCAAAATCAGTTTAAAGAGTTTTAACCATTGGATTTGAAAGATTTTTGAAATCCTTGTTTAGAATCTTGATCAAGACAATTTAGAACTTACATATTATGAACAGCTTGAACGGATTTTGAAGATTTGATTTGGGCCGTTTGATCTTGGTGGTTTAGGAGTAAATGAACATGAAGTGGTGCATTGAATGTGTTAGGTGAATGATTTTGTTAAAAATTAATTTGCCAAGTAAACACATTCAGTCCCTCAACCTTAAAGAGGTTCCAACCAAGATCCTTTAACTTCCGTTTAGGACAAAACACTTGTAAGGCAATAAACTTAACGATACTCCCCCTCGACTTTTGAAATAATGAATTTTGAAAAACATTTGAGTCCGGGGAGAGTATTTGACAAGAAAAATATCGACCATTTTAGAAGAAACAACATATTAATGGAAACATGCAAGTACAAGGTTTTATGAAACTGAAAAATATTTACTTTCTCCCCCTCAACACTTGTTCGGGAAAATTGTGAAAAGTTTGATAGAACACAGTGTTGACAGAAGATTTATACTTGCGATGTTTGAAAGAAATATAGATAGAAGAACATTTTTGTGTTTTATGATATTTTGTATTTTTCTATTTTTTTTAGAAAAATATTTACAAAAGAGGTTTTGGTGTTTGACTGGTTTTAAGATTGTTTTAAAAGTTCATCCAGTTAAAATAATTTTACTTGTTGAGCTCATACCTGAATTTATTAACCTCCACAGATTTTTATCATTGTTTTGCCATGAGTCAACTATCTTTTGCAACTCTTCTTTATCTTTAACTGCTTTCATTCCAATTCTTCTATATTTTCTAAGCTTCTCATCTTTTCAAATATTTCATTACCTTGGAAAGTAAGCTTTTCAATTAGAGATGCATTCTGTTTTTGAAGAGTATTTACTTGTTTTTCTAATGTTTTAACAGCATTTTCATAAGCAAGGAATTTAACTTCTTGGTCACCTAATTGACTCATATATTCATCACAAAGAGATTGCAGTTTATTGTATGAATCAGTGCAAATTTTTTAGCATAAAGATACCTCACTGCTGGAGCTTATGGCCATGAGAGCATGATTGACTTCTGTCCCCTCATCAGTTTGCTCTCCCCAGTTAATCACACCAGCTTCCAAAGTCAGCAACCCCATCTGAATCTTATCTTCCTTCTCACTATGCCTAGGATAGAAGGAATCCCTCTTCTTTTCTTCATTGGCCTCTTTTATTGTACATTCCTTAGCAAAGTGACCTCTTTCTTGACACATGTAGCACTTACGCTTTGACTTGTCAAACCCTACTGGTCTCTTTCCATCAAAACGGACTTGCCTACCTGTCTTTTTGAAGAATTTCTTCATCCTCAAGGCAGCATGGCACACTGCCAGTTTATATCCATTTCCTCCATCTCTTCATCTTCAATCTGATCCAAGTCTTCATTTAGGATGTCTTCAGATTGACTAGAAAACAGTGAGTAGATGATCTTAATAGCAAAACCAGCAGCCCCATCCTTTTCCTTTTTACTAGAAGAAATAGTATAGCTACCAGAACAAAACTCACTACCAGATTTAACTTTGTTTTTACTGCTCTTGCCTTAAGAGACAAAAGCAACATTGTTGTCAATTAAAGAAGCCTTTGAACTTCCTTTGGTGTCTTGTTCATAAACCCTAAGGTTATTGTACAAGTCATATATTGATAAAGTGTCAATATCTTCTTTAGTTCTCATGATCATTGCTAGATTTGACCACTCTTTGGGCAATGATCTGAGAAACTTTATATTTGCATCTTCATTAGACACTTCAGATCCATGTGCTTCTAACTGTGATAGGAGTTGTTGGAATCAATCATAGCCTTTCTCCAGGCCTTCAGAATTGCTTATGGTAAATGCTTCAAACTGTTGTTTATAAACAACTTTCTACATTTTCTTAGAGTTAGCATTTCCTCCAAATCTAGTTCTAATAGCCTCTCATATCTCCTTAGCATCATCCATACTGTGGAACCTTCTGAGATGTTCCTTTGGAATGGCCATCAATAAGAGAGTTATTGCCTTTCTTTCTTTTTCCATAGCAAGTGTCTCTGCCGCAGAGACTGGTGGAAGAATTCTGACCACGCCATCTTTACCTTTGGAAATTCTCTTCTTTGAATTCCCATTTTGGATCACTTTCTAGAACTCATTATCTACATTTTTCAGATAATGTTCCATTTCCAAAGCCCAGATGTTGTACTCTTCCTTTTTCAGAATAGGAAGTTGGAGGTTGGAAATAGTGGTTGTAGCGGGAATTGGTTATTGTTGTTTCCAATGTTTTGAAACCCGGTCGACCCCGGGTTAACCGGTTGGACCGGTTCCGGACAAAAACGGGTCAAAAAACCGGGTTTTAAAAAGCAGGTCAACTGTTTAGACCCGTGAGTTTTAGTGACCCGGTCAACCCGGTTTTGATACCCTAGGGTTTGGTTTTATCATTTTTTTTTTTTTTTTTTTAAAGGCAACAATATATTAAACCTCAAAAAATAAACTTGTAAATCTCGTAGGATGCATGTCTTTAGAAGTATGAAACTTGTAATCTCGTAGGATTTATGCCTTTTGAAGTATGAAACATGTAATCCCGTAGCATTTATGGTTGTTTAGAAAATTATGCAAGTTTATATCATTGTCCACCTTTGATTTGTTGTTTAGAGCATGAAAAATGGTTCCTTGCTTTTTTTTCACTGCAAAACTAGTGTTTGGACAATTAGAAATAGATGTTTGGACATATGCATAAAACCGGGTCTAACGGGTTGACGTGATTGAACCAGGTTGACCGGTGACCCGGTGTCTTGGCCGGGTCGATCACAAACCCGGGTTTCAAAACATTGGTTGTTTCTGTTTTTGTTTCTTAGACCCTGCTTCTGATGCTTTAGAATCATGGTCAGAAGCCTCTTCATCACTAAGGTGATTTGAGAAATTATCAGGCTGAGACATTCTTTAGGATTTTTGAGTGAGATGAGATGAGTGTATTGGTGAGTTGTGTTTCTTCAATTCATAGTCCTTTAACAGGCTCTGATACCACTTGTAGGTCCAAAAGTTATGGATCTAAGCAGCCTTGTAATACAATAACTAACTTGGATAAATCCAAACTAATTATGTGAAGAACTCTTTAACAATGAGTACTTGATGCTAACGCATAATATTAACAACAAGCAAGAAGAACACAATAATTACTAAATAACTTTTTCTATTAATCTCTAAAACTTGATGCATAATAATATAACATTAGGGTTCCTTTATACTCTTAGAAAACCCTAGAATACAAAACGTGTAGAAGGAGAAAGATATCTCTTCCTAAGATATCTCTATGCGTACATATCATTCCCTAATATAACTCTAACAAACTATTCTGTTTTTACCATAAACAGACTTAACTATCGACTATTTGTTACGCTGGACTTAACTACATTAGTCTTGGCGGACTTAACCACTATGAGACTTAATTACGCCACGGACTTAACTATTTCACTACGAATTAATCCTAAACAGATTAAACAAACTTAAATCTATTTTACAAAATATAACTCCCTACACTCTTGTCGATGACGAGTTAATCGAAAGTGAAGTCTTAGTGTAGGACCGTAAAAACAATGATTCATGTGGTTCGGGGGGTCGGGGAAGCTCAAAGAATGAATAAGACATGGTATTGTTATTACATAGAAAAGGGGAAGATGTGTGTGTTTCTAAAGAGAAGAAGAAGAAATCACACACACCTTATTTTACAAATATGAATTTCCACCCTCCTAGTTGGGACTAGGAGGTGTATTTATACTAATAAAAGCCTAACTTAGTACAAATGACTAAACTAGTCCTTGTATATGAGTAGAAGAAGAAACGAATGCAATGTCATACGGGAGTTGCTTACAATGTTCCAAATTAACATTTAAGTGCAATTTCTAATCCAATCCAAATTAACAAATGGAATTCACGGCCCACTCAAAGGAATTAGTCAGCCCATACGTTTATTATGCCCGGTCCAATTGAAGTGAGATACCCACAACCCGTTATTATAAAACCTAAACATAAGATGCAATTATCACAAAAACCTAACCCAAAAACACAAATATGTTAATATATCCGCTTCTCCTAATTCTCTCACCAACGAGCCTTGAAAAAAAAATAGATCTGATATTTTCTTTCTCAACATAATCTCATCATCAATGACTCATCTTATCAAATTATCTTCATCAAAACTCGTCACTTCTTCAACCATAACTGAACGCACCACAACATCAAATCTCAAACCCACCTTTACTTAAGTTTTATCGAAATAAATCATAAAGATCAAGAATGAGTAGCCTTCAAGATCCTTGATGGGTCTCGGGTAGGTTTTTATTTTGAGTTTTCTTTTTATGAATGAACCAAGAGAAGAGAGGGTAACATAATTGTTATCTTCCTTGTCTTTTAATTCGGATAATTAATGAAGCTATGCTTCAATATTTCTAATCAGTGATATTTTTTCGTGTAACCCTTCAACGGGTTTTAATTATCTCTAAATATGCACGAAATGAAATGTGAGATCTGGTTATTGATTGAGTTTTTCATTTTAGTCCGTGTCTTGAATGAGTAGTATGATGGAGTTGGAGTAGAGGAGATTAGGTTAGTATTGGATTTGGTTGTGTTTGGATTGGATTTATGGAAGCAGTGGTGACTTCTTGGTTTATAATCACAGTCACGTTTTGATTTTTTTTTTTTTTTGGTTCTGGATGTATGATGTTGAAACTAAAGTCCACGTTGAGTCATGGTATTTTGTTCATGGTCTGGTCATAGTCTTCATCTCCTATTTCTGTCAAATAGACTTAGGCATAAAGATGTTGGTCGTAAAGTCTTATGCGTAAAGAACCTTATGCGTAAAGTCTTGTTCGAAAAGTCTTATGCGTAAGCACAATAATCTTATGCGTAAATCTTTACGCGTAAGACTTAGTCGTAAAGCTTAGACGTAAGACTTAGGCGTAAAATCCTTATTCATAAAAACCTTACGAATTACTTTCCAAGTAATTCGTAAACATCTGTAGATGAGTGCTTAGGCGTAAAAATAGGGTTTTGACTTTCGTTAACTTTTTTCCGGCGACTTTTCCGACCCTATTCTCCGTTTAGCATAGTACATACCCAGAAAGATTTGCAGAAAAAGCTTCATTGATGACCCATTTGACCATATATTAGACCAAATGATATATATGACCAAAAATATTCACGAGGTTTGGTAAAAAAAACAGTCACAAAAGTTAATTTACCAAGAAACTGATTCATGGACAGAAAGAGACAAGAACCAGAGCCTTGAAACTGAATATAAAAGGATTGACTTTTTTTGACCAAAATGATACAAACAATCTGAATAAACTACTGTTCGGGGGGTCGAGGAAGCTCAAAGAATGAATAAGAAATGGTATTGTTATTAGATAGAAAAGGGGAAGATGTGTGTGTTTCTAGAGAGAATAAGAAGAAAGCACACACACCTTATTTTACAAATGTGAACTTCCACCCTCCTAGATGGGACTAGGAGGTGTATTTATACTACTACAAGCCTAACTTAGCACAAATGACTAAACTAGTCCTTGCGTATGAGTAGAAGAAACTAATGCAATTCTCGTAATGACTTCACTTTAGCGAGGCTAACACTTAGAAATCAAAGAAAAAATAAACAAAGAAGATTAACCAATTAACAATGAAATCATCAATGTAAAAGAGTCTAAAGATCATCCCGTAGAAAAGGTTATAGGAAACTTAAATGAAAGAACTCTAAGATCTCAAGTCCAAAACCAAAGTAGTCTATTTTGTTTTGTATTAACCATAGAACCTAGAAACACTCAAGAAGCCATAAAAAATGAAAGTTAGGTAATAGCTATGCAAGAGAAATTAAATCAAATTTTTTCTAACAATGTTTGGACACTTGTCCCTCCACCTAAAAACCAAACCATAATCGGAACAAAATGGGTATATAAAAAAAAGTCGATGCAAACGGTATCGTGTCTAGAAATAAAGCTAGACTTGTTGCTCAAGGATATAACCAACAAGAAGGCATAGACCCCGATGAGACCTATGCTCCCTTAGCTAGATTAGAGTCTATAAGAATCCTTCTTGCTCATGCTTGTGCTTATGATCTTAAGCTTTTTCAAATGGATGTTAAAAGTGCTTTTCTAAATGGCTTTATAAATGAAGAAGTTTTTGTAGCTCAACCTTCGGGCTTTATCGATTTCGAATAACCTAATCATGTGTACAAACTAAAGAAAGCTCTCTAGGGTCTCATACAAGCCCCAAAAGCTTGGTATGATAGACTCAAATCCTTTTTAATAAAAAACGACTCTACCACAGGGTTAGTTGACAATACACTTTTTACAAAGAAAAAGGAGTCACAAATAATTATTGTTCAAATATACGTGAACGATACTATATTCGAATCGACTTGTCAAGACATGTGTGATGATGGGAGAATTAAGGAGAATTAAGTTTCTTTCTTGGTCTACAAATCAAAAACTAGAAGATGGTATCTTCTTTAATCAATCCAAATACATAAAAGAAATGTTAAAGAAATTCATATTAGAAGAGTCAAAATCAATAAGAACACCAATGGTATCCGATACCAAACTCACCAAAGATGAAGACGGTGAATCCGTTGATAACACCAAATATCGTGGCATGATTGGTAGTCTTCTCTACCTCACGGCTAGTCAGCCGGATATCATGTTTAGTGTATGTCTTTATGCTAGGTTTCAAGAAGACCCTACAACTTCACATCTGGAAGCCGTCAAAAGAATATTTAGATATACTATAAGGGTACAACTCAATTGATATTATGGTATCCCAAAGGGAAGGGGGTAGAAAATATTGTATATATAGATTCTGACCATGCAGGTGATTATATTGACCGAAAAAGTACAAGTGGTGTTTGCACTTTCATGGGTTGTTGTTTAAAATCTTGATTCTCAAATAAGCAAACAACATTAGCCATTTCAACAACCGAAGCCGAATATGTCTCCGCTGGCAAAGCATGCCAACACGCACTATGGATGAAACAAGCGTTAGTTGACTACGACATCCATCTAAGTGACATTGCCATTTTATGCGACAACAAAGGTTCTATTGATCTTAGCAAAAATCCGGTGTTGCATTCTCGTACCAAGCATAAGAAATCCGTCATCACTTCTTAAGAGACAATGTTCAAAAGGGGAACATTTTGATTAAGAAAGTGTAATCTGAAGACAACATAGTCAACGTTCTCACCAAACCGTTGAAGTGGGAATAATTCAACTTGCTTCGTCTAGGTCTTGGTCTTATGGAACAATCGTCGTGAAATATTTTCATTCTACAAGGTACGTAAACGTTTGCCTTACCTTCTTTTCTGAGTCTAGGATCTCTATTTCACACAACTCACAAACAATATGGGGATTTATTTTCAAAACCTAAGATATTTTCTATACAAGAAATTCTTTGAAATATTTTCTAAAAATATATTTATCCCCATATCATTTTCCTTAAATCACTCTCACGTCTAGGACAAACAATTTTTTTTCGTTAATACAAAGTAAAAACCTTTTTCATTGCATCTTATATCTTTTCAATGCTAAAGGGAATACATAACTAATATGTGTTTTCGGGTACATTCAATCAAGAAAAAATGAATTAAGGAGCACTCGGGTTATCTCATGTAAATATATACATATTTTTTCACTACTATGTTTATTTTTCTTCTTTAAAAGAGTCGAGATAACCGCAACAAGGTACGTACGTTACACTTTTTATCACATATTTAACCTATACTTAGTAGATTAAAGTTTAGGTTTCTACGTGACATACGTCGTTAATGGTTAAGGATTTGTGAGAGATTGTACATTTATCGACGATTTTGCTCTTGCTATTTCCAAACACCACATTTCCTCCATTGAAGGATTCATATGTGGAGAACAATGCCTTATTACCGGTCATATGCCTTGTGCACCCGCTATCCTTGATCCATTCGTCAGGATCCAAGTCAACATTAAGGAACACCTAAGAAAACAATTAACTCAAAAGTTTGGTCCCCATTTGTTCATGGGTCCATTGGTGTTATACATTTCATTCATATGAGGCATATATGAAAATGGTGAAAAAGTATTTCAAGGTGTATGGTTTTGAAATGGAAAACCATTTTGTGTATTAGGATTCCATCCTATTTGATGATGGTTACTTCTAGGATAAATATTGTTTGGCCTTCTTATAATTGTGTTCGGTTTAGGAAACGATGGACCTTTGTTTTTCATGAAACTTTGACCTTGTTTTAGAGGAGGTGGTTGTTTGACATTTCTAACAGTAACATGGGTTGGTTTCTTTTTGTTAACAATAACAAAATCGGTTCTAGAAGAAGTGGTTGCGTTATTTCTCATTTTACTCTGCAGTCCATGGATCCCTAAATTAACACTAGCGGATCCTTTTTCAAGGATTCGTCGGATCCGGACTACGAGAATGGTTTTCAATTGCTTTAACAAATTGTGTTTCCTTAATCTCGCTAGTTGACGCAATGTGTTCCTGAATACCTAGACCCTTTTGATTATTACTCGTTTTGACACTATCAAGTATTTTATCAAGGTAATTAGTACTTATTCTAGCAATCTTAGAATCAAGATGATCAACTAACGTTTGAAGTTCTACACAAAGCTTGCATTCGCTAGTTACTTCTTTTCCCTTTTCTAATCTCTTTAATTTATCTTTTAGTTCAAGAACTTCCTTTTCTAAAACTTCGTTTTTATTTTTCAAAATCTTGTTTTTGTTAATCACCTTGAGACTAGTTTTTCAAAGCTTATCATATTCAAGATGTAAGGATTCATCATCTAACGATGAACTACTATAATATAGAGAGTCGGAACATACCTCGTTGGAGTCTTTTGCCACGAGACAAATTTCTTCCTTCTCTTCCTCACTCATTCCCCACGAACCACTCACGAATGCCTTTTGTTCGTCACGTTTGGGACACTCACTAATGAAGTGATTTGGATCCCCGCATTTGAAACACTTGAGTCCGTCCTTCACTTTCTTGTCGTCTTTGCTTTTCCGCAACCCTTTCTTGCCGTCATAAGGTTGCTTGACATATCTTCCTTTTCTCCGAAAGAACTTCTTGAAGTCGCGTATCGCCATTACATACTCTTCGTACTCACTTTCCGAATATGAGGTTTCTTCATCACTTGAGACTTTCTTGGCCTTTAAAGAAAGAGATTTATGTTTCTCTTTCTTTTCCTTTGAGACCTCGGAGTCTTTAGCTAGTACGAGCTCATAGACTTTTAGGTTGCCTATGAGTTCATCGAGAGTGATTGACAAGTCTTTGGATTCTTCGATGGTCGTCACCTTCGATCTCCACTTTGATGGAAGCGCCCTTAGAAATCTCCTGACATGATTACGACTAGAAAAAGACTCATCAAGTGCTTGTAATGAAGTGATAATAGTATTAAAGCTAGCAAAAGAATTATCGATACTATCCTCATCCAATATTGAAAATTGTTCATACTGTTGAAGTGTTGAAAAAATAAATCAATTTTGTTGTTTTTAACTTGTTGATTTCCTTGGTGTGTTACAACCAAAGAATTCCAAATTTCTTTAGCGGTTTTATGCATAGAAATTCTTTCAAATTCCTTTTTAGGTAAGGCATTGTATAAAACCATTTTTGCCTCACTATTTTTGAAAAGCTTTTTCTTTTGGTCGTCGGTGAGACGATCATGAGAAATATTTTCTTCATTGCCGGTTTTATCATCTTTTGTAGTTGCTTGAAAATCACATTCAACAATAATATACTAAAGATCAATATATTTTGATTTCACATAAGTTTTAAATCTATTTTTCCAATAAATAAAACTATTAGTTTCAAGTAGTGGAGGTCGTTGCATAGATTGCCCTTCTCTATAATTTTCAAAACTCATTGTGATCGAAAAGTTTTTAAAATACAATTTACTTTAAAACTTTTGTAAACCTTGCTCTGATACCAATTGTGGAAAACTAAAAGAGGGGGTTGAATAGTTTTACCGATTTTAATTTAAGTTCCAAAGATTTAGATTCGATCTTATGTGAATTCGTATGGATGGATAGAGAATATGAAGCAATAAGTAAAGTAAGTAAATAAAGCAAGTAAAGTAAAAGGATAGAAAGTAGCGACACAAGTGATTTATAGTGGTTCGGCTACAAGGACACCTTCCTTGCCCTACTCCATTCCCCGAGTACCCCACTCGAGAGTTCAAGCACTGTGTCAACAAGCTCCTTCAACTTGGCGGAGAAGCCTCACAACGTCGCTTACACTTTTTTCGGTACAAAACTAAATACCGAGTTCTTCCACGAGGTAAAACTAAACCTTTACATAACTATTACACAACAACTATGTGAAATATGAATTACAAGATCTTGCTACAGAAATCTTGTGGATGGACAAATCAATCAAGGACCCTTTGCTTGGATGAATTGTAGTATAGTGTAATCTCGCCTTTGTGAAGACCTATATGAGAATCACAACAAAAGATAGAAGAACTACTAGAATGATCAAATGATTAGAGGTTAAGAGAGTGAAATAATATATGAGATAGTTGTAAGAAGAAGAGTGAGAAACAATGAAGAAATGACTCACTGTTTATAGGCACAAAAGCCTTCATCCCGGTTCGGCGGATCCTCACCCTGAGGATCCGGCGATCAAAACCTGGGATTCGACAGTCTGGGTCAGAACAATCCGGATTTTGGGTTGCAAACAGGGTTATGGGTTATGGGTTATGAGTCATGAGTCATGGAATTTGTGTCATGGGTACCCAACAAGATACAATGTATCTAGACAATGGGTCATGGGTCTTGGGTCATGGGTCATGGACATTGGGTCATGGGTCATGGATAATACCTAACATGATTTCATGCATGATGTCATGCAATGGGTCATGGGTTATGGATTAGCTCCATGGGTATGGGTCATGGATATTACCCATCCTATTACATATTATATTACAACAATTTATTTATTACAACATTTTATGTAAATGACAAAATGTATATACTTTGCAAAAACAACATGTATTCTTATAATTTTACTTATGATAACTTTATATTTGTTATCAACAAAACATAACGAGATCGCTAAATATAAACAAACGTTTTTATGGTTTATTTGTATTAACAACTTATAATTATTAGAGGGTTAGTCAGATAAAATGTAGTAGTTTATCAATATGCCCACATAGTATATTAACGACTTTCAAAAATAAGAAAGGACAATATGATTTGGATGACGTCGGTGGTGGTGGGATGACAGAAGTGATGGTGGTGCTTTTGGGTGATACCATTTTAGAAAGAATGAAGAGAAGTATTGAGAGAGAGAAATCTATTTTGACTAATAAGTTGAGTAACTTAATTAACCAAAATGTGTAGTTCGGTAACTTGATTGAACAATAAAAAACTTTAGTAACTTAGGCGAATAAATTTGCAAAGTTCAGTAATTTATTTATATAGTAACCCTGTATTTCATATGTCAGTGTGTAAGCAACCTGCTACAACAGGTTAAAAAAAGATGGTAACTCTGATTGAAAAAAATAATAATTTTAGTAACTTAAGCTAACAAATTTGTAAAATATAATAATAACCTATCTGTGTAATAACCATGACGTTAATAGACAATAATGTAAAATCAAATTTAATCTAAACCATGGATCAAAATAGATAGAATGGTGAAGATGTGTGAATTTGATCTTTAAGCAATTTATTATCTATAATTAACTTTCCACAATATTGAATTGATCTTTGGGCTAATAAAACAAGAAGCAAATATTGGGCTATCGGGTATTATAAATAATGAAAGAAAAGAAAAATATACCGATTTGAAACCCTAATCAATCAATCGATCGGAGGAAATGTTGCAGCAGCAACAACCACCACCGGTGGAAGATGAAAGTTGGAAGCGTGATCTATCAGGGGTATTTGGTAAGCTGCCAAATGATATCCAAGAAGGTATCTATAATCAAATGCCAGATGATGTCAAAGCATATTTGGACAAAGCACGACAACAACCACCACCACCACCATATGCAGTGGATGATGATGAATTCGTAGCAGCTAGTGTTTGGATAGACGTTTTGAAGTATAAGGGGTTGCCGTTGGACACCCCTTACCGGTATAAAACTTATTCTGATTGTACTTCTGTCTCGTATCTTGAATCCTATTGCGATCGCTTATACAATGATCTTAGAGCAAAAAAGGGGAATTTGGAAGCCTCCTCATCCTCCGCAGCAGAGATTGTTTACCCCCCTCCTCCTAAACCTAAACCAAAACCACCTTTCCGTGTTTTAGAGGAATCAGAAGATGAAGACTTCCTAGATTCTGTTTATGAACAAGTGTATGGAAAAAAAAGGAGACAATTGGATGCGGAAGCTCTAAGGAAGCAGAAACTGAGAAAGCCTAAGAGGTTTAAGAGCTATAATGATTTTGTTTATGCTGATGAGGATTCTAAAAGGAAAAGGGACAACAAGATCAAAGCGCACAGAAAGATGAGGATGCAAAGGTACCGGGAAGGGAATGGCCTTAACTCTTTCTTTTATTAACTCGTCTTGTAATCATTTCCTTTCTTTATGTCTTTGTTTGGATGTTTAAGGATATATTACTACTACTATCTAATATTATTAGTTGCTGTTCATTTTGCCTTGTTTCGTGACAACCTATGAGGAGTTGTTGTTGTTCATTTGAAACATGCTAATTCGGTTACATTTGTTTTGTTTGTTTATCATGATGATGCAATTGCAAAACTACTTGTAAGTAAGTCTCACTTTCCTGTGCTGGATAGTTTTGACTCTTTCTCCGTTTACTCTCCTTTATTTGCTTATTGGGACTTACAAACTATGGCTCGGCTCCAGTTTACGGGGTTTGAAAGTTTTGGCACATAAACAGGTGCTTCTTCACTAGCTATTACCGTTTTTTTTTTTTTTTGCATTCATCAAAAACATCAGCGTTTGTTTTACTAATAAAAATTATATAAGTTATGTTGGTATATTGATAGGTATATAGGTATTACTTGTTCTTGCTTGTGATATATTTTCCTATTAATGCTTAGATTTTACTTCTTCCACCACTCTATATTTTATGAGCCATCCGCTTACTTAAGTACGTTTCCAGCATTTAAGCTGCCACCACTTTTCGTTTTCTGCACATGATACATTCTCACAAAAAACTGTACCACAATGTTCTCAGATGTAGCTGATGACAAACACGTACATGTTTTTAACTTCTAATGCTCATTTCTATTCTTGACTATATTCATGACAGCATCTGGTTGGTCTTGAACTCTTGAATTTAGATGTTATCCACAAACTTTCTAAAACCAAAACATCTTTGATCTATATGTATATGGAGGTTATGGGTGTTAGCATCAGCTACTGAATACACGCAGGTTCTGAAAAAGGTCAAGGTTCAAAAGTTTGAACCGCCAGAATCTTCCATTGAGAGGTTCCTTCTCATTCCAGAATGCTGTATGCCTAGATCTACCACTCCTTCCACCCTTGAAATTTATGACAGTATCATGGTCCTGATAAGATGTGTTTGTCTGCTATCAGATTGACAGGAATTATCTTCATTTTTTTTTTTTTTTTTTTTCTGACGAGCAGGTATAGACATGCATACTAATGGTTGTTTGTCACCAGAGTATGCAATTCTTTGAGTTGTAACTGAATAAAACCTTACTATTTTTAGGTTGTTAACCTTTTATTATCGTTACACAGTCTATGATTAGAATCTTGAGTCAAAAATTTTGTTGTTGTTGCTTGATGGTCATCTGCCTATTGTTGTTGAAGTTTATGGCATGCGTCCATTATGATCTAGAGTTTTCATCTCGACCCTTTTGAGTCATTGGTTATTCACTAGTATATGGTTTATGCTTCTCTTTTCATTTGTCAGTGGTTTTTGGTCAAGAATAACTGTTTGAGATTTTGGAAGTTGTAAGAGGGATATTATGTGTGTTTGTTTAGTTTTGGCTGCCATGGCCGATTTTTACAACACTGGAGAAGTCATAGGAACCTTGCTATTTCCTGTACCTCCATCTCCAATAACACATGCCGTATTAGGCAATTGATGTAGGTGCGCTCTGATCGAATTCAGTCATAATGCTAGTGGTATTTTAGTTTGGGAGCCTTCCATCACCTACACTTATATGGTGAGATTTCAGCACTATACTTGTCACATCATTTGATGTGTAGATATTGAGTTCAGACCCCTTGCCTGACTAACATGAAAACTACGTTTATTTACTAGTGTTAGTGCCTTGTGTACCCAGATTTACTTACTTTGAAACGATTGAAAGTACCAGTACTTAAGAATTTATGCCCAATTGTGTCTTTGCATCTCTTTAGTCCATTTTAACTCTAGATATTAATGCTCAGTAAACTTGATTAGGAATGGTTCATTTATGAACTGTGTTGGCTTCTATACATTATGCCTTTGCACTGCCGTGCTTTTCAGCCTCTTATATTTACTGGAATGCATTCTGACCGTCTCTCCCTGTTGGGTGGATTGTTTCGATTGCTAGCATTGCACACAATGTGGTATATTTGTTCATTGACCCTCCACTTTTTTTCCGTTCTTAAATGAAGTTATCATAAAATTGGATGATTTTTGGGTTAATTAATTGGTTTCTATTCATATCCTCATATATACTACTGTGTTTATATAAATGGGGCCCACTAATGATCAAATGAACACACATTCCTATGGTAAGATTAGCTGTCACCACACTAGGGTAGCCAATTTTCTGTTAATCTTCTGGATATTGTTTCTTCATTGTGGTCTAGCACATGAAAATGATCATGACCATCTTGTTTTGGTGTGATTCAGTTTTGTTCAACTGCATTTTGCATGCTATGGAGTATGTTCAAACTACTGTCCAGGACATACTTGGTCATACTTTGCAATCCCTTTAGAGGAATTTAATATGTTTACATATCAGGTCACAACTATTTCTTCCTCTCACAATTTGTTTTTGTGTTTTAATGTGTAACGAGGAATGTGCCCCGCCGCGTTGCGGCGATTTCTGTCTGTATTATTTTGTGTTCGTTTTGTTGTTGCGCGAGCCAACACTGTTCAAAAGTATCCGTAAAAACTTTCGATTTTATTGTTAAAGAAATATATAAACATCTTAAGAAAAAAGTTTTTAACTGATGCTAGAAGTCTAGTATTCAGTTAAAATCAATGTCGTATATGATTCTCCAATGCATCTTAAAATGTTGAATAACCACTCACTTATATCTTGAACTTCAATGGGCTAGTAGCTTGATCTACTCGAATCAAAAGCTTGATCAACTCTTATCTTCTCTAATCTTTTCATTGACATAAATTGTCTCTGCACCAAATACATAAGTTTTATCATGAACCCAGCTTTTGTTTTTTTAAGGAGGCAATGATTTTATTATAAACAGGAACATAGAAGATACAAACCGCATGGACTTCCTATTATAAATGATCAGTGAATATTGAGAACCTTAACCACCATAATTAAAGGTCTAACACATACATATTCTATTATAAAAAGGCCATTTAGATATGGCAGGTCCCAAGCAATCATAGGAAAGGAGATGAATGTCATTGTAGTCGTTACCATAACATAATTAGCTGCGCAGCACCGTGTGCAGATGTAAGCAAATATTCTCCTATAAATAGAAGACCTTTCCAAGAATGGAGGCAGCCTAGGGTCAGTTTGAATTGGCTCATAAGCGCTCTTTTGGCCCGTAGTTTGTTTTTCGAATTAGATCATATGTTCATTGTAGTTTAAAAAACAATACCATAGACCTAGAATCGTATTTAACACATTAACCATCTAATAAAAACACCATAAGAATGGTTGTTGCACACCCTAACTGCCTAGCCCGATGCAACTCTTACAAAAAAATAAGTGTTTTGATATGTGCCTATTAAGACCTGTTAACCAACCCGCCACTTAAGAAGTGGTGACAGTTTGTTAAGCTTACATATATTTCTAGATTATTATCTCACGTCTGGTATTACTGACCTTTGAGCTCACTTATTCCCATAGAGAAACTCCGGGTTGCTTTGGTACTTCTAGGCAATCCCATCTTACCTGAGCGTACGGTAGACATTTAAAATCGCGTCAGTATTCTAGTCATTTGGCAAATAGACTAAAAAAAAAAAAAAAAACGACCGAATATGCAAAACTCCATCGTTTCAAATGGAGTATTTCAAAGTACTAATAGTATTACGCTCTGTTGTAAAAATCGGCCCAGGCGGCCGATTAATCCCCGCATAATCGCTAATCGGTCTCTAAGCGCCTTGATTTATCATAATCGGTCTACTTAATCGGTTTGGTCAAAGATCGCTTAAAAATGGGTCAACAAACCGGTTAATCGGACAAAATTGGTCTAATCGGTTTAATCGAAAAAATCACTTGAAAATCGGTAAGCATAATCGCTTAAAAATCGGACAAAGTCGGTTAAAAATTGGTCAACAAATCGATTAATCTGACAAAATCGGTCAAAGATCGCTTAAAAATGGTTAAAAAATCGAGTAATATCTATATTTGACTTTAAACTTTGAAAAATTATGTATTATGTTTATATTTGAACAATTGAAATATTTGAACTTTTATGTACTCTGGTTATCTCATACATATAATATAATATAATATCTAAAATTACAATTTTGTGCATAAAAATTTCAATCCGATTAATCCCCGATTAATCTCCGCCTAACCGATTAATCGCTAGGCCCTACCCGACCGCCTCACTAGCGCCTAGCGATTTTTACAACCTTGGTATTACGTATAATATTGAATTCAATTTAATAAAAGTATTATGCATAATCTACTATACCTGAGAAGTTTTCTCAATTGCAGCCTGGGATCGTGGAACGTGACGGATCCTTACCAACTGACTGTTACAAACCGTGGGCGACTTAATTTTGGCATTTGCGATTGCCATTCTCTGTTGTTGCCACGCGTACCGCTGGAACCTTTTTGTGAACCTTCATTAATACCTACAGTAGAAGCAAATTTATAAAAATCAGTGTACTGCTGTGTTTCTGAGTTTTCTGGAATCGCATGAACGCGACGAATCCTTACCAACTTAGTGATACAAACCGTGATCGACTTACGTTTTCCATTCGTGGTTGCGATTCTCTGTTGTTGCCACGCGTACCGCTGCTAAAACCTTTTTCTGAACCTTCAGTAATACATACAACATGAGCAAATTTATAAGAAACACAACAGGAGCAAATTTATAAGAAACACAACAGGAGCAAATTTATAAGAAAAAGTGTAGCCTAAAATGTCACATATATCCGGTATATAGTAGTTTAGGTAGGTACGTAACCAAATAGTTCACTTGCCTTGGTTCGTATGACGATCCCATCTGTCGCTATCACGAATGCAATCAGGATTGTTTTTTGATATTTGATTAATATCTTTGACAACAGCCCGTTGCAAAGAGTGAGTGTAAGTTAAACTGTTTTTTATATTTTATTCAAATGACAGTTTTTACGGCTATTAATAGTCATATTACGTATAGATAAATGTATCATTAGGTAACCAGTATCTGTTACCAGAGTGGTGCATCAGATAAAGTGGTCGTCTCATAAGGCTTCCTTCCATTTATAGACCGTTTCTTCAGCACAAAAGAAGGATCCGTAGGCGCGTAATCTGTTATGAACCGATTGTTAGAAACAGTTGCCAGCTATAGGGTAAAAACTTATAATGTATGTGAGACAGTAGGAATGAATATAACTCAAAATATATGGATAAACAAAAAACGAAAAGGAATATATACTTACATGTCTCATCATAGACCTGCAATAAACTGAACGGCAAATGCAACTTCAGCAGTCATGCCCTGGTTAACATGCCTATATAAAAGGGTCGTGTTATAGTATGCATGATCCACGTAGAAAAAGGATTCACGTGTAAACAAAAAGATAACAAAAAGTGTTACGTCCCGACTCCCGGTTTGACCGGAAATACTTGATTTGTGAAACTTTGACTCGGAACGTTTGACTATTACTTAAACTCTTCAATGAATAACAAAAACTATAACAATTTACCTTGACAACCCTTTTATAACACATACTTGTTTACCCTTTTTAAAACGATGACCCAAGATTACAATAAAGCCTCATTTTATTGCTATAATACGGGCTGACGTCGTCACCTTAAAGTTGCGACGCCGTCACCCTTTACTTATAACCCAAAACACATTTTCAGATTTAACACGCGACGGCTCAGGGGACTTAGAACCTGATGCCGTGTCCATTGAGCCGGACGCCGTCGCCACAAGACTGCGACGCCGTCAGGTCCACTGACCTGCACATTTGACAGCAAAACTGCACAATACAAAATTGTCCATTTTGACACAAAATGACCAATTGACTCTTACAACTTTAAGTTAATACCATATATGCTAATACAAACATTGTTTAATATATAAGAGGTTACTTGACCCATTAACTTCAAAATGGGTAAGAAATACACTTCGACCCAAACACTCCGAAATACCATAATGACTATGACTTTTACTTGTTAATCAACAATATATTTACAAAACCATAAAAGACTTTCGGGGTTACAAACTTATCACACGAGCTCGGTGTCTACCTAGCTCCTATTATCATATATTGCCAAACCTCCTTCACATACAATCATCCACATAGCCAAACAATGATCCGAATCCAAGCTAAGGCACTTCGAGCACATGAACCTACAAGAGCATGGCAACTATAACATGTAGGCGATTACGCTTAGTAAGTAATTGGCTAATACATGATCAATATAACATCTTTATAACATCACAAGCACACAATCCTAACACACAACTATTCAATTAGCACATAAGACATATAACCCATACCTTAGCCATTTAATAATTCCAAAACATATCTATAACCACTTAACACAACATTAATCACATACCATAACATTTTCATATTAACCACATAGTAACCAAGTTACTTACCTTAACTAGCCAAGCTAAGCTATGATGAGTTTATCATCATTTTTCATCATCAACACCATCCAAAGCCAACATCCTTAACACATAATCAAAATATACTTAAAACATAAACGGTAACTATAGCCATGGTTTACACAACCATTAGGCTTCCATAACATCCTCTAATCATCACATAATCATATATTCATTATATAATGATTTACCCACAATTTATCCAACTTTACCCATAATAAAATTCCTCTAAGATTACTATAATTCTCCTTTTAATCAAACCTTATGATCATATCCAACTTACCGAATTACTTCAATTTAATAAAAAGGGTTCCACCCAATTACACTATAATATCTTAATTAGTGTTTAAAACAACAATTACCCAAAACCCCCCAACTTAGATACATGAACCCTAACTCTTCAATTCACAATTAATTACACTTAGAGATACTTACTTGCACAAGAGTGATAGAAACTAGTTGGGCTAATAACCTATTAAAGCACTATATTTGTCAAGAATGGCAGTTCTGCGTAGCGAACTAAAAAAATAACTCTTTTAGACATTAATGTTGACATTTTTGTCTTTCTTTAAATATTATGACCATTTTACCCTTCGAAAAATATTTCAAAAAAAAAAGAAATTCGAAAAAAATTTCAGAAAAATTTTTTAATCTAAAAAATAAAAATATTTTGAAAAAAAAAAGTATTTCAATAATTTAAAAAAATTCGAAAAAAATATTTGAAAAAAATTCGTAAAGGGTAAAATGGTCATAATATGGTCATAATATTTAAAGAAAGACAAAATGTCAACATTAATGCCTAAAAAGTTTTTTTTTAGTTCACATACGTAATCGCTATTCTCGACAAGATAGTCTTTAAAATGTTATTAACCCAAACTAGTTTATTAGTTGATTGGAAACACTAATCTCATCCCAATTAACCTTATCATCACTTTCCCTCTCTTTTGCTCTTGTTACAACCCGTAAACGACACGACTTAAAAATTAAAACTTTAACACGGAAACGACTTTACTTTAACGGACCCTTCGTTACTCTTTTTACCATTGATAAAAATCTATAATATTCCAGATCTTGAAACCATTTTTAAATGAAACTAGACTTTAATACCTTCAAAATGACGGGTGGCGCGACCCATAACGACTTACGGTTTAAAAGATATGATTTTTCTAAAATTGACAAAATCTGAAAAATACTCTATTTATACTCTGACGGAAACATATGGCCATATACTAAAATTCGATATGGCCATATGTTGGCCATATACCCTTATTTAATTTTCTGAGACAACCATATGGCCATATGCTGAAAATACCATATGGCCATATGCTGACCATATATCCTTTATTATATTTCTGAAGCAATAATATGACCATATGCTGAAATTACCATATGGTCATATGCCCACTGCAGAAAATATTCCAAAATACCATATTTACTCCATTTCCGGAAAATCGACTTAAAAGACTCAAAACTTAACGAAACTTTCCAGAATTCTTTAATATAACATAATACATCATTTTCATAACCCTTCGACCCGTATGACCCCAAAATGGGTCATAATAGAGATTATTCTAAACACTCCTTTTACCAAAATATACACACTTCAACCCATTACTATAATGATTAGTTATAACTATAACAACCCATTTGACACTCTTTACTTTAACAACCAAGACATATATTGTGACACTTGACAAAAATTTACAAATCATTAAATGACCATCAGGGGTACAACATTGATATTGAGCGTGGTATCTACCTAAGCTCCTATTACATTCCAAACCTTCTTAACCTTGCACATCCATTACTTCTTAACCTTGCACATCCATTACTAAGCCATAATCCAAGCATTTCCTTCTTAGTACATTACCTACAAAACATTGAACACTTGAACCGTAAGCATGAATGCTTAGTAAGTAAAATGGATATAAAATTAACATTATAACTCATTCATGCATTACACATTCATAATCATTACACATTACACATTAAGCTTAACACATACCTTAAATCCCTTAAGCATAGAGTCTCATTTCCTAATCAAATCTTGTCTAACACCGCTAACTAACCTTAACTAACTTTCAATTAAGCACATAGTCAAACCAAACAATTACATTAGCATATGAATCATATAACACCTAATGCATAGAAATCACTATAACATTTCATTATAACCGGTTCACTTACCTTAATAACAAGCTAAGCCAAGCAAGGACATCATTAATATCATCATCATCTTCACCCTCCATTGTCACAATTCTCAATTTCTGGTCATTTTTCAAATTTACTATTCATCTCGGGAATTCACTATTCATTGGTTACTATTCATCGTTTTTTAAGTCGAGTTGATATTTTGAGAAGTTATTTCAAAATTTTACTATTCACAAAACACTATTCATCCCCGGAGAAAAATTTATATTTACGACCATTATCTGCATATTAGTTCATGCATGGGTTTGCATATTTCATTAACGTATATTTTCCTATTAAATAAACGCTATCGTACGATCATTTATTTTGAACAATTGATCCGACACTTCCAAAAATTGTCCTAATATATTTTTATACTCATTTTAAGACTATAAAAATTATATTATTAGTTTACCCGATGTTTTAAATTTAATTTGTATATAAATTGTTATATATTATATATATTTACGACGGTTTTCGAAAATTCTAATCGATAATTATTTATTCACTCAATTCTTGCGAGAAATGTATTTTTACAACTTTTATGACTTCGATATATTTTATTTTGTTCCGTTAAAATCGATTTCTAGTTAACGCTACATTAAATATCTAATTATATTTACTTAATATATATAATACTTACACTTAAATGCAATTAATTCACAAAACTCATCAAATCTTATACCCATTTACCCTTGGTCGACCTCCCCCTAGTCACCAACTTTTCATAAATATCTCGATTAAATGTACACTTATTAACTTCTATGACTAGGCTTTGGATAATATACAAGATATTTATTTTCTTTAAACACATAGAAACACATTTGCAAAGGTGAAACAAATCAAACTCTCTTTTTTTCTACTTGGTGGCCGGCCAAACATAGAACACAAGAAGAATCCATTTTTTTTAAGATCAAGAGTTACATATGGTTATTAGTGATCCATTAAAGGTTTAGAGTTATAATATTGAAGACTTACTAAGTTTTCTATCATCAATCCTCACAATAATCACAAGTAAGCTTCTAATGATTTTTCCTAATCTTTCATACTTCTATTTGGTCTATTTTATCATTCTAGTACAAAAACATGCAAGTATCATATGTATTTATACCACTTTTATTTGTTTTTAGTACCTATTTTGAGTTTTAATCATCCTATAATTAATCCCTTGAAACATATCATTTTTGATGATGTTTAGGAATCCATGACACCCTAAGAAGGTGTATGGTAGGTTTAGAATAGGTTTGGTGTTGATTTGAAGTGATTGAAACAAGTATTACACTAGAAAAATCATTTTCGACAACTTATAATTAAGGGCTGTTCGTTTTTGTAAAATCTGGAAATTTCGACAGGTCATGGATTGTTTTGTGCTATATATTCAGAAAATATACTTTAAAACGAAACCGTGGTCGCTTGAACGGGTTAAAACGGATTTATAACGAAGAAGTTATGCTATTTTCAAGTTTAACGACGAAAACTAAATTTCTGAAATTATACTTGCTGTCAAGGGTTATTTAAGGGGCAAAAATGAGTTTTAAACCTTATCTAAATGAGTCGATTTATCAAAATATATTAGTACATACTATCACGATTTCGAGGATATATAGAACGTGAAAACCGAGCTATATCGACTAAGTTACAAGCGTTTTAATTATGGCTATCGTAACTATTATTTTCACAAATATTAACACTTATATATTTCTATTAGGCCAAAATGGTTATCATAGTGACCATGTTTGAATCCGTTTTCCTATCGATAGAGTACTTTTGAGAAAATAATGTCTTTAAGTAAAAGTGAGTTCGCCGCCTATTTTCCAAAATGTTCAACCGTTCGTCAAACGGTTGTAACGAGTAATATACAATCTCGAACTTTTCCGAAGCGCTCATAAGCTATAATTTCTTGATAAATCACTAAGCAACTATTGTAGGATGTCGTTTCAACGTAAGTACTTGTAAAGTATTTTACAACCTGACGAGATGTCATAAACGTATATTTTGACGATAAACTTTATTTTCAAATGTACAAGTGGTATGGATATCATATGAGTTTGCATGCACGACATTGTTTCATGACTTACATTAGAACATATAATTCATATTAGGTCGCAGATAGAGATCGCACCTCATTTCAGTGTATCTACTTTTTGTCATCATAATCATTGCATCAGGTGAGTTCGTAGCCCACTTTTACTCGTTCAATTGTTTTATAAACTCTTCGGAGGAGATACATGCTCAACTATTTGCTTTTACTTTACACTTATATGAACTTAAATAACTGTTGTTTCACTACTTATGCTAGTAAGTAGGTTGTGCCCGAACTAAATTGATCACTATGTTATGAACACTATTATTTGAACCACTTTCCTTGATTTTGAGCCCTTCGACATATATATTTAATCTCTTTTAACTTGATAGGAACATATTGGCATAGATTTGAAAACTTTAACTTGATTTAATTCTTTTGACATATAATTAATCTCTTTTAACTTGATTTAATTCTTTTGACATATAATTAATCTCTTTTAACTTGATTTAATTCTTTTGACATATAATTAATCTCTTTTAACTTGCATTAAAACATTTTGACATATAATTAATCTATTTTAACTTGATTTAAAACATTTTGACATATAATATTAATCTCTTTTAACTTAATATTGAACCTTTTGACTATTTTGAACTTATTTGACTTTATATTGAACCCTTTGACTATTTTGAACTTGTTTGACATAATATTGAACCCTTTGACTATTTTGAACCTTTTGATATGTTTTGAGCTCTTTGACTGTTTTGAACTCTTGAACTCGACTTAAACTCTTGAACTTAATTACGAACTTTTGAATGGAACACTTGAACTTAATTACGAACTTTTGAATGGAACCCTTGAACTTAAATACGAACCTATGACTTGTTTGAACTTATTGAACCGTACGTGCTATGACCTTGGCCTAAAGTCTCCCATGATCGGAGCATCACTATAAAGTCTTCCATGTTCGGAGCATCACTATAAAGTCTCCCTGGTACGGAGCAGTGCAAATTCTCCCATGTTCGGAGTGTTCTTGATTGTATATCAATAGTTGTATGATGTACCGTTCGTACATTCGCTTTGTTAGTCGCCTATTAGTAGGTAGTATGGATAGCGCTATTAGAGGTCGACCAACCTCTCGTTCACTATGTTACGGAACGCATATTATTTATTCTAGGGGCTTTGCCTGGCATACATTATTATATATGTGGTGCTATATTGTGAACTATTATGACAACGTATACTTGACTACTATACATTATATTTTGTGCAATGGGTTGTGAACACACGGGTTGCAAGTTTTGTATGGGTGAACTTGAATCGAGTGGATTCACAATGCCTTTGCTTGTGAACTATTATGATAACGTGTACTTGACTTATAGACATACTACTTTTGGCGGTGGGTTGTGAACACACAAAGTTGCAAGTTTTGTATGGGCGGAACTTGGAACTGAGTGGATTTACAATGCCTTTGCTTTGTGGACTATTCTAAATGACCAAGAACTTTGCCTTTGCTGCATGAACGTTCTTTAAAAAGTTTTACATGTTTAACAAACTCTATGAACTCACTCAACCATTGTGTTGACACTTTTTAGCATGTTTTATCTCAGGTATCTAAGGCATTCGCTTCATGGCATGCATGTGGACTTATCATAGAGTCGCGATGTCGACGCGTCTCACATATATTTTATGCACTTAACTATCGTTTGATTACAACAAACTCATTTTGATACATTGGAAATCTTTTGGGACCTATGTTTTGTAAACTCTAATTATTTTACTTAATCGAACGATATTTTCAAAACGACACTTTAGGTCGTTCTATATAACTGTAACTTTGATGCTATGACAGTCATCCCCCAGGTATTCCATTCCGCTGCAAAACAGATAATTTGGGGGTGTGACATCCATCATCATCATCATCTCTTACCATTACATCACAACTTGATTGATTGTTGCTAGTACTTAACCTATAGCATGAGACCTTAATCTTTTTCATTAATGGATCATCAAGACCCATCTTTTTCCCTCCTATTTCTCATAACCGAACCATCAAACACACACACTTAGAAGAGATAAGGTTTTTGTGTGGAAAATGACTAGAAGACTCCTCATCTAGATATTTACATCCACAAGTTTGGCCCATTGGCAAGAATGGTTCCTCTAGTCCCTTTTCTTCTAATATGGCCACACCACATAACATAACACATTTAGTAATATACAATTTAGGTCCTTGAAGTCTCTTTCCTTCTATTTTGGCCACACTTAACTTATAACATGGTTAGCACTTGGCAACTTAGGTCTCTTAAGTCTACTTCCATTTTAGTTGTGCCACATAATACTTTCTATGACCACATTACACATTCTTTGACTATTAATTTGACTATCGGGTTGACTACAACTTAGCTTTCATTGACTAACCAATCACATTAAACCTTGGTCAATTTCATCTAAGGTGGGGCATATTTGTATCCGGGATACGGGTCTAACAATTCTACCCCTTATTTAGATTTCGTCCCCGAAATCTCTCGTCTATTACTAACCATGACTTGGTCATTTCTTAACCCCATTCTTAGTACTAAGCACACTTTCATTCAAACATTACATTGCAATGATCTAAGTGATCTTGCAACACAAAGTAACACATTCCAAAAATCCTAAATTCGCTCTTCTTCGTGTTGATTTATCTAAGAGCGTACAACTCTTACTAAGGTCATTATATCAAACAAGACACATTTAGTATAATCATTGTATCATTTTGCCAACCTCATTTCCATCACATCACACTTTTACTTAATATACTTAACATTTTTTTTAATCAAGGACTATGTGTCACTTGAGAAAATTTATGTCATTTTGACTTTACATAAGTCAAACGTTAACCTATACGACTTGGCATTTCAATTCTACCATAGTGATTCTATTATCCGCTTAAACATTTTGCTATAACTCCTTTTCCTTTCTATTTCATTTAAGGATTTTCGCAAGTGTTAAGGTTCACTTGGGAAATCTTAAGTTATTTTTACTTCCACATATCAACATTAACTAATATCTTCTAATCTTACTATGATTATTTCTTTATTTCGTTAACATTTTTGTTACATTGTCTCGTTTTCTCTACTTCTTTCTACAATTTATCATCAAAGATTATGAGTCTCATAAGAACTTTCAACACTTTGACTTCAAAAATTCAAACTTAACTTACACCTTAACATTTACACATAAGGTAATAATAATAATTAGCATCCGTTACTATCAATGTTGCAAAAACGAATCTAATATCGTTTCGGTCATATGGTCAACTTTTAAAAAATAATAATTTAGGCATTCTACTTAATTTGAGGATCGCATGTTATAACATCATTACATAGTATTTATTAATCTTTAGTTTTTTGAGTTATACTTTAAACTCCAAATGGTTGGTTACTTCAATCAATGTCTCAATTTATAAATCATTGCATTCTAATTCTAGTTATACTTATCCTAGTTCAATTTAAAAACTTCTAACTACTCTACTTTCCTAGTTCTTAAAACTTCTAACTAATTCTAGGCTTTCCTTTCTACCCTTTCTACCTTACTCATGCCATGTCGAGAACATATAAGCCCACTCATTTATATTTCCTCATTTAAATGGAAAGGCGTCCCAACCTATGTAAATCTAGAAACATAAACTCATGGTTCGAGATTCATAATTTCTTTAATTAAATGAAAAGGCTTCTCAATCCATTTAATCAAGGAAATCATAAATCGTCCTACTTATACACTTTTGACATAACATTCACACCTATTCATTGCACATTTTAACTTTTGTTTCTCTTTCTTATTTCACATTCATTGTTTGTAAATTAAATATTTCACTTTTAACTTTTCTCTTTTCTAGCTTGGATCCATCTCGCCTTATCATTTCAAGCTTGGTCATCTCGGAGGATACCATCATTAACATCATTAATTTGGTCATCTCGAAGGATACCATCATTAACTTGGTCATCCCAAAGGATACCATCATTAACTTGGTCATCTGGAAGGATACCATTATTAACATCATTAGCTTGGTCATCCCGAAGGATACCATCATTCACATGGTAATCTCGAAAGATTCCACCAGTACATTGGTCATCCCGAAGGATACAATCATTAACTATCATTAACTCATCGGTTACATGATAGTTACCTTTAACCTTTCACATTTAACATTGGATCCAAGTCATCATCATTTCAACACACATTCACATTTCCGTTCTTTTTATTTAGTTTTAAGAAAGCATCATTAGAAAATGACACTTTCTTATTATATTTACACATTTTATGTGTTTACACATCTTACTTTCTTATTACTCATTTCAAACATGCTTACCAATTATCATTTTCATTTTTAAATGATCATTGCTAATGATACACATTAGTTGTGATATCATAATTTCAAGTCATTGTCTTAACTTTATACATATGTATCACTTTCGACTATAAGACATGCCATACGTTCTTACTTACATTCTCAACTCATTTCTTCTTTAGTTATGAGCTCATTAGTTATTCTATTTTCATTTCATCATTACTTGTTATCGTTTCTTAGCCTCATCCTATACATCTCATTAATAGACACTTAACAATTAATGTGTCAATTCTCATCTTGCTTTAACACATTATACTTTAGCTCACTTATCATTATTACGTTCTATACTCTAAGCATTCGATACTTTAGTTCACTTATAGCCCGTCTCTAATACCACTTACCATTTTAATTACATTTCATTACCGCTACCTTTTAAAACACGTTCTTATAATCAAAAGGCAATTACCGGCACAAACCAAAGTGCACGACGATTCAATCATTTAAACATATCAAGCCCTACACGGACTTATATCATATACACATTAACATTATAAAACACATGCATTATTCTCTACTTAGGTTCATAAAACCTATCTCGTAATTCGCTTCAAACTTAAACATTTACTTCCACACATAACTTATTCTTACATTCAACGCATTCTAATAGTGGTTTAAGTCTAGGCAACCTAAATGGAAACCTAATTCACTTAAACCAAAGCTCTGATACCAAGTTGTTACACCCCATGAACGACACGACTTAAAAATTAAAACTTTAACACGGAAACGACTTTACTTTAACGGACCCTTCGTTACTATTTTTACCATTGACAAAAATCCATAACATTCCAGATATTGAAACCATTTTTAAATGAAACTAGACTTTAGTACCTTCAAAATGACGGGTGGCGCGACCCATAACGACTTACGGTTTAAAAGATATGATTTTTCTAAAATTGACAAAATCTGAAAAATACTTTATTTATACTCTGACGGAAACATATGGCCATATGCTAAAATTCGATATGGCCATATGCTGGCCATATACCCTTATTTAATTTTCTAAGACAACCATATTTTGAAAATACCATACCATATGGCACATATCTTGAAAATAAAATATGCTGAAAATACCATATGGCCATATGCTGACCATATACCCTTTATTATATTTCTGAAGCAATAATATGACCATATGCTGAAATTACCATATTACCATATGCCCACTGCAGAAAATATTTCAAAAGACCATATTTACTCCATTTCCGGAAAATCGACTTAAAAGACTCAAAACTTAACGAAACTTTCCATAAATCTTTAATATAACATAATACATCATTTTCATAACCCTTCGACCCGTATGACCCCAAAATGGGTCATAATAGAGATTATTCCAAACACTCCTTTTACCAAAATATACACACTTCAACCCATTACTATAATGATTAGTTATAACTATAACAACCCATTTGACACTCTTTACTTTAACAACCAAGACATATATTGTGACACTTGACAAACATTTACAAATCATTAAATGACCATCGGGGGTACAACATTGACATTGAGCGCGGTATCTACCTAAGCTCCTATTACATTCCAAACCTTCTTAACCTTGCACATCCATTACTAAGCCATAATCCAAGCATTTCCTTCTTAGTACATTACCTACAAAACGTTGAGCACTTGAACCGTAAGCATGAATGCTTAGTAAGTAAAACGGATATAAAATTAACATTATATCCTTCATGCATTACACATTCATAATCATTACACATTACACATTAAGCTTAGCACATACCTTTAATCCCTTAAGCATAGAGTCTCATTTCCTAATCAAATCTTGTCTAACACCGCTAACTAGCCTTAACTAACTTTCAATTAAGCACATAGCCAAACCAAACAATTACATTAGCATATGAATCACATAACACCTAAAGCATAGAAATCACTATAACATTTCATTATAACCGGTTCACTTACCTTAATAACAAGCTAAGCCAAGCAAGGACATCATTAATATCATCATCCATCATCATCATCTTCACCCTCCATCATCATCATCTCTTGCCCTTACATCACAACTTGATTGATTGTTGCTAGTACTTAACCTATAGCATGATACCTTATTCTTTTTCATTAAGATCATCAAGACCCATCTTTTTCCCTCCTATTTCTCATAACCGAACCATCAAACACACAAACTTAGAAGAGATAAGGTTTTTGTGTGGAAAATGACTAGAAGACTCCTCATCTAGATATTTACATCCACAAGTTTGACCCATTGGCAAGAATGGTTCCTCTACTCCCTTTTCTTCTAATATGGCCACACCACATAACATAACACATTTAGTAATATACAATTTAGGTCCTCGAAGTCTCTTTCCTTCTATTTTGGCCACACTTAACTTATAACATGGTTAGCACTTGGCAACTTAGGTCCCTTAAGTCTACTTCCATTTTAGTTGTGCACATAATACTTTCTATAACCACATTACACATTCTTTGACTATTAATTTGACTATCGGGTTGACTACAACTTAACTTTCATTGACTAAACAATCACATTAAACCTTGGTCAATTTCATCTAAGGTGGGGTCTATTTGTATCCGGGATACGGGTCTAACAGCTCTAAACCGGCATTCACTAATATCCTGGAACTTTTGAGAAGCTAGCTTATATACAAGTAACTTTCTTCATTTTAAAGTTATTTCACCATTTGACCCTTTTGGTCCCTCAAGCTCCATTCCTTATAGATTGGCCACACTATACTTCTATAACTATTTTACAATATGACAAATTAGGTCCTCCTCATTTATATAACTATAACTTAACATTTGTAATTATTAGTTTGATTATCGGGTCAACTAGTCATTCTCGTCAAGTCCTTAGACCATATTCGTCTAAGGTAGGGCCTATTTGTATTTCGGGATATGGGTGTAACAAAAAGGTACTATGCTAAACCTGACTTGTGCCAATAAAAAAAGGCGTTGTTAGGGGTCAGTCCATTACGTGACCGTTACTTGTATATGAACCTAAACAAAAGTCCAATTCTTCAGCAAGGATTTCTATTATTTTTAGACACTAGGTAACGGGAAAATCAGGACAACGATAAGTTTTTTCTAAATATTGTTGTCTGATTCACCTAATGGTAATATCTTACCAACAAAGAAGGTAACACGAACCTTTTCTCTTTTAGCTTTCGGCCTTAAAGTGTTCATTCCTTGATTGCAATTACCGTTACATAAGTTATTTATAAATATGCTACGATTCTGTGTGTGAGGTTAGCGACCTGAAAGGAATTGTTGGTTAAAAGGTTGGTAGCAACATAAAAAAATCATATACCTATATTTGATATTATAATATACCTCATCAAATTAGATTGGCCCAAGTAAGATTCTTCAATTATTTGCAACTAAGTGTGCGTTGCATTTCTCCTTAAGATCTGTGCTTTAACAATCAAGGTTAGCAATTGAACACATGGATACGCATATAACTTTTTTTTTTATTAAAATTCGCTAACCTAATCATATATATTCATTAAAACGACAACAATCTTCAGCAGCGACACATCGTGTGCTCGAACATGGGCAGTTCTTGATTAACCTTTTATACATATGTCTTGCAACTGACAACATTATACCGCTTTAGATTTGAAACAAGCCCAATTCAATAATCCCTAAATCCACCCAATTTAAACCATGAAAGTGAAATCAATACACCAATAATTTACAACTATGCATATAAAAACCCAAATCGATAAAAACAAAAT
The DNA here is from genome assembly GCA_022545495.1 of Chrysanthemum lavandulifolium. Taxonomy (NCBI): domain Eukaryota; kingdom Viridiplantae; phylum Streptophyta; class Magnoliopsida; order Asterales; family Asteraceae; genus Chrysanthemum; species Chrysanthemum lavandulifolium. The sequence continues at coordinate 149,812,978 of CM040241.1, read as the reverse complement.
CAGATAACACAAAAGTAATAGCATATATTTATGTATTCAATCGAGAACAATATGTAAGCACCCAAAAAATTTCATTGTAATTAACATCTTAATTATGAATAAAGCACGACTTAGAACGTCATGAAATTTCCACTCATCATGTTTGCATATCATTTGGCATATGCATGATCAACGCTACTCTAGCGTTTAAAAATATACCGTTGTGATCCGAACGAAATTCCCCTCGATCCCGATATCCTTTAATGTTTAAAATATATATATAAAATTATATAAAAATAAATATTTAATAAATAAAAATAAATTATATTTATTGGACTGGGCCTAAAAGCCCAACAACACCTTATATCATCTTGGGCCTAATATATGCGTCCGATCCAAGCACTAAACCAAGCCGAATCCACCCATATATATCCTTGGATCCAACCAGTTCCCCACCCAAGCCCAATATACACACTTACACTTAATGAACAAAAATTTGGCTTAGTATATTTGTTGTATCTTTTCTGTGAGCCGTTCGAACAAAGAACAAGACAAGAAAGAAATATCTCACTTGGTCTCAAAAGTTGCAATTTCCTCCTAGTTTGTATTTAATGCAGGTTGATCTTATCTTTGACCTCTTTTGTAGTTACAAAAGTTTGACCACAGAAAAATAATACTTCGTCGTCTACTTGTTCTGCCTCCCTTAACTTTTGTTTCTTGTATGCCCTCATCTTTTTCTTTCCAATTAGATACTCATCGTCATTCTCAGAACCACTTGCAAACTCATTATCATCACAGAGATCATCAAACTCATTTAAAAAAAATCATCTTGTATCTGGCTAGAGCTACCTATATTGGGTAAATCTCTAGTCTCAATCAAGTTGAACAGAGCAACATCAACATCAGGCTCATCAAAAGTATTCACCTCATCAAAAACTATGTTTGATCTTGAATGTTCTCAATAACATCGACATCACTCTCATAACTATCTGTTTCATTCACATTGTCATCACCTAACTCTTCTTTAATTTCACAGACCTCTACAAATTTACTTTTATGCGTATGCTCAACAGATGTATCTATTTTCTCGTCTTGATGACCTAACTCTTGCTCAGTTTCACATACATCTACAGGACTATCTGTTTGGATATGGTCAACATGTTTATCTATTTGCTCATTACCATCACCAAAAACATGTTTAGTTTGACAGACCTTTACATATGAAAACAAGGGTTCAATTTCTGGCAACTGACTAGATTGTCTCAAAGTATTGACTTCCAAAGGTGTTTGTGTAACTTGACTTAAATCATCTACCATGGGCTTATTAACAATGTTTTCCAAGAACAATTTTTTGAGCAATATGAAAAAATAGCAAGAGCTGCCTTCTTCTTTGATGCATCCACATCAGCAATAACGGTCCTAATTGACTTTGGTGACATTTCACTAAGATCTAATTCTCTCTTACCATTTTTTACATAAACAATTATAATCTTCTGGTCATCAACAAGATATTTCAATATTTTTAAATTCTCAGTCTCACTTAATCAGACAAACCATCATCTAAATTACTACCGGGCTTAACAAAGTAATAGTAATTTTATTGCCTAGCTCAGAACCCAATTCATACATAAGAACATCCAACTCTTGGTGATACACTATCAACATTAACTAAATCAAGTAAAGTTTTCATACATCCATCGTATATTCTACTAGACAAGTATTTAAAACACCATTGTGATGAACCCTCATGCTAAACATATTTGATCTACCACCTGAAACATATCAATAGAATAAAGCACATTATCAAACCTTAATTGCAAAAAAAATATAGCCCTATTAGATATTCCAACGATTATAACAAAAAAACGTACCACATTTCTTATTAACAGAGTTGTAGAGAACAATATCATCAACGAGATAACTTGAATCTCTTCTTACTTTCCATAAAGTAAAATCTATGTTTTTTAATTCTGAATAATATGGAACTGGTTTTGTGACATGCAATTAGGGTTTGTGAATTGTGATAATTCTTGTAAAGAAAGTTTGGGGACGAAAAAAGAGGGTAGTCTAGGATTTTTTTTTTTTGAAAGTCTAGGATGTTTATGGGGCGGGAAGAGGGATATAATACAGACTTGGTATAGTGAAATTGGGAAATGACGATTATGACCTCGGATTAAAGACAAAATGAAACGGAAAAAAACAAAGTTGACTAAAACATTAAGGGTCAAAAAAGACGCAATTGGCCACAAAAACTTGAAAATGAACTCGCGGCAACAAAAATGCTTAAGGACTATTTTTATCTTTATTTTAAAACTCATTTAAGATATACTCCGTAATTTCTAATCCTAAATCCAACCCACTTTTAAAACCAAACGCACCCTAAAAATTCCGATTCCCAGTCCAACTGCACCTACGATTTCACTCTTTCGTTTAAAACCGAAACCCTAAAAGGAAATTGGCTAATTCGGTCGGAGCTCTATATGGCGAAAACCAAATCTCGTCCTCTCTCACATCCTGTGGCAAAAAAACGTAAGCTGGAATTTTACACCATCAAAGGCACCAATAAAGTCATCAGATGTATGAATTTTTTTTACCCTTATATTTCGGTTTTTATTTATTTATTTATTATATATGTTAGGAATTCTATAATCTATTTGTGCTTGGTTTTAGGTGCACACAGCTACAGTCCTTTTTGCAAGTTTTGGAACCTTAATACTTTGTTTATGTTTTCATTCACCTCTCCGTTTACGAAATTGACTGTTGTACTCCTTCCTCACAAATTATAAATCTACTTACATGCGCATTAAGTTGGAAAAAAATTAAGAAAAGTGGGGACTATTACACTATAATCAAATGATATGTCATGTTATGTTGACCTTTGAAAACATTTTAATTGGTTGAAACAATGTTTTGAAAACCGGTTCGACTTGGCCGGTTGACTGAGTTACTGGGCCGGAGGGAGCCAGTATTTTGAGGCTCTAAAGCCCGGATTGAACCTCCGAGTTTCAGCCGGCCCGGGTTGACCCGACTCACCTTGACCCGCCGGGTTTCAAATTTATTTTTTAAGATTACAAATGAACATAGTTGAGGATATGTTTGAGTAATGTTTACCCTAGTAAAACACAACTTAAAAGGTGTTGCTTTATATGTTTTAACCTTTTCTAGGAGTCTAAAGGTTACGTCTTCAAAATCATGGGAGGATGCTACCAACATGGTTCCCAGTCAAACAAGGAGTCTTAACTCCAGATCATATTCAAGGACATGTAGAAAACCGGTTTGACCCGGTGGTCGAATTGGTGACCCAACGGCTCAACCGGATCAGTAAAAAAACCAGGTTTTAAAGCATTGGGTTGAAATATGAAAGTGAACACTTATATTGGGACTAACTAACATAGAAAGGTGGACTTCTAATTTGGGACAGAGGAAGTAATAATTAGACATTTTCTTATTTCTGTTTCTACATTGAACAACAAACCCCGTTATTTTACGCATGTTGTAAAGCAATACATTATAAAAAAAGTTGCGTATACAATGCACCATATCCCCTGATAAATGCATAAATCCTCAATCTACTACAAATTCATACATGCGAAATATACGCAATTCTTCATGTACGTGTGAGGCATGTAGTGTAGTTGGTATTGTTCATGATTGTTTTTTTCCTTGCCTATCCTTTTATTTAAGTTATGTACTTTTTTGCTCTGAGATTCTGAGGTCATTGTTTTCATATGGTTTTCAAGTTGGGGAAACAGTGTTGATGAGACCTTCAGGGAAAAGTGAAGCCCCATATGTGGCTCGTGTTCAGAGATTTGAGGGTGATGCCGAGGGAAACGTGAAGGCTATAGTTATATGGTACTATCGTCCAGAGGAAACGATTGCAGGGAGAAAACAGTTTCATGGAAAAAAGGAATTATTCTTGTCAAGCGACGTTGATACTCAGAGTGCTGATACAATTTTAGATAAGTGCATTGTTCACACCTACAAGAGATACACCAGTCTTGAGGATGTCGGGCCAGAGGATTATTTTTGTCGTTTTGAGTACAAGCATGCCACTGGATGCTTCACACCAGACTCCGTTTTGGTGTATGTTTTCCATTCTTTACCTTTGTTGATAGATAAAATAATTTCTGCTCTAAGACTTCCGGTTATTGTTTCATGATTCTCTTTTGAAGGTATTGCAAATGCGAGATGCCAAGTAACCCTGATGTCTTGATGGTACAGTGTGAATCTTGCAAAGACTGGTATGTTATGTTTCTCTCTTGTTATATTTTGTTTTTCATTTATTTATTTTTTCTTTCTAAAATGCAATTTGCCATGAAAAATGCATTTCCGGGTTTATTGTTTAGTCATCAATGAACTTGCACCATTTTACTACTTCATGTAATCATTTATTTTGTACCATTTACTCCCTTTTACCAATGTCTGCAAGCTGTTGTATTATATGTACAAAGAACGTAAATACCATTAATTGATAACCAGCTGAAAATTCGATAAGAAATGCCGTTATCTATTAAATGATTAAAAGAATAATGCAAATACTGGTAAAATGGTGTAAGCTTGTTGCATGAATAAGCTGTTAACTACATGGAAGTTAGGATTGATAAAATAAGCTTTTAAAAGGTTTTAATGACATGGTTGATAGCTTGTTAATATTCTTACTCTCATACCAAACTAGATTATAGACCCGTCCGGTGTACGGGGCTACCCTACATGTCTTTTTGAAATGCTTAATTACCAAGTTTCATTTGTATCAAATGATGTTAAAAATAGGCAACTGTATGCAATCATTAAATGATCTTGATATAATATTGGTCCTTGTAATAAAAATATATACCAAAATTTTAAAAATATGGTGAAATTAGATCACAAAAAATTAAGCGGATTAAAAGATATTTAAATTTAAAAATAAAGTGATTAATTATAGTGACACATGATAGCCTCCATTATAGAGTTCCACCAACAGATAAAGCAAGCTAAACAGTAGTCATGTCCGCACATGATAGCCTCCATTATAGAGTTTTTTTCTAATTTTTGAACATTATGGAAGTTATTTTTCTCATGGTAATCATATAATACTTACCGTGAAATTGACTGTTGGCTTTCATCCTCTTGCTTTGGTATACCATTTTCATAAAAAAATCATACCTCCATAACATCAAGTACCCTAGTCACTGTATAGAGGAGAGGAACCTGCATATTAAATTTGTAATATAAGCATTTGAAAGGTGACATACACTAATGAAATAAGAATCATGATACAGCTACAGAAGATGGTTAAAAACACTTAGGTTCACTATAGTTCTGACTTAGGGGGTGTTTATTTTTTGCTTAATGTCCTTATTGGATACATTTCCTTTCACACAAAGGAATAACTCTCGTTTCTTTTTTGCTTATTCCATACCAATATCCTGAATGTAAGTATCCTTCCCATCTGGGATAACTAAAAGACCGCTCATACACTTTATCTTATTCTCTTTCATTTCTTTTTCATCACAGCTCAATAGCTCATACCCTTTATCTTTTTCTCTTTCATTTCATTTTCATCATCACCATTCACCAAGATCCAACACTCAAGACACTTCAATCCTCCATCACTACCGCCATTCTTTCCTCCCGACGGCGACCTCCTTCCCCACATGAGCTGCGTACCCCGACAACCTTTCTCGTCGGAGTTTAGTCTTTTCCCGTCAAGGCTCACTTCTAATCACTCCGATATTGCTTCCCTCAAGGTTTCTTTATTATTTCGTTTTTGTTCATCTCAATAAAAGCTTCAAATTTCTTTAATGGTGGATTCATGGGTATGAAGAAGATGGTTACCAACTATGGGTTTTTTTGTTTCTTTTTGGAAAATGTTTAGATAAAAGAACAAGGTCAGACCTATGATTCATATATTTTAGTTTTCATTTGAATGTATATAATCTCAGATTTGGTTACATTTTGTCTTGGTTAGTTTATATAAATAATTAGATTTAGTTGGGGTTTTCATTTTTTGCTAAAAAGTTTAGGGATTTTATGTTTGGTATATGGATCATGTAAAATTTCTTCTTTTGTTAGCAAAAAAGCATCCAGAGATTTAGATACGCAAAAAGCTAAAAACGCTATTCAAAAAAGTTGATTACTGATGATGGAAACATATATACTAGTTATCAATTGATTTTAACCCCCTTTAGATAAAGGGTAGCATAGTCATTTACTTTATTATTATTTGTCAAACAGGATAGAAAAAGAAACACAATTTCTTCACAAATGACCAACTCTAAACAGATAGTATTATGTAAAAAGACACATTTTCCAAACAAGATAAAAAAAGAAACACCCCCTTTAATCTCTCTAATCGCCCCTTATGTAAAGAAGACACAGACCAAGAACAGTGCATCTTTGATTTTTGTAGAGTAATCATTTTAAGGTAAAAACTATTTATTTATTTATTATTATTTTTTTCAATAATTGGCTATCTTCAGGGACAGAGGCACTTGGTTGCTAGGGGATCAACCCACCCCACTCAAAGTTGTCTATTCACTAATTATCCATTAAAAGCTTATAGTTTTCTTTTTAAAGTCAATAAGACTCCTCTCAAAAATTAAGTTGACCCCTCTAATGAGATTTGAAGAAAAATGAGCTCTTTTTCTTGGATTCTAAACCTTTTTCTACTACCAATCTACCATGCACGTCAATTTTTTTTTTTTTTTTTTTTTTTTTTTATTCTTTTAGCTAGCTAAATATTTATAAGAGTAAACTGCAAACATCATCCCTTGGTTTGTTAAATGTGGCACTAATCATCCTCGTCGATACTATTGGCAAATATCATCCATGTGCAATCATCTAGCAGAATACATCCCTGAAAGTTACAATTTTCAAACAAAACAAAAACACCCCTTTTGAGTTTTAGTTCAAGATTTCATGACTAAAACATTTCATTTACTCCAAAAGTCCAAATTTGAATTCAAAATTAACCCCAAGAACATTTAATGTACTTAATTCGAAAATAAAAATTCAACTCCAGTAGTGGTGGTGCCATGACGATGACATTTGCTACTGTGAATCTGGTAGTGGCAGACGTGGAGATTTGCTACTGTGAATCGTGGGGTTTGATGACGGTGGGTAGGATCTTTGAGGTGGTGGTGGAGGCAGGGCAATTATGTCAGTGTTGGAGATATTATCCATCAATCCATGGTGCTGACTGTTGAGATAAATAATTAATGTAAAAGTCGTGTAAATTAATGTATTTACATTTGGCGGATTAATATGTTTTCAATGTAAGGTATTTGATTTTTAGGTTTATTTTTGTTTGTGTCATTTTGTGTTTTACGGAACTGGTTGGTTGTGTGAAGTGGTTTTGCCTGTTGAAAGAGGTGAAAGAGGAAAATGATAAAAGCTGTGTTTTATCCCAATAAAGAAGGTGTTTGGGGTTATGTGTGGTTGTGTGCGTAGATAGGTGACTTGAACGGGTGTTTGGGTGGCGTTGAGCAATTTGGGGGTGTTTGGTAAGTTATAATAGGGGTAAAATGGTCAGTTTATGCAGGTCAGGGGTGTAATTTTCTCTTATGGGGATGATATTTGCTAAATGAGACGAACGACGGTTATGATTATTGCTAATAGTATCGATGAGGGATGATTAGTGCCAAATTTAACAAATCCCAAGGATGATTTTTGCATTTTACTCCATTTATAATCACTAGTTTACTTAAATTACTCAAGAGAGTTAGAACATCTCATGTTGGTTTTGTTTAGGTCAATTGCTGCACTTATGTTGTAGTTAAATGACGACTAAATTAGATACGGCAGCCAAAGCGTTGCCCTTATGTCTAAAACCAACGGGCCTTGGGGATTGACTATATCGCAGATGAAATTAGAACTCTAATACAACACTGGTTATATAGGATATGGCAAGGAATGTTTGATTTATGACACCTGGAAATTGGCAACCTCAGTTTATTTTTAAGAGAAAATTCTAAATTTGGTCAGAGAACTCAAACAACATTCACTTGCTAGTAAAAAAAAAACATTTCCACAAACGGTCTTGTGCGACCGCTAGACTGCGCGACTTAATAGAGTTTTGACACGTGTCCAAAATGTAGGTGATGTTTTTTGCTAGACCGAAGTGACATTTTGTGCGATCAATGTGATGTTTTGCTAAAGAGCCTTGATATATGGACCTAATTAAATGGACCTAAAAGGTGACCTATCCATAATTGACCTGTGCCTATTTAATTAGGTCCATTTATCATTTTTGTTTACTAAATCATTTTGAATTGGTTAAAAATCAATTGTGGGTCTCACTTTTATATTCATTTATATATTTTTCAAATAAAAAAGTGGCACCCACAGTTGACATTTTGCATAAGACAAACTGGTCTAGCAAAACATCACCTTGGTCGCACAAAATGCCACTTCGGTCTAGCAAAAAAACCACCTACTTTTTGGACACTTATCAAATCTTCTATGGAGTCGCATGGTCACACAAGACTGAATTTGGAAATGGTTTTTTTACTAGAAAGTGAATGTGGTTCGAGTTTTGTGACCAAATTTGGAATTTTCTCTTATTTTAATACAATAGGAAGATGTATGTATTTTTGTTGGAAGGTTTTGCCTTGATACGATGCTTATTTTTTAACAGAAAACACCTGTTTTTTTATAGTGTGGATCGTCTTTAGGTGTGGGGTGCTTGCTGAACATTTATAATGTATGATAAATTTTGCGGCAACCACTGTCCGCTTAGTATACAAATTGTTGGACACTAGAATTAGGATACAGAAAATTGGCCTGTTGATTTTAGAATGCTGTTTCCAGCCCCATGCTTTTGGTTCTTTCTTATGCCATGTGATAGTATAATTTGAGGATGCAATATTCAGTTTGGTTGGTTTATATCATTCTTTCGTGTATTTGCAGGTATCACCCTACTTGCCTAAACATGGCTGATGAGGAGGCAAAGCAACTAGAGAACTTTACATGTGACGATTGCTGATTAAAATCCCTTTTACCCAAAAAATGTGACGATCGCTGATCCCTTGATGGTAAGAGACCTTGTAACAAAAGTTCTGCAACTGCTTTGGTTGGCCTTTTAAATACCTATACCTATATTATTTTAGGCAAAACTGTCATGAGATTCGTAGTTGTAAATAAGATCACTTTCATACATTTTGGTGTTGTCAGTTTTCATTCAGTTCCTATTTACATTCAGTAGATCTAAGCTTTTTCTGTGTCCTAATTACTGTAAAGTCAATTTCGAACCTAAAATTTACAGCAGTGGTTCTATGCGTTCTATGCATCATTTTGTTTTTGACATGTCAAATTAGCCAAAATCTCTATAAGGGCATGTCATTTCATCTCATGGCACGTTTGATAGAGAGAAATTCAGTTAAATGAAATAAGTAGATACTAATAAAAATTCTGAGAAATGAACTTGGCCGAGAATTTAGTGAATTTCCATTTTTTGGTAGCAACAAATAAATGAATAATTGGCTAGAAATTTTGACCAAGAACCACTTCTCTTGTTTGGTAGCAAAATATAGAGGTATAAAATCATCAGCTCATTTTTTTGTATCTAGCAAAGCCAACCACTACCACTCATTTGACAACTACCACTCATTTGACAACCGATACATGGACAAGTAGTTGTCAAGGAACAAACTATATGGTTGTCACGGCCCATTTTATTGATGATGCTTGGAATATGCATAAATGCATCATAAACTTTAGACCTATTGAAAGTCATAGGGCGGATGATATTAGTGGCGATTTGTTGAAGTGTATTGTTGGTTGGGGTATTAAGAATGTGATGACCATGACGGTAGATAATGCACCAAGCAATGATAAGGCTTTGATAAAAAAGTTTCCTAATGCTAGATTATATGACGATGGCAAGCATTTTCATGTTAGGTGTATGGCTCACATTCTAAACCTTATTGTACAGAAAGGTTTAAAGGTAAAGAATTATCATGTGGAATGTCTATCAAATGCGGTTAGATACATCAGACAATCAACACAAAGAATAAAAAAGTTCAAAGCTTGCATGAAAGAAAGTGGCCTTGAATCAAATAGGTTTTTGTGTGGTGAATGTCCTACTAGATGGAATTCCAAGCATGATATGTTAAAGATTGCCATTGAGTTAAGGGATGTGTTTTTCAAATATGAACTTGTAGATGATTCTTACTATCGTGATCTTGATAGAATTCCTGAACACTCGGATTTTGGTGCTTAGGAAATTGTTGAATTTTTAGATAAATTTAAAACTAAAACCGAACTTATTTCATCCACTTCAAAGCCATTAGCTCACTTTTTTTTTTTTTTTTTTTTTTTTTTTTTTTTTTTTGTGGAGAAATTCGGACGTAGACAAACATCTTCATCAATGGGAGACTAAACCTGATTTTTGTATGATGGTTCATGATATAGTAGATAAATATAACGAGTATTGGGGGAAGTTTGATAAGCTTAACGACTTTATGTATTTTGCCACCATATTGGACCCTACTATGAAACAACGTCTTGTTTCACATGGGTTCAAAACGATGCTTATGTATAACATGTCATACGAAGATACTATTGACGATGATTCTCTTACCGACATGGTAACTGAGATGGTGAAAAAGGTTGTGCAAAGAATGGAAGTTTTGTTTAAAACATACAAAACAAGGTTTGATATGGTTGGGTCTAAAAGTTCTTCTCAACAAGCAAGGAATCAAGAATCCGGTAATCAAGAATCTAGTAAAGCATATGGAGGTGGTAATGACTTTGTGTATGACTTCTTGAATTTGGAACAATCCGGTTCCATTGAATCGAAAAGCGAGTTAACTAGGTATCTAAATGAGCCGCGGATTAGGTGTACAAGAGACTTTGACATTCTTGAATGGTGGAAATTAAATGCACCAAGATTTCCAATCGTATCTCGAATGTCAAAAGGTAATTTACTATAATTTTAGAATTATTTTTTATCATTATATTTTACGTTATTGTATTTATGATGCATTTGTTATTTTCAGACATATTGCCAATCCAAATAACCATTGTGGCATCCGAGTCGGCGTTTAGCACAGGAGGTCGTGTCCTCGACCCATATAGGACTAACTTGTCTTACCCGTTCGTTGAGGCATTGATATGCACTCAAGATTGGGTTAGAAAGTCAAGGAAAACTATAATAGATAACACTGAAGACATATTAAACGACGACGATGTTGCAAGAGGTATTAACAAGTTTTGATATTCTCTTAAGGATGTATTTCTAATATTTGTTAAGTACCTAACTTAGCTTGTCTATTGTCGTATGTGTAGAGATTGAAGATGGAATTAACAAGCAAAACAGTCAAGAGAATTGGAAAGAAGGTGTGGAAGATTGAGTGTAGCTTTCAACATTTTTTAGATTTGATTTTTGAACAATTTTATGTGTTTTTTATGTAAGATGGGTCAATCTGGAAAGAAATTATGCTGTCACATAACTAAGATGGGTCAAACTGTATTTTTTTTGAAATTCTGTTGTGAATCTGATGTGGTCAATTTGACTGAATTTTAATGTTTTATATTATGTTGTTCTTTTAATTTGAGTATGTTGTTCTTTAATGATTTATTGTAGCTAATTATAAACTGATTATTGAGAGTTGACTGTAACGGTTCAAAACTGGATTTTGTTGTCGCAATGGGTTAACGAGTCAAAAAGGGTCAAAACAGGATATGCCAAATGTAATTAGACACTTTTGTTACTTCTGGCCAAACACCCATTTAAGTAGTTGGATTTCTTTGCTACTTAATTCAATTTTCCAAACACCCCTTTATAGTGCAATCCAAGTTACTTTGTGTGGCAGTATGCTGATAAATTTAGTGTCGGTTGACAGTGAATGTTTTTGGGTTGGTTATCAAATCAATACTCAATTTGGTGACTTGTGATTTCCTTTTGTATTTTATAAGGTTTACACATTTTTCACATAGCTCTTAATGTTTTTTTTATTCATATGTACCTTACCTAATCATAAGTTCAAAATGAGTGCATCTAATCGGTTAAACAATATATGATATTTTGTAACAGGCAACTGAAATAGAGTAGTCTATCCGTTAAATCAAACCAATAAAGTTAGGGTCAGATGATGGTGTTGGTTAGAGGCTCAAATGGGTACTATGTAGTTAATCTCGGTGGTATACCACTGGTATCTCGGATCTCGGACCTTGACCGAAATCGACCGAAATTCTTCCGAAATACTACCGAAAACCCTTAATTTCGGTCATCTCGGACCTTGACCGAAATTTAAAAATCTTGCAGGTTAACTACACAGAATGGGTACCACCAAGATATATGATCAGTATATATGACCATCCTTTGATATATGATCAGTTGTGTTACACCCGATTCCTGTTAAGGTATTATTATATTATATAAGTAATAGTATTATATTGTTTAGAATTTATTTTGTATGTAAAATGGTTAAGTTGTAAGTTATAAGTATAAAAGTGCAAAAGTATGGCAAGTTATGTGGCCTAGATAGGAAAAACAAAGCTTGAGGGACTAATTTTGCCAATTGGACAAACTTAAAAGCTGAAATATGGATAATTGTCAATAATTAGCCAAAAACGTTTATCCAGAATATTATAGAGACCTTGTTGGGTCGGTTTCTAGGAAGAAGAGAAGAGAGGGAAAGAAGCAAGTTGGGTATCTGAGTAATTGATCAAAGATTGAAGTAGGAAATCAAGTTCAAAGACCTCTCTAACCTATTAATCCACCACAAGTAAGTAATTGTGTTATTCTGAAATTAGGGTTCATGAGATTGAATTGGGCACAATGATTAAAGATTGGTAATTTATGGAATTAATGATGAATTAGTTATTAATTAGGGTTAATTCCCTTATAGGAACTAATTGAAGAGTAAGCATTGATTTTCCAAAGTAGAGAACTAGTGGGTTATTGAGGTAAGTGTGGAAAACTAGAAGGGGGGGTTGAATAGTTTTACCAATTTAAAACTTCCTTTTAAATATTTAGATCGACTTATGTCAATCTATTTGGTTGTTTATGTTGGACGTTGATAGATAGATATGTAAACGTGTAATGAAAGATAAAGAGTAAGAAGCACATCACCACGACACAAGTATTTATAGTGGTTCGGCTACAAGGACACCTTCCTTGCCTACTCCACCCCCGAGTCACCTACTCGAGAGTTCGTAAACACTACACCAACTCGATGGCGGAGAAGCCTTCACAACGTCGCTTAACCTTTTTCCGGTACAAAGCTAAATACCGAGTTCTTTCACACCAAGGCGAACCACACCTAACACAACGTCGCCTACCCTTTATACGGTGCTAGGCTAACCACCGAGTTCTTTCACACTTAGGAGAACTAATCCTATCACAACGTCGCCTACCCTTTATTAGGTACTAGGCTAAGCACCTAGTTCCATTACTATGGAGGAACTACTACCCTTCACGACACAACACCTATTATCAGGGGATCTACTCCTTGTTACAACACCATCAAGGATATCACCATCCTTGTCAATAAACAAATACTTATATGTATAACGATGCACCTCATCGATTATCGACCTAAGCATTCTTCCCAAATGCTACTTGATTTGATTCATCGGCATCCTTCACTAATGCCTTTGACACAACGCTTGGCACCTTTCACTAATGCCTTCGTCTTGACACCTTTAGCATTCTTCACTAATGCTTTGACATGGATGATGAGCACCTTTCACTAATGCTTTCATCTTGACACTTTCGGCATTCTTCACTAATGCCTTCAACCCAACATCTATGGAGAAAGGTAGATCTATCAACAAGAGAACCTTAGTAGTCTTGATGATGACGAAGCATGGCAACTCACGGACTTTGAGCTTGCACGTCTTCAAGAGGTGGTGATCTCTCCTTTAAGAGGAACCTAGTAGATCACACAAAAACAAAAGACAAACTACATAGATCACTTAGATCTGAGGTTAGAGGGTTAGAATACTTTGGGGAAGTATGTGTGTAAAGGGATGAATAGAAAGGAAGAAATGGCTCTCTATTTATAGAGAAAATTTCTCTGTTTCCCGGATCCCACGGATCCTTCCACTGGGATCCGCTAGCACAAAGCTAGGGATCCGTGGAACGCCCTCTTTGCCCATGGGTATTTTTGGTTATGGGTCATGGGTTATGGGTTGATCCATGGTTTTCTTTCTAGATACAATGTATCTTAAGGATACAATGAACTTGGTCAAGTGGTATATATAAAACCATGGGTTATGGGTCGATACCATTTGCTAGTATACAATGAACTTGGTCAGTGGTATATATAAAACCATGGGTTATTGGTCAATACCATTTGCTAGTTTTACCCATTTAGTATATACTTGTTTTACCCAACTACATTCAATGTATTTGGTCAATGGGTCAAATACTTAAGTTTCTACCCATTTATATTACCCAATATACTACATACTAGTTATGTGTATATTTACCCAAATATGTAAACACTAGTTGTTGTATATATGTAATATTAAATCATAAAATCACTTATACTTGTTTTAGTGTTTTATGTGAAAATGTGAATATGTTAGAAACTATTAGTTCAAACCATTTACGTATTTTATTTGTTTCGTTAAGATGATTTTACGTTTGTTATCGACAAAACATTAGAAGATCGTAAAATATAAATAAACGTTTTTACGGCTTATTTGTATTAACAGTAAGTATATTGACTAAACTTGTTAATGTTTCATAATTTCAATTTATATTGAATTATGATGTTCTATGATGTAATGATCAAGGAAATTGTTAACGTTAAGTAGCTTGGATCCAATGCTAGAAAGTTTGTAATGTTAGCATAGTAATTATGCTTTTTTAAGGTATGTGTAATGTTTGTGAATGTATTCCTTGATATGTTGTAGCTAGCAAAATTGTTAGTTATGACTTGTTAATGTTAAGTTTACGTCATATACTTACTAAGGGTTTTGCTTACGGATAAGTTTAATGATGTTTTGTAGGTTCGAGTGTTGAAGGCAAAGGTAAAGATAAGGTTTAGTATGGTTGTTTATTAGACGCCTAGCATTTTGGATCCGGTAAGTAGAAGCCATCTCTTTGGATCAAGCTTGTTGAAAGTTGGAAGCCCAAGAGTGTCGTTTTAAAGCTTGGTACATCTTTTGTTTAAAATGGTCTAAATGGTGTTCATAGTTAAATGGTTATAATGTTGCAAGTTAGTGGTGTTTGGCAATTAGCCAATTTCACCCATTTTGAAATGCTATGGTTCAAGGCTTTGTATGAACACTTTTATAATGATTAAGTAATGTTAAATCATTTTGCATTAAGTGTTGATCGAATGTGTAAGTAAATTTCATATTGAAAAGTGAAGATAGATCTTAAGATCTATGCTCAACCGTAAATTTGGTCAAATGGGTCAAAATATGTAACTTGCTAAAATCCGAGAAAATGGGTCTATTTTAGACTCAAATGAGTCATTTTCGAGTAATCTTAAAATGGGTCCATTTTAGAGGTAGATGGGTCCATTTAGATGTAAATAAGTCTACTCTGGAAGTCGGTCCGTCAGAAAATGAGTTATTTCATGTATAAAAGGTTTATTTTAGACTAAAACCAACCTAGTAAAAAAAAAAAAAAAGTTGTTGTCGTTTTTGGGGTGTTACAACTTGGTATCAGAGCCTCGGTCTAAGAGATTTAGGATGTCACATAAGGATTTCCTAGACTTAGACTATTTTAGGCGCGTTAGTATTAGTGTTTGTTGTTAGTGTATTGTTTCGATGGATTTTGAGATACATATGTAGAGTATTTTCATGACTACGCCTTGGCCACCGTAGTGATTAAAATATGATATATATGTATATTTGAAATCGTTGAGACTATACATCACGGCAAGCTTTAGGTTAGTCAAGTATATGAGTATCTTGTACTATTCATAGTATGTTTTGATGTTGATGATTGAATTGTCATTTTCAGTAAGAAGAAAAGATGGTAAATGCACATCATAAGGAAGTTTTGAAAGCTTCAACTTCCAAAGGAGCCGAGTCTTCGGCTAGTGATGCGGAACATAGTAAAAGTGACGATAGGTCCTCTTCTAGCTCCGAGAGTCTCAACTTTAGAGGGTTCACGGAAGAAGAGACAAAAGAATTAAGTTCTTTAATTTCTAAGAAGGTGGGAAGGGCGGTTAAGAATGCAATGCCCTACTATATCAAACGAACAACGAAGAATCTTAGAAAAGTGATACATGAAGAACTAGAAGATTTTAAGAAAGAGGGTGTTGTGAAAGAATCCAAGAATGAGAAAGCCACGTATCGTGACTTTACGGCATGTAAAGTGCCAACTTTTATGGAACTCGATCCCATTGCTTGTACCGATTGGCTCACCGCCGTTGAGGGTGCTTTTCGTACAAGTCGATGTGAGGAAAGAAATAAGGTTACCTTCGCAACAAACTTTCTTCGTGATAGTGCCAAGATTTGGTGGGAAGGTAAAATATGTGAAAAAGATGAAACTTGGGTTGAAGCATGCACGTGGAATGAATTTAAAGAACTATTCAGAACCGAGTTTGCCCCGGCCGAAGAAGTTACTAAAATCCGAGAGAACTTTCAATCTCTTGTGCAAACTAAAGAGACGGTAAACGAGCTTTGGATGAAGTTTGTTGATATGGTTCCATATTGTCCCGAATACCACAAGAATGAAGAGCTAAGGTAGAAAAGTTCCAAAGAATGCTTCGTGAGGACATCCGGGAGGTGGTATCACCTTTCAAGTGTACCACTCTAGAAGACCTTCTAAGTAGAGCTCGTGTGAGAGAGGCAGATTTACTAAGGAAGAAAGATCAGTAAGGGAAAGATAACAAGAGAAAGCAAGACTTTGTTGATCGAGATCCCAAGAAACCCAAACAAGATTATGGGTGAAAGGAGGGTAAAAGCCAAACCAAGATTCCTTATAAAAAGTGTCATAAATTTCACCTTGGAGAGTGTCGGGCGAATTTACCGGGTTGCTATAAATGTGGTGATCTACGCCATATGAGTAAGGATTGCAAGAAACCAATGATTATGTGCTATGGTTGTAATGAGTTAGGGCATAGGCTTAGTGAATGCCCGGCGAAGGCGATAAGCGAGGCCATTAAGATCGGTAAAAGAAGAAAAGGCGGAAGTTCCTAATCCCAAAGCCCGAGTGTATGTCATGTCCGCCGAAGAAGCTAAGTTGGTGCCCGATGTTGTCTCAGGTACAATCCTTGTTAATTCCTTACCCGCTCGCGTACTTTACGATTCGGGTGCAAGTGTTTCCTTCGTATCTTATGAGTTTAGTAAAAAGTTATCCACTCCTATCAATAAGCTTCCCTTCCCATTTGAAGTAGAGATAGCCGATAGTAAAATCGTAGTGGTATCTAATGTTTACTATGATGTAGAGATAGAAATTGATGACAACATCTTTAGGATAGATTTGATCCCTATCATGCTTGGAGAATTCGATATCGTGATTGGCATGGATTGGCTCGGTAAACATAATGCCGCCATTCTATGTGGTCAAAAGCTCGTGCGAGTTGTTAATCCTCAGGGTCGCGAAGTCCTTATTTATGGAGAGAAAAGGAAGGGTGAATTTAGGTTATGTTCGGTGATGAAAGCTAGGAAATATTTGTCACATGGTTGTTATGCCTTTATGGCACATGTGATAGATACTAGTCTTGATAAGAAAAGTATTAATGAAGTTCCGGTTGTAAATAAGTATAGTGACGTATTTCCGGAAGATTTTCCGGGTATTCCACCCAAAAGGCAAGTCGAGTTTCGTATTGATCTTGTACCAGGTGCTACTCCTATCGCAAAAACTCCTTACCGCTTAGCCCCATCTGAAATGAAAGAATTGATGAGCCAACTCCAAGAATTACTCGATAAAGGCTTTATCCGCCCTAGTAGTTCACCATGGGGAGCTCCAATCTTGTTTGTTAAGAAGAAAGATGGAAGTATGCGGATGTGCATCGATTATCGTGAATTGAACAAAGTCACAGTGAAAAATGTGTACCCATTACCAAGGATTCATGATCTTTTTGACCAACTTCAAGGCGCTAAATGGTTCTCGAAGATTGATCTTCGTTCGGGTTATCACCAAATGAAGGTTCGGGAAGAAGATATTCCTAAGACGGCTTTTAGGACCCGTTATGGACACTATGAATTCGTTGTCATGCCTTTTGGTCTCACGAATGCACTGCGGTTTTCATGGATCTCATGAACCGTGTGTGTAAGCCGATGTTGGATAAATCCGTTATAGTATTCATTGATGATATTCTCATTTATTCAAAAAGCAAGGAAGAACATGAAATGCATTTACGGGAAATCCTTGAAACATTGAGGAGAGAGAAATTGTATGCCAAATTCTCGAAATGTGAATTTTGGCTACAAGAAGTTAAATTCCTTGGTCATGTTATAAATCCTAAAGGCATTAAGGTCGACCCGTCAAAGATTGAAGCCGTGATGAATTGGCAAGCTCCAAAGAGTGTGGGTGAAATTAGAAGTTTTCTTGGACTCGCGGGGTACTATCGCAGGTTCATTCAAGATTTTTCTAAGATTGCTTCCTCATTAACCAAACTCACTAGAAAGAATTCTCCTTTTGTATGGGATAAAGAACAAGACGGCGCTTTTTGTACCCTACAAAAGAAGTTATGTGAAGCACCAATCCTTGTATTGCCTGAAGGAACCGAAGAAATGGTAGTCTTTAGTGATGCATCTTATTCTGGCCTTGGGTGTGTTCTTATGCAACGAGGTAAATTAATCGCTTATGCCTCAAGGCAGTTGAAGAAACACGAGGAAAATTACCCAACTCACGATCTTGAATTTGCGGCTGTGGTCTTTGCATTAAAAATTTGGAGGCATTATCTATACGGTGTAAAGTTCACAATATACACCGATCATAGAAGCCTTCAATATTTCTTACAAAAGAAAGACCCGAATATGAGGCAACGAAGGTGGCTTGATTTGTTGAAGGATTATGATTGCGAGATTCGCTACCATCCTGGTAAAGCGAATGTAGTAGCGGATGCCTTGAGCCGTAAGGAAAGAGAAAAGGTTACGAAGATTCATTCGTTACGGATGATTGTCACAACCGATCTTTTCGAGAATATTAAAATGGCTCAAACGGAAGCATTAAAAGAAGAGAATTGGGAAAAAGAACGTATTGGGTCATATATCCCGCATCTTGAAGACGATAGTCGAGGAATCAAGACTTTGCACGGAGAGTTTATATTCCCTTTCGAAGTGATGTTAAGGGGTTACTATTAGACGAAGCACATAAGTCTAAGTATTCCATTCATCCTGGAGCTACAAAGATGTACCTTGACTTAAAGAAGAATTATTGGTGGCCGGGTATGAAAAGAGATTGCGTAAAGTATGTGGAAAGGTGTCTAACTTGCTTGAAGGTGAAAGCTGAACACCAAAAGCCATACGGAAAAGTCCAACCTTTAGATATTCCGGTCTGGAAATGGGATAAGATTACCATGGACTTCATTACAAAATTGCCAAGGACGAAAAAGAAAAATGATGCAATCTGGGTTATAGTAGATCGCCTAACTAAGAGTGCACACTTCATCCCGATTAGGGAGAATATGCCTGTTCATAAGTTAGCAAAGATTTATGTCAACGAGATAGTCGCACGTCATGGAGTACCCATTTCTATAATCTCTGATAGAGATGGGCGTTTCACCTCAAACTTTTGGCAAAGTTTTCAAGAAGAATTAGGTACGAAGCTACATATGAGCACAGCTTTTCATCCACAAACCGATGGGCAAAGCGAGAGGACGATTCAAACTTTGGAAGATATGTTACGAGCTTGTATGATTGACTTCGGAGGTAACTGGGATGATCATTTGCCTCTAGTTGAATTAGCCTACAACAATAGCTATCACGCTAGTATAGACATGCCACCCTATGAGATGCTTTATGGTAGAAGATGCAGGACGCTACTATGTTGGGAAGAAGTCGGAAGGAGGGAATTGGCGAGTACGGATGTTGTGTTGGCAACAAGTGAGAAGATTGAGATGATTCGGGCAAGACTTAAAGCGGCACAAGACAGGTGGAAAAGCTACGCTGACAATCGAAGAAGGCCAATCGAATTCAAAGTAGGTGACTTCGTTATGTTAAAAGTCTCCCCGTGGAAGGGCGTTTTTAGGTTCAAGAATAAAGGAAAACTTGGTCCAAGGTTTATAGGACCATTTAAGATATTAAAGCGTGTTGGAGAAGTAGCGTATGTCTTAGAACTACCCGAAGAAATGAATGGTATTCACAATACCTTTCATGTATCTTACTTGAGAAAGTGTCTAGCGGATGAGACTAGTGTGATCACGTTGGAAGATATTGAGATTGATCCAGAATCGCTTTCACAAAAGGATGAACCGGAAGCGATATTGGGAAGAAAGGTGAGGCGACTTCGCAACAAAGAAATTCCGCTAGTAAAAGTGCAATGGAAACATCGTAAGGGTACAAGTATAAGATGGGAACCCGAGGAAAGATGAGAAATGAGTATCCTCATTTATTCCAAGAATAGATTTCGAGGACGGAATCCCATTTAAGGGTGAGAGAATTATTACACCGATTCTGTTAAGGTATTATTATATTATATAAGTAATAGTATTATATTGTTTAGAATTTATTTTGTATGTAAAATGGTTAAGTTGTAAGTTATAAGTATAAAAGTGCAAAAGTATGGCAAGTTATGTGGCCTAGATAGGAAAAACAAAGCTTGAGGGACTAATTTTGCCAAATGGACAAACTTAAAAGTGAAATATGAATAATTGTCAATAATTAGCCAAAAAGTTTATCCGAATATTATAGAGACCTTGTTGGGTCGGTTTCTAGGAAGAAGAAGAGAGAGGAAAAGAACAAGTTGGGTATCCGAGTAATTGATCAAAGATTGAAGTAGGAAATCAAGTTCAAAGACCTCTAACCTATTAATCCACCACAAGTAAGTAATTGTGTTATTCGAAATTAGGGTTCATGAGATTGAATTGGGCACAATGATTAAAGATTGGTAATTTATGGAATTAATGATGAATTAGTTATTAATTAGGGTTAATTCCTTATAGGAACTAATTGAAGATAAAGCATTGATTTTCCAAAGTAGAGAACTAGTGGGTTATTGAGGTAAGTATATTGACTAAACTTGTTAATGTTTCATAATTTCAATTTATATTGAATTATGATGTTCTATGATGTAATGATCAAGGAAATTGTTAACGTTAAGTAGCTTGGATCCAATGCTAGAAAGTTTGTAATGTTAGCATAGTAATTATGCTTTTTTAAGGTATGTGTAATGTTTGTGAATGTATTCCTTGATATGTTGTAGCTAGCAAAATTGTTAGTTATGACTTGTTAATGTTAAGTGTACGTCATATACTTACTAAGCGTTTTGCTTACGAATAAGTTTAATGATGTTTTGTAGGTTCGAGTGTTGAAGGCAAAGGTAAAGATAAGGTTTAGTATGGTTGTTTATTAGACGCCTAGCATTTTGGATCCGGTAAGTAGAAGCCATCTTTGGATCAAGCTTGTTGAAAGTTGGAACCCCAAGTGTCGTTTTAAAGCTTGGTACATCTTTTGTTTAAAATGGTCACTGGTGTTCATAGTTAAATGGTTATAATGTTGCAAGTTAGTGGTGTTTGGCAACTAGCCAATTTCACCCATTTTGAAATGCTATGGTTCAAGGCTTTGCACTCACACTTTTATAATGATTAAGTAATGTTAAGTCATGTTGCATTAAGTGTTGATTGAATGTGTAAGTAAATTTCATATTGAAAAGTGCGTACGGGTCAAATGGGTCAAAATATGTAACTTGCAGAAAATCTGCAGAAAATGGGTCTATTTTAGACTCAAATGAGTCATTTTCAGAGTAACAGAAAATGGGTCCATTTTAGAGGTAGATGGGTCCATTTTAGATGTAAATAAGTCTACTCTAAGGGTCTGCAGAAAATGAGTTATTTCAGAGTATAAAAAGGTTTATTTTAGACTAAAACCAACCTAGTAAAAAAAAAGAAAAAAAAAAAAAGAAGAAGTTGTTGTCGTTTTTGGGGTGTTACAAGTTGGGACCCCATATTTTTTATTAACATTCTAAGTATTTTAAAATGGCCACTGTCATACCATCTTTTATTAAGATTCTAAGTATTTGAATAGGTAAACAGTTCTCTACCGTTTTAGTACCGTTATACCGGAACCGGTACCAGAACCGATACCGGTACCGGTTTAAGATACGGTTCCGGGAACGGGACTTTAAATTTAGGTCGGGAAAAATTTTGGTACATCAAATACGGTGCCTGTACGGTACCAAAATGGCACCGTGCTCATCCCTACTTTTGCCTTATCTCTCCAATCGAATAACATCAACATCTCCCTTATTACTCCTAAAAACGCAGGTTTGAAGCAAATCACAAACGAACACTTTACTCTTTGCAGGTACAACGACTTATGGAGTTATTTTAGATTTAGATTTGATGGGTGTGTTTTAGCTACGTTCTTGACGATGGTGTGGCTCAGATTTATTCGTTTGACGCAGGTGAGATGGTGTTGTGGTTGTGGTTGTGTTTGTGTTGGTATTAGTATCTCTTAGGATTAGCTTTCTAAAAATCAGATATTTGTGCTTCAATTTTGATATAGCGGTTTTGTCATATCGGTGTCGTTGGTGAAATCATGAGATTTTGAAATCATGATGGTCGTGTTTTTGACGATTAACAAAAGTGGTTGTGTTAATACAAATAAGCCGTAAAAATGATTATTTATATTTTACGATCTTCTAATGTTTTGTCGATTACAAACGTAAAATCATTTTAACGAAACAAATAAAATACGTATATGGTTTGAGCCAATAGTTTACTAACACACTAACGTTTTCATATAAAACGCTAAACAAGAAATAGTGTTTTCATGGTATAGTAATGCATATGTACAACAACTAGTATTTACATAATTGGTATATATATACATACTTGGTATGTATGATAATGGGTAATAGAATGGGTATAAGTATAAGTATTTGATCCATTGACTAAATACATTGAATGTAGTTGGGTAAAACCCAAAATCCATGACTCATACCCATGGAGCATGATCCATAACCCATGACCCATTGCATGACATCATGCATAAGTTATAACGGGTATTATCCATATTGACTAGATGCATTGCATCTTCTAGATACATTGTATCTATTTGGATACACTAGACGGATCCCTCAAGCAAGGGATCCGTGGGATCCGTGAAACAGTAGCATGTTTTTGTCTAGAAATAGTGAGCCATTTCTTCATTGTAAGTTGCCATTTCTACACATACTTTCTCTTAGTATTGAAAACTCTCTAACCTCAGATCTAAAAGATCTTTCTATGTAGTTTGTGTTTGTTTTTGTGTGATTCTCTATGTTCTTCTTAAAGGCGAGATCACCACCTCTTGAAGTCGAGCAAGCTCAAGTCCATGAGTTGCCATGCTTCGTCATCATCAAGACTACTGAAGTTCTCTTGTTGATAGTTCTTTCTTGCTCTCTAGAAGTGTTGTGTCTAAGGCATTAGTGAATGATGCCAAAAGGATCAAGACGAAAGTATTAGTGAAAGGTGTCGAACGTCCGTGTCAAAGCATTAGTGAAGGATGCCAAAAGGGTCAAGTCGAAGGCATTAGTGAAAGGTGCCAAAAGATCATGTCAAAGACATTAGTGAAAGATGCCAAGAGTGTACAATCGATATGGTGCATCGATGTACAAATATAGATAGGTCGTGTCCAAGGATATTGATATCCTTGATGATGTTGTAATAAGGAGTGTGTCTCCTTTGGGATAGGTGTTGTGTAGTGTTGTGTAGTAGTTCCTCCTTTGTAATGGAACTCGATATCAGCCTTATACCGGATAAAGTGTGGCGACGTTGTGATAGGTTTGGTTCTACCGTGGAAGAACCACGGTGTCTAGCCTTGTCTTGGAAAAAGAGTAGGCGATGTTGTGACTTCTCCGCCATAAGGAGTTTGTGTCGTGTAGTGCTTACGAACTCTCGAGTAGGTGACTCGGGGAGTGGAGTAGGGAAAGGAAGGTGTCCTTGTAGCCGAACCACTATAAACACTCGTGTCATGGTTTTGTGTTTCTTACTCTTTACCTTTGCATTACATATTTACATACCTATCTATCAACATACACATTTAAATAGATTGACCTAAGTCGATCTAAATATTTTAAAACGAAGTTTTAATCGGTAAAACTATTCACCCCCCCCTTCTAGTTTTTCACATGTTGTTTCATTTTACCACTTTTACGAAAACGAAACAAATATTTTTTATAGGACAGAATGCTGGAACTTTGAGTTAGTGGGCATGAACTATAAGTGGAAGTAGCTTAGATGGGCTGGCAGCACCAATGCAATCAGCTTAGATGATTCGTGATTTGTACATTTGTGTGTACATTGTGCTTAGTGATTATTATTTATTAGTGAAGGGTTGTATTAATTGTAAGTAATAAATAGTGTTTTAAGATGAGAATGTGTTGTGCTTTACATACTTGTCATTTATGGTTGATGAGTAATATAAATTTGTACATTGTGATTAAGTAGTTGTATATATTGGTGATGGAGTGTTTTAAATTATATATTAATTGTATGTAAGAAATGATGTTTTTTTAGTTTGATGTGTGCTTTACATATTTGTAAATTATGTTTTTTTTACTTGTATTTGCTTAAAATTTATTTTAGAAAATCTTAAAAATTAAATATGAGAGAATTGCTTAAATGCATTATAAGTAGTATAGATAAAGTTTTAATTATAGGATTTAAAATTAGAAAAAAAATAAAAAATAGAAGAAAGCAATAAATTTTAATTTTGAAAGTATGGGTGGGTAGTTTAATACACCCTTTGACCTATATTAATTTTGAAAATAGTCAAATGTAGGATTAAACAAAAACCGACTACATAGAAATTACAAAAGGTAGGTATATTAAAAGTTTTATCGAAAATTCAACAGAAATTACAACTAGTACTAGGCTACTAGCTAGTGTGTTCTGATATTGCCTTAGTTGTTTAATTTTATTACTCACTCCGTTCCAATTTAAGTGTCCACAATAGAATTTTTAGATATCTCAAATTAAGTGTCCATAGAATATTCTAACCAATGAGATGAGACTTTAGTGGGTAAAATTATATTTGATTAGTGGAGAGTGTAGTTAGTGAAATTTTCTAAAACTTTGTCCATATAAATAGTGGACACTTAATATGGGACGGAAGAAGTATTAAAAATCGTCGCCTACAATAAGTTAATTCACAAGATTTCTTAGCTACGTTATTGTTTTTAGTTCATTCGTAATGAGGAGAGTTATTTTATATGTCACTTTTAATTTAAAATAAATCAATGACTGAAATTAAAATCATTTTAATATTTCATTTGTTTTTTATAATTTATATATTTCTTAAACCGTTAATCGTTAAACGAAAATAATTACACCATCGCGACACACATTTAATTATCTTTCTATAGACGGGCACTTTGATATATTTTCGAAAAAAGAAAAAAAAAATCATTTTTCACGTTTTTTCGTCTTTTTTTTCGATTTGTTTTCGAAAATGAAATTTGCATAATATCATATGTGATATTCAAGTTAGTGTTTAATCACATATGATTTTTTCATGTAAATTTTAGTAACGTAACCAAAAAAAAAGTGAAAAACAAGAAAAAAAACGTTAATTGGTATGATCAGTTTAAAAAAACATTAATTGTTATGATCAGTTTATTATTAAAAAGAAAGGCATTGAAAATAAGACATTAAGATAATCGTGTATAATTAGTTAACTGTAGTATATTTTTATAAAATAAAAAATATATAATTAGTTACAGTAACTCTTATTTAACAATTACTTGTAAAAAAATAAATGATAAAAGAAGTCACAATAATAACAAATTAATTATTAGTTAATTAATATTTAAAAGAAAGATAAGGTAATCATTATTTAATGATAATTTATTGAATAATAAAACACAATCATTAGACCTATAAGTGTGTATGGTTCAAGTCAAAAGTGTGTATGAATCAAGTGACCCGAAAGTATTTGTTGTGTAATCTCTATTGAAGTATTTGTTCCTTCATATATTACATCGAAGCAAACGAGGATTTTGAAAAGACATCTTTAGGTGCCGTTATAAAAGTTTACGTCCTACTTGTACCAATTGAATTTCAAATTCAATCGCATCTTTTAATATCCTCATGTTGTTTCTTTCTAGCATATTGCTAGTTTCTAATATATTTGTTGTTTAAAAGAAAATGTTGTTTATAAGGTGTTTGTCACACTAATTTGGGACAATATATATGTTGGTGAACATAGGTAGCATGCGTGTAAGTCGTGATAATCAGGTATTTGTTCGGAAGATATGTTTAATCGACTCAATTTTAATCGAGTTGAGCTCGAGCTACTTGAGTATGAAGCCCTAGTCATTAGTCAAGTTCGAGTTAAATAATACTTGTCATGTGAGTCTGGCGAGCCTTATTAAATTATGGTTAAATTAGACTCTTACCCTTTTATATCCATATAACACCTATTTATCAATACTATATAAAGTAATATAAAATTATAAATACATAACGTGTTGAGTCAAGCTAAATATGACGAATTGACAATTATTTATGGAGCTATAGCATAAAATGTATGTTCATTCGAACTCAAGCCTAGTTTTACAAGGCGATTGAGCTCGATTTATAAATCAAAACTCGATCAAGCTCAATTCACTTTCCAACCCCGAGTTCAATCACAAATAGGTTGAGGGACAAAAGGAGATAAGTTATCAAAGATAGAACTTTGGATGCAAAAATAAAAAAACATAAAAGGGGGCTTTAAATGCAATTATGAAATACTTGTTTGTATATAAACACTCTAGGCGTAAGATTAGGTTACACTTACACACCGCCTCTTGTTTTTTTCTCTCTCTGTTTGTACTTTCTTTTCCTCAATTAGATCTACTTTTTCATCTATCTCTGCAGTTCTCTGCCATGGAGATTTTTTCTCAAATCAGTCACAACAATTACACAAAAGACAAATCACCCAAACTCAAAATCAATCACCAAATCAATTTTGAAAAGCCCCAATAGTAAAAGAAATTCAAGATGATTTCTTTATCTATCAATCACAAGAAATTATTGCCGGAGGTTTTTCTGAAAGCAGTCTTTTTACCTTCGGGTAGTAATATGACCCCAACTATATATCAAATAGAAACCCAATTGAAAACTTGAAATCAACTAATTACCGCATCAAACACTAATTCAGGTTTGTTGTTGTTGTTGTTGTTTATTTATTTATTTAATTGTTTTCGTTCATTAGTTATTTTTTACAATAACATTAGTTACATAAACTTTTTATCTGTTATGATATTTTTACTAGAATATAGTAAAATCGATATATTTATCACGTCATAAATATTTTTCTTTGTTATATAAAAATCAGTTTAATTATTACGTCACTGATAATTTTCCACAAGCCCAAGATTATGAGATATTCAAACTTAAGCCCAACCATATATCGCATGCATTCCATTTTGGGTTTAGCCCAGGACTAACATTATATCGATGATTAGATGGTTGAACCTTTTTTGAGGCCCAAAAACTAACATCCTGCTTTCTGCCAGCTTGATAAAACCTAAACCCTAATAGTAGCCACATCATCTCTCACATTTCATATCTGAAACCACCAAATTTTTATAAAAATACTCTAATACTCGAATTTAACATGAATTATGATATGGAATTGATGGCGGTAATTTTCTTATGCTTTTTGTCAATTTTGAACTTATTATTGAATGATTCAAAGTTAGGGTTAGGGTTCATTTCTGTTTTGATTTGCTGTTTTAGTTAAATTTTCAACATATTCGAAGTTGCTCTGTTATCTTTGAATGCATATTTATGGTTAGGTTGTTATGGTTATTTATGTTGGTAATGTATAGAGAGGCCACCCAAATATTTAATCTTTATTCTTAAGACAGTTTGTATATGAAAAATATTTTTTAGGCCACCAAAGTAGGCGTTTGTTTTAGTATGTTCCAAGTTTATAACAATTATTTATGTGGGTGGCCTCCATTTTTGTTTTTATTTTAGTCACAAATACAACAATTACAACTGTATTTATGATAGTTTTTAATACGAAATAGAGGTTTATGCTAATATGATAGTTATTAATACGATAGTGTTTAATACGAATTAGAGGTTTATGCTAATATGATAGTTATTAATACGATAGTTTTTAATACGAAATATAGGTTTATGCTAATACCAAATAGAGGTTTATGCTATTTATGAAAGTTTTTTTTAAGGTCGTAACCTCTTTGTAGAACCTGCATTAAACATAGAATTATAAGAATTATGCCTGTTATGCTTATTTTTTTTTTAGGGATGGACTGCTTCTAAAGTATTTAGATATGTTCACCCGAATAGTTGCAGATACTGTCTGTGACTGTATTAATTTAAATGCACTATTAAAAAATGTCCTCCAATTCATATTGGGTAATAATTTGGGGCTTCTTTTGTGTATGGTTATTGATAATTATGGTAATGTGTGGCAAATTCAATCATATTAAATGTATCGCTGTTTTATGTATGCATATATAGATGTTCTGGATGAATTAGCTGTTAGTTATTTGTTGACGCTGTATGCCAATTGTCTATTTTAATCTGGTTTTGAATGTATATTATTGCTTTATTTTGACAGTTAGCTGACCGGGTTACTAGGCACCATCCATTTATTCGGGAACCCCCTTTTGATCTCAGAATGTTACTTCAAAGGCTGAAGGAATACAAATATGTCAGGAGACAAGTTGGTGATGATGGAAACTGCTTTTTTAGAGCAGTTTCGCATCAGTTGTTCAACACTGAGGACTACCATCTATTCATCCGGGCGGTAGCTATGGCTTATGTAATTTTTTTGAAAAACTATAAAGAGCGATTTTTTTTTTATTTTAAATTGATTTTTTTTATCTTATTATCTTTTATCTTATTCATTTAGATGCGGCTACATCCCCAAGACTTTTATGATCCCCGGGAAGGATCTTTTAAGGGATTTTGGGATTACACTTATAGGATGTCACAATGGGGAGAATACGCAGGTGAAGACATGATAACAGCTACATGTGAAAGTGTACGTGTCTGTGTATCACCCTTTTACTATCATGCGAATAAGGTTGTGGGTAGTGTAGAATGTGAAATGCTGTCTGATATATATTTTAAGAAGTGTTATTTTTCTGAAAGTGTTCAAGTTAATTAATTATATACCAACATTTTAATCATCTGTTCGTCACATTCCCGGTTTTCCTTCTTTGTTGTACGCTGCTGACATTCTCTAGAATTCTTTCTTCCTTGGAAAATCTAAAATTCCTTTTCCTGTCAAACTCAACATACAACCAAAAGAGTTTTTTCTAAAAAACCCTTGAAAGTATATCTTCATATGGTTTTTCTTGGTATTTATTTTGAATTGGTTTCTTTTTAGGCAGTTTCATCTGAAGATTGTAAGATTGTTCTCATTTCATAAAAGGTGTATCGAAGAACTGATCCCAAGATTTGATCCTCCCAAAAAAGGTAGGTAGCTAAAAATTGTTTATTATTGTTCAATGTTTATATTTTCTGGTTAAACTAACCATTGGTTTTTGTTCCTGGTGTTACAGTAATTCATCTCAGCTTCATCCCTTCACATAGCGACTCTATGTTCCGTGTTGGCTGTACATTTTCCAACTTTTTCTTTTTCTGTTCTATACATTTTAGAAATAATATAATAATTTTGACACTTCTTTGCTGTATATATTAATGTCTGGTGTAGTATTTGATTTCAGTTTTCTGTTTCTTTAGCTATGCCAGCAGAGCCTCTACCCGCTCTCAGCCCGACCAGAATTAATCAGATGAAACAAAATGGTACCTATACTTTGGCAGATTTAGGAAGGAACCGATGGTTGGGTCGTCATAGAAGCAGCTTTTGAATTAGAGGAAGAGATTCTTTCAAAGAACATCTCGAGTTGTGTTTTGTCAAGAGGTTATGGAATTTTGTGGTACTCTTAAGTGAGTGTATAGTAGTGTTTTCTAGGTATACTCGGGTATTGTAACTATATATTAAAAGCATGGTTTCTGTTGCGCTCATATTGTAATTTGATTCTTGGTTTTAATGGATGGGGATGCTTTTATGTAAACACTGTCTGGTTTTGGTTTCTCTATATTAAAGGATTGTGTGATTTTGGCTATCTATTTATCACTGTAAAGAATTGTGGAAAGAAAGATTAAAGTTAACATCTATCTTGTACATGGTTTTCCTTTTCTTTTGCAAAATAACTTGTTCACTGACATTACAAAATGTTAAAGCTGGTGGGTTGGCTGATTTTAGCTTCTCTTTATGTTTTCTTAAAGTACTAGTAATTTGTAAGTTGGTGATAAATGAATAATAAAATCAAGTATGGGTATATGCTTCTGCTGCTATTAGGTTCTCTGCCTTAGTTTGATTGCTGCAAACTGGTTATTTTTCTCCCTTCTTTTTCAGTTATTATAAATTTCTGATTATCATTTGAGTGATGTTGATAGTGCAGCAATTTTTTTAATTTAGTTTTGTTGCAACCAGTATAAAGGTGATTACTCACTCTTAAATAATCACATAATAATAGCATATTGTAAAAAGGGGCACTAGAAACTGACGCGGGCATGTGGCAACCTATAGTTGCCATAAATAGATAAGAGCACATGGTGGCCGGTTTGCCGTGGCTCGTCATGCCACGCTGGCAGGCTCGCCGTGACATCGGCGTCTCTAGCCGTGGCTCGCCGCCAAGGCACTCGCCATCTGCATAATGAAGCAAAATCTCTGACAACCGAAACGTTAATATTTCATTTTCATAATTCTATATGTTTTTCAACTGATACCTTTTATTTATTTTTTTTATTTATTTTTTTATTATTATTATTTTTTTATAAATAAAATTAACACTCCTATAAATACCAAACCATAAACCACCATTTTTCTCACTACAATTCAACCAACTTTTATAAACTTTCTATATCTCTAGTTCAAAAACAAAAATGTCTCAAAACCCGAATGAAGAGGGTATTTCACGAACCTCTTCAATTCAAACCCACCACAATATGTGGGTTCTTCAAACCCGTCTACCCCCTTCTCACAAAATTTTAACCCGTCTCCCCAAATTTTTTTTCTTAACCAACAATATGCGTTTCAACAAGGATTTGCAAAAATCCGAAAAGTATGCGCAAAAACAGACGTTCAAATGGCTTGTTACGAGGCGAGGCGTGAGAAGGAAAATTGTTGCGTTAGAGATGAAGGAAATGAAGTTTCTCATGATAGATCCCAATTTGGCTACTGACCTGGCAAAAGCAGAGATCATCCAAAATAGACAAGAAAAAAAATGAAGAAATATCTTAGAAAGAGATGACTAGTAAAATGTTTAAGTTTTTATTATTAGTATGTGTTGTATTTTTTTTTCCATATCGTGTTTTTTTTCATATTGTATTTTTTTCGTCTTGTTATTTTAAGTTGCGTGTAATATTATTATGTTGTTAATGTGTTTTAATTTTTAATGAAATAAATTTAGTTTATTTAGAAATTTGAAAAAAAAATAAAGTTGTAAGTGGTGGGTCTCAAATGAGTAAGTTGAGGTTTGTTGTGAGTGAGGGAGAGGGGGTGTTTAGTTGTTGAGGTTTGTTATATATGTGGCGCCATGGTACGCGCCCGAATGAAGAGATTAACCTTGTCGTGGCACCTAGTGCTCTAATAATCACCTTTTTACTATATTATTCCGACACTAATTATGGGGTCAAACCCGACCTATTAAAGCGATATATGTTCTTCTAAAACTCAAAATCACACACACACACACACACGTATATATATATATATATATATATATATATATATATATATATATATATATATATATATATATATATATATATATATATATATATAGTGTCAAAACCCGTCCGATGGACGGTATGACTGTAGCTTTTATTTTAGGATTTAGTAGAACAAATATATACCAAAAATTAATTAAAAGTTAAATGAAACGGTTAAGATCTATAATTGATGTTACCATAATCCATAGAACGACTAAAAGCATGTAAGTACTTTGATTTGTGGTTTTTATTTTTAGGATATAGTAGAACAAATATATAGTAAAAAGTTACTAAAATTTAATGAAATGGTTAAGATCTATAATTGATGTTACCATAATTCATAAAAGCAGCTAAAAGTTATGTAAAGATTTTGATTTTTGTTTTATTTTTAGTGTTTAGTTGAACAATTATATAAAAAAGTAATTAAAGTTAAATGAAACTGTTAAGAACTATAATTGGTGTTACCATAATCCATAAAACGGCTAAAAGCAGATAAGTACTTTCATTACGAACATGTTTTTCTTTTTCTTAAAAGGAGGTAAGTACTTTATAACATTTTGTTCTAAACAATATTAATAATGAAAATCTTTTACACTTGATAATATTATTAACATTTATTATTAGTATTTTGTTTTTCTTAATTATGTTTATTTAGTTATTGTATATAGGTGTTTCCAGCTGTTATTTTACCAAATTTAGACATATGTAAAAACAGATCTCACATTATTTGTCTCTTACATCATACACAAAAGTAAAAATAGATCTCAAATATAATATTGGTTCATAGTTTGACAGTGCATAGACCCAAATTTATTGTTGATGAATGTTTATCTTTCTGATGGAGTTGCTAATTAAGGGTCGCTAAGGGTTTGTAGGTGTTCATATTTGTTTTTTTTTGAAGACCCAACGTGTTTTCTGATTTTCTTTTCAAAATTGTAAGTGTTTGCACTTTCCTTATTATTATTGATTAAAAAGAACTTGTATGTAGGGTTTTGTTTGTTTATATTTTGGGGGTTTTTGATTTAGCCATATTTTACCTAATTTGACGTGCTACTAAGATGCTTATTTTGCCACATTTACGTAAGAGAAAACATTACAAAGCATTAGTCTAACTGGGAATGCTTGGATATGTGTCTAAGGTGGCTGATATAGCTAGAAGTCGCAATAATTAGTTTTGGCATTGCTTAGCAAAAAGTTCTAACGATTCTAAATTCGTGATTAGTTCGGGTAAAAAACTCAGAAAGGAGAAACAACTAAAGAAGTAGCTATTAGATAGGCAATTATTAAAATAAATGTGAGAGCACCTATTTATCCGTAAATTTAATTAAATGGTGATTTGATTCTTTGACTCGTGATGTATTTTTTCCGGCTGGATGGTAGAAGTTCTGAGATGTGCGATCTTTGGTAAGTTGTGGAGTTACCAGACAGATCTCGATAGATTTTGTTATCGAACTCTCGAAAAAGAAATAAGTTTTTTAAGGGTTAAAGCCAAAAGTGATCATTTATGTTATCGAACTCGAAGATGTACTTTAAAGATACCATTTACGTTACCATTTTTATTCATTCATTGTAGTTCATCCTCTTATATAGAGTAAGTAGTTGTGTCACAGAATTACCCATGAATGCATCAATCCAGAAAAAAAGTAAAAGTCTAAAAGGAAATGGGTCAACAGTTTTCCCAAACTGAGCCACATGGTATATTTGAACAGCATAGCCTTCTTATAATGCAACTCAAGTGTGACCTTCAAACTAAACCTAATGTTTGCAACCCTACATTTATAACAATACATATGAGTAGGGTTTTGCTACCATGAAAGACCTACGATTAAAACCTATACAACGATAATTTTACTAAAAGAAAATCATTGATTTACATAGTGTACAATATACATATAAGAAGGATGTTGTTACGTGCTTCTCAAGTTCCTTGACCTCGGTCTCCGCATCATGACAACTATCTTCAACAAACATGATCTGCACAAAAAGTGAACACTGAAATTTAACAAAGTTTACCCGCATATACTTTAAATGGCAAAAAGTTCAATACGAATCTGAATAAGGTGTGCGCTTCAAAGAAGTTGGAAGGGTGTTATTTGACATGTTCAAGGGGCGTTTAGGTAAGCTTGCTACAAATGTTTGATATCCCAGATTAGTTGTATAAGATACTTACCGGATGTGGTCAAATTTAAATGGATCTAAATTCACATGTTCAGGGTGTGTTGGTAAGATTAGTCATACAACTTGATAGCTTATATTATTTCCAGAAGACTTCATTAGGCATTTTTAGTAAGCTTATTACTAATATGTATAATCCATAGTGATGCTTGGACATGTAATTGCGAAGTTACTCATCATAAATCATCATAATTAAATAACCAGTTAGAAGAACATAGGTTGAAAATACGATGACTAATGAACAAAAAAATCATGCAATGTGTGTTTTCTTATTAGCAAAGTGCATCATCAATTCCAGTATGCTTGCAAGTGGAGCACAAACGTTCATGAAAAATACCTTAAAATAGTTCACGGTGCCGCTCTTAATATTATAGCAATAAGAGTTACATGATTCGTGTTATGCGCGACCTACCAACTAAGACCAACCACATTTTTTTAATGGAATTTCAGTTACAAACTCCTGCATTAAAGAGCAACAAAAATATTCATAGATGCTCATGAAAGTCTACAATTCGTTCCTATATTATTAAATCAAATCTGAGAGTTGTAGGAGTCAATATTTTCCACGTTTGTAGCAAGCTTATCTTGTAACAGAAATACATGAGAAACAGAGAGAATACGACTTATCAAGCAAATATTACTATCCGTTTAGACAATATATTATTGTGGCGTTTCGGTCATATTTGCTTCATGCAAAGTCAAAGTCAAAAGTGATGATCTAAGTAAAAAACTGTCAAATCGTAGACATATTGACTCACATGTAAACAAATGGATATATCTTAAATTCCAATGAAGATATTGAAATATAAGAAATTTACCTCTCAGGTAAAATATCCTACTTTGCAAGCATGAATGTCAAGAATACAGGAACCATTGCAGCACAAAGGAAGCGGTGATTTGCAAGAGGAAACAGTGATTTTCTAAGTTATTTTGTTAAATTGTTTTATTAAGTCATTTATAATTAAAAGATGACTTAATGCAGACACCTTCAGTTTTATTGGTTAATATTTTCAGTCATTTTTCTCTATTAAGTCACAAACAAACAGTTATAATATGACTTAATGAATTCAGATTTTTTTCATATTAAGTCAATTAAGTCACAAAAAAACACCACCTTAGTTCCCTTATGGTATAATGCAAAAGTAGGATCAGTATATATGGGCCTTAAATTTAATGGTACCACAAATACACTTACACTTTGACTTAATCATCGATAAAACATGCCCCTTGAATCATGATTCTTAATTTTCAATGGTCGTTTATTGTTTTTTACATGAATAAATAAATTAATAATTGAAGAAAATCTTACAGGTCCATAAGGCTAGCGGAAACCATGACTTTGCTGCCCAAGATGATTCCCATGAACTCCGTAGGACCTTTCCAGGAAACTTACCTGTTAAACATGCATAATTTAGAATTTAGAATTAATGGTGTGAGCTTATGACTAATTAGGTAACCTTATTAACCGAGTACTCGATTATGACAAATTGTAAGTTTGGTAAATAAAAAGAGAACACTTATTGATTCTAACAATTGATCAACATTTAATAGGTCTGACATATTCCAGCTCCATTAATAAATTTTGTTTGGTGGATGTTTAAAAAATGAAAACATTCGATCAACCTGCTAAAATAATTTAATCAGCCACATTCGAAGAAATCGAATGACAAATATTACATTTTACCAAAAGGATCATGCATAAAGTGATCCCAAGAAGACAAACAGTCACGTAGTTTATAAGTAGATTTAGATTTATGTACCTTGTTATGTCTATTCGTTTGATATGTAGTGTCAATAAGTTGACTTGAACAGATATTCCTTTTATTCAATTAGAAATTTTCCTTTGAATAATCATTTCGACATGAACATTTGACACAAAATTTAGAATCACAATCATTATATAAAGTATCATAGTGGATAAAAATTACCTCAACGCACCATATACTTTTGAAAAAAAATCTATTAGTTGAAGAACACATGATTGAAAAATTCTATATAAAGTATCGTATTAATGGCAAAAGTTACGTTAGTGAAGAGCACATGAATCTATGATTATGTGATTCTTAAGAAGGCTAGGCTTGACATCCAAAAGTACAAAGTGGATTAATATTGAACACAGGGGGTCACATGTAACATATTGTACCTTTAACCAGAATTTCAAGCTGTGAAGACCTGGCGCCTTTTATAATGAGAGCTGCAAAAGATTTATTTATGTCCATTAACTAATATAAGATAACATAATTCCAATTATCAAAAAGACCGAGGAACCAAAATTTATTGTCGACGAAATATATCATTTTCAAAGATTTGAAATTACGTTCCTTTATTCCATCAACTCTTAATGATATTTTATTACCTAGCCTTCATCCATACAAATTATACCATAAAGACTACAAGTTCTCAATCTTACGATGGAGTTGATTGGTGTGAAAGTGTCATGTCCTTTAGCAACAGTCCATGGGAGACCTGCAGACTGTCATGTTATATTAACGGTTATCTACCTATTTTGTAATAATATACAAAATGGTCGCATGACTTGTAAATATCGTTGACATATTTTTATATGGTTGATTATATATATGTGATTTTTTGCTTGATGAATTTCAAGTTTAATTTAGTTTACGGTTTGTAATGTCTTCATAGGGTTGTTTACAACACCATAGCATTCTTATAGACACACGTTGAAATTCTATTCGACCAAATTGGTAGTTAAGCTTATCATTGGCTATGAAAATTAGCGATTAAGTTTCCATAACCATATGTTCGAGTTCTTTCTCGTTAGCACCAAGTGCATGCAAATTGCACCTTTCACCGGAGAGCCTGTTAATATATCTGTTAGAATATGATCTATAGTTACTAAAAATAAATGTTACATAAGGGCCAATCTTACCATAAGTTGTATGAAGGCTTGGATTATGTCTTTATGAATGAAGTTGCATCCGATTCAATTGTTTCTGGATATCTGCAAGTTTTGATATGTCGCTCTAGGTACTGCAAATATCACAACTGTGATTGCTTCCTTTAGGTCAATAGGACAAGTTAAAAAACTATAGGTACTAATCAAAAATGAAAAGTCAAATTACTTTGGGATGAGTGAGCATGCTACAACAAGTTCACAATATTGAAAACTACGAATAAATCAAAACAACAAAAACATATGCTTTAACACACATGCTTGACAGAGTCGTAAGTAAATAAATTAACCTTAAACATTGCATGGCATGCATTATAAGTCAATATAAGTTTTCTTTCAAATATTTCATGTTTTATGCATCCCAGTTCATCAAAATTGCATGGTTGTTGCATCCTATAGAAAATACAGAAAATATTTTATTAAATAATCAAAAAAAATAACAACTGAAAACTCCAAGAAGGTTTCTAAGAAACTTATGTTCCTTCGCTTTGTTTATAAATCGGCATTTATACAAAAAAGTCCAAATAACAAAACAGATAAGTTTAATATAGTATTTTAAATACGTCACTCCTGGTGCATATAAGGACCACATAGGCATGATTAGTTTCCACCAGTTTACTCTTATTCTAGACAGAAGTTGATAAGCTTATATATGTGAGCTTGTAATTTACTATGGGTAGGCCTCCTCGTTGTAGCGAAAGTAGCGCTTTGAAGAAGGGGCCATGGACTCTCGAAGACCAATCTTACAATAAGGGAATATTCAAGGTACACTTGAAATTGTAACTTTTCTCGGATTGTGGAGGTGTGAAATTTATCCCTAAAATTTCTTTGGGAGCATAACCAGCTTAGCCACGACAACAGCCTATCAGCCAGTTGGTGCATATCATCCACTCAGCTCCATAACTTGTTAGCTAACTGAATCTGTCTGTACTTTTTTGTTTAACCCATTCCCCCCCGAAGGAACAAACTCTCTCTCTTGTTATGTTAGTTTCTTATGCATTTGTTTTGTGAGTGACTCTCTTTCATGGCCCAAAGCTCTTTCGCTGCTCACATGTTCATGTAATAAACAAATGTCATCTTTTTGCATGGAGTTTGGTTATTAGTTTATAACAGAGGTGAAAAGAGTACCGAATTAAAACATTCGACCATTTTGGAACGGCTCAAATATCACACCCAAATGGTAAACCCAGCCTGTTCCAACCACTAACAAAAAGTACTCATTACCCAACCCGCCCGACCACTTGTTATTTTACCTAGCAACAGTTACATAGAGAAAAATAGAAAGAAATAATACATAAATGAAGTTGTAACTAATTACCTATTGCGTAACTGAAGATATTTATCAAGGTGAGATTTGTATCAGCAAAGAGAATGGCCGACAATAAGGCCACCACCTAGTCCCTAACAACTCCAGCGATTCGAATTATCAGCGCACTTGTATGTTGTATCACAAGGAAAACCGAAAAATTTAGAGCAAACATACATACTGAGTTAAGTATTAACAATAGAGGATGAAAGCTCCACGTACCTTGTGCATCCATCTTTGGCTTCTCCAAAAAGATCCAAGGAATTAAAAAAACGAAGAGCGCTGCACAGCCAATCAAGATTATTTTCACATGCATAGAAATGTATAAACAGAATGGTGGCAGGAAAGGGAAAAGAATAACTTTTAAGAGGCGGTAAATCATGCACTCATAACGTGGTTGGTTGAAAAGGTATGCGTTACCCACTAATATTTTAATTATACCTGTGGTTTGGTGAAAATAACAGAGATCATCTGGCGTCTATGCTATTTGCATGATCATTGGTTATCGGTTATTAGATTTCAATAAAAGTGGAAAGCAAGTACTCACTTGATCATAACCTCGTTGTAGAAATGATAAGTAGATAGCACAAAATGGCTTAAAACTTCTGTTGCTAAACTTGTTGCAAAAGTGACCGCATGTTGTTCGGCAATACCAACATCAAAGCAATGATCCGGGTACTTTTTCTGGGAAAAGTTGAGTCCTGTCCCACCTCACATAGCTGAATGTGTTGCCACAATCTTGTTATCTACTTCTGCTTCTTTTATGAGTGCTTCAGCAAAATACTGCGTATATGAAAGAGTAGAAGATTTTGTCTTGAAGAGAAAGGCAAAAATAAAAATAAAAATAAAAAGAAGAAGGAAGAGGAACGTAGTTAAATTGAATCAGTTATCAACAGGTGGGCCTATTCCATGTGTCAATACAGTAACCCGAGCGTAGTGGCACTTGAATATACCTTTGCCAGTTGTTCGTGAAGTTTCTCTATAGAATGTAGTGTTCAAGATTTTAATCTTGAAGTTACTTATGAATTGGTCGACTGGAGCTAACTTATTGTGTATAAGTGGTGCCAAATAGTAACATTGAAACAATATGCTTAAATCCTATCATAGCTAATTATTTATATTTAATCCAGTTGACCCATTTGTAATAAACACAACCTAGTATGCTTAAATCATATTCTATCATTTCTATGTTGTCCTGCACCTTTTGCCTGCTAAACTGAAGGGTGGACGGGGTTGTTGCCACTTTCCAAGAGTCTAGCCTATAGAGAAAAAGTGCATGGTGGAAGAGAACCAGAGTACGTGTAAATACAGAAAAAAGCATATAAGTTCTCATTGTTTTCTCCTCCACACAAGGAAATACAAATCAAGTCACTCATCCTTTGAATTTATTTTATGCACACAAGGAAAAACAAATCCAAATGTTGATAATGATACAATGTAGTGCTAGTACAGGTGGACAACTTGGGGGATGGGTAACAGACCAGGTCTGGTTGGTGACACAAGCATGAACATGAGTACAGCCATGTTACATGAGGGAATTGCTCAGAACACATCAGGAAGTGTTTTCTTCTCCAAGGTACTCTCTCGTAACCTTTTCCCATCTGATTTTTTTATTCTATATATAAAGTTTTGCAAATCTATATAAATACCGTACTTTAAAATAATAGATATACTTTGAAGTTACATTTTTCATACACAAAGCACCATCGTTTTCAACAGCTTCACCAGTATTATAAAATCTTTCAAATGCAGAATTCAAACTCAAACTTATGAGTATCGTTATTTTACTTAAGTTCAGATGATTAATTTTACTTTAAAAGATTTAGTCTTGTCTTTTCCTATTAAGTATCTCCTTGTTACCTCATCAAATGCCTCAAATATGCCAATGCTCGGTTGATGAATGGTAGAGACAATTGTTCTTCCTCTGTCAACAATATTCTTCACAGCCTGCATGGCAATGGCAGCTGATTAGCCACAACCTCCACCGCAATTGTTAGGCACTTACGCTGCTTAGTTGATTGACCACAAAATCCAGGAATGCCAACAAATGAATCTTTTATGGAATAAAGGTCAACGGTTTGCAGGACTTCTTTTATAAAACTCTGTAGATGCCATAAAAAGAGGTAGAATTTACTTTCCATATAAATGTAAATTAATTTATGTCAAAACAATCCATGAAGTTATGTCTTACGTATTTAGTTTTCGTATAAATATCAGGATTAAGACAGAGCCAAGCAGAAAATGTCAATGATTCTTCAACTATAATTTTGGGAGAGTGTACATCATTTTGCTCACAGTAACCTGAAATCCTAGCAAAGGTAGCTTGGACTTTAGGATAACCACCAATTTTATCACTCCTTCAACAGCGCTACTCGTTTTCCTTCCGGCAAGAACATCAAGAAATGTGGTTTTCCCAGCACCACTTACACCGATCAATGCTATAAGAACACCGGGCCCGAAAGCACCTGTAGTACCATGAAGCAATTGGAGCCTTTCTCAGTGAAGCCATGCTCTCTCATTTCTAAGAAATAAGTGGTCAAATAGATTATAAAATCCCAACAAGGCTCGCATGATATGATCAGAAGATGATGAACAAAATGATTTTGTTATAGGTATGTATCATGTGTGATTGGGTGCCCAGTTGAAGGTGCGATTAGCCCCTCAAAAGTTGCATATGTCGCGAAACAACTTCATGATATGGGTTGTAGTGAATATTTAGTTATTTTATGTCGGATATTTTTTTTTCCTATAGCGATGTTATTTACTTTTCTGGTGTATGCATATGAAAATTTAAAATTGCATAAAAAATGACCACTATAAAGAAACTAAATATAACTACAAATACCAAAATTAAGCTACTATTGATAAATATTTCCAAATTTACATATACTAAGGGGTGTTTAGGTGAGCTTATATTTGGGGCTTACTGCATCTTGGCAAAGCTATTTAGTCCTTGTGGGTGATTGGGTAAAGCCAAGTGGCTTATGCTTATGGGCTAATTTAACCCTACCTTTTTAAAAGAAGTGAAAATTTACTTCAGCCATGCAGTCATTAACATCATAAAATACAAAAGATAACTTACTCTATATACATGCCGCCACGGTCTGACGATGGTAGTGTACTTCCCTGAAGGGCATTATGACCTCAGTAGCTTGTTCAACTTCCTGTCAACATGAATCAATTCATATATTTATGTAACACGTAACACTGTAACAGGAATTCTAAAAACAACTGAATACATTCACTTTGAACGACAAACTATCTATAATTCAGTTCGACTTCCTGTCAACATGAATCAATTCATATATTTAAGTAACATGTAACAGGAATTGAAAAACGACTGAATACATTCTCTTTGAACGACAAAATATCTGAGATTCAACAAGACATATTTGCATTATAGCTGCAACTCATTGTCACTTAACTCTTAACACGTGGTCAATAGTTTTGGGAAGTCAAGTCTCTTTGGAGATGTTCTGCATCAATTTGTGGACCAAAGTTTGTTACTAAGTTACTATGTTTTCTTATGCAATTCGACCAAAATAATAAACTCATTGGTTTGTGTAAAGTCGAACTGAGACATTTAAGGTAAACATACTTGAATTGGAATCAAAAAAAAGCGAAGTCAAATATAACTAAAACTGGTGTCATACCTTAAAATCAGCAAATGCAACATGCATTGCAACTCTATTACGCACCCTGAGTGAGTTAAATCCGGTATCTGTATTTAAAAGTAAAAAGAGGTCATCACCATTGACTGCAAAAGTTTCAGTAATATCACATCCGGATTATATTTCAATGCTAGCAAGATTAAAATTCCAACATCTAACTGAACTTACTTAGAAAACACAGATTTTAGCTTGGCTTTGTTGCATTTGGGACCTAAATTTGCAATAAACAAAGTTGAACATGCTCCATCGACTGTATTTGCTGGCTGCTCATTATAGTCAGGATCTACAGATGTTTCCTCGTCATCACTGTTGATTGACATAATCTGAGTGAGTCATCAGCAGTCAAAATTCTATTTTCATGTGATTGCAATGATTGGGAATCCATTAAACAATAAATACAAATGCGTGCTTCTTTATAAAGCAGTTAACCTTTTGTGGAAGTGTTTTTATCGGGTTCAGATTGTTCTTCATTTTCACTGTCGCCACCTGACGGTGCAAAAATGTGCATGTAAACAGAAGCTTACAATGTGTTATATCCTCGACCACAAAAAAAAAAAAAAAAAAAGGTCAAGTGGTTATAGTATATTAACAAATAAACAGACACCAACCCGTTGACCCATTACCCAAACTGCCCGTTTCCCATGTCTGGAATATAATGAGATTAAAACCCAATGCTGAGTATTGTAAACCTGAAATGGTGATGCAAGGCATTTGATTCCAATTTATGAGATAGATTATCTGATAAATTCACAACTGAATAGAAATTTATTGTAATAAAACATTTACCTTTGCGATTCGTGGCCCGGTGAAGTCATCCTCCATGGCCACAAACAAACTGTCAGTTTGTCCTCCCCATCTAGAACATACGGATACGTGTTAGTATCATGATGCATACAAAGACTTCAACATAAAAATGTGTCCAATTAGTATGTATTGGGTTTAATTTAGTGGTTACGTTACATTTTCAGGACTAATCTTGAGTTTCTGTGTTATCGTACCGTTGTAAACTATTGCAGTTTGTAGAACATAGGAACGATAAATCCTAAGGATCCGCCAATCACCACAGGAAGGAATGTCCCAAACCATGTATGTAACAAATGACATTATCTGTATCATATAAAACCAATCTCAACATGCACATATAAAGATAACAATCTTGATTTGTATCAACATTTTTGGGGATGCCATTATCGTCACTTTCAATGTGTTCTTCTTCTTTTTCTTCCTTAGATTCAGAGCTACTGTAAGAACTTCCACTCGATTCTGAAACCACCTTTTTCCTCTTTCTATTGTTCATAGCTCCTTGTGGCTTCCTATTCTGTTTTAAGTACACTTGGTTTTCATATACTGTTCTTTTGGTGACAACATGTTGTTTGAGATTATCAAAAATCCTAGTCTGTTGGTGAGGTTGTCTGGTTTGGGTTGCAGCGGTACTACTTCGGGCATTCAATTCAAAAGCAGTGAAAGATTTTTTGCAACTTTGATAGTTAATAACTTGGTTAAGAAGATTATCTCTATAGATTTGGTACCTAACCGAACAAAATGGGCAAACTGTCCAAAAAGTTGACCGGATCCCGGTCGGTGCCTGCTGCTGCTGGTGCGTAAACTGAAAATACCAGGTTGCCCTTCAGTAAAATTTACAGGATGAACTTGATTTCAAGGATGCGGCTGGACATTTATTTTCCTGCTTGGTTGTCTCGGGTTCCAACTTGGTGCCGAAAGATCTACGCTTGCTGTCATGGAGCAATATTTTATCATGATCCAAAAGGATTCTCTGAGCTTCACCAATCAATTTAAAAGCATCAGTAGAGCCAGAAAACTGGTTTTTATCGGGATGAAGTATAAGCGCTAATTTTCTGTACAGCTTTTTAATTGATGCTTCATCAGCAGAAAGCTTAACTTTGAGGATACCGTACCAGTCTTTCTCTGTTCTGTAGGTTTTATTTTCACCAGAGATGGGTACTTCACATACTACAATCATTTGCGAAACGTCTTCAATTTCAAGATAAAGTTGTTGGGCCTTGACTTCAATCTTTAGAGCTGCAGAGAAGTCTTTGTAAAACAATTGCTCCATTTGTTACAACAGGCATTCGAGCCTTTCTGCATAATTGCTCTAAATCCGCCCTCTTTTTCAAGAACACTTCCATTATCTTGCTTGACTTCATCTGTTCAGTCTAGAAATAGAAACTGCCATCATAATTACTGTATATGCATAATATCAAAATTATTTGGCCATTTAATATACTTACGGATTTTTAGGACTCTAAAGAGAGAGAATCGGGTTCAGTGATTTCACTCTATGAGGCGGCTATGTAACGTGTGACATTTTTAAATGGTTGTTGTTCCTTGTTTGGTAGTCCTTTAAATTCCAGAGTTAAACCATTGTTGTTGCAACATCTTGAACCAGAAGCAGTTATAAAGGTTACAAAAATGAGCAAAAAACAAGTTAGAATTATGAAAGTAATATCAGTTTGGGCAGAGTGCTAACCCTGCACAGCCTTTGTATCTTGATCTCATTCAACCTACTGATTGCATTCGACAACTTCTGAATAGTATCAACACTTATGCTCCTTTTTCCTCCAGGATTCTCCAGCGTGGGATGAATCCCACTAATTGTGGATTTGAAATCCATCCCAAGAACCAAACAAATTGAATAAAGAGTTTTCAGATGGTCCAGCACTTACCGATTTTCAGATGGTAATTGTGGACGTGTCCTGATGTTCCCAACCAACCTACAAAAAAAACTGAATGCGTGAATTTATAATAACTTCCTTTATCATACCAGAACATCACAAACCTGAGCAATAAAAACGAAGGTGTGAAAACAATCTTATTCTTAGAAGTTTATAAGTTTTTATTTACTCTGTATTTTGAATGTGATTAAGTTTATAAGAATATTGTTATTACTTCGTGTACAGGCTCATAAAATACAGATAGTTTAAGATAGAGGGTAAGTAGTAAATCTCATTATTTGTAAATGGGTCAACTTAACCAAGAAGTGACGGAACACCACTAAAATATCAGTATATGTAAATGG
Organism: Chrysanthemum lavandulifolium; assembly: GCA_022545495.1. Classification (NCBI taxonomy): domain Eukaryota; kingdom Viridiplantae; phylum Streptophyta; class Magnoliopsida; order Asterales; family Asteraceae; genus Chrysanthemum; species Chrysanthemum lavandulifolium. The sequence continues at coordinate 149,768,112 of CM040241.1, read as the reverse complement.
ACAAACGTTTTGGTTTTCATAAGTTCTGAACTTAAGAGTTTATAATGGAATGCTATTGAACTCAAAATTTTCCTATGAACAGGCTCAAATCACATATACTGTAAGTCTGCAATGTTCAAGTAATGCATGTATAGTAATACAATGTAATCACCCGCCCGATGGGCGGGCTAGTTTTATGTGTTTGCGTTCATAAATCAGCTTGTTCAAACCTTAAAGATCAACGACCATGTTTCAGTTAAGAAGATATTCAGTACAGATATAACGTAATTAGTTATAGATCATGTGCCCATCACATTGTTTAGTTTCAGAGATATAATAATAAGAGGTACTAATAGCTATGACAATAAGAGGCGACTATTAACGGATCAAATATGTTTGGTATTAACGAAACATACTCTGATGGGCTTGTTAGGTCGAACCACAACATATGTGACTAACTTTTACATAGAAAGTTTATCTGTTAAATGATTACAAAATTTTTGAATTGAAACATTTATGAGATACTACGTAATAAGCAATCAAATATAAGTTTCTAGACTTTGACCCGTCTTTTAGCCAATATCCTAAATACTAATTCAACCCATTTGAAAGGACCAAGTGTTCATGGATTAAGGAACCTTGTTGGGGCTTACCCCACTTTGTACACTGGGTTCAGTGTCGAGAGGATGAAAAAAGGCTTAATGTGTTGGATGTTGAGGTGCATGTTTTTTTGTCATAGAGTCATAGCAGACTACTTGTTGGGCTTGTGGACACCAATGAAGTGAGCACATTTGATGTCATTCTCAACTGCAAACCAATTGAACCATCATGTTATTTGCATAGTTCGATCTTATGTGGACATACAATTGGAACCCGTAGCTAGCATGCAAATGAGACTAAAAAAGAAAAAGAAAAAAAGATAGCAATACATTTATTTTCAAATAAGTATATTGGAAACAAAACTCATTAATAGGGTACTTACTTCAAATCTTGTAGTAAATTTTGATCTTTTTTCCAGGTTTGCCATTGACAGTTGCCAGATCCAAGTCATCACAATGAGTTACCAGTCCTTAAGAAACCAACAGTTAACCATCAACCCAATATTATGGGAGTATGTTATTAATAAGTTACCAAAAGGGTCGTTATGATATACATATTGCAGAGTATATTGCAATATGATAGCCAAGCTGTACCATATTTCCAGAAAAAAATTTTTGAACGCTTTCCTGAAACAAAAGACCAAAGCAGTGTCAATAACAAATCTCAAACAGCCCCTAAATTAAGTTTTGCTAATAAGTAATCCCAAACACCGAATAAGCAGTCTAAATAAGCAATCACAAATAGCCCTATAAGCAGTACCTCACAAGTCATCATCCTCTTTATACTTCACAAGTCATCATCCTCTTTATACTTCACTCAGTTTCTAATTACAAAAACTAATCAATACCTGCATCATGAAATCATCTTGATTGCATAACAAATCGAAGAAACCTGCAAAAATCAATAATTGTATTATGATCAAAAAGATTTAAGGATTGTGACGAATAAATCACATTAGGGTTTAGCATGGGAGGCAGAATAAAGATGCATTACGGTTTAGCATGGCAAGTAGAAGGGCGGTCTTGTTTTTTGATAAGTTTTACTAATTTTCAGGGTTATGTTTGTTCGGAAAGCTTTATAGGTTTTTGTTTGCAAGTTGTAAACCAAAAAGTAATGTTGATCTAGTGGTTGGCATGGGTGTTAACATTATGCAATGTCAAGAGTTCGAATCCAGCATCTAGCATTTTGTACAAATAGATTTTTATTTATGAATGAAAAGCATTCTTAGGTAGGTGGCATAGATTGCTTGCTTGGCATTAAATAGATGGATGGATTTATGGCGTGGCGTTATGGATGATACATGTCGTTAAAAAACGCCACATAAATACAATGATGGCGTGGAAATATGGCGTGGCGTTATGGGATCAAGTGGCGTTTATGTGGCAGACGCCTCTTATATATAATGTATAGATATATATATATAGTAGGGATCCGGTGAGAAGTAAATTAAAATAAAGTGGTGAAGTGACCAAAATTACGTTTGAGATGCAACGACTTGCATTAGATGCATTTTATTGATATAGATCAACATCTTGAGTTTGAAAGTTAATTTGATGTATAGATGGTGAAAATTGATTTTCATGATCTCGGCGTGATGAACAAAAACAAGAGAAATCGTGAAACGATCTAATATACGTATATCATCGATTAAAGCTATAAAACACACTATGGTGTGTTATAATGCATCTAAGATTATAGGGATGCATCTAATTTAGGTCGGTGCATTTGGATTGCGGTTATAGTTCTTCTTTATCTTCTTATTTGATCTTAACTATATATATATATATATATATATATATATATATATATATATATATATATATATATATATATATATCATCTTAAACTTATAATGTACTAGCCTCAATGCTTGGTCGGGCGACTAGCTTTTAGAATTTGTTTATAGGATAAAAGAAATTGAATAATGCATGATACAATAACGTTAAACAAATATAATGTTGAAAATACACGTAAGAAAATTACGATTACTTTATTGTGTAGGAAACGAGTTGAAAAATTTATAATTTATGAAAACTTCTTTATAGACAACGTTGGTTGTAAAGTTGGTGAATTCTTGTCTTTGTCACAACATAACATTTTAAACATTTCTTGCTTTTACTCTTGAAAGCGATATAAAATTGTTCATGTGTATAATAATGTCTTTTCCTTTTATAAAATCACTTTATACCACCTCTTATCAAGAAGAGGTGGGAAAAAAAGGAAGAGGTAAAACACATTAAAATCAAATGCAACCTAACTTGCATATTTAATATTTATACATTTTAATTTTGTATGTTGTAAAGTTGTGATCCGAGTTGCTATCGGTGGTTAGTGTTTTAAAAGAAAATGATAGAATTAAGACAAAGTGATTACAATTTCTTTTCGAGTATATACATGTGCATCTAAGGTCATCCTTACATATAGATGTGCATCTAAGTTCATCATAAGCAATTGCATATACCATTCAAGTTCCTTTATATGCTCCATATGCTCCATAAGCACTTGAAAAGAAATATGGTATCTATTCGTAAGTTTATATTACACACGTTTATAAATTCATTTGTTTTATGAATGCTATATGTCATATGCAAGGGCAAGAAATAAAGATTATAACGTACTCAGTTAACAAAAGTGATTATAATGTAGATTCAATCATGTGAAGCACACTTTAAAGCAAAATAAGTTTGTTATAATACAAATTAACAAAACTACTTATACATGTATGATTCCATTTAAAATGGATAATGTCACCAAGTTTCAAATTAAAGCCATCATAACATTAAAATACAAATTTATGTTTACTTTAGACAAACATATGCTATGAAAATTTAAAGCAAAATAAGTTTGTTATAATACAAATTAACAAAACTACTTATACATGTATGATTCCATTTAAAATGGATAATGTCACCAAGTTTCAAATTAAAGCCATCATAACATTAAAATACAAATTTATGTTTACTTTAGACAAACATATGCTATGAAAATTAAGAAGAATAAGTGAATAACACCTATTTTAATCTGCAATGTCCTTAGCATTTACTATTGAAGCCAATTTCTTTTCAAATTCAGTTCTTGGCTTAAGTTCCACTATTGCACCATCCATGTCATATCCCAATTTAATAAGCTCACACCAATATGTTCTACAATATCATCAAGTCCTACAACAATATCTTGAGTTTTAAGCATATGGACATATCCTAATAAACTTGATGCGTGTATGATATATCCTACCCCTCAAGTCCTACATCAATATACGCATGTATGACATATCCTAATAAAGTAGAGTTGGTCCCGGTTTAGAACCCATCCCATAAACCAAGTTAACGAGAAAAAAATAAGTGGTGCTTGAAGGAGCTCTGAGGATTAGACATGCAGTAGCTTTTTCATTTCTTGACGGCCACACCGCAATCTCAAAACTCGTTCCATAACATAAGCGAGGCTCAAGCAAGAACGAAAACAAACGTTGCTAGGCGTTAGCGAGATAAATAAGTGCTTTAAATAAACGTAATACAAACCTTTTGGAGATGCAACACATAATAAAGAGAGCCCATAAGTGCATTTGTTATGGCAGATGCAATCGCTGAGTAAGCGACACGAATGGACGCAACACTCCGATTGTAAAAGTCAAATAAATGTAATATTTTACGACTTGCGTTTGCATCAAAGGTAAAATACTTTCATTTTTGCTTCTAAAATACAGCAAAAAATTGGAAAATATTTAAGCAAAATGAACACTCCCGCCTCATAGTAGAGTAAATAGTAACAGATTACAACAACTTTATGAGGCGGGAGTGTTCATTTCCCGTCTGATTTTGAAAAGCTCTTCGTTTTTAACTCATCCTGCCAACCTTTTATTAACAAATGATAATTTCCAATATTCTGATCTGGGAAATCTAGCTAAGACTATATTTTTTCTAACTCGTAATTAACTGATGGAATATAAGTAGAGTAATCTGCATCTTGAGGTTTATCCGAATCGCAAGCAAATGTGAGTTTAAGCCGGTTTGGAAGATCGGTTTTGACTTATGTTAACTCGGGCTATCTAAACCTACCCAATATCTACTTTTGGAATGATCGGTCAAACCTTTACCATATGTTTCCATATCCTGTTCTTGATTTTTCGGTTACTTTTCCTTTCCTTTCGACATGATTTGATTACTTTCCTTCACGAAAATCAATACGTCATGATTAAATGGCAAGATATATAAAATGGTAACAAAAGCAAAAAAGTTAATGAGCATTCAAGATAAACATGATTATATAGGTCTATCATCCTATGAAAAAAAAAATCAAAAGTGATCATATTTGTAAGACATCACACTCCTTCAAGTTCTATAAAGAAACTAATAAGAATAAAAACCTAACACCCAAATAAAACACTTGATTAAGGGAATGCACAGGATTGCTTATTGAAAACAAACATATCCGCTGATAAACAGTTCTTACTAAAAGGTACCATGTTGCTTATTGAAAATATCTTTGGTAGTTTTCTTCATCAAGCGCTTATTAGTGCTTGAAGGCCCAATAAGCATACCAGACTTGTTAATCCTCAATAAACATATACTACCAAATAAGCACTCTAAAAAGGCAATCCCAAACACCCCATAAAAGTAAGATAATTGCACCAAAAAATGTATGCTCAAACAGGGAAAAATGAATATTGCTAATTCAGAAAAGAAAACATACCATTGTACAAATCAATCAAACTCCAAAAACAGTACTGCTTATAAACAAAAACACAAACCATAACAGATTACAACAACATTAAAAAAAACATATAAACTACTTACTCTACTATGAGGCGGGAGTGTTAAATAGAAAACTAAATAGTTCACTTGCCTTGATTAGTATGACAATCGATCTAGCGTCCCTACAATCGGGATATAGCGAATCGGTGACTAACACGTCAAAAGTTTTAAAATTACAAAATTTCAAATATAACTCTTGACCTTGTCCCTTTTAGCCTAATACCGACTTTGAAACATGCATGGATTTAGGAGCAGTAAAAAAAATAAACTTATATAGGATTTAGTATTGTAATCCATCTCTTTCAAAGGTAGTTGAATTGTATAACAGTGAAATGAAATCCAATAAATGATATGATTTACCTTCCATGTCAATTCCTTCATCAAATAATGATTTTGTGAGCTTATTTGTTATCTCACACCTGCCTCTTGAGGCATGGAAGCTATGGATCCTATTGAAATAAAAATACAACCGGGTAATAAAAAATGCCGCCAAAGGCTGAGGCGATGTTTAAATATGAATTTTCAAAGTAGTAATCGTATGAATGTTTGTTTATTCTATACATCATCCGTCTTAATTCGACATGTTAGCATATCGTGGCAACAACTACATTTTTATCAACATTTCAAACAAAAACAATCTTTGAAACCTGAAATCTATTAAACTGTGGAAAACTAGAAGGGGGGGGGGGTGTTGAATAGTTTTGCGGATTTGAAATTAGTTTCCAAAGCTTTAGATTCGATCTTATGTAAATTCGTATGGATGGATAGAAAGTATAAAACAATAAGTAATGTAAGCAATGAAAGCAAGTAAAGTAAATGATAGAAATGACACAACCGATTTATAGTGGTTCGGCTACAAGGACACCTTCCTTGCCCTACTCCACTCCCCGAGTCACCTACTCGAGAGTTCAAGCACTATGTCAACAAGATCCTTCAACTCGGCGGAGAAGCCTCACAACGTTGCTTAAATTTTTTCCGGTACAAAGCTAAATACCGAGTCCTTAACACAGAGGACCAACCCAACACAACTATAACACAACTATGTGAAATATGAAATACAAGATCTTGCTACGAATCTTGTGGAGGAACAAATCAATCAAGGACCCCTTGCTTGGATGACTTGTAGTATCTCGTGATCTTGCCTTTGAGAAGGACCTACATAAGAATCACAACAAAAGAAAGAAGAACTACTATATAGATCAAGAGATCTGAGATTAGAAGAGAGAAGTAATATATGAGAGAGTTTGTAAGAAGAGGGGTGAGTTACAATGAAGAAATAGCTCACTATTTATAGGCAAAAATGTCTCTTGTTTGCTGGATCCACGGATCCCTTGCTTGAGGATCCGTCGCAGTTATCGAGGATCCGCCAGACGCTCCTCCCTATTTGGGTTATGGGTCATGGATCATGGGTCATGGGTCATGGGTCATGGACTTTAGGTTATGGTGTAACACCACCGAGATCATAATGACAACGGAAGACTAATCGGGGTGTTACTCGAATGGAGATCATAGTCAACAATTATAGAAAACGACTCGAAAAAGGCGTTTTAATTAAAAGTAGTTATCATTCGTCTAAAACTCATAGTTGTTACAAAATATTGTAAATTGTTCAAGTGTTTTTCCAAAATAAAGCGCATGAGTTTGAAAGAAATGACAACTTTATGTTTACACCACAAGAAAGGTCTTGGTATGCCCCACTCCGTGCCTTGGACATAGTCTTCACTGATTACCTGAGATAACATGCTTAAAAAGGTCAACAAAAATGTTGAGTGAAGTTCATAGGTCTAAATAACAGTTGAACACAAGAATATGAGCATGATCATTGTAAACCAACAATATCATAAAGAAAATCACAGATTATTATGCGCTAAGCTCATGCAACCAAGACTCAACTGCGTACACCGAATTACTGGTGTACGTAAGTTTTGCCCCAAAGGAGGTAATAGCCAATTACCTAATGCAATTCAAATATGGTGCGTGTGGAAAACTAGAAGGGGGGGTTGAATAGTTTTGCCGATTTTAAGTTAGTTTTAAAAACTTTAGACTCGATGTTATGTGAAATTGTATGGATGAAGAGAAAGTATAGATCTAAGAGTAATGCAAGTAAAGAAAGCAAGTAAAGTAAAGGATAGAAATGACACAACCGATTTATAGTGGTTCGGCTACAAGGACACTGATTGGTGCTAAACCGTCAAGTTATATCACACAAGCTGGCCACTTGTGAATGGCCAACCGTAATAAACTTAAAACAGCTCAGACACCAATGCAATGAAGATCAGGGGAGTATAGTGTTTCCCCGGGTCGTTATTTCCCAACGAGCTGTGCGAAGAATCACCAAACGAATAGTGATCGAGAGATTTGAACGGAAAAAGGGATTTGATCGATTATAACTAAAGAAAAAGTTAATAAATTAAAGGGGCTTAAATGCAAATTAAAGAAAATTAAAAAGATAAAATATATTAAATAAACGCTATCACTATTTGCAAAATGATGTTTTTGATTTTTCTTTTTCTGTTATAAAACTTAAATTAAAAACTACGCGACGTATAAAAGAAAATGTGAAACTAAAGCAATATAAATCCTAAAAATATGAAAAAGACATTTTTACAAACCTAATGATAAAAGAAAATTTATAGAAAAAGAAAATTATTTTTAAAACTATTTATCTAATTATTATTAATTAAAAACTATTTTTACTTAATTAATAATAGCCTAAAATACAAGAAAATATGAAATTAAGCTAGAAAAATGAAATTATGACTAGGAAAAATCTAAAATAACAAAATAGAATTTTCAAAACTATTTTTGTATTTTTCTGATTATTTTTGTATTTTATGAATTAAAACTATTTAAAACTACTTAAATTGCTTAAAAATACAAATTTAACTAAGAAAATCTGGAAAAATATTTTTTGACTTTTATATTTATCTTAATAAAATAAATGTGAGAGCACCTATTTATCCGTAAATTTAATTAAATGGTGATTTGATTCTTTGACTCGTGATGTATTTTTCCGGCTGGATGGTAGAAGTTCTGAGATGTGCGATCTTTGGTAAGTTGTGGAGTTACCAGACAGATCTCGATAGATTTTGTTATCGAACTCTCGAAAAAGAAATAAGTTTTTTAAGGGTTAAAGCCAAAAGTGATCATTTATGTTATCGAACTCTCGAAGATGTACTTTAAAGATACCATTTACGTTACCATTTTTTATTCATTCATTGTAGTTCATCCTCTTATATAGAGTAAGTAGTTGTGTCACAGAATTACCCATGAATGCATCAATCCAGAAAAAAGTAAAAGTCTAAAGGAAATGGGTCAACAGTTTTCCCAAACTGAGCCACATGGTATATTTGAACAGCATAGCCTTCTTATAATGCAACTCAAGTGTGACCTTCAAACTAAACCTAATGTTTGCAACCCTACATTTATAACAATACATATGAGTAGGGTTTTGCTACCATGAAAGACCTACGATTAAAACCTATACAACGATAATTTTACTAAAAGAAAATCATTGATTTACATAGTGTACAATATACATATAAGAAGGATGTTGTTACGTGCTTCTCAAGTTCCTTGACCTCGGTCTCCGCATCATGACAACTATCTTCAACAAACATGATCTGCACAAAAGTGAACACTGAAATTTAACAAAGTTTACCCATATACTTTAAATGGCAAAAAGTTCAATACGAATCTGAAGAAGGTGTGTGCTTCAAAGAAGTTGGAAGGGTGTTATTTGACATGTTCAAGGGGCGTTTAGGTAAGCTTGCTACAAATGTTTGATATCCCAGATTAGTTGTATAAGATACTTACTGGATGTGGTCAAATTTAAATGGATCTAAATTCACATGTTCAGGGTGTGTTGGTAAGATTAGTCATACAACTTGATAGCTATATTATTTCAGAAGACTTCATTAGGCATTTTAGTAAGCTTATTACTAATATGTATAATCCATAGTGATGCTTGGACATGTAATTGCGAAGTTACTCATCATAAATCATCATAATTAAATAACCAGTTAGAAGAACATAGGTTGAAAATACGATGACTAATGAACAAAAAATCATGCAATGTGTGTTTCTTATTAGCAAAGTGCATCATCAATTCCAGTATGCTTGCAAGTGGAGCACAACGTTCATGAAAAATACCTTAAAATAGTTCACGGTGCCGCTCTTAATATTATAGCAATAAGAGTTACATGATTCGTGTTATCGCGACCTACCAACTAAGACCAACCACATTTTTTAATGGAATTTCAGTTACAAACTCCTGCATTAAAGAGCAACAAAAATATTCATAGATGCTCATGAAAGTCTACAATTGTTCCTATATTATTAAATCAAATCTGAGAGTTGTAGGAGTCAATATTTTCCACGTTTGTAGCAAGCTTATCTTGTAACAGAAATACATGAGAAACAGAGAGAATCGACTTATCAAGCAAATATTACTATCCGTTTAGACAATATATTATTGTGGCGTTTGGTCATATTTGCTTCATGCAAAGTCAAAGTCAAAAGTGATGATCTAAGTAAAAACTGTCAAATCGTAGACATATTGACTCACATGTAAACAAATGGATATATCTTAAATTCCAATGAAGATATTGAAATATAAGAAATTTACCTCTCAGGTAAAATATCCTACTTTGCAAGCATGAATGTCAAGAATACAGGAACCATTGCAGCACAAAGGCGGTGATTTGCAAGAGGAAACAGTGATTTTCTAAGTTATTTTGTTAAATTGTTTTATTAAGTCATTTATAATTAAAGATGACTTAAGCAGACACCTTCAGTTTATTGGTTAATATTTTCGTCATTTTCTCTATTAAGTCACAAACAACAGTTATAATATGACTTAATGAATTGATTTTTCATATTAAGTCAATTAAGTCACAAAAAACACCACCTTAGTTCCCTTATGGTATAATGCAAAAGTAGGATCAGTATATATGGGCCTTAAATTTAATGGTACCACAAATACACTTACACTTTGACTTAATCATCGATAAAACATGCCCCTTGAATCATGATTCTTAATTTTCAATGGTCGTTTATTGTTTTTTACATGAATAAATAAATTAATAATTGAAGAAAATCTTACAGGTCCATAAGGCTAGCGGAAACCATGACTTTGCTGCCCAAGATGATTCCCATGAACTCCGTAGGACCTTTCCAGGAAACTTACCTGTTAAACATGCATAATTTAGAATTTAGAATTAATGGTGTGAGCTTATGACTAATTAGGTAACCTTATTAACCGAGTACTCGATTATGACAAATTGTAAGTTTGGTAAATAAAAAGAGAACACTTATTGATTCTAACAATTGATCAACATTTAATAGGTCTGACATATTCCAGCTCCATTAATAAATTTTGTTTGGTGGATGTTTAAAAAATGAAAACATTCGATCAACCTGCTAAAATAATTTAATCAGCCACATTCGAAGAAATCGAATGACAAATATTACATTTTACCAAAAGGATCATGCATAAAGTGATCCCAAGAAGACAAACAGTCACGTAGTTTATAAGTAGATTTAGATTTATGTACCTTGTTATGTCTATTCGTTTGATATGTAGTGTCAATAAGTTGACTTGAACAGATATTCCTTTTATTCAATTAGAAATTTTCCTTTGAATAATCATTTCGACATGAACATTTGACACAAAATTTAGAATCACAATCATTATATAAAGTATCATAGTGGATAAAAATTACCTCAACGCACCATATACTTTTGAAAAAAAATCTATTAGTTGAAGAACACATGATTGAAAAATTCTATATAAAGTATCGTATTAATGGCAAAAGTTACGTTAGTGAAGAGCACATGAATCTATGATTATGTGATTCTTAAGAAGGCTAGGCTTGACATCCAAAAGTACAAAGTGGATTAATATTGAACACAGGGGTCACATGTAACATATTGTACCTTTAACCAGAATTTCAAGCTGTGAAGACCTGGCGCCTTTTATAATGAGAGCTGCAAAGATTTATTTATGTCCATTAACTAATATAAGATAACATAATTCCAATTATCAAAAGACCGAGGAACCAAAATTTATTGTCGATGAAATATATCATTTTCAAAGATTTGAAATTACGTTCCTTTATTCCATCAACTCTTAATGATATTTTATTACCTAGCCTTCATCCATACAAATTATACCATAAAGACTACAAGTTCTCAATCTTACGATGGAGTTGATTGGTGTGAAAGTGTCATGTCCTTTAGCAAGATCCATGGAGACTGCGTTGTCATGTTATATTAAGTTATCTACCTATTTTGTAATAATATACAAAATGGTGCATGACTTGTAAATATCGTTGACATATTTTATATGGTTGATTATATATATGTGATTTTTGCTTGATGAATTTCAAGTTTAATTTAGTTCACGGTTTGTAATGTCTTCATAGGGTTGTTTACAACACCATAGCATTCTTATAGACACACGTTGAAATTCTATTCGACCAAATTGGTAGTTAAGCTTATCATTGGCTATGAAAATTAGCCAGTTAAGTTTCCATAACCATATGTTCGAGTTCTTTCTCAGTTAGCACCAAGTCTGTGCAAAATTGCACCTTTCACCAGGAGAGCCTGTTAATATATCTGTTAGAATATGATCTATAGTTACTAAAAATAAATGTTACATAAGGGCCAATCTTACCATAAGTTGTATGAAGGCTTGGATTATGTCTTTATGAATGAAGTTGCATCCGATTCAATTGTTTCTGGATATCTGCAAGTTTTGATATGTCGCTCTAGGTACTGCAAATATCACAACTGTGATTGCTTCCTTTAGGTCAATAGGACAAGTTAAAAAACTATAGGTACTAATCAAAAATGAAAAGTCAAATTACTTTGGGATGAGTGAGCATGCTACAACAAGTTCACAATATTGAAAACTACGAATAAATCAAAACAACAAAAACATATGCTTTAACACACATGCTTGACAGAGTCGTAAGTAAATAAATTAACCTTAAACATTGCATGGCATGCATTATAAGTCAATATAAGTTTTCTTTCAAATATTTCATGTTTTATGCATCCCAGTTCATCAAAATTGCATGGTTGTTGCATCCTATAGAAAATACAGAAAATATTTTATTAAATAATCAAAAAAATAACAACTGAAAACTCCAAGAAGGTTTCTAAGAAACTTATGTTCCTTCGCTTTGTTTATAAATCGGCATTTATACAAAAAAGTCCAAATAACAAAACAGATAAGTTTAATATAGTATTTTAAATACGTCACTCCTGGTGCATATAAGGACCACATAGGCATGATTAGTTTCCACCAGTTTACTCTTATTCTAGACAGAAGTTGATAAGCTTATATATGTGAGCTTGTAATTTACTATGGGTAGGCCTCCTCGTTGTAGGAAAGTAGCGCTTTGAAGAAGGGGCCATGGACTCTCAAGACCAATCTTACAATAAGGGAATATTCAAGGTACACTTGAAATTGTAACTTTTCTCGGATTGTGGAGGTGTGAAATTTATCCTAAAATTTCTTTGGGAGCATAACCAGCTTAGCCACGACAACAGCCTATCAGCCAGTTGGTGCATATCATCCACTCAGCTCCATAACTTGTTAGCTAACTGAATCTGTCTGTACTTTTTGTTTAACCCATTCCCCAAGGAACAAACTCTCTCTTGTTATGTTAGTTTCTTATGCATTTGTTTTGTGAGTGACTCTCTTTCACGGCCCAAAGCTCTTTCGCTGCTCACATGTTCATGTAATAAACAAATGTCATCTTTTTGCACGGATTTTGGTTATTAGTTTATAACAGAGGTGAAAAGAGTACCAAATTAAAACATTCGACCATTTTGGAACGGCTCAAATATCACACCCAAATGGTAAACCCAGCCTGTTCCAACCACTAACAAAAAGTACTCATTACCCAACCCGCCCGACCACTTGTTATTTTACCTAGCAACAGTTACATAGAGAAAAATAGAAAGAAATAATACATAAATGAAGTTGTAACTAATTACCTATTCGTAACTGAAGATATTTATCAAGGTGAGATTTGTATCAGCAAAGAGAATGGCCGACAATAAGGCCACCACCTAGTCCTAACAACTCCAGCGATTAATTATCAGCGCACTTGTATGTTGTATCACAAGGAAAACCGAAAATTTAGAGCAAACATACATACTGAGTTAAGTATTAACAATAGAGGATGAAAGCTCCACTACCTTGTGCATCCATCTTTGGCTTCTCCAAAAAGATCCAAGGAATTAAAAAAACGAAGAGCGCTGCACAGCCAATCAAGATTATTTTCACATGCATAGAAATGTATAAACAGAATGGTGGCAGGAAAGGGAAAAGAATAACTTTTAAGAGGCGGTAAATCATGCACTCATAACGTGGTTGGTTGAAAAGGTATGCGTTACCCACTAATATTTTAATTATACCTGTGGTTTGGTGAAAATAACAGAGATCATCTGGCGTCTATGCTATTTGCATGATCATTGGTTATCGGTTATTAGATTTCAATAAAAGTGGAAAGCAAGTACTCACTTGATCATAACCTCGTTGTAGAAATGATAAGTAGATAGCACAAAATGGCTTAAAACTTCTGTTGCTAAACTTGTTGCAAAAGTGACCGCATGTTGTTCGGCAATACCAACATCAAAGCAATGATCCGGGTACTTTTTCTGGGAAAAGTTGAGTCCTGTCCCACCTCACATAGCTGAATGTGTTGCCACAATCTTGTTATCTACTTCTGCTTCTTTTATGAGTGCTTCAGCAAAATACTGCGTATATGAAAGAGTAGAAGATTTTGTCTTGAAGAGAAAGGCAAAAATAAAAAATAAAAAATAAAAAAAGAAGAAGGAAGAGGAACGTAGTTAAATTGAATCAGTTATCAACAGGTGGGCCTATTCCATGTGTCAATACAGTAACCCGAACGTAGTGGCACTTGAATATACCTTTGCCAGTTGTTCGTGAAGTTTCTCTATAGAATGTAGTGTTCAAGATTTTAATCTTGAAGTTACTTATGAATTGGTCGACTGGAGCTAACTTATTGTGTATAAGTGGTCGCCAAATAGTAACATTGAAACAATATGCTTAAATCCTATCATAGCTAATTATTTATATTTAATCCAGTTGACCCATTTGTAATAAACACAACCTAGTATGCTTAAATCATATTCTATCATTTCTATGTTGTCCTGCACCTTTTGCCTGCTAAACTGAAGGGTGGACGGGTTGTTGCCACTTTCCAAGAGTCTAGCCTATAGAGAAAAAGTGCATGGTGGAAGAGAACCAGAGTGCGTGTAAATACAGAAAAAAGCATATAAGTTCTCATTGTTTTCTCCTCCACACAAGGAAATACAAATCAAGTCACTCATCCCTTTGAATTTATTTTATGCACACAAGGAAAAACAAATCCAAATGTTGATAATGATACAATGTAGTGCTAGTACAGGTGGACAACTTGGGGGGGGGGATGGGTAACAGACCAGGTCTGGTTGGTGACACAAGCATGAACATGAGTACAGCCATGTTACATGAGGGAATTGCTCAGAACACATCAGGAAGTGTTTTCTTCTCCAAGGTACTCTCTCGTAACCTTTTCCCATCTGATTTTTTTTTTATTCTATATATAAAGTTTTTGCAAATCTATATAAATACCGTACTTTAAAATAATAGATATACTTTGAAGTTACATTTTTCATACACAAAGCACCATCGTTTTCAACAGCTTCACCAGTATTATAAAATCTTTCAAATGCAGAATTCAAACTCAAACTTATGAGTATCGTTATTTTTACTTAAGTTCAGATGATTAATTTTACTTTAAAAGATTTAGTCTTGTCTTTTTCCTATTAAGTATCTCCTTGTTACCTCATCAAATGCCTCAAATATGCCAATGCTCGGTTGATGAATGGTAGAGACAATTGTTCTTCCTCTGTCAACAATATTCTTCACAGCCTGCATGGCAATGGCAGCTGATTAGCCACAACCTCCACCGCAATTGTTAGGCACTTACGCTGCTTAGTTGATTGACCACAAACTCTAGGAATGCCAACCAATGAATATTTTATGGAATAAAGCTCAACAGTTTCGAGGACTTCTTTTATAAAAATCTGTAGATGCCATAAAAAGAGGTAGCATTTACTTTCCATATAACTGTAAAATAATTTTTGTCAATACAATCCATGAAGTTATGTCTTACGTGTTTATTTTCGTATCAATATCAGGATTAAGATAGAGCCAAGCAAAAAATATCACTGATTCTTCAACTGTAATCTGGGGAGGGTGTACATCATTTTGCTCACAGTAACCTGAAATCCTAGCAAAGATAGCTTGGACTTTAGGATAACCACCAATTTTATCACTCCTTCAACAGCGCTACTCGTTTTCCTTCCGGCAAGAACATCAAGAAATGTGGTTTTCCCAGCACCACTTACACCGATCAATGCTATAAGAACACCGGGCCGAAAGCACCTGTAGTACCATGAAGCAATTGGAGCCTTTCTCAGTGAAGCCATGCTCTCTCATTTCTAAGAAATAAGTGGTCAAATAGATTATAAAATCCCAACAAGGCTCGCATGATATGATCAGAAGATGATGAACAAAATGATTTTGTTATAGGTATGTATCATGTGTGACTGGGTGCCCAGTTGAAGGTGCGATTAGCCCCTCAAAAGTTGCATATGTCGCGAAACAACTTCATGATATGGGTTGCAGTGAATATTTAGTTATTTTATGTAGGATATTTTTTTTTCCTATAGCGATGTTATTTACTTTTCATGTGTATGCATATGAAAATTTAAAATTGCATAAAGAATGGCCACTATAAAGAAACTAAATATAACTACAAATACCAAAATTAAGCTACTATTGATAAATATTTCCAAATTTTACATATACTAAGGGGGTGTTTAGGTGAGCTTATATTTGGGGCTTACTGCATCTTGGCAAAGCTATTTAGTCCTTGTGGGTGATTGGGTAAAGCCAAGTGGCTTATGCTTATGGGCTAATTTAACCCTACCTTTTTAAAAGAAGTGAAAATTTACTTCAGCCATGCAGTCATTAACATCATAAAATACAAAAGATAACTTACTCTATATACATGCCCCACGGTCTGACGATGGTAGTGTACTTCCCTGAAGGGCATTATGACCTCAGTAGCTTGTTCAACTTCCTGTCAACATGAATCAATTCATATATTTATGTAACACGTAACACTGTAACAGGAATTCTAAAACAACTGAATACATTCACTTTGAAGCGACAAACTATCTATAATTCAGTTCGACTTCCTGTCAACATGAATCAATTCATATATTTAAGTAACATGTAACAGGAATTGAAAACGACTGAATACATTCTCTTTGAACGACAAAATATCTGAGATTCAACAAGACATATTTGCATTATAGCTGCAACTCATTGTCACTTAACTCTTAACACGTGGTCAATAGTTTTGGGAAGTCAAGTCTCTTTGGAGATGTTCTGCATCAATTTGTGGACCAAAGTTTGTTACTAAGTTACTATGTTTTCTTATGCAATTCGACCAAAATAATAAACTCATTGGTTTGTGTAAAGTCGAACTGAGACATTTAAGGTAAACATACTTGAATTGGAATCAAAAATAGAAAAGCGAAGTCAAATATAACTAAAACTGGTGTCATACCTTAAAATCAGCAAATGCAACATGCATTGCAACTCTATTACGCACCCTGAGTGAGTTAAATCCCGGGTATCTGTATTTAAAAGTAAAAAAGAGGTCATCACCATTGACTGCAAAAGTTTCAGTAATATCACATCCGGATTATATTTCAATGCTAGCAAGATTAAAAATTCCAACATCTAACTGAACTTACTTAGAAAACACAGATTTTAGCTTGGCTTTGTTGCATTTGGGACCTAAATTTGCAATAAACAAAGTTGAACATGCTCCATCGACTGTATTTGCTGGCTGCTCATTATAGTCAGGATCTACAGATGTTTCCTCGTCATCACTGTTGATTGACATAATCTGAGTGAGTCATCAGCAGTCAAAATTCTATTTTTCATGTGATTGCAATGATTGGGAATCCATTAAACAATAAATACAAATGCGTGCTTCTTTATAAAGCAGTTAACCTTTTTGTGGAAGTGTTTTTATCGGGTTCAGATTGTTCTTCATTTTCACTGTCGCCACCTGACGGTGCAAAAATGTGCATGTAAACAGAAGCTTACAATGTGTTATATCCCTCGACCACAAAAAAAAAAAAAAAAAGGTCAAGTGGTTATAGTATATTAACAAATAAACAGACACCAACCCGTTGACCCATTACCCAAACTGCCCATTTTCCCATGTCTGGAATATAATGAGATTAAAACCCAATGCTGAGTATTGTAAACCTGAAATGGTGATGAAGGCATTTGATTCCAATTTATGAGATAGATTATCTGATAAATTCACAACTGAATAGAAATTTATTGTAATAAAACATTTACCTTTGCGATTCGTGGCCCGGTGAAGTCATCCTCCATGGCCACAAACAAACTGTCAGTTTGTCCTCCCCATCTAGATCATACGGATACGTGTTAGTATCATGATGCATACAAAGACTTCAACATAAAAATGTGTCCAATTAGTATGTATTGGGTTTAATTTAGTGGTTACGTTACATTTTCAGGACTAATCTTGAGTTTCTGTGTTATCGTACCGTTGTAAACTATTGCAGTTTGTAGAACATAGGAACGATAAATCCTAAGGATCCGCCAATCACCACAGGAAGGAATGTCCCAAACCATGTATGTAACAAATGACATTATCTGTATCATATAAAACCAATCTCAACATGCACATATAAAGATAACAATCTTGATTTGTATCAACATTTTTGGGGATGCCATTATCGTCACTTTCAATGTGTTCTTCTTCTTCTTCTTCTTCCTTAGATTCAGAGCTACTGTAAGAACTTCCACTCGATTCTGAAACCACCTTTTTCCTCTTTCTATTGTTCATAGCTCCTTGTGGCTTCCTATTCTATTTTAAGTACACTTGGTTTTCATATACTGTTCTTTTGGTGACAACAGGTTGTTTGAGATTATCAGAAATCCTAGTCTGTTGGTGAGGTTGTCTGGTTTGGGTTGCAGCGGTACTACTTGGGCATTCAATTCAAAAGCAGTGAAAGATTTTTTGCAACTTTGATAGTTAATAACTTGGTTAAGAAGATTATCTCTGTAGATTTGGTACCTAACCGAACAAAATGGGCAAACTGTCCAAAAAGTTAACCGGATCCCGGTCGGTGCCTGCTGCTGCTGGTGCGTAAACTGAAAAATACCAGGTTGCCCTTCAGTAAAATTTACAGGATGAACTTGATTTCAAGGATGCGGCTGGACATTTATTTTCCTGCTTGGTTGTCTCGGGTTCCAACTTGGTGCCGAAAGATCTACGCTTGCTGTCATGGAGCAATATTTTATCATGATCCAAAAGGATTCTCTGAGCTTCACCAATCAATTTAAAAGCATCAGTAGAGCCAGAAAACTGGTTTTTATCAGGATGAAGTATAAGCGCTAATTTTCTGTACAGCTTTTTAATTGATGCTTCATCAGCAGAAAGCTTAACTTTGAGGATACCGTACCAGTCTTTCTCTGTTCTGTAGGTTTTATTTTCACCAGAGATGGGTACTTCACATACTACAATCATTTGCGAAACGTTTTCAATTTCAAGATAAAGTTGTTGGGCCTTGACTTCAATCTTTAGAGCTGCAGAGAAGTCTTTGTAAAACAATTGCTCCATTTGTTACAACAGGCATTCGAGCCTTTCTGCATAATTGCTCTAAATCCGCCCTCTTTTTCAAGAACACTTCCATTATCTTGCTTGACTTCATCTGTTGCAGCCAAGAAATCTCTGTTTCAGTCTAGAAATAGAAACTGCCATCATAATTACTGTATATGCATAATATCAAAATTATTTGGCCATTTAATATACTTACGGATTTTTAGGACTCTAAAGAGAGAGAATCGGGTTCAGTGATTTCACTCTCTGAGGCGGCTATGTAACGTGTGACATTTTTAAATGGTTGTTGTTCCTCGTTTGGTAGTCCTTTAAATTCCAGAGTTAAACCATTGTTGTTGCAACATCTTGAACCTACAAGCAGTTATAAAGGTTAAAAAAATGAGCAAAAAACAAGTTAGAATTATGAAAGTAATATCAGTTTGGGCAGAGTGCTAACCCTGCACAGCCTTTGTATCTTGATCTCATTCAACCTACTGATTGCATTCGACAACTTCTGAATAGTATCAACACTTATGCTCCTTTTTCCTCCAGGATTCTCCAGCGTGGGATGAATCCCACTAATTGTGGATTTGAAATCCATCCCAAGAACCAAACAAATTGAATAAAGAGTTTTCAGATGGTCCAGCACTTACCGATTTTCAGATGGTAATTGTGGACGTGTCCTGATGTTCCCAACCAACCTACAAAAAACTGAATGCGTGAATTTATAATAACTTCCTTTATCATACCAGAACATCACAAACCTGAGCAATAAAACGAAGGTGTGAAAACAATCTTATTCTTAGAAGTTTATAAGTTTTATTTACTCTGTATTTTGAATGTGATTAAGTTTATAAGAATATTGTTATTACTTCGGTACAGGCTCATAAAATACAGATAGTTTAAGATAGAGGGTAAGTAGTAAATCTCATTATTTGTAAATGGGTCAACTTAACCAAGAAGTGACGGAACACCACTAAAATATCAGTATATGTAAATGGACAAACGTTTTGGTTTTCATAAGTTCTGAACTTAAGAGTTTATAATGGAATGCTATTGAACTCAAAATTTTCCTATGAACAGGCTCAAATCACATATACTGTAAGTCTGCAATGTTCAAGTAATGCATGTATAGTAATACAATGTAATCACCCGCCCGATGGGCGGGCTAGTTTTATGTGTTTGCGTTCATAAATCAGCTTGTTCAAACCTTAAAGATCAACGACCATGTTTCAGTTAAGAAGATATTCAGTACAGATATAACGTAATTAGTTATAGATCATGTGCCCATCACATTGTTTAGTTTC